>OU342746.1:332106330-333306330 GCA_910589775.1 Avena eriantha
GTGGATCCTTATGTGGTTTGTGAGAAGAACATACATGCAATGACACTTGTTGTGGTTCATGAGAAGAACACACATGCAATGACACTGGTGGATCCATGTGTGGTTTGTGAAAAGAACAGACATATAATCACACTAGGTGGATCCATGTGGGGTTTGTTTTGAAGAACACACATGCAATGACTCTGGCTCTGGTTTGTGAGAAGAACAGACATGCAATGACACTGGGTGTGGTTCATGAGAAGAACACACATGCAATGACACTGGTGGATCCTTGTGTGGTTTGTGAGAAGAACACACATGCAATGACTAGCTGTGGTTCATGAAAAGAACACACATGTAATGACACTAGTGGATCCATGTCTGGTTCATGAGAAAAACAGACATGCAATGACACTGGGTGTGGTTTGTGAACAGAACATACATGTAATCACAGTAGGTGGATCCATGTGTGGTTTGTTTAGAGGAACAAACACGCAATTACACTGGGTGTGGTTCATGAAAAGAACAGACATGCAATGACACTGGTGGATCCATATGTGGTTTGTGGAAAGCACAAACATGCAATGACTCTAGCTGTTGTTCATGAAAAGAACAGACATGCAATGACACTGGGTGGATCCATGTGTGGTTCATGAGAATAACACACATCCAATGACACTGGTGGATCCTTATGTGGTTTGTGAGAAGAACATACATGCAATGACACTTGTTGTGGTTCATGAGAAGAACACACATGCAATGACACTGGTGGATCCATGTGTGGTTTGTGAAAAGAACAGACATATAATCACACTAGGTGGATCCATGTGGGGTTTGTTTTGAAGAACACACATGCAATGACTCTGGCTCTGGTTTGTGAGAAGAACAGACATGCAATGACACTGGGTGTGGTTCATGAGAAGAACACACATGCAATGACACTGGTGGATCCTTGTGTGGTTTGTGAGAAGAACACACATGCAATGACTAGCTGTGGTTCATGAAAAGAACACACATGTAATGACACTAGTGGATCCATGTCTGGTTCATGAGAAAAACAGACATGCAATGACACTGGGTGTGGTTCATGAGAAGAACACACATCCAATGACAATGGTGGATCCTTATGTTGTTTGTTAAGAAGAACACACATGCAATTCCTCTAGATGTGGTTTGCGGAAAGAACAGACATGCCATGACACTAGTGGATCCTTATGTTGTTTGTGAGAAGAACATACGTGCAATGACACTAGCTGTGGTTCATGAGAAGAACACACATGCAATGACACTGGTGGATCCATGTGTGGTTTGTGGAAAGAACAGACATGCAATGACTCTAGCTGTGGTTCATGAACAGAGCACACATGCAATGACACTGATGGATCCATGTGTGGTTCATGAAAAGAATAGACATGCAATGACACTGGTGGATCCTTATGTGGTTTGTTTAGAAGAAAACACATGCAATTACTCTAGCTGTGGTTCAGGAAAAGAACACACATGCAATGACACTGGTGGATCCATGTGTGGTTTGTGAAAAGAATAGACCTGCAATCACACTAGGTGTATCCATGTGTGGTTTGTTTAGAGGAACATGCATGCAATGACACTGGGTGTGGCTTGTGAACAGAACATACATGTAATCACAGTAGGTGGATCCATGTGTGGTTTGTTTAGAGGAACAAACACGCAATTACACTGGGTGTGGTTCATGAAAAGGACAGACATGCAATGATACTGGTGGATCCATAAGTGGTTTGTGGAAAGCACAGACATGCAATCACACTGGGTGTGGTTCATGAAAAGAACACACATCCAGTGACACTAGTGGATCCATGTGTGGTTTGTGGAAAGAACAGACATGCAATGACACTGGTTGTGGTTCATAAAAACTACACAGATGCAATGACATTAGTGTATCCTTATGTGGTTTGTGAGAAGAACACACATGCAATGACTCTAGTTGTGGTTCATGAAAAGAACAGACATGCAATGACACGAGTGGATCCATAGTTGGTTTGTGGAAAGAACAGACATGCAATGGCACTGCCTATGGTTCATGAGAAGAACACACATGCAATGACACTGGCGGATCCATGTGTGGGTTGTGAAAAGAACAGACATGCAACCACACTGGGTGGATCCATGTGCGGTTTGTGGAAAGAACATACATGCAATGACTCTAGCTGTGGTTCCTGAAAAGAACACACATGCAATGACACTAGTGGATCCATGTGTGGTTCATGAAAAGAACAGACATGCAATGACACTGGTGGATCCATATGTGGTTTGTGGAAAGCACAAACATGCAATGACTCTAGCTGTTGTTCATGAAAAGAACAGACATGCAATGACACTGGGTGGATCCATGTGTGGTTCATGAGAATAACACACATCCAATGACACTGGTGGATCCTTATGTGGTTTGTGAGAAGAACATACATGCAATGACACTTGTTGTGGTTCATGAGAAGAACACACATGCAATGACACTGGTGGATCCATGTGTGGTTTGTGAAAAGAACAGACATATAATCACACTAGGTGGATCCATGTGGGGTTTGTTTTGAAGAACACACATGCAATGACTCTGGCTCTGGTTTGTGAGAAGAACAGACATGCAATGACACTGGGTGTGGTTCATGAGAAGAACACACATGCAATGACACTGGTGGATCCTTGTGTGGTTTGTGAGAAGAACACACATGCAATGACTAGCTGTGGTTCATGAAAAGAACACACATGTAATGACACTAGTGGATCCATGTCTGGTTCATGAGAAAAACAGACATGCAATGACACTGGGTGTGGTTTGTGAACAGAACATACATGTAATCACAGTAGGTGGATCCATGTTGGTTTGTTTAGAGGAACAAACACGCAATTACACTGGGTGTGGTTCATGAAAAGAACAGACATGCAATGACACTGGTGGATCCATATGTGGTTTGTGGAAAGCACAAACATGCAATGACTCTAGCTGTTGTTCATGAAAAGAACAGACATGCAATGACACTGGGTGGATCCATGTGTGGTTCATGAGAATAACACACATCCAATGACACTGGTGGATCCTTATGTGGTTTGTGAGAAGAACATACATGCAATGACACTTGTTGTGGTTCATGAGAAGAACACACATGCAATGACACTGGTGGATCCATGTGTGGTTTGTGAAAAGAACAGACATATAATCACACTAGGTGGATCCATGTGGGGTTTGTTTTGAAGAACACACATGCAATGACTCTGGCTCTGGTTTGTGAGAAGAACAGACATGCAATGACACTGGGTGTGGTTCATGAGAAGAACACACATGCAATGACACTGGTGGATCCTTGTGTGGTTTGTGAGAAGAACACACATGCAATGACTAGCTGTGGTTCATGAAAAGAACACACATGTAATGACACTAGTGGATCCATGTCTGGTTCATGAGAAAAACAGACATGCAATGACACTGGGTGTGGTTCATGAGAAGAACACACATCCAATGACAATGGTGGATCCTTATGTTGTTTGTTAAGAAGAACACACATGCAATTCCTCTAGATGTGGTTTGCGGAAAGAACAGACATGCCATGACACTAGTGGATCCTTATGTTGTTTGTGAGAAGAACATACGTGCAATGACACTAGCTGTGGTTCATGAGAAGAACACACATGCAATGACACTGGTGGATCCATGTGTGGTTTGTGGAAAGAACAGACATGCGATGACTCTAGCTGTGGTTCATGAACAGAGCACACATGCAATGACACTGATGGATCCATGTGTGGTTCATGAAAAGAATAGACATGCAATGACACTGGTGGATCCTTATGTGGTTTGTTTAGAAGAAAACACATGCAATTACTCTAGCTGTGGTTCAGGAAAAGAACACACATGCAATGACACTGGTGGATCCATGTGTGGTTTGTGAAAAGAATAGACCTGCAATCACACTAGGTGTATCCATGTGTGGTTTGTTTAGAGGAACATGCATGCAATGACACTGGGTGTGGCTTGTGAACAGAACATACATGTAATCACAGTAGGTGGATCCATGTGTGGTTTGTTTAGAGGAACAAACACGCAATTACACTGGGTGTGGTTCATGAAAAGGACAGACATGCAATGATACTGGTGGATCCATAAGTGGTTTGTGGAAAGCACAGACATGCAATCACACTGGGTGTGGTTCATGAAAAGAACACACATCCAGTGACACTAGTGGATCCATGTGTGGTTTGTGGAAAGAACAG
Organism: Avena eriantha; assembly: GCA_910589775.1. Lineage (NCBI taxonomy): Eukaryota > Viridiplantae > Streptophyta > Magnoliopsida > Poales > Poaceae > Avena > Avena eriantha. The sequence continues at coordinate 332,110,555 of OU342746.1, forward strand.
ACATGCAATGACACTGGTTGTGGTTCATAAAAACTACACAGATGCAATGACATTAGTGTATCCTTATGTGGTTTGTGAGAAGAACACACATGCAATGACTCTAGTTGTGGTTCATGAAAAGAACAGACATGCAATGACACGAGTGGATCCATAGTTGGTTTGTGGAAAGAACAGACATGCAATGGCACTGCCTATGGTTCATGAGAAGAACACACATGCAATGACACTGGCGGATCCATGTGTGGGTTGTGAAAAGAACAGACATGCAACCACACTAGGGTGGATCCATGTGCGGTTTGTGGAAAGAACATACATGCAATGACTCTAGCTGTGGTTCCTGAAAAGACACACATGCAATGACACTAGTGGATCCATGTGTGGTTCATGAAAAGAACAGACATGCAATGACACTGGTGGATCCATATGTGGTTTGTGGAAAGCACAAACATGCAATGACTCTAGCTGTTGTTCATGAAAAGAACAGACATGCAATGACACTGGGTGGATCCATGTGTGGTTCATGAGAATAACACACATCCAATGACACTGGTGGATCCTTATGTGGTTTGTGAGAAGAACATACATGCAATGACACTGGTTGTGGTTCATGAGAAGAACACACATGCAATGACACTGGTGGATCCATGTGTGGTTTGTGTAAAGAACAGACATATAATCACACTAGGTGGATCCATGTGGGGTTTGTTTTGAAGAACACACATGCAATGACTCTAGCTCGTGGTTTGTGAGAAGAACAGACATGCAATGACACTGGGTGTGGTTCATGAGAAGAACACACATGCAATGACACTGGTGGATCCTTGTGTGGTTTGTGAGAAGAACACACATGCAATGACTAGCTGTGGTTCATGAAAAGAACACACATGTAATGACACTAGTGGATCCATGTCTGGTTCATGAGAAAAACAGACATGCAATGACACTGGGTGTGGTTCATGAGAAGAACACACATCCAATGACAATGGTGGATCCTTATGTTGTTTGTTAAGAAGAACACACATGCAATTCCTCTAGATGTGGTTTGCGGAAAGAACAGACATGCCATGACACTAGTGGATCCTTATGTGGTTTGTGAGAAGAACATACATGCAATGCCACTAGCTGTGGTTCATGATAAGAACACACATGCAATGACACTGGTGGATCCATGTGTGGTTTGTGGAAAGAACAGACATGCAATGACACTAGCTGTGGTTCATGAAAAGAACACACATGCAATGAAACTGGTGGATCCATGTGTGGTTCATGAAAAGAATAAACATGCAATGACACTGGTGGATCCTTATGTGGTTTTTTTAGAAGAAAACACATGCAATTACTCTAGCTGTGGTTCAGGAAAAGAACACACATGCAATGACACTGGTGGATCCATGTGTGGTTTGTGAAAAGAATAGACATGCAATCACACTAGGTGTATCCATGTGTGGTTTGTTTAGAGGAACAAACATGCAATGACACTGGGTGTGGTTTGTGAACAGAACATACATGCAATCACAGTAGGTGGATCCATGTGTGGTTTGTTTAGAGGAACAAACATGCAATTACACTAGGTGTGGTTTGTGAACAGAACAGACATGCAATGACACCGGTGGATCCATAAGTGGTTTGTGGAAAGCACATACATGCAATCATACTGAGTGTGGTTCATGAAAAGAACACACATCCAATGACACTGGTGGATCCATGTGCGGGTTGTGAAAAGAACATACATGCAACCACACTAGGTGGATCCATGTGCAGGTTTGTGGAAAGAACATACATGCAATGACTCTAGATGTGGTTCATGAAAAGAACACACATGCAATGACACTAGTGGATCCATGTGTGGTTCATGAAAAGAATAGACATGCAATGACACTAGTGGATACATATGTGCTTTGTGGAAAGCACAAACATGCAATGACTCTAGATGTGGTTCATGAAAAGAACAGACATGCAATGACACTGGGTGGATCCATGTGTGGTTCATGAGAATAACACACATCCAATGACACTGGTCGATCCTTATGTGGTTTGTGAGAATAACATACATGCAATGACACTGGTTGTGGTTCATGAGAAGAACACACATGCAATGACACGGGTGGATCCATGTGTGGTTTGTGAAAAGAACAGACATATAATCACACCAGGTGGATCCATGTGGGGTTTTCTTTGAAGAACACACATGCAATGACTCTAGCTGTGGTTTGTGAGAAGAACAGACATGCAATGACACTGGTGGATCCTTGTCTGGTTCATGAGAAGAACACACATGCAATGACACTGGTGGATCCTTGTGTGGTTTGTGGGAAGAACACACATGCAATGACTAGTTGTGGTTCATGAAAAGAACACACATGCAATGACACTAGTGGATCCATGTGTGGTTAATGAAAAAACACACATGCAATGACACTAGGTGTGGTTCATGAGAAGAACACACATCCAATGACAATGGTGGATCCTTATGTTGTTTGTTAAGAAGAACACACATGCAATTCCTCTAGATGTGGTTTGCGGAAAGAACAGACATGCCATGACACTAGTGGATCCTTATGTTGTTTGTGAGAAGAACATACGTGCAATGACACTAGCTGTGGTTCATGAGAAGAACACACATGCAATGACCCTGCTGGATCCATGTGTGGTTTGTGGAAAGAACAGTTATGCAATGACTCTAGCTGTGGTTCATGAACAGAGCACACATGCAATGACACTGATGGATCCATGTGTGGTTCATGAAAAGAATAGACATGCAATGACACTGGTGGATCCTTATGTGGTTTGTTTAGAAGAAAACACATGCAATTACTCTAGCTGTGGTTCAGGAAAAGAACACACATGCAATGACACTGGTGGATCCATGTGTGGTTTGTGAAAAGAATAGACCTGCAATCACACTAGGTGTATCCATGTGTGGTTTGTTTAGAGGAACATGCATGCAATGACACTGGGTTTGGTTTGTGAACAGAACATACATGTAATCACAGTAGGTGGATCCATGTGTGGTTTGTTTAGAGGAACAAACACGCAATTACACTGGGTGTGGTTCATGAAAAGGACAGACATGCAATGATACTGGTGGATCCATAAGTGGTTTGTGGAAAGCACAGACATGCAATCACACTGGGTGTGGTTCATGAAAAGAACACACATCCAGTGACACTAGTGGATCCATGTGTGGTTTGTGGAAAGAACAGACATGCAATGACACTGGTTGTGGTTCATAAAAACTACACAGATGCAATGACATTAGTGTATCCTTATGTGGTTTGTGAGAAGAACACACATGCAATGACTCTAGTTGTGGTTCATGAAAAGAACAGACATGCAATGACACGAGTGGATCCATAGTTGGTTTGTGGAAAGAACAGACATGCAATGGCACTGCCTATGGTTCATGAGAAGAACACACATGCAATGACACTGGCGGATCCATGTGTGGGTTGTGAAAAGAACAGACATGCAACCACACTAGGTGGATCCATGTGCGGTTTGTGGAAAGAACATACATGCAATGACTCTAGCTGTGGTTCCTGAAAAGAACACACATGCAATGACACTAGTGGATCCATGTGTGGTTCATGAAAAGAACAGACATGCAATGACACTGGTAGATCCATCTGTGGTTTGTGGAAAGCACAAACATGCCATGACTCTAGCTGTTGTTCATGAAAAGAATAGACATGCAATGACACTGGGTGGATCCATGTGTGGTTCATGAGAATAACACACATCCAATGACACTAGTGGATCCTTATGTGCTTTGTGAGAAGAACATACATGCAATGACACTGGTTGTGGTTCATGAGAAGAACACACATGCAATGACACTGGTGGATCCATGTGTGGTTTGTGAAAAGAACAGACATATAATCACACTAGGTGGATCCATGTGGTGTTTGTTTTGAAGAACACACATGCAATGACTCTAGCTATGGTTTGTGAGAAGAACAGACATGCAATGACACTGGGTGTGGTTCATGAGAAGAACACACATGCAATGACACTGGTGGATCCTTGTGTGGTTTGTGAGAAGAACACACATGCAATGACTAGCTGTGGTTCATGAAAAGAACACACATGTAATGACACTAGTGGATCCATGTCTGGTTCATGAGAAAAACACACATGCAATGACACTGGGTGTGGTTCATGAGAAGAACACACATCCAATGACAATGGTGGATCCTTATGTTGTTTGTTAAGAAGAACACACATGCAATTCCTCTAGATGTGGTTTGCGGAAAGAACAGACATGCCATGACACTAGTGGATCCTTATGTGGTTTGTGAGAAGAACATACATGCAATGCCACTAGCTGTGGTTCATGATAAGAACACAGATGCAATGACACTGGTGGATCCATGTGTGGTTTGTGGAAAGAACAGACATGCAATGACACTAGCTGTGGTTCATGAAAAGAACACACATGCAATGACACTGGTGGATCCATGTGTGGTTCATGAAAAGAATAAACATGCAATGACACTGGTGGATCCTTATGTGGTTTGTTTAGAAGAAAACACATGCAATTACTCTAGCTGTGGTTCAGGAAAAGAACACACATGCAATGACACTGCTGGATCCATGTGTGGTTTGTGAAAAGAATAGACATGCAATCACACTAGGTGTATCCATGTGTGGTTTGTTTAGAGGAACAAACATGCAATGACACTGGGTGTGGTTTGTGAACAGAACATACATGCAATCACAGTAGGTGGATCCATGCGTGGTTTGTTTAGAGGAACAAACACGCAATTACACTGGGTGTGGTTCATGAAAAGGACAGACATGCAATGATACTAGTGGATCCATGTGTGGTTTGTGGAAAGAAGAAACATGCAATGACACTGGTTGTGGTTCATAAAAACTACACAGATGCAATGACATTGGTGTATCCTTATGTGGTTTGTGAGAAGAACACACATGCAATGACTCTAGCTGTGGTTCATGAAAAGAACAGACATGCAATGACACGAGTGGATCCATAGGTGGTTTGTGGAAAGAACAGACATGCAATGGCACTGGGTATGGTTCATGAGAAGAACACACATGCAATGACACCGGCGGATCCATGTGTAGGTTGTGAAAAGAACAGACATGCAACCACACGATGTGGATCCATGTGCGGTTTGTGGAAAGAACATACATGCAATGACTCTAGCTGTGGTTCATGAAAAGAACACACATGCAATGACACTAGTGGATCCATGTGTGGTTCATGAAAAGAACAGACATGCAATGACACTGGTGGATCCATATGTGGTTTGTGGAAAGCACAAACATGCAATGACTCTGGCTGTGGTTCATGAAAAGAACAGACATGCAATGACACTGGGTGGATCCATGTGTGGTTCATGAGAATAACACACATCCAATGACACTAGTGGATCCTTATGTGGTTTGTGAGAAGAACATACATGCAATGACACTGGTTGTGGTTCATGAGAAGAAGACACATGCAATGACACTGGTGGATCCATGTGTGGTTTGTGAAAATAACACACATATAATCACACTAGGCTGGATCCATGTGGGGTTTGTTTTGAAGAACACACATGCAATGACTCTAGCTTGTGGTTTGTGAGAAGAACAGACATGCAATGACACTGGTGTGGTTCATGAGAAGAACACACATGCAATGACACTGGTGGATCCTTGTGTGGTTTGTGAGAAGAACACACATGCAATTACTAGCTGTGGTTCATGAAAAGAACACACATGTAATGACACTAGTGGATCCATGTCTGGTTCATGAGAAAAACACACATGCAATGACACTGGGTGTGGTTCATGAGAAGAACACACATCCAATGACAATGGTGGATCCTTATGTTGTTTGTTAAGAAGAACACACATGCAATTCCTCTAGATGTGGTTTGCGGAAAGAACAGACATGCCATGACACTAGTGGATCCTTATGTGGTTTGTGAGAAGAACATACATGCAATGCCACTAGCTGTGGTTCATGAGAAGAACACACATGCAATGACACTGGTAGATCCATGTGTGGTTTTTGGAAAGAACAAACATGCAATGACTCTAGCTGTGGTTCATGAAAAGAACACACATGCAATGACATTGGTGGATCCATGTGTGGTTCATGAAAAGAATAAACATGCAATGACACTGGTGGATCCTTATGTGGTTTGTTTAGGAGAAAACACATGCAATTACTCTATCTGTGGTTCAGGAAAAGAACACACATGCAATGACACTGGTTGATCCATGTGTGGTTTGTGAAAAGAATAGACATGCAATCACACTAGGTGTATCCATGTGTGGTTTGTTTAGAGGAACAGACATGCAATGACACTGGGTGTGGTTTGTGAATAGAACATACATGCAATCACAGTAGGTGGATCCATGCGTGGTTTGTTTAGAGGAACAAACATGCAATTACACTGGGTGTGGTTCATGAAAAGAACAGACATGCAATGACACTGGTGGATCCATAAGTGGTTTGTGGAAAGCACAGACATGCAATCACACTGGGTGTGGTTCATGAAAAAAACACACATCCAATGACACTGGTGGATCGATGTGTGGTTTATGGAAAGAACAAACATGCAATGACACTGGTTGTGGTTCATAAAAACTGCACAGATGCAATCACACTGGTGTATCCTTATATGGTTTGTGAGAAGAACACACATGCAATGACTCTAGCTGTGGTTCATGAAAAGAACAGACATGCAATGACACGAGTGGATCCATATGTGGTTTGTGGAAAGAACAGACATGCAATGCCATTGGTTGATCCATGTATTTCATTGTACAAGACACTCACTTTCCATTTTTATACTACTCAGCTTTTCCCTTGGTTTTTTGATACTACTCAGTTTTGCCCCTCTCTCTCAGAGCCCCCTCTCTCTCGTAGAAGCCTAAACCTGTGCTCACTCAGTATGCTACTCCCTGATTGGTTGTCACAGTTGTCACACGGATCGTGCACACCAACCGTTGATTCTGTGCGATCCAACGATGATCGTTGCACATGTCATGCCCTTCACAGTATAGCGTGAGAGAGCATGGATGTCTCCCTCAGCGAGACTTCTACAAGAACGAACACGATGACGTCCATGGAAAAAGTTTTCAATCGGTCATGTCATGTTTAATAAATTCTGAAAAGCCTACTACTGCTACTACTACGCTACAACACATGCTTCATCGAGTGCACGGTCATCGATGGACAGCTGCAATTTATTGCCACTTGATTTTAATAAGACACATCCCATTTTTTACGCAGTGGCTCTCAATCTCACTTCTAACTGGGCCCCACCATAAGAAGCTTGCACGTGTTAGCCGGAGGCCGAAGGGCTGAGCACGACGAGACCTAATGTCTCCGGCTTCATCGAGTCAGTCGCAGCCATCAACACATCCGTTTACCCGATCTATCACAACCCCACAAATCTCGCCGTACAGCCACCTACCTTCCCCTCTACATTTCCACTTTTAACTATCGCCAATTTTACGGCCGTGTCAAACTTCGTACATAGAAATTGTGTGTGTACCCTTTGCATGCGGCTCAATACAGAACTGCCATGCATGGCCCAGGAAAAAAACGTGACGTACCGTGTGCGTGTCGCGGTGCACGGTGCAGCAGACTGCACGACGTGTTGCACTGTGGTGCAACGAAACGTGCCTTGCTTCCATCCACCTTAACTATAGAGCCCCTCTCCGCACACCCACTCCCACTCTCGCCCACTCTCCCCACACAACCCTCTCCACCGTCCCATCAGCATCTGCAAACTCCCGAGAATACCCCGTCAGCACCAGCGATGGCTGAGGAGGATAAGGTGGCCATCGTCGCCTCCGAGGCTGCCGGCAAGGATGCCCCCTTCTCCTTGCTGGTCCCCCTCAATGCGTTGAAAGCAGCCGCCGTCCCTGTCGAGGCCACCGCCGGTCACAAGCAGATCAAGCACTTCTTGGGCACCTACGATCCAGATAACTACATAACTCCGTTGAACCCCTACGACACCGGCATCGACGACCCATGGTCGGAGGTAACTAGGGTTTGCTCCCCTCCCCTGGTTCTTCTACTGTTCCCATCGTTGGATGCTAGATCTTGGTTTATTAGGATTCGCTTTTTCGCATTTCGATTGCTCGATCTTCTTACATCATCTACTCCCCCATTTTCCTTTTCTTCCAATAGGTTTCCGGCAGCGACGTTTGTAGCGATGACGAATCCATTCACACCAAGGCTCATCAGGTGCTGAGGAGGCTGCGGGCCGGCCAGTACGACGCCTTCTTCAGGGGCCCCTACTACAGCTGCCCCTTCCGCAAGGGGATCGCCTACTTCTGTGCGAGTCGCTCCGGCGACACCGACTTCAACACCTTACTGAAGCATGCAGAGGTCACGGGCTCCAGCATCCACAAAGGCGGCAAGCACGAGACCATGAACATCAACACCTACATCACTGAACACCGGGCTCTCGGCATTCACCTCTGAAACCTCCAGCGGGTGGCCATCAAAGAGGGTCGCATGCCTCCAATCAGGCCCAAGGCCCCCAAGATCAAGGGACTGGGCAGCAAGAAGTGGAGGAAACGCCGGAGGGAGGAGGCGGAGGCGTGGGCGCTTGCAGGATATGCCTGCAGCTGCGGCGGCTGCTGCTGCTAAGCAGCTTCTTTCTAGCTATATCCTATTTCTGGCTGAATGCATCGAACCTCGTTAAGGAACCTACTTTCTATCACTATATCTTATTTAGCTGTGCACAGCTATATCTACATTTGTTTTGTTTTCTGAATGAATGTATTTTGCTTGGTGTGATTTGATGCTCTAGATTTGCTACCTGATCGGAGGGAAAAAAAGAGGTCCAAAAGGGAACGAATTATCAAAGAGAGAATCTTCTCTAGATTTGCTACCAATTTGGGAAAATGAAACATATATGTTTAGCGAGAGAGGAAAAGGGTACTCTTTCAAACTACCAGTTAACAAGCTACCATCTTGACAAGCTACAAGACACATACATAAACATAACACAAAGACGGTTAAATTTATTTTACTACTCTCACTTGAGGCGCTAGACATCTTGATAACATAACTGAGTTCCACAAAATAGAAACATAACACTAAGAAGTAAAATTTAATTCACTTCTCATCAGCCCACTTGAGGCGCTTTTCATCGTTCCTAGGCGACCAACTATGATCATTCCAGGTGGATCTTACATTATTGTCCCTCCACAGCTCACCAAATGCAAGTTCGTCCCACCTGGGATCTGACTTGGCTTCCTTATCTTCAGCATCCTGCGGCACAATTAGCGGTGCATCACATGCCTGATTGTTGCCGCTAGAAGATGCTGCCACTCTTTTTGCTGCTTCAGCTGCAGCCTCTCTGTCAGCTGCTTCAGCTTCAGCTGCAAGCTCTCTTTCAGCTGCTTCTGCAGCCTCTCTGTCAGCTGCTTCAGATGCAGCCATTTCCTTTGCATATGCAGCTTCAAACTCAGCTATTCTGCATTTTCTACATTGGGCTCCCCTAAGCTCATCTTACCTCTTGCAAATAGGGCAAAACACGAGGTAACATAGAAAAAAATAGATTTTCTTGTACAGCTGGTAGGTCACGTAAGCATCTATGGCTGCATACTTCAGGTTTATATCAGACAACGGCCACTCGTCCCAGAAATCGTGCTTATCCGTAGGGAAATCTGCCTTCATTCTGTCGTACGACTCATCGAGGATTCTAGTTGCGAGTGATGCCATTCCATCCTTACTCGAGCCCCCTATGATCTTGACAAGATGCTGAATATCGATCAAGTTGTGCGCAGGAATTATAATTCCCTCTCAATAAAATTTTGAAATATCAGTTGTATTATTGACAGTGCAGAAAACAATTCCCTTTTCTACAAGGAACTGGGGCAGCGCCGGACATTTCCTGTCAGTCCTGAAAGTATGTAGTTTGTCATCACCAAAATTTGTAACTACAAATTTTTTGTCAATGCAAGATCATCATCTGAATATAATTTTGAAAATTTTAGTAAATGCAAGATCAAGACTCTCAACATTGTCTTGTCATAATTTATTTGGTCCTGAATAAAATCAAGTAGTTGTAAGATGAGCAAATGGATAAAGAACAAGAGGAGAAAACCCTAAAAGTGGTTAGCTAAAGAGAGCAGATCTACAAACCTGGAGAGGTGGTAGACGAGGACGTGTTTCCTCATGGCCAGTTGAACGACGGTGACTTCACTCCCTTCATATGGGTGCTCTGGGGTGTACTCGAGGTCGAAACCCACAAACTTGTCCTCGTCTTTCTCAAGCCAACCCTCGTACATCCTCAAGACACGCACCACTGTCTCCTCCTCGTTGGTGTAGACGTCTATCTTCTTATTGTCATGGGTAGTGAAGCTTGTCTCTAGAGTGCGACGACCTTCCATGGCGGCAAGGAGAAGACGGGAAGAAGATAAATGACAGAAAGAAGAAGAGTGGTTTCTGCGAGGCAGGGGAACGGTGGAACCGTCAATTCGCTTTTTAGGTAGTGGTTAATGATGGGGACGGAAGTCCAAGGAGAGACGCATGGCGGTGGCCGTTCCAGCTTCTGAGTAAACAAAAAATAATTATAACGTTGATACATATGCTCTGTTTTGTCACATCAATACACTGGGAAGGGGGTGTTGTCCTATCCACTATGCCAACGCTGCAAGCCTACGTGACAGCCACCCCGCCTAAGCGACTGGAGCGACATAACGGCGAGAACTGATAGGGGGCCCAACTTGACAGCCATTAGCCTGATTTTTTGTATTGAAACATAAAGTTGAATTCGTGCCGAAAAAGACCCTCTGAGTATTTGGCACACCAACTAGAGTCATCCCAGCTGATTTCAGGGAACTTGGGTACCGCGTTGCCTTGGCACCCCAACTTTCGGGCCGCAAAATGATATTCTCATGCCAAGCAGCACTGGGGTGCACCACACCCATCTGCTCTAGCTCCACCGCCTCTCTCGACTACTCACAAGTTGTCGTCCTCTCTCTAGATCCTCCATGAGCCTTGTCCACCGTGGACCATTCCTTCTCGAAATAAAAGCCCCCACTCCACTTTGACTCTTCTTACCACTCCCATTCCACACCTACCTCTCTTATTACACTCCCCAAAATCCCTAGTGATGTAACACCCCACTTTGAGTAACCCTGACTAGTTGTCTAGAATGCAAAAATTAGGGGGAACAAAAACTTTTTATTATTTGTGGTGTGATAGTTGACTGCTGGTTAACAATACTTGTCTATGCTTGTGTGTGTTCTGAGTTGTTGGTCTAAATTGCTTTGATTTTTTATTAATATGAATTGCTTTGATGTGTCGTCCTAAGCAGGATTGTCTGAACTTGCTTGATTAGGAATTAGTATGATCTACTCTTGGAGCCCAACCCCTAGTAACTAAACCAACCAACAATGCAACCTTTTCATCTCTTCAAAAGATAACATCTAAGCCCTAGTTAAAGGACTATCATCCTCCCTATTAGCAGATCACATCTTGGAATCCTAGTCAAGATGAGTAACTCTGAATCTAAGGCAATGCACCTATTCTATTCTCATCCTTGTGTGGTACCTTACCCTCAAACATAGTTTCTCTGGATCAAGGAAACCTTTCCACCAATATTCCCAAGATTGTTGATACGTCCATTTTGCATTACTATTCTATATCATAATTTACTGTTATTCATCGATATATTTCTTATTAAGAGAGGATACTTATGTTATTTCATTTATTTTTGTATGGTTGATGACTTTTGGAGCATGGACCGCTGCAGTCAGGATTCTAATGGAAAAGGTGTAGTTTGGAGGCGAAATTCGCGAAGATCAGAAATCTGGGAAAATACATGGAAAATTCTATTTTTCTAGAAGACGAAGGATGCCAGAAGGGGGAGTGGAGATGGGCCACAAGGGGCCCACACCACCCCCTGGCCCGGGAAGCCCTAGGCCGCGCCAACAGGTGGTGTGGCCACCCTGGCCCACTCCAGGCTCTCCCCTTTGGCGTACATTATTCCCACGAAACCCTAAGCCTCAGGGAGCGGCCACAGGAAGGTTCCGTTGCCTCTGCGGGGCGGAAAACTACAAAGAGAGAAAGATCTCTCCTGCAGACAGATTCTGCCAGGGGAATTCCTTCCCGAAGAGGGGAGATTGTCGCCATCAACACACCATCAAGCTGAACTTCATCGGGATCATCATCATCATCACCATGATCATCTCCACCAGCACCATCATCACCACTCCATACCGTTGTAACAATTGGGTTGAATCTTGCATAGTTCTTAGGGGAAACTTTCCCGGTGTTGATTACTCCTTGTAGTTGATGCTATTGAGTGGAACCATTGAATTATCATTATCTCATCTCTGATCTTGATTCATATGATGTCTTGTGAGTAGTTCGTTTAGTTCTTGAGGACATGGGAGAAGTCATCTTGTTAGTAGTGGAATTGTGTTGAGAAAGATTCAATGGTTTGATAATTAAGTTGTGGTGTATTTCTTCTAGTGGTGTAATGTGAACGTCGACTACATGACACTTCACCTATATGGGCCTAGGGGAATGCGTTGTGTATTTGTCTACTAATCGTAGGGGTTGCCAGAGTGACAGAAACCTGAACCCCCGTTAGGAAACCTTTGCACAAGGGATGTCAGGGTCTTAGAGTTTAAAGTTGTGGTTAGATTTCTATCTTAATTACTTTCTTGTACTTGCGGATGCTTGCAAGGGGTATAATCACAAGTATGTATTAGTCCTAGTAAGGTCGGTACATTAGCACAAGTTCACCCACTCAACAGTTGTCAAACTAAAGAAGATTAATCAACTATATGAAGCGAAAGCACTTGACGATATTCCCGTGTGTCCTCGAGAACGTTTGGTCATCTGAAGTAATACAACCGGCTTGTACTTTGCTAAAGAAAGGATTGGGCCACTTGCTGCATTCTTTATTATTGTCTTTTAATTACTCACACTTTATTTACTCGCATTATCAAAAACCCCTAAAAATCCGTTTGCTAAGTATTTACAGAGAATTCCTGCTCCAAGCCATTCACCAACACCTTCTGCTCCTCGTTGGGTTCGACACTCTTACTTATCGAAAATACTACTATACACCCCCTATATTTGTGGGTTATCATTTGTCTTGACCTTTATTCAATAAAATGAACTCTATGGTGAAATAAAAACATCGTGCTTCCGAATTCACAGACTTCTCCCAGTTGCAATCTAGGTCAATCTCAGTCTCTACCACGTCAGCATACTCCACTACCTCAGTCATCTCCGGTGTGTCTGCAATCTCCGCCACCTTAGCCTTCTCTGGCGCGTCAACAGACTCTGCCGCCTCCGCTGCCTCAGCAGACTCCGCCGCCTCAGCCCCGGTTGCAAAAGTGGAAGAGCACCGGCGCTCCGACAGCTAGTACTACATCATGTAGAAGGACGAAAGTCACAACAGATAGGAAGAAATCTTGGGCAGAACCTCCCAAGTACCCTTGCGACATGACTGATGAGGAACTCAGAGAGGTCATGTCTAAAGATGTGAAACGCCAGCTTGCAGTGAAACAACCCTGGCCAAAGCAGTATATAACACCCAAAACAGTGAAACACTTTGTGGTATCTCTTGAAAGCCCTAGGTGAGTTGATTTGCCTTCAGACTATTACCAATCAATTATGAAGTCACATAAGAAGAATGTGGAGCAGTCGAGAAGTACTAGTATAAGCGGGAAAACAATTCTCTAGCTCAGAGAACAGAAAAATCAATCGTGCCCTCCGCTGAACGTGCTTTCCGATCGAGATCCAGAGGTTGCACAACTAGTTGCACAAGTAGCTAGCGATCTTGGTATGACTGTTGGTCAATACTTAGGCACAAAAGCCACACCCATGGTTGAAGTAGCTTACAAATACGAGTACGAGAAGCCTCTCATCGGACCTAAGGAGGTCCCGCTTCTACAAACACAAATGCGAAAATTGCATGAGTGGTATATCCGAGCCACAGAGGAAGACACGATCATGCTCATAGTGGTAGTTAGAGATGAGTATTACTTGCGTGGAAACAAGGAGATACACATTAAATTCATAGAATTATTTTAGTTATTCAATCAAGACGCCCTCGATGAAACGATCATCAGTTGCTATTTTCTGTAAGTGATTTATTTTTGTAATTAAGTCTCTAGCTCGGCTCGTTCATTGCATGTATATATAATTATCCTCACTACATTCTTTTGTATGATATTATGCGGAATGAAGATTCTCGCATGCAAAAGAGGGAAAATCTATGTCATTGGGTTCATTGATCCAAATAGAATTCATGAAAATACGGTAAAGAATAACGCCAAGGAAGTAGAGGATCACTTGCTAAGGTTTGTACTGAAACAACAAAACAAAACGGAAATATTATTTCCTTAAAACTTTCAGTGAGTGTTACTATCTTTTACACATTTGATTTCATTTACTCGATGTTAAGTGTAACAGATGAGTTATGTGTGCGTAGGTTCCACTTCATTCCAATAATTATTCATCTTGACAAAGGAAAAGTACTGGTCATGGACACGAAACATAAAAACCCTGAGAAAAGGTACGAACTTATTGAAATGCTCCAGAGGTAACTTCAATCATTATCACACTATATCGACATGTTTCATTCATTTCCCGATATCAATTAATTAATAACTCCTTTACTCATTTTCTTTGCCGGGCAGGGTTTGGAAACGGTTCACCAAGGCAGTTAGGGGTGAATGGCAAGAGGAGCTACGATTTCAACAACTTAATGTAAGTAGTACTATAGCTAGGTCCGCGCATCTCTTTGAATGGCAAGAGGAGCTATGATTACCATGCTTGATTATTATTTTGACTGAACTCTATTCTCGTGAAGTGTTTGAGGCAGGAAGCTGAGGATAATTTATTTGGATACTACGTTTTCTAGTACATTCTCCAGGCGACCCTTTAGCTGGTCAGATTTCCACAACAACGTGAAGTACGTAAACAATGTTCACAATCTTATTTTATTACCATCTATTCTGTTGAGTTTCATTCATATATATTGAAGCTCCCTTCTTTAAATTAGATGGAATAGATGCAGGAGGGTCTTCTAGAAAAGGATTGCATACAAGCAATTCAAGAGGAACTGGCGGGATTCTTTAATAGGGAGGACATAGATCCAAATAGAGAATACAATCGGAAATATGTATTTAGGCATTAGGAATCGTAAGAGAAATTATATTGTATATACGCCTTCTGTAATGGTTCCTTTATTTCTGTATATTCGTGAGAATACTTTGATCTCTATATTCATGACAATGTATGTAATGATTGCTTCATTTCTATAGTTGTAGATATATCATCTTTCTGCATGTCACTTATGCCAAATCTCTTCCTCATGCCGCGGCAGAAAAATGCCCCAAAACTCTGCCACAATAGAGATTTGGAGTGGTTTCCTCTTGCGACAGAGATTTGGAGTGTTTTCCTGCGGCGACAGATACCAGTTAGTCCCGGATCGTGATACAAACCGGCACTAAAGGTCCTCCACCTCCCACTCTCCACGGTGGCTACGTGGAGCAACTTTAGTCTCGGCTCATAACAGAACCGGGACTAAAGGAGGGAGCCTCTAGTCCCGGTTGCCTAGTCTCGGGTCCGAAATCGGGACTAAAGGCCCAAACGAACCGGGATGGAAGGCCTGTTTTCCACTAGTGGATGTGTCTCATCACCATTTTCCACATAATACATCCACAACTTATCATGCATGATCCATCGAGTCTCACGTCTCCAATCGGTTAGATAATAAGGTACATGCCTCGGTCCAATATGTTTATTTATAACAAGATAATGCACTTTTTTGTAAGTTCTAATAACTAGTAAGGTTTTTTAAATAATAATCCTACAATTACGGATTTGTTGGCTCACGGAAAGATATTAGATGAATGTGGCTTCAGTTGGTTCACTAGTGGAGAACGGGCCTTTAGTCCCGGCCCGTAAGAGCCTTTAGTCTCGTTTGTGGTACCGGGACTAGAGAGGCGGGACTAAAGGCCCACCCACTAGTCCCGACCCTCTTACCATCCGGGACCAATGGGCATCCATGTGGCCATCTCTGCGGGCGCGGGGCGCCACCCATTAGTCCCGGTTCGTATTATGAACCAGGACAAATGGTTCTCTGCCGCAGCAGGATTTTAGGCACTTTCTCTGCCGCGGCAGAGAATTCAATTTGTATCCTTTTTTTTCATTTCAAAATAGTTTTCTATGCTGCCACATACCGTACATGTTCGTGCATACATAAGATAACTTCTCTTAATATTGAGCATACAAATATATACATGATAGTTACACATGGAGGTCACAATTATGGGGACTAGAGCCTGTCTATTCAATTACACGGTCGGGGATGATTGATGACCCACAAGTATAGGGGGTGTATCGCAGTATTTTCGATAAGTAAGATTGTCGAACCCAACGAGGAGCAGAAGGTGCTGGCTAGTGATACGGATCAAGAATTCTCTGCAAATATTTAGCAAACGGATTTTTAGGGGTTTTCGATAAAGCAAGTAATCAAAGTACGAGTAAATAAAAGACGGTAGGAATAAATGCAGCAAGTGGCCTAATCCTTTATGCAGCAAAGGACAAGCCGGTTGTATTTCTATAGATGACCAAACGTTCTCGAGGACACATGGGAAGACTGTCAAGTGCTTTCGCTTCATATAGTCGATTAATCTTCTCTAGCTTGCTAAGTGTTGTGTGGGTGAACCTGTGCTAATGTACTGCCCCATCCAAGACTAATACATACTTCTGATTATACCCCTTGCAAATATTCGTAAGTACAAGAAAGTAATTAAGGTAGAAACCTAACCACAGCTTTAAACTCTAAGACCCTTACGTCCCTTGTGCAATGGTTTCCTAACGGGGGTTCAGGTTTCTATCACTCCGGCAACCCCTACGATTAGTAGCCATATACACAATGCATTCCCCTAGGCCCATATAGGTGAAGTGTCATGTAGTCGACGTTCACATGACACCACTAGAAGAAGTACACCACAACTTAAATAACAATCTATTGAATCTTTCTCAACGCAACTCCACTAGTAACAACAAGACTTCTCCCATGTCCTCAAGAACAAAACGAACTACTCACAAGACATCATATGGATCATGATCAGAGATGGAATAATGATGTATAACAATCTGAACATAAACAATAATTCAATGGTTCCCTCAATAGCATCAACTACAAAGAGTAATCAACACCGGGAAAGTTTCCCCTATGAACTATAGCAAGATTCAACCAATTGTTACAGCAATATGGAGATGGTGATGAGGGTGGTGATGATGATGATGATGATGATCCCGATGAAGTCCAGCTTGATGGTGGTGTTGATGGTGACGATCTCCCCTCTCCGGGAAGCAATTCCCCTAGCAGAAATCTGTCTGCCGGAGAGATCTTTCACTCTCGGTGTTTTCCGCCCCGCAGAGGCGGCAGAATCTTTCTGTGGTCGCTCCCTAAGTCTTAGGGTTTCGGGAGGTTGATATACGCCAGAGGGGAGAGGCTGGAGTGGGCCAGGGTGGCCACACCACTCCCTGGCGCGGCCTAGGCCCGCCCGCGCCATGGGGTGGTGTGGGCCCCCTGTGGCCCACCTCCACTCCATCTTCTGGCATCCTGAGTCTTCTGGAAAAATAGAATTTTCCGTATATTTTCCCGGATTTTCTGATGTTCGCGAATTTTGCCTCCAAACAGCACCTTTTCCATCAGAATCCTGACTGCAGCGGTCCATGCTCCAAAAGTCATCAACCATGCAAAAACAGATGAAATAACATAAATATCACCTCTCAATACTAAATATATCAATGAATAATAGTGAATTAAGACATAGAATAGTGATGCAAAATGGACATATCAACTCCCCCCAAGCTTAGACTTCGCTTGTCCCCAAGTGAAACTGAGCTCAATAAACATGGCCTCAGGTTTATGGAGTGAAGAGTCGATACAAGAATACGGACAAGAAGCATCACATTCATCAAATACATAGATCATAATAGAAGACAACTCACTATTATATAACTCAACTTGTAATGAGTAAAGGAAACACAATAAAGATACATAGAGTAAAACATAATTGGTAATAGCAAACTTAGCTCTTGGTCGAAGAATAGTTGGTAATTTGCTGGAGTTCACAAATAGCTGGTTTTAAAAGAAAGCTTTCAAAGTAGTAAACATCAAGATAAGAGCAATGTGCAAAACAAGGAACAAAAGAAACATGAATGCATAAATCATCATATGAATGAATGAAACACATCAACTCAAAATACTTGCTGAGATAGAAGGGAATAGGTTTACTGACTCAAATACAAAGTAAAAGAAAGGCCTTTCAAAGAGGGAAGCAGGGATTACAAGTCTCATAAAGAGCTCCCAAAAATTATGATACTTACTAGCTTTCAGCTCTCATTGCCCCTATCATAGGCATCTTTAGGTGATTAAGGTGAAAGTGAGGTCCAATCTGAGTTATATGCTTGACAGACTATAAACTGAAAATCCCAAGTCCCTTGAGTACGAGGGCCGCTCCTCATGCTACTCAACTTTAGTTACCGGTAAGTTCTTGTCATCGTAAGTATGTGTGTATCATTGAGAACCACCAATGGGGTACCCCTTGCCTGATGATACGGAAGAATCCCAATATCAAAATGACAAGGCAAGCAGACAATGAGTATCTCAGCAATCTTCTTATTTACCATGGGAAAATGGTGCTTTTTTCTCTCTTTCCTCTTTTCATAGTATCTCTTTTTTTCTTTTCTTTTTCTCAATAGTTATCTCTCTCTTTTTTATATAAGAAGAATGCTTCATAGATACCATTATGGTTATGCTGCAGGTTTCCACCATGTCAGCATGGATTAGACCAGCGGCCCAGGCGTTTCTCTAACACACATAGATAACTCCATGGACTTACAAACTCCCCTTTTATTTCACACTGACGACATCCGCAAACAAAAGAGCAAGGTATCAACTTGGTATATATTTACAAGTGTTGAAAGCGTTCCCCGTGACAGCACGGTTCTGCTAATCCCCAGGCTATAATTTGCAAGCATATAACTTTCATGGAGAGTTCACAATGGTTCAGGTTTATTAAGTGCAAGAAAGTAAAGTGTGCCATCAAGTTCTTGAGAGCTTTAATCACTAATTTTCTCATAACAAGTTTAATTTGGGAGGTAGAAAAAACAAGAATTTACTTGGAATAGTAATAATGCTACTAGGTAGGTATGGTGGACACAAATGGCAAAGGTTTTGGTTTAAAGGAGGTGGATGCACGAGAAGAATACTCTCTCAGTACAAGTTTTTGGCTAGCAAGGCTGGGTAGCAAGTACAAGAGTTGAAGGAAACAAACAAACATACAAATGATAAAGACAAACATGCAATCTTCCTTGGAGGCACAAAAGATCTTAACTAGAGAATACTAGACTTATGAGCAAATCAAGGAAGAAAGATGATGAAATTATTTTTCTCTAGAGTACTTCTATCTTTTTCTTTTCAACTCTCTAAAAGGTGTTGCTACTGACCGAGCCAGTTTTGCCAAAACCAACTAAATTAACTCAATGATCCCAGAGTGCTACCAATACTAACAACAAGATCAATCATATAACCACGAATTGAAAACTAATATAAGCTATGCAAAAGATTGAATGAAAGAACTTCTCATTAATATTCCATAACGGAAACTCACACCAAGGGATACAAATCTAACGAGAGAGGGGACACTTCCATAATGCAAACCATACTACATAATAACTCCTCTATTCATGATATGACTCTACTAATAAGTTAAAAAGATAGAAGATAGTGATATGATACCGCGGCACTCCCCCAAGCTTGGAACAAACCAAGGGGATGCCAAACCTGATGACGAATTACTCCTTCGGTGGTGGTGGTAATATTTTCTTAGTTGACGTGAGGTAATCTTCCAGCATCTTGCGAAGCCTATTATTATCCCATTGAAGCATGTCCACCTTCCTCTGCAAGTCTCGGTACTTATCGCAGAACTCCTTAGTGGCTCGTAGGCTTCCATTGTTGCAGGGCAAGTAACAAAAGGTACCAGCCCCTGCTTGGGGTCTTGGAGGTCTTCCTCCATAGGCTCCTTCCCTTTATTCTTGGCAGACACCATTGTGCTTCTAAACTTTCAAAGAGTATGTCCTGACAGAAACAGATCGAAATGAAAAGACAAGGAAAACACGATATACAAACCTCGGGGGATCCGGGGGGTTATATATTATGAAGTTTCATATCAAAAGGAAGGTACTGGGTGAAAACAGGTCGGAGACGGAGTCCGGAGTGGCCTCACCACCTGGTGGCGCGGCTAGGGGAGGGCCCGCGCCACAGGGTGGTGTGAGCCACCCTGGCTCCGTTTCCGTCCCTTTTTCACTTCATAGCTTTCCTTATTGACTAAAAACTGCAAAAATATAGTTGGATAGTATTTTCACGGAAATTTTCTTACCAGAATTGTTACCTAGTTGGAAACAGACTCTGCAGGTCTCTGGATTTGGTATCTAGTAGATTCTTCCAGAGTCACCACTTGAATAACATCAATATCTTCATCTTCATACTCTTATTATTGGAGTTATAAAACCTTTCTGTTCCTTATTACACCAACATCTCCACTACCTGGAAATTTCTTTCACACAAAACTTCACCCAGTTCTTATTAGCAACATTAGTATAAGTGAAGTGATAAAACCTTTTGAGTCCAACTTCAAATGAAAACCATCAAAACAAAAGCTACTGTAGCAAATCCTTCCGAAAACCCAAAAATAATTCAAAAAGGAAATCGAATAAAGAAGCAAATGCAAGAGTGGCAAAATCTGTCAAAACAGACCAGCAGGTAAAGATCAATTTTTTAGAAACTCTTCTGTTGCTCAAATAAAAAAGTGCAAAACTAAAGAAAGTTAAATAACAACCAGGGGCAGAAGCAAAAAAAATTACAGCTCAATCCGACATACAGAGATCTCTCACGAATTTTTACGGTGAAGCACAAAATCTGTTTGGGACATCAACTTCCCCAAATCTTACTTCTCTCTCATTAGAGGTTGATCTTGACACAAAAACCAAACAAAACGGATGAGGAGCGATTATTACCGAATTAATAACTTCCAAGACTCAAAGAAACAAAAACAAACTGAAAGCAAACACAAATTGGGTTGTCTCCCATAAAGCTCTTTCTCTATAGCCATTAAGATGGGCATGATAATTTTGAAGAAACTCTCATAGGGATATGAATTGAAGTGAAAGAGAGAACTAAGAAGAAAAAACACACACACATTTAAGTCTAACCCACTTCCTATGCAAGGGGATTTTGTAATCAAACAAGTTATTGAAACCAAAGATAACTTGCGTAAGAAGGCAAAAGAAGCGCAATATAAAAACTTTCAGCATAAAACGAGGAAACTTGATATTATTGAGATGCATAAGAACACTTTTCCGTCTCTCATAGTAACTTTAAGTATCATGCATAAACTTAACAATATAGCTATCACAAGGACCATCATAGCAATGATCACTTATTCTAATAGAAAACACGGGAATACTAGCTCTCATAACACTACTTTGTGAAACAATATTAGAGGTATCCTTACAAAGGATAGTGTGTCCCTCTTCTTCATATTTAGTAACAAAGTCTTTCCATTTTCTTTTATAGGTTCATCAACCATTTGGTTATCAGGTTCAACAGCTTTATTTGCACTTTCATTAACCATACTAGATATCATACTAGTAGAAACAAATGCAGCAAGTAGCCCAATCCTTTATGCAGCAAAGGACAAGCCGGTTGTATTTCTATAGATAACCAAACGTTCTCGAGGACACATGGGAAGACTGTCAAGTGCTTTCGCTTCATATAGTCGATTAATCTTCTCTAGCTTGCTAAGTGTTGTGTGGGTGAACCTGTGCTAATGTACTGCCCCATCCAAGACTAATGCATACTTGTGATTATACCCCTTGCAAACATCCGTAAGTACAATAAAGTAATTAAGGTAGAAACCTAACCACAACTTTAAACTCTAAGACCCTTACGTTCCTTGTGCAATGGTTTCCTAACGGGGGTTCAGGTTTCTGTCACTCCGGCAACCCCTACGATTAGTAGCCAAATACACAATGCATTCCCCTAGGCCCATATAGGTGAAGTGTCATGTAGTCGACGTTCACATGACACCACTAGAAGAAGTACACCACAACTTAAATAACAATCTATTGAATCTTTCTCAACGCAACTCCACTACTAACAACAAGACTTCTCCCATGTCCTCAAGAACAAAACGAACTACTCACAAGACATCATATGGATCATGATCAGAGATGGAATAATGATGTATAACAATCTGAACATAAACAATAATTCAATGGTTCCCTCAATAGCATCAACTACAAAGAGTAATCAACACCGGGAAAGTTTCCCCTATGAACTATAGCAAGATTCAACCAATTGTTACAGCAATATGGAGATGGTGATGAGGGTGTTGATGGTGATGAGGGTGGTGATGATGATGATGATGATCCCGATGAAGTCCAGCTTGATGGTGGGGTTGATGGTGACGATCTCCCCTCTCCGGAAAGCAATTCCCCTAGCAGAAATCTGTCTGCCGGAGAGATCTTTCACTCTCGGTGTTTTCCGCCCCGCAGAGGCGGCAGAATCTTTCTGTGGTCGCTCCCCGAGTCTTAGGGTTTCGGGAGGTTGATATACGCCAGAGGGGAGAGGCTGGAGTGGGCCAGGGTTACCACACCACTCCCTGGCGCGGCCTAGGCCCGCCCGCGCCATGGGGTGGTGTGGGCCCCCTGTGGCCCACCTCCACTCCATCTTCTGGCATCCTGAGTCTTCTGGAAAAATAGAATTTTCCGTATATTTTCCCGGATTTTCTGATGTTCGCGGATTTTGCCTCCAAACAGCACCTTTTCCATCAGAATCCTGACTGCAGCGGTCCATGCTCCAAAAGTCATCAACCATGCAAAAACAGATGAAATAACATAAATATCACCTCTCAATACTAAATATATCAATCAATAATAGTGAATTAAGACATAGAATAGTGATGCAAAATGGACGTATCAATCATCGGCGCCTATTCACACTAAATTCTCCGGCGTCATCTATCATCTCGTTCAACAAGAATCCTGCCAGTTCTTCAGCAATTGCTACTACGCGTTGCTCTGGTAAGAGCTGATCCCGCATTTTATCGAAATCTATAAGAAAAGGAGATCAATATGAATATCAATCATGATAACAAAAAGTGACGGTAATAAAATAATGTTGTGAATGTATTGCTTACATCGACTCTATAATCATGTATCTCACTGGTAAACGTGTGAATGAACTCGCAAACTTAGAATCCACATAGATTCGTCTTCGGTGGCTGCCTCGCGCACTTTACGAGAATAGAATTCAATCAAAATAATAATCTAGCATCATAATTGTATTGAAACTAGAAGTAAAGAGATGCGCGTACTACTTATCGAGATCGTCTTAAACGTCAGCTTCTCACTAAAGTCACCCGTAACCGCACTCTTGAACTAGTTCCATACCCTGCCCGGTAAAGTAAATGATGAATGAGTTATTTATTACGTGATATCTCAGGAAATCAACAAAAGAGACCGATGTAGCGCGAAAATTACCTCTGGAGCATGTCCTGCATGTCCCTAAACATTTCCAGGGGTCTCTTTCATGGGTCCATGACTTCAAATCTTCCCTTATCAAGTTGAATGTCTAGCAGAATCTAGTGGAAACTACACACATTTATATATACATCAGTAACTCATCAATTACACTTAACATCTAGTAAGCAAAAGTGAATGTGTACAACAGAGTAAGACCCTCACGCGAAATTGTAAGGAAGCAGTATGTGGTCACAGAAATTTTGCTCCGTTAGAAACCTTAGAAGGTTTTCCTGCGTCTCGTCGGGTTTTGTCGTTAGCCTCTCTACATGTATTTTATCTGGGTCAATGAACCCAACACTAAAGATTGACCTTCTTTTACATTCCATGATCTTCATTCTGCATAATAATAGAGTACAAAAGGACATAATTAGGATAATTACATGCAATGAACTAAACAACTGAAAAAAATGAACAACTTATATATAGATAATGAATTCAACAACTTACAGACAATAGCAAGTCATGATAGATTTGTCGAGGGCGTCGAAAGCGTATAACTGGAAGAGTTCTGGAAACTCAACATGGACCTCTTCTTCTCGGAAGTAGTAGTCATGTGGGACTTTTGCCACGATCATTATTCTCTCCTGCTTTATGGCTTTCAAGTACCAGCTATGTAAACTCTGCATTTGTGTTGGCAATTGTTGGAACTAATCAAAGCTGACCAGAGGCTTCCCTGGGACATATGTAGGGACTACCTGAGCCTTGGGTAAATTTTCGTTCTTGGGACCTAGCAATTCCTCAACAGTCACATTCATAGAGGCCGCAAGCTTCGTAGCTTCTTCCATATTCTGCTGGGGAATGTCATGGGATACCACCTTGAGGGGTGGGGTCATTTTTTGGCCTGTTCCCCGAGCTGGGGGACGTCCTTTCTTTTCCCGGTTGCACTTTGACTTGATGATTTTCTCTCGCTTGCACTTCTCGATTTGCTCTTCTTCACTTCCTTCCGAAGTGTGCGTCGATAGTCATCTGGCTTACGGTGCAATTCATATTGCGATTTTGTGTTCAGAAAAGAAAGTGCATACGCTTTTTGCTTCTCGGTGTATACCGGGGCATGATGACCCACAAGTATAGGGGGTGTATCGCAGTATCTTCGAGGGAAGTGAGACCCAATTTATTGATTCGACACAAGGGGAGACAAAGAATATTTATAAGCCTTAACAACTGAGTTGTCAATTCAGCTGCACCTGGAAACAATCTTGCTCACAACAGTTTATCAGTAGCAACAGTTTTGTGGTAGGAATAACAAAGTAGCAGCAGCAGTAAAGTAAAGGCAGCAGTAACAATAGCAGTAAATAGTAGGATTCGAGTGCGGTAGGCATAGGGATGGATGGACGGGCGTTGCATGGACAAGACAATTCACATAGCAATCAGAACATAGGGCAATTGCAGATAAATAAGATAAAGCATCCAAGTACTAGATAATCCTAGGCATGTGTTCCATATATAGTCATACGGGCTCGCAATGAGAACTTGCACAACATCTTTTGTCCTGCCAACCCGTTTGCAGCGGGGCCTCAAGGGAACTACTGGCAATTAAGGTGCTCCTTTTAATAGAGCACCGGAGCAAAGCATTAACACTCCTGAACACATGTGATCCTCACATCAAAGCCATTCCCTCCGGTTATCCCGATTTCTGTCACTTCGGGTCCATTGGTTCTGGACAACAACGTGTGTATACAACTCGTAGATAAGACCAAAAACAATACAATCATAATGAATCAATAACATGTTCATATCTGAAATCATGGCACTCGGGCCCTAGTGACAAGCATTAAGCATAACAAGTTGCAACAGTCATAAAGCACTAATAAAAGATACTAGGCACCATGCCCTAACAATCTGATGCCATTACATGAACGATCTCATCCAATCCCTACCATCCCCATAGCCTACAACGGGGGATTACTCACTCATAGATGGGGGAAACATGGATGGTCAATGGAGAAGCGATGGTGATGATGATGGCGATGATCTTTTCCAATTCCCCGTCCCAGCAGGGTGCCAGAACGGAGTTTCTGGTGCTATTTCGTGGAATCTGGTGGTGGCGGTGGAGCGGAACTCCTTCTGGAAAAACGTCGAACCCCACGGATTTTTTAGGTCAGAAGGCTTCTTATATGCGAATAGGGAGACCGAGGGGGTGCCTGGGGGGCCCACACCACCCCCTGGCGCGGCCTGGCCTGGCCCGCGCCACTAGGTGGTGTGACCACCCCCTGGCTCTTCTCCGTCTCGTATTCTGGCTCCTGGAGTCTTCGGGTGAAATAGGATTTTTGGCATATTTTTCGGGATTTTTCCTGGTAGTTGATTTTCTGCACAAAAGGAAGACACCAAGGCAATTTTGTTGAAAACAGCGTCAGTCCACGTTAGTTGCATCCAAATCACACAAGTTTAGGGTAAAAACAATAGAAAAAGTGTTCGCGAAAGTAGATACGTTTTGGACGTATCAACTCCCCCAAGCTTAGCTTATTGCTTGTCCTCAAGAAATTCAGTTGAAAACTGAGTGCGATAAAAGAACTTTCACGAACACAACAAATAATTTGCTTCATATGATGTAAATATTCTCAGCAATGTGATCAACTATTTAGACAGTTAATAATAAAGAGTATGCAACTAAGTTTACTTAATAGGCATTGCAAGCTATTGAGAGATTCCAACTCAAAAATAATAAGTAGCATGAAGTATAAACATAAGCAACATTACAATGCTCATAAGAAGGTATGATAGAGTGGTATCTCGCTTGCCTTTGATTATGGATGTCAAGGCACCTCTGAAGTTCGAGTGATGACTAGAAGTAAAGATATCAAAGATACAAGCATCAAAGTCATAACACAAATAAACAAGTAATGGGACAAGCCCAAAGAATGACAACTATGCTCTCAAGAAAGTGCTCGGAGAATGTGTGGAGACTCAACAAGAAAAGGTTTTAAATAATTTGAAAGGCTTCCAAATACTGAAAGTATGGTACTTGTTAGCTTTGAGCTCTCATTGCCCCTATCATAAGCATCTTTAAATGGTTAAGGTTAAAGTGACACAACTAAGAGGATATGCTTGACAAGTTATAAATCAAAGTCTCATGCCCCTTACTTTCGAAGACCGATCCTCATGCTACTCAAATTCAGTCACAAGTAAGCTCTTGTCATTGTAAGTATATACGTATCATAGAGAACCGCCAACGGGGTACCCCTTGCACATGACATGGGAGCTGTCCCATAATCAAAATAACAAGGCAAGTATACAATGAGCATCTCAGCGATCTTTTTATTTACTATGTGCATAGATTTTTATTGAGGATGCTTCATAGAATGATAATTATGGTTATGCTGCAAGTTTCCACCATGATTAGGCATGGCTTAGGCTAGCGGCCCAGGCGTTTCTCTAACATACATACAAACTCCATGATCTTACAAGTTCCACTTTTATTTCACACCGTCGGGATCCATAAGCAAAAGAACATGATATCAACTAGTTACAAAGTACCAATGAAGTATTGAAAGCGGTCCCCATGATACATGGTTCTGCTAACTTCAACTCATAAAGCGCAAGCATATACGCAACAAAGAAGGACCAAATGGTTCAGGTTTATTAAGTGCAAGAAAATAAAGTGTGCCATCAAGTTCGTGAGAGCTTTACTAACTAACTTTCTCATAACAAGCAAACATTTTATTCGGAAGAAAACAAGGCATGATGAATATGCACGGGAGTAGCAAATGATGCTAATAGGTAGGTATGGTGGACACTTTGGAAATATTTGGTTTAAGGGAGTTGGAAACATGAGTAAAGTACTCAGTGAAAGTGAAGGCTAGCAATAGTAAGGGAGCGACAAACGAGAGAGCAATAGCTGTCATAATCATGCTTGCAACAAAACAGGACTAATCATGGCATGAAAGTGATTCAAGATCCTCAAGGCAAAATAATTCATCGAGGCTTAACTGATTATTACAGTCATGTGCATGCGTGAGCATGTGCCAAGTCAGTTCAAATGAAACATTTAGAGGTGGATACCACGGTGTCATACCAAGTTATGAATAGAATAATGCAAGCAAACATTCATAAGACACGCTACAAACTATTAGCGAGCTGGAGCTAATCATAAAAAAGCAAGAACTACTAAGCGTCCAAAGATAACATACACCTTACACGAACAGACTAAGCATGCTCACACTGATGAGTATATGTACAAAAATGAAAACAAATAGAGTTAGTTACCAGCCTCTTACCACGCCTCAAGTTGTCATTAATCCTCATTATTGTTCTTCACTTGTGTGGCTCGGATAATAATATGAGACCAAATCCCACTGAGGACTGCTGAACCCTGCAACGAACTCCCAAAACCAAAGAAAAACGACAAATATTTTTGTTGTTTTTGATTTTTGAAACAAGAACCAAAAAGTAAAAACAAGCAAAGCAAAATCTTTTTGGGTTTTTCAAATAGTTCAAACAAAGAAAAAAGGAAAAACAAACCAAGGAAAAAAGAAGAAGCAAACCAAAGAGAAACAACATAAATATTTTTGGTCTTTTTGTGTTTTAGAAAGCAAAAGCAAAGAAAGAACAAAAACTAAAAAGAGAACGAAACATGAATATACAAAGTACCGACACAACATGATATGGAGATGAGTGCGGTGTCGGCGTACCTCCCCCAAGCTTAGGCTTTTGGCCTAAGTGGGTATCAATCCCAAGCCAGCCAGGATGAAGTGTCACCGTGGTACGACGAGGAGGTAACCTCGTCCTGGTGCGAGCTCGAGTTCGTCCCTCCGTAATGTGCAGAGTAATCATAGGAGGGCACATCCTCCTGATGCTGCTCATGGAAACCCAGCAAGCGAAGCTGCTCGTCCACCTCCTCCTTGGAGCGCGACCACGGTCTCCTGTGAACACTAAATAAAGAAGGCCGTGGCAAAAGGATCTCCCTTTCATCCCCGTCACTGAAAAGAATCCTATATACTAAACTGTCCAAATCAGAAGTAGTAGAGACAAAGTGATGAGTTTTCATAGCAACAAGGTCCAGCCTCTATGGTGCCAGTATAGCATCATTGGGATCTACTAAAATACCTAATGCATTGACTATACGCGAGGCAATGATGCCCCCATAGATAGGCCCCCTAGCAGCTAGGCGGAGAGAAATAAGCGAGCCAAGATTGTACCGAGTATCATTGTTAAGCGCAATAGCAAGGAATGCTAAATGATAGTTGGAGATATTACTTGTGTTCTCCCTACCAAGTACGCTAGTAGCAAGATAATATGCAAAGTATCTAAGAGCATGGAGTTGGATATTTCTTATCTTTCCACGCTGCGCCACGCGGTCATCATCATTGGTTACCCCTCGGTAAAGCTCCAACAAATCAGCGGGTCACCCTTGAATTTTCTTCACGGTCCATGTCATGCGTACACCTACAATACTACAAAATCTCTCCAAAGGCATGGTGCAGGGCAGATTATAAATTTTGAAAGAGACAGTCGACTGATAGGATGTGTTAGTAAACGTGAAGCTCTCAACGAAGGTTTTAGTGAGCATAGCGTATTGCTCACTCTCATCTTGCATATATGAGGTCAAACCAACCCTCTCAATCAGTAGCAAGAAATCATCAAGAATACCTGCAGCTTGTAAGAAAGTAAAACAAGGAAAAGTGGATGGGTGAGCATCCCCATCATCCCTTTCATTACCAATACGAGTTGCAATGAGATCTTCGTTATATGATGGCCTAAACTGAGAGGCTGATCTTGAGGTCCTCGACCTCCTAGGTGCATCACTCTCAAATATCTCTCCAAAAGTATGGTTGTTCATGCTTGGTATTCTGAAATTTAAACACCTATTAAACAAGTGATTGCAAAGTGAATATAATGAAGGATTCTACTCATAGGGACTTGTAAGAGGCCTAAACATGCATTAAAACTATATATCTAAGCATCAAACAAGCTTATAAGCTCTCATAACCAGTCACCTACAGCAGCAAAATACTCAAGATATAATCCACTAAACACAAATCTACTTGGACAAGGGGAGGAGTCACATACCAAGGAACAAATGCCCCAAATTTCAGCAAGAAAGATGGGCTGAGAAAGGAGATCGAAAAAATCGCGAGCAAGCACAGCAAGAATGCGATTTTGAGCAATGAACTGGAGCTTACTCGGGAGAGAGAAGAAAGTGACAGGTGAGAGAGTTAGTGGGAGGCCAAGGGTGGCCCACACCAGGGCATGGCGCCACCCAGGGCAGGCCACGCCACCAGGTGGTGTGCCTGCCTGTTGGGTCCCCCTGGTACCTCCCAGGTACTCCTCTGCCCCTTTTTTCATGCAAAAATTTAATATGAATTTTCTGGAATTTTTCGAGACACTTTATTTTTGGGCATTTTCAGGCATAGAAGAATGATTTTCTGACAGACAGATTTTTTTTGGAAACATGATGCAAGGACAAAACAAGGCTAGAACTACAGAAGTTCTAAGACACTCTAACAAGCAAGCAACTAACAACAAAAAGAAAGCTAAACAAAAGCAGAAACTAAAATGGATAGTACTAGAAGTAAACAGAGATAATCATAGTGAAAACATTGTTTTGTTCAATGAAATCCATTTGTTCACAAGGTTGATCAGGTCTTGTTACCAACACAATTTCATATGAGACAAAACTTTGTATTCCACGAATGATCATGTTACCTCAACCTTGATAGCAATGGTCCCAATCATAATAGTTTCAAATTTTTCTCTTGGTATGGGACAATATATTTCTCCAATTTGAATGCCCTCAACATGCTCAATTGAATTCAAACCATAGGTCCTTTCAATCTTCTTGGGGAAATAGACAGCATGTTCCTTGTCATTCACATTGAAAGTCACCTTTCCTTGGTTACAATTGATAATAGCTCCTACAGTATTAAGAAAAGATCTCCCAAGAATAATAGACATATTATCATCTTCAGGCATTTCAAGCACAACAAAATCAGTTAATATCAAGCAATTATGAGCCACTTGAACAGGTACATCCTCACATATACCCACAGGAATAGTGGTAGATTTATCAGCCATTTGCAAAGATATATCAGTTGGTATCAGTTTTTCTAGTTGAAGCCTCTTATAGAGAGAGAAAGGCATAACACTAACTCCATCTCCCAAAACACACAAAGTAGTTCTAACAAAACTATTCTTAATAGAGCAAGGGATAGTTTGAATCCCAGGGTCTCCAAGTTTCTTTGGAACCTTACCATTAAAGGTATAATTAGCGAGCAAAGTAGAAATTCCTTCATTAGGGATCTTCCTTTTATTCGAGACAACATCCTTCATATACTTTGAGTAAGGAGGCAATTTAATAGCATCAGTCAAAGGAATTTGCAAGAATAAAGGTTTCATCCACTCACAAAACTTATTATAGTGTTCATCTTCCTTTGACTTGTGTTTCTTATCAGGGAAAGGCATAGGTTTTTGGACCCAAGGTTCTCTTTCACTACCATGTTTCTTAGCAATAAAATCTTCTTTGGTGTATTTAGTATTCTTAGTGTGGTTTTCAAGTTCTTCTTCAACTTTCTCTTCATTAGGAACTTCATTTTGTTCATTACCACTTTCAGTTTCAGCATCAGAGATAGATATACTATTAGGATCTAAAGCAGGTTCAGAGGGTTCTACAACAGTTTTATGTTTCTTTTTCGTTTTCTTACGAGTAGAGCCACTATTTTCAGCTTGTTGAGAATCCTGCTCAATTCTTTTGGGATGCCCCTCGGGATATAGAGGATCCTGGGTAGCAGCTCCACTTCTAGTTCTAATTTCATAAGCATGTTTTTCTTTGGTAGCATTAACTAGCAAGTTGTTCTGCACTTTAACGAGTTGATCTATTTGAGTTTGAACCATTTAAAAGTGTTTAACAATCATTTTAACATCATTAGAGGTTCTTTCCACAATATCTTTCAACTCAACAATAGCTCTAGTGTTTTCCATTAGATGATTTTGCACCCTTTTATTAAAATTATCTTGCTTAACAATAAAGATATTGAATTCTTCTAAGCATTGATCAGGAGGTTTAGAGTAAGGGATATCACCTTCATCAAAGTGTTAGAGAGAGTGTACCTCAATAGTGGGTGAGTAGGGAATAGGCTTACATAATTCTTCTATAGGAGGTAAATTCTTGACATCTGCAGCTTTAATTCCCTTCTCCTTAAGACATTTCTTAGATTCCTTCATCACTTCATCATTCAATTCAATAACCCCCCTCTTCTTTGATGTTAGAATAGACACTGGTATAGTAGGTTCAGGTACAATTACTTTAGGTATATCTTCTTCAGGAGGAGTCCAATCTTCATAATTCTTGCTTATTTTAGCCATTAATTCCTCAGCTTCCTTGGGAGTCCTATTCCTGAAAACACAATCAGCACAACTATCTAGGTATGTCCTAGATTCCTCGGTTAGCCCATTATAAAATATATCAAGAAGCTCATTCTGAGGTAATGGACTTCCAGCTTGTGCTTGAATCAAAGCACAAAACCTTGCCCAAGATTCGGGCAATACCTCTTTTTCTCCCTGTTTAAAATCAAAAAGTTCCTGCAGAATAGCATGTCTAGCACTAGGAGGAAAATATTTCTGCAGGAAAGTACTAATCAAGCACTCAGGGCTATCAATAGATCTAGGAGGTAAATTACTAAACCAAGTTTTAGCTTCTCCTTTCAGTGAAAATGGGAAAATCTTGGCAACAAAGTAAGTACGCATCTTAATATCATCAGAAAACAAGCCACTCATGGTAGAAAGTTCATTCATATGTGCTACCGCACTTTCATTCTTAGTCCCACAAAAAGGTTCTTTCTCAACAATAGCTATGTAAGATAGATCGAGAGAGAAATCATAATCTTTATCTATAATGTTGATGGGAGAAGCAGCAAACTTAGCAATAGGAGACAATTTGGGTCTAATAGTACGCCTCTCAAGGAGACTCTTAGCAGCACTCCTATCATGGGTGTTTTTACATTCTTTAATAAATTCATTGGTCATCTCAACATAAGAAGTTTCAGATTCAGCAGTAGTAGCAGTGTGTGTAGCATGTGTATGTGGTGGTGTAACGAGCTTACTTATAACAGATGGTGAATCAAGAGCAGCAGAGGTGTTCAGAACTGTACCTCTTCATGTAGTGGATGGTAGAATAGGAAACTTGCCATCACGAGACTTACCCATGATGGATGGATAACCGCGAACAATAGAGAATCCAAGTGAACTTAATAAATAAAGCTATGCTCCCCAGCAACGGCACCAGAAAATAGTCTTGATGACCCACAAGTATAGGGGGTGTATCGCAGTATCTTCGAGGGAAGTGAAACCAAATTTATTGATTCAACACAAGGGGAGCCAAAGAATATTTATAATCCTTAACAACTGAGTTGTCAATTCAGCTGCACCTAGAAACAATCCTGCTCACAGCAGTTTATCAGTAGCAATAGTTTTGTAGTAGGAATAGCAAAGTAGCAGCAGCAGTAAAGTAAAGGCAGCAGTAACAATAGCAGTAAACAGTAGGATTCGAGTGCGGTAGGCATAGGGATGGATGGACGGGCGTTGAATGGACAAGACAATTCACATAGCAATCAGAACATAGGGAAATTGCAGATAAATAAGATAAAACATCCAAGTACTAGATAATCCTAGGCATGTGTTCCATATATAGTCATACGTGCTTGCAATGAGAACTTGCACAACATCTTTTGTCCTGCCAGCCCGTTTGCAGTGGGGCCTCAAGGGAACTACTGGCAATTAAGGTGCTCCTTTTAATAGAGCACCGGAGCAAAGCATTAACACTCCCTGAACACATGTGATCCTCACATCAAAGCCATTCCCTCCAGTTATCCCGATTTCTGTCACTTCGGGGCCATTGGTTCCGGACAACAATGTGTGTATACAACTCGTAGATAAGACCAAAAACAATACTATCATAATGAATCAATAACATGTTCAGATCTGAAATCATGGCACTCGTACCCTAGTGACAAGCATTAAGCATAACAAGTTGCAACAAAGTCATAAAGCACTAATAAAAGATACTAGGCACCATGCCCTAACAATCTGATGCCATTACATGAACGATCTCATCCAATCCCTACCATCCCCATAGCCTACAATGGGGGATTACTCACTCATAGATGGGGGAAACATGGATGGTCGATGGAGAAGCGATGGTGATGATGATGGCGATGATCTTCTCTAATTCCCCGTCCCGGCAGGGTGCTAGAACGGAGTTTCTGGTGCTTTTTCGTGGAATCTGGTGGTGGCGGCGGAGCGGAACTCCTTCTGGAAAAACATTGAACCCCCCGGAGTTTTTAGGTCAGAAGGCTTCTTATAGGCGAAGAGGGAGACCGAGGGGGTGCCTGGGGGGCCCACACCACCCCCTGGCGCGGCCTAGCCTGGCCCGCACCACCAGGTGGTGTGGCCACCCCTGGCTCTTCTCCGTCTCGTATTCTGGCTCCTGGAGTCTTCGGGTGAAATAGGATTTTTGGCATATTTTCCGGGATTTTTCCAGATAGTTCATTTTCTACACAGAAGGTAGACACCAAGGCAATTCTGCTGAAAACAGCGTCAGTCCGCGTTAGTTGCATCCAAATCACACAAGTTTAGAGTAAAAACAATAGCAAAAGTGTTCGGGAAAGTAGATACGTTTTGGACGTATGAGGGCGGGCTCAGGTTTCTTGTTTTGAATCTGCGCAACACATTCGGCGTTTAAGATCATGTTGTTTTCCTCGTCAGTGCAATCGTAAGGTCTGATGGGAAGATTCTTATGAGGTACTCTTGGGAGGGGCGACATTTGTCGTTTTGGGCTGCTACATCGTTTAGTCCTTATCGACGGAGCACACTTCTGCTTTTTGTCCTTAGCGGGCGGAGAAGGCGTCTGACCCTGTGGTAGAGATCGAGATGGACTCGTGCAGTGGTGGTCGTAGTCATGGGGTGGGTTTCTTGGAGGTGATGGAGGTGAAGGTGACATGCGACAACTCGGAGGCGGTGTTGGCCTTGGCGCTGAGCCTGGAATCTTGATGTTGTTCTTGTCCCATAGAATGATGCCACCCAATACTTCTCCGAATGTCCTCTCACCTTCAGGTCTAGGGATGTCAAGCTCCATTGAGTCCCACCTTGTTGCAATTTCATCCAACCGGACTTTAGCATAGCCAGCTGGAATCTCACGGCCATGCAAGCGTGCGTCAAGTGGACAAGGTAAAGCACATCCGACCGCCACCTTGATGGATAGGTTCTTCACCTTCTGATGGAGCTCACAAGATGCCTGCTGCTTGATTCCATCCACGGGGTAGCCGGGACCGCCATCTACCATCCGTGCATCGTTAGACGGGACCTCCGATTCAGCCACGCTGCTTCTCCGCTGAGATGGAACGGCGGTAATATCGAGTGCAGGATCTTGCAGGCATGCTACTCCTCGAAGTTCGTCAATCTGTTGCTGATGCATTGGAAGTGTTCCTAGCAACTCGGTGAACCTGTCTGCATCCTCCTCCTGTCGTCGCCTCTTTGCTCTCTCTCGGCTCCTATAAGTATCTTTGTCTTTGGGAAACCCCATTTCCCAAGTATAACTAGTGCCAAGGCCTCGTACTCGTCTTCCACGTTCTTTATTCCCGAGGGCCTTTGTGAGCAAGTCATTCTCTCTATCGGGACAGAACTTTGTTGTCCCCTCTTTAATTTCCTTAACCACTCTCTGCCATGTCTCCCGTGGTATCCTAATCCTGTCACTGCAAATAAGGTCCCCTGTTTTTTCGTTATACTCACTCCCATGCCCAAGGAACCAATTTCTTGCCCTCGGATCCCATTCTTCTCGTATTGGTGCTGGAGTGATCCCTTTAGCAAGCAGCTCACTCTCTTTAGCATCCTACTTTGGCATGGCAGTCGCATAGCCCCCTGGCCCCAGGTGATGGTGATATTTCTTCATTGCAACATTTTTCTTTTTTTTCTGAATTTTCCATAGCAGGTTCTGACTCCTTGTATTTCACAAATGTATCCCAGTTAGCTTGCTGCTTCGTTAGATAGCATTCAAATTTAGGAGGAATCTTCGTCTTCTGATACTTTTGCCATAATGCTTTCTTCTAGTTCTGGAATAGTTCGGCCATCTTCGTAAGAGTCCACTGCTTGACTTTCTTCCTCAATGCAGCAGTGTTGGCATCATCCTCACATTCTGGCAGGGTGAAATGTGTCATGAGGTCATTACAAAGACCCTCTTCGTACCTGCCGGCGACATACTCACCCTCTTTCGCCCATTTGGTCTTATTCCACTCTCGAAGGGTGATCGGGATGCGATCCCTAACCATAACTCCGCATTGTTGTTTAAATACAGTTTTAGCCTTTTCGGGTTCCAACGGTTCACCCCGTGGTGATACCATCGTTATTGTATAACGCGTAGATGTGTCCAACTTTTTGGCCGGACCTCGTTTGGAATTTTTTTTGCTCGATGTGGAGGCCTAAGAGAAGAAACATTCGTCAATTTATATATATACAACTCAATTAATGCATCTACTAATCACCGGACTTCATATATATACCTCGCCGGACTTCATTAAGGTTCCACCAAGGCCGTCGGCTTCTCCATCAACGGAGCCGTCTGCTTCTCCCTAATCATTTCGGTCGACCTCCTAACCCTCACCGTAGGGGTTCAGATACATGGACGGAGATTCGGGGGGATCAACATGGGGGCCGTCGTTGATCATATCCTCAAGAATTTCTTCTTGTGCTATGTCTCTGTGCATTGGACTAGGTGGATCCATAGTTTCTGCAAAATGCGAGATGCACACAATATTATTTCCTATATACAAAAATTGCCTATATACAAATATTTCCTATATACAAAAATATATTTCCTATATACAAAAAGTCTAGGGGCCCGTGAGCACTACTACCCTAACCCTAAGTCCGGGGGGGCGTGAGCACTACCACCCTAACCCTAAGTCCGGGGGTCCGTGAGCACTACCACCCTAACCCTAAGTCCAGGGTCCCGCGAGCAGTACCACCCTAACCCTAAGTCCGGGGGCCCGCGAGCACTACCAGCCTAACCCTAAGCCCAGGGCTCGCGAGAACCACCACCCTAACCCTATGTCCGGGGGCCCGCGAGCACTACCACCCTAACCCTAAGTCCGAGGGCCCGCGGGCACTGCCACCCTAACCCTAACTCCAGGGCCTGTGAGCACTGCCACCCTAACCCTAAGTCCGGGGCCCGCGAGTACTACCATCCTAGCCCTAAGTCTAGGGGCCCGCGAGCACCACCACCCTAACCCTAAGTCCGGGGGCCCACGAGCACCACCACCCTAACCCTAAGTGCGGGGGCCCGTGAGCACCACCACCCTAACCCTAAGTGCGGGGGCCCGCGAGCACTACCACCCTAACCCTAAGTCCGAGGGCCCGCGAGCTCAACAACCCTAACACTAAGTGTGGGGGCCCGCGAGCACTGCTATAATATTACAATATACTACTATAATGCAATATACTATTATTACAATATACTACTATAATATTACAACTATATACACTACAAAATAATATTATAATGTACTACGATAATGCAATATACTACTATTACAATATACTACTAAAAAAATTACAACTATATACACTAGAAAATAATATTACACTACTAAATAATATTACAACTATGCACTACTATTGCACTACTAAATAATATTACACACAAAATAAAATTACACTACAAAATAAAATTACAACTATATACACTACTATTACACTACTAAATAATATTACAACTACTAAATAATATTACAACTATATACTGCAAAATAAAAAAATGGAAAAATAACAGAGAACTTGGCCGGGGGCGCCGCCCCTGCCGCATCGCCCGCATCACCGTCGGCGTGCACGGCTGTCGCCGGCCCGGCCTGCTCGCCCATAGTAGTCGGCGTCGCCGTGCCGCCGTGTAGCCGGACGGGGGAGCGAAGGGTAGGGGACGGGGTACATATGGCCGGGGGTGCGTGCGCGGCGGCTCGAGTGGCGGCGTCGGTTGGGGGCGGTGGCGACTGGAGTGAGTGGCGGCGGCGGTTGGGGTGGTGGCGGCCGGAGAGAATCGGGCAGCCTGCCGGCGTCAATTCGTCGTCCTCGCGCGTGGTGCTCTACGTGGGGAGAAGAAGGGGCGCGCCAATATATAGGTGGGGGACCTTTAGTCCCGGTCCGTATAGCGCACCGAGACTAAAGGGTCTTTAGTCCCGGTGCGTTATACGGACCGGGACTAAAGGGTTTTCGGCACCGCCCAACTCGCGCGCGCCAACGCCACACCTTTAGTCCCGGTGTGTAGCACGCACCGGGACTAAAGGTCCTTTTTTCAATTTTTTCACCCTAGGGGCACGCCTTTAAAAAAAATTCAATTAGCATATTTTTTAAACATTTGAATTATATAGTTTTGCATACTTATGAATTTGATAAAATTTTCAACATGAAAAGTTCTTGAATTTGAATAAGTAATCCAAATCTATTTTCTGTTTTATAAAATAATTATTCTAACTAGTGAAACTAATAACCATTTTGCCATTTTCAATTTAAAAATGCATTAACTATTATATTTTGCATATTTTTGAATCTCACTAAAATTTTAACATAAAAAATGCTTGAATTTGAATAAAGATTCAAATCCATTTTCTGTTTTATAAAATAATTATTCTAACTAGTCAAACCATTAACCATTTTGCCATTTTCATGTGATTCCGATGCATGTCCGGGAAGGGGGCCACACCTGGGGCCTACATATGGCACCTACCAACCTTGCACCACTCGCACACACATATCCTAGGGGCACATGCAAGTTTTCATGTGATTCCGATGCTCCGGTGGTCTTCCTATGGTGAAACCCTAGACCGGGGCCCCGTATCGTCTACCCCTATAGCTTTCTCCGTACGAGGGTAGCGCGGTGGACCTTTCTATTTGTTTTGGTTTGTTTAGGACATATGTACATGGAGAGCAAATGTTGGGACAACTTTGCCACATTCTAGGGCCCGGTTGTCCCGCGGTGGGTGTTTCCACGTACAGAACCAGGATTTCACTAAGTGTTAACGCATGTCCAAGAATGGGGGCACACCTGGGGGCTACACATTGTTGGGTCCGCAGCATAGAAAACAAAAAATTTCTACGATGAGAACTATACGCCAAGATCTATCTACTAGATACAAGAAACGGGTGGACATACATCCACAGAGAACTTACCCTCGAAGACAACGAGTTTTGTTAACGAGTAGGAACTCGTGGTTGATGTAGTCGTACGCTTGCTGATCTCAAGATCGTGTGGAAGTCCGAGCGCCGCAAATCAGTAGCGCATCCGTCCTCGCACACATGTTCAAGCTATCGGACAACCTCCACCTCCTCGCTCCAGCGAATCAGCGGAGCAGCAACTCCTTCCAGACGCAAGAACACCGAGAACATGTATCTCTCTAATCCGAGATCATGGGGGAAAATCTAGAGGGGGAGAGAGATCCTTCATGAGGAGGTGTGTTTTGTGAGAGAGGAGAGGGGGGCTTTATATAGGAGGAAGGGAGACCCCTCCCCTCCCATAGCCAGCGCATGAGGGGGGGACTCCTCCCCTCCTTCATTCATGTGGTGAACCTCCACTCACATGAACATGGCCTCCACCCAAAATCCCACTCACATGTATTTAATTTCCACCAAATTAAATGCAACTCTCAATTTCATAAAACTCTTTTATTTATTTTATTTAGAATTTTGTTAATTACTTTAATTAACAAACATTCACATAAAACCCCTTGAAACATTTCAATATCACATGCAGAACCACTTTCTGCAATTTCACCCAAAACAATTCCGGGTTCAATCGAAACAATTCCTGTTTCTATCGAAACATTTCCTGCTCTTTGCAAACCTTTTGTCGGGAACACATGTGATCCTAAATGGTGTTCGGCAACCCTTAAGTGTGTCACCCTACGGTTCGCGAATAATGCAGACATGATTGAGACTCCTCTCATATCATTAATCAGAAGCGGGACCTTGAGATGCATACTGACTCCTGCACATTCAACGATGACTTCTGTGATCGTGAGAACCTTTAACGCTAGTAATTTAATCCCTTTGTCTCATGATATAATACATGTACGAGATTCGATCATTTGTATCCAAATACCTAGTTTGATCTCGTTACCAACATGCACTCTTTTCTCGTTCCCGTGATATAACATTCTAGTGATCACATCGCTTGCTTGCAAGCTATCTTAATGTGATATCACCAAGAGGGCCCAGATTATATCTATCCGTCATCGGGATTGACAAATTCCACTCTTGATCCAGGAGCCTCAACATAACACCTTCGTAGCACTGAACCCACCTTTATAGTCACCCTGTTACGGTGTGACGTTTGATGTTATCAAGATTCTCTTCCGGTGTTAGCAATTAGCATGATCTCATGGTCTAAGGATAAAAATTACTCCGTATGATGTTATAGAAATATAAACATAATGACTTGACCGTAATGCTATACTTCGGATGAATGTTCATCACATCATTTCACAAATGTTGTGACCTTGTTATTAACAACATCCAATGTCC
Organism: Avena eriantha; assembly: GCA_910589775.1. Classification (NCBI taxonomy): domain Eukaryota; kingdom Viridiplantae; phylum Streptophyta; class Magnoliopsida; order Poales; family Poaceae; genus Avena; species Avena eriantha. The sequence continues at coordinate 332,150,666 of OU342746.1, forward strand.
ATGATCAGGAAACCTTGATCATCTTGTTAATCAACAAGCTAGTCTATAAGAGAGGCATGACTAGGAACCCTTTTTGTTTATTAAACACACATGTATTGACGTTTCCTATCAATACAATTATAGCATGTAAAATAAACATCTATCATATACAAGGAATACCTAATAACAACTTTATTATTGCCTCTCAGGGCATATTTCCTTCAGTCTCCCACTTGCACTAGAGACAATAATCTAGTTTACATAGTGATAAATCTAACACCCATGGAGTTCTGGTGTTGATCATGTTTGTCCCTAGGGAGAACTTTAGTCAACGGATCTGCTACATTCAGGTCCGTGTGCACTTTACAAATCTTTATATCTCCATCCTTTACATGCTCGTGGATGGAGTGAAACCAGCGCTTAATATGCTTGGAATTCTTGTGAGACCTTGGTTCCTTGGCGTTGGCTATGGATCCATTGTTGTCACAATAGTTCACCATGGGGTCCAACGCACTAGGAACCACACCAAGTTCCGTTATGAACTCCTTCATCCAAACCGCTTCCTGCGCCGCTTCTGAAGCAGCAACATATTCCGCCTCCGTCATTGATCCAGCCACCACAGGTTGTTTGGAACTCCTCCAACTAACTGCTGCTCCGTTCAAGAGAAATACGTATCCGGATTGAGACTTAGAGTCATCCGGATCAGTGTGAAAGCTAGCATCGACATAACACTTAGCGACTAGCTCTTCTTCACCTCCATATACAAGAAACATATCCGTAGTTCTTCGCAAGTACTTAAGGATATTCTTCACCGCTATCCAGTGTTCCGAACCTGGATTAGATTGGTACCTACTAGTCAAACTAATAGCATGTGCCACATCCGGTCTTGTACATAGCATGGCGTACATTATAGAGCCTATGGCTGAGGCATAGGGGATCTTACCCATTATCTCTCTTTCTTCCGCTGTAGCCGGACTTTGAGTCTTACTCAATGTCTTGCCTTGCAACATAGGTAAGAACCCCTTCTTACTTCCGTCCATATTAAACTTCTTTAATATCTTATCAAGGTATGTACTCTGCGATAACCCAATTAGGCGTCTTGATCTATCTCTATAGATTTTAATGCCTAATATATATGAAGCTTCACCAAGGTCCTTCATCGAAAATTTGCTGTTTAGATAACTTTTAACACTGTTTAAAAGATCTATATCATTTCCAATCAATAATATGTCATCCACATATAATATTAGAAATGCCACATTGCTCCCACTCACTTTCTTGTAAATACAAGCCTCTCCATAAGTTTGGACAAATCCAAACTCTTTGATCACCTCATCAAAGCGGAGATTCCAACTCCGAGATGCTTGCTTCAGTCCATAGATGGATCGCTGAATCTTGCATACCTTATCAGCATCCTTAGGATCGACAAAACCCTTAGGTTATATCATATACAACTCTTCTTCAATATTACCATTGAGGAACGCAGTTTTGACATCCATCTGCCATATTTCATAATCGAAATATGCAGCAATTGCTAACATAATCCTAACTGACTTAAGCATCGCTACGGGAGAGAATGTATCATCATAGTCAACTCCTTGAATTTTTCGAAACCCCTTTGCGACAAGTCGAGCCTTATAGATGGTTACATTACATTCAACATCAGTTTTTCTTTTGAAAATCCATTTATTCTCAATGGCCTTTCGATCGTGAGGTAAGTCTACCAAGGTCCAAACCTGGTTTTCGTACATGGATTCCTTCTCGGATTTCATGGCTTCTAGCCATTTGTTGGAATCAGGGCTCATCATCGCTTCTTCATACATCGCAGGGTCATCTATTTCATCAATCATGAAATTTAGAACATGATTGCCGTACAGTTCAGGAGCTGCACGTGTCCTGCTTAACCTGTGAGGTTCGGTAGTGTCCTCTTTCGGAGTTTCATGATCAATATCATTAGCTCTCTCTTCATTAGGTGAAGTGAACTCCGAAACAACTTCCGGTGCTGTGCTACTCACCATTTCATGAAGAGAAGGTTCAATAACCTCTTCGAGTTCTACCTTCCGACTACTCACACCTTTCGCGAGAAACTCCTTCTCAAGAAAGGATCCATTCTTGGCAACAAAAACCTTGCCCTCGGATCTGTGATAGAAGGTATACCCAATCGTTTCCTTAGGGTACCCTATGAAGACGCATTTTTCCGCTTTGGGTTCGAGTTTATCTGGTTGAAGTTTCTTCACATCAACATCGCATCCCCAAACTTTAAGAAATGACAGCTTAGGTTTGTTTCCAAACCATAATTCATATGGTGTCTTTTCAACGGATTTAGATGATGCCCTATTTAAAGTGAATGCAGCGGTTTCCAGTGCATAACCCCAAAATGACAGTGGCAAGTCAGTCAGAGACATCATAGATCGAACCATATCCAATAAAGTACGATTACGACGTTCCGACACACCATTACGTTGTGGTGTTCCGGCAGGCGTGAGTTGTGAAACTATTCCACAGTCTTTCATATGTGTGCTAAACTCGTAACTAAGATACTCTCCTCCACGGTAGGACCATACAAATTTGATCTTTCTGTTACGATGATTTTCAACTTCATTCTGAAATTCCTTGAACTTTTTCAAAGGTTTCAGACTTATGTTTCATCAAATAGATATACTCGTATCTACTCAAATCATCCGTGAAAGTAACAAAATAACGATATCCACCTCGCGCTGACACACTCATTGGTCCACACACATCAGTATGTATGATTTCCAATAAATCTGTCGCCCGTTCCATTGAACCCGAAAACGGTGTTCTAGTCATCTTGCTCACATGTATCAAATGTTTCAAAATCAAGTGATTCCAAAAGTCCATCAGAATGGAGTTTCTTCATGCGTTTAACGCCAATATGAACTAGACGGCAGTGCCACATATATGAAGATATATCATTATCAAGCTTAATCCTTTTAGCATCAACATTATGAATATGCGTAATACTACTATCAAGATCCAACAGAAATAAACCATTCAACACAGGTGCAGGACCATAAAAGATATTATTCATATAAATCGAACAACCATTGTTTTTAGACTTAAACAAATAACCACTTTGCATCAAACACGATCCGGATACAATGTTCATGCTCAATGTAGGCACCAAATAACAATTATTTAGGTTTATAACTAATCCCGACGACATATGGAGAGGCAACGTTCCGACGGCGATCACATCAACTCTTGATCCATTGCCGACCCGCATCGTGACCTCATCCCTTGCTAGTTTTCGCTTGTTCCGCAGCCCCTAAACAAAGTTACATATATTAGCAACCAATCCAATATCAAATACCCAGATGCTACTGCGAGTACTAGTCAAGTACACATCAATAACATGTATATCACATATACCTTTGTTAGCCTTGCCGACCTTCTTGTCCGCCAAATACTTGGGGCAGTTGCGCTTCCAATGGCCAATCCCCTTGCAATAGTAGCACTCGGTATCAGACTTAGGGCCAGCTTGAGGTTTCTTTTTAGGCGTGGCAACAGATTTGCCGCCCTTCTTTCCCTTTTGCTTGCCTTTCTTGTCCTTCTTGAAACCGGTAGTCTTATTGATCATCAACACTTGATGTTCTTTCCTAATCTCCACTTCTGCAGTCTTAAGCATTGACAGAAGATCAGGAAGAGACTTCTTCATGCCCTGCATATTATAGTTCATCACGAAGCTCTCGTAGCTAGGTGGCAGAGATTGGAGAACATGATGTATGCCTAAGTCAATGGGAATCGTTATTACCAAGGACACAAGCTTATCGGCGTACCCAGAAATTTTGAGTACGTGCTCACTAACGGAGTTGTTCTCCTCCATCATGCAGCTAAAGAACTTTTTAGAAGCATTATAACTCTCTACGGCAGCATGGGTATAGAAAATCATTTTCAATTCTCCCATGGTATCAAAGGCATTGCCATTTTCGAAACGCTTTCAAAGTTCTGGCTCTAGCCCATACAGTATGACGTAATGAACTAAGTTGTGGTCCTCCTGACGAGTTATATAGACGTTCTTTTCCTCGTCAGGGGCATCAGGAGCTGGTGGGGGGCCTAGCGGCGCCTCTAGCACATATTGCTTTTGTGCAGCAGTGAGGAGAATCCTCAAATTCATAGCCCAGTTGGTGAAGTTGCTACCATTCGTAGCAAGCTTCTCTTTCTCCATGAACACATTGAAATTAAAAGCAGGTGGTGCCATCTACAATAGAATTTGTAAAGTATATTTAGACTAAGTTTATGATAGATTGAGTTCAACTAATCCAAATTGCTAATGAACTCCCACTCAAAAACGACATCCCTCGTGTCCTTTTGGTGATTACATGAGCCAAATCCAATACACCAAGTCCGATCATCACGTGAGTCGGTGTAGCTTCAAAGGCGAGCGTCTATATGGGCATCATATCAACTGTATGACTCATGCTTAACCTTTTGGTCCGTGTTCCGAGGCCATGTCTGTACATGCTAGGCTCGCCAAGTAAGAACCTTAGTATTCGCGTGTGTAAAACTATCTTACACCCGTTGTATGAAAGCGTAGATTCGAGAACACACGATCATCACGTGATGCCTCAAAACACGATCCACAAAACGGTGCATACTTAAGGAAAAACACATTTTATCTTGATATCTAAATGAGGGATCATCTTATAATGCTACCAAAAGCGCCAAACTAGCAATATAAGATGCTAACATCTAATGTGTGAAGTGAGATGATATGGTCCATGCATTTGATCTCTATCATTTGCATCGTGGTATGATCTCTATCATTCCTTTGTGTGTAAGGCCAAGGTCTATGGAACTTACACGTTAAGTGAGTTATAAGTGTATCTATCATACATCTACTTACAACAATACCATATCAAGACACTAGCCCAGCAATGATCTAAACTAGATGCCTCTAATTTATCAATTGCAAGTTTTACGTGGCTTAGGGCTTTCGGAGATAGAACCATTCTTACCTACGAACATGAACCATAACGAGGATAACCAAGTTATTAGCAACTCGTTGTAAATCAGATATTGACTATAGTAGGAGAGACAGACACCCGCTAGGCACTTATGCAAAACTAGTTGCATGTCAGTCGTGGAACCGGTCTCATGTACGATGATATGTAAGGTTGGTCCGGGCCGCTTCATCCCACTATGCCACCAATATCCAAAGTACATAGAAGATGCAATAACATGATCATCATCGCCCACATATAAACATATGTGTACTACCTGTGCAAAGCACCTACGCATAGATCAGGCTCTGATACCACTGTTGGGTCCGCAGCATTGAAAACAAAACAAAAATCCTACGATGAGAACTATACGCCAAGATCTATCTACTAGATACAGAGAAACGGGTGGACATACATCCATGGAGAACTTACCCTCGAAGACAACGAGTTTTGTTAATGAGTTGGAACTCGTGATTGATGTAGTCGTACGCTTGCCGATCTCAAGATCGTGTGGAAGTTCGAGCGTCGCAAATCAGCAGCGCATCCCTCCTCGCACACACGTTCAAGCTATCGGACAACCTCCACCTCCTCGCTCCAGCGAATCAGCGGAGCAGCAACTCCTTCCAGACGCAAGATCACCGAGAACATGTATCTCTCTAATCCGAGATCATGGGGGAAAATCTACAGGGGGAGAGAGATCCTTCATGAGGAGGTGTGTTTTGTGAGAGAGGAGAGGGGGGGCTTTATATAGGAGGGAGGGAGACCCCTCCCCTCCCATAGCCAGCGCATGAGGGGGGGACTCCTCCCCTCCTTCATTCATGTGGTGAACCTCCACTCACATAAACATGGCCTCCACCCAAAATCCCACTCACATGTATTTAATTTCCACCAAATTAAATGCAACTCTCAATTTAATAAAACTCTTTTATTTATTTTATTCAGAATTTTGTTAATTACTTTAATTAACAAACATTTACATAAACCCCCTTGCAACATTTCAATATCACATGCAGAACCACTTTCTGCAATTTCACCCGAAACAATTATGGTTTCTATCGAAACATTTCCTGCGCTTTGCAAACCTTTTGTATGGAACATATGTGCTCCTAAATGTTGTCCGACAACCCTTAAGTGTTTCACCCTACGGTTCGTGAATAATGCAGACATGATTGAGACTCCTCTCAGATCATTAATCAGAAGCGGGACCTGGAGATCCATACTGACTCCTGCACATTCAACGATGACTTCTGTGATCATGAGAACCTTTAACGCTAGTAATTTAATCCCTTTCTCTCATGATATAATACATGTCCGAGATTCGATCATCGGTATCCAAATACCTAGTTTGATCTTGTTACCGACATGCACTCTTTTCTCGTTCCCATGATATAACATTCTAGTGATCACATCACTTGCTTGCAAGCTATCTTAATGTGATATCACTGAGAGGGCCCAGAGTATATCTACCCTTCATCGGGATTGACAAATTCCACTCTTGATCCATGAGCCTCAACATAACACCTTTGTAGCACTGAACCCACCTTTATATTCACCCTATTACGATGTGACGTTTGATGTTATCAAGATACCCTTCCGGTGTTAGCAATTAACATGATATCATGGTCTAAGTATAAAGATTACTTCTTATGATGTTATAGAAATATAAACATAATGACTTGATCGTAATGCTATACTTCAGATGAATGTTCATCGAATCATTTCACAAATGCTGTGACCTTGTTATTAACAACATCCAATGTCCATGATCAGGAAACCTTGATCATTTTGTTAATCAACAAGCTAGTCTATAAGAGAGGCATGACTAGGAACCCTTTTTGTTTATTAAACACACATGTATTGACGTTTCCTATCAATACAATTATAGCATGTAAAATAAACATCTATCATATACAAGGAATACATAATAACAACTTTATTATTGCCTCTCAGGGCATATTTCCTTCACAAATGGCACCTACCAACGTTGCAACACTCTCACACACATATCCTAGGGGCACATGCAAGTTTTCATGTGATTCCGATGCACCGATGGTCTTCCTCCGGCGGAACCCTAGACCGGGGCCCCGGATCGTCTACCCCTATAACTTTCTCCGTACGAGGGTAGCGCGGTGGACCTTTCTATTTGTTTTGGTTTGTTTAGGATATATGTACATGGAGAGCAAATTTTGGGCCAACTTTTCCACATTCTAGGCCCTGGTTGTCCCGTGGCGGGAGTTTCCACGTATAGATCCAGGATTTCACTAAGTGTTAACGCATGTCCGAGGAGGGGGTCACACCTGGGGCCTACACATGGCACCTACCAACCTTGCACCACTCTCACACACATATCCTAGGGGCACATGCAAGTTTTCATGTGATTCCGACGCTCCGGTGGTCTTCCTCCAGCGAAACCCTAGACCGGGGGCCCCAGATCGTCTACCCCTATAGCTTTCTCCGTACGAAGGTAGCGCGGTGGACCTTTCTATTTGTTTTGGTTTCTTTAGGACATATGTACATGGAGAGCAAATGTTGGGCCAACTTTGCCACACTCTAGGTCCCGATTGTCCCGCGGTGGGAGTTTTCACGTACAGATCCAGGATTTCCCTAAGTGTTAACGCATGTCCGGGAAGGCGGTCACACCTGGGGCCTACGCATGGCACCTACCAACCTTGCACAACTCTCACACACATATCCACACATCCACACATTCCCTTTATATTCGAATAAAAGGTTTAATTAATACATTATTACACATCACCAACATCTAGTGTTGCGGTTTTCTTCTGAACCATAGCCATGGAGAATCTTCATCATTTAACATGATGCTTGGGTCAGTTTTCACTTTGAATGGAGGAATTTCATGAAACTTATTGTAATCTTCTGACATGTCTATCTTGTCATCCACTCCCACAATGTTTCTTTTCCCTGAAAGAACTATGTGGCGCTTTGGCTCATCATATTCTGTATTCTTTTGCTTATCTTTCCTTTTTCTCGGTTTGGTAGACATGTCCTTCACATAGAAAACCTGAGCCACATTGTTGGCTAGGACGAATGGTTCATCCATGTACGCAAGATTGTTGAGATCCACTGTTGTCATGCCGTACTTTTGGTCTACATGTACCCCTCCTCCTGTCAGCTTGACCCATTTGCACTGAAACAAAGGGACCTTGAAAGTAGGTCCATAGTCCAGTTCCCATATCTCCTCTATGTAACCATAATATGTGTCCTTCTGCCCATTTTCATCTGTTGCGTCAAAGCGGACACCACTGTTTTGGTTGGTGCTCTTTTTATCTTGGGCCATCGTGTAAAATGTATTCCCATTTATCTCGTACCCTTGGAAAGTACATATAGTCAAAGATGGTAACCTGGCCAACAAGTACAACTGATCTCCAACAGTGGTGTTATTCATGAGATGTGTCTGCAACCAACTGCCGAAATTCTTCTCATGTTCCCCTTTAATCAAGGAGTCAGGCTTCCCCGGGTTTTTGGAGCGTAGAATATTCTTGTGTTTCTCGATATACGGAGCCACCACGGTGGAATTGTGTAGAACTGTGTAGTGTGCTTGAGTGAAAGAATTCCCGTCCCTACATACCATTGATTTCCTTCCAAGTGTGCCTTTTCCAGTCAGCCTCCCCTCATACCAAGATTCAGGAACACCAATCGACTTAAGGTCAGGAAGAAAGTCAACACAAAACTCAATGACCTCCTCTGTTCCATAGCCCTTGGAGATGCTTCCTTTTGGCCTAGCATGGTTATGAACACATTTCATTAAGACTCCCATGAACCTCTCGAAGGGGAACATATTGTGTAGAAACACAGGACCAAGAATTCTAATCTCTTCGACTATGTGAACTAGGAGGTGCGTCATAATATTGAAGAAGGATGGCGGGAACAACAACTCGAAGCTAACCAGACATTGGACCACATCAATCTGTAACCCTGATAGACTTTCTTGATCGATTACCTTCTGAGAAATTGCATTGAGGAATGCACATACTGTAACACTACAGTACTGAAAAGACTATAGCTTCTATGCAACATGCCAATCCGTGGATCGGTTCATTGGCTTACATAGAACATAGATGAAATAACAAAGTAATACTCCGTGTATCATAAATAACGAAGATCCAGAAGATTCAATTATTACAAAATTTGCTTAGCTCGAAGGCTAGCTTACACATTATTCAAGTAGCAACACAAATAAAGATACTACTCCATCTTCAAATTCCCCACGAGGGAACAACTGTCGAGTGGAGTACCACGACCTATTTCGATCACTCGAAATCGGTATAACCTGCAACATGAAACATAGCAGCCCCGAAGGGTCAATACATGGAATGTATGGCAAGTAGCGCTAAGGTAAAGGAGACAATGCACCTAGCATCTACATGCTTATTTGGCTAGTGGAGCTTTGGCTAGCTTGCACTTTTAAACACATTTATCCTACTTTCGTAAACCATTTAATTCACAACAACCCATGAAGTTCACCCATCAAGTTTTAGTAATTAGGAAATAAGGATGAGTGAGAATATGTCATAGTCTCAAGAGCAAGCAACTCAATCGTCCGTAACCGGGAACACGGCTAAGTACTTAGTTTTTACACCCTGCAGGGGTTTGTACACTTTTCCCATGTGACCTGGCCAACCTAGCTCGTATCACCACACTCATATTGTGTGATGATAGCGAGAAGTCCAAGATGGGACCTTTCGGGAAGTAGATCACCAAACCCCACTGCGCACCGGTCCCAACCTATCATTCACTACATCTCTGGCTATGCTGGGTTCGGATCACCACGACCTACTAAGTCCAACCAGCCACCCATTCTTACTGGCACATGATTGCACATGTAAGCTACCATAACAAAGAGAACCAATCCTTCTCAGTACCCGGGGCGGCATTCCCCACCATTATCCACACTCCGTTGACCATCCAACCATTCCACCCAGGTAGTTGATTAACATTAAGTTGTTTTAGTTTGAAACAAACACAACTTCACCATAGTGTGATCCCTTTTTCCCTAGTCTTCACAGCAGGTCTAAGCACATCTACTTAACGGGGCTCAACTACAAGGAATTCCTACCACAATATATAGGATATGGCATAGCATAGTAGTTCCTACACAATAACTACAGAAATACACTACACATGCATAAGAGAAAATAGTAGGACAATGGTATGAACAAAATAGCATCTACTTGCCTTGGCGGTAGGAGTCGAGGGTACAATCCTCGCAAAAACAAGCGTTGCACTCGTCACAATCTACACGATACAAAACAACACATAAACAACATACACAATCATAAGCAAGTGCACAAATGCATGCATGATAGCTTAACAAGAATTTCAGTAGCCTCTCGGTGTTCTCTGATGTTTATTACTACTGCATGATGCATGGAAAAACCTTTTAATGCGTCGAAAACCAAACCATGCAATTTGTGAACCCAAAAATAGGCTTTTAGGAAAAACACTAAGCCTCTGCAGTAAACAGGGTTGTAAGACCTGGGAAAAAATACTACTTTGTAGGTGACGTGATTTAAAACTAGGAGCAATAGGAATCACGCAAAACGGCGTTACAAAACTTTTTCTACAATCTTTATAGTGTTTTAAGCCTTTTCATAGTCTCAAGGAAATACATACAGTAAATCTGCAATATTATTTTATAAACAAATTCTACACAATTTTGTGAATCCAACGATATATTATTTGCTAAATTTGGAAATAGTAAATCTTTTTATACGAATTTTTGAAGTTGGACATATTTTCAGGAAAATAATTAATCTCTGAAAAACGACGGGGAATATTCCGGGAATATTCCGGGGAATATCCCCGCTGACAAACGGGTCCAGCTGACGCGACGGTTGACCGGTCAGCGGTCAGCGCCCACGATCAGCGGCCGATCTGGGCCGTCCGCGCTCGATTCGACGGCCGAGGACGATCGCGGCGGAACTCACCGGCGACGGTCGGCATTGAAGGCGACGGCGGCTCCGACGAGGTCGTGGAGGCGGCTCCGGCGGCTGTAGGAGAAAATGGAGGTCAGCAAGGGGTGGGGCGGCTCGCTACGGTGTTCCCGCGACAGAAGGAGGGCGCGGGGTCAGTGGAGCTCCTTACCGGCGTCAATGGCGGCGGCGGCAAATTCCGGCGAGAAATCGTCGTGAGGTGGCGGCGGGATAGAGGGCGGTTTTAGGGGGTTTTCGATGGGGAGGCCGAGGGATTTAAGGGGGTGTACATGGCTGGGGCAGAGGCAATGATTTCGTGAACGGATTCGGGGTCCTCCCCAGAGAAATCGGCGGCGACGGACGACTCCGGTTCGAGCACGATCTGTTCGTCGAGCAGCGGCTAACAGGTGGGGCCCGCCTGTCGGCCGGGCGGTGCGGACTATGCGTTGCACGCGCGGTAGCAGCTACCCGCCGCTCGCTGGCGCGGATGGTTACTAGGTGGGCCGCTGGGCCACGGTGGGCTGGCGGTCCGGCTGGCCGACGCGGTTCTTTTTTTTCTTTTTTTAACAGTATCTGAATCTGACTGAACTGTCTGCAGTTTGTGAAATTTTTCTGCACTTCTGAAATTTGGCCATAACTTTTGATCCAGGACTCCGATTTGGGCGAAACAAAGTTCTACGGATTCGTATTGACGAAATCTACGCTTATATGCATCTAGAATGCCCAAAAAGTGTCATTCTAGAAGATGCAAGGAAAAAGCCCTAGTAATCTCATATAAGAAATGGAAAAGCAAATAAGTGGTGCTTTGGCCAAATGCCTTTAAAACTGAATTTTTGCAAATATGATCATGAATGCAATGACATGTATGTATCCAGTGCCAAATCTAGAATTTGGGATGTGACAAGACTAACCCCCTTAATATGAATCTCGTCCTCGAGATTCGACGTGGCTAGCAAATAGGTGCGGGTGGTCCTCTCGGAAGTCATCCTCTCGCTCCCAGGTGGCTTCCTCTTTGGTGTGATGGCTCCATTGCACCTTGCAAAACCTGATCGTCTTGCTGCATGTAAATCTCTTCGTTGTTTCCAAGATCTTGACCAGTTTCTCCTCATAGGTCAAGTCGTTCTCCAGCTGAACCTCTTCAAGCGACACGGTGTCTCTCAATGGTGTATCCTTCATCTCCAGATGGCACTTCTTCAGCTGAGACACATGGAACATGTCGTGGACAGCGGATAGAACCTCTGGCATCTCCAACTGATATGCAACCTCTCCTTTGCGTGCTAGGATCTTGTAGGCCCTATAAACTGAGGTGCCAGCTTGCCCTTAATCCCAAATTGCTTAATTCCTGGTAGAGGCGAAACTCTGAGGTAGGCTCGATCTCCAATCTCAAACACCACCTCCTTGCGCTTAGCATCAGTGTAGCTCTTCTGCCTTGATTGTGCTACCTTCAGCCTATCTCGAATCAAACTGACCTTCTCCTTAGCATCCTTGATCAAATCAGGTCCAAACAACTGACGCTCACCTACACCATCCCACAACAATAGTGTCTTGCACCTCTTACCATATAGTACATCGAACGGTGACGTCTTGATGCTATTCTGGTAGCTGTTGTTGTAGGAAAACTCAGCATAAGGCATATTCTCCTCCCAACTAGAGCCATGAGCTAGAGTGCAAGCTCTCAACATATCCTCCAAAATCTGATTCACCCTCTCGGTTTGTCCATCCGTATGGGGGTGGAAAGCTGTGCTAAATTCCAACCTCGTTCCCAACGACTCATGTACCTGGCGCCAAAAGTGAGAAGTGAATTGGGTGCCTCTATCCGACAAAATGCTCTTAGGAACTCCATGCAGGCACACAATTCTGTTCATGTAGATCCTGGCTAATTTAGCACTAGTGTAAGTGGTCTTCACGGGTATAAAGTGGGCTACCTTGGTTAAGTGATCAACCACTACCCAAATAGAGTTGTATCCTGGCCTCGTCCTGGGCAGTCCTGTGATAAAATCCATCCCAACTCTATCCCACTTCCAATCAGGTATCGGCAATGGCTGTAGCAACCCCGCTGGCTTCTAGTGCTCAGCCTTTACTCTACTACAGACATCACATAAGGCAATATACTATGTGATATCTCCCTTCGTATTAACCCACCAATACCTTTCCTTCAAATCCATGTACATCTTTGTGTTACCAGGATGTATGGAGTAGGGCGAGTCATGGGCTTCCTAGAGAATCAACTTCCTAATCCCCTGATCGTTGGGCACGCACAAACGATCTCCACACCATAGTGCTCCTTGTTCATCTTCGCGAAATCCTTCCGCCTTTCCCTTGGGTATGTTTTCCTTTACTCTCCTCAGTTCAATATCCTCTTTCTAAGCTTCACTAATTTATCCTGAAGTGTTGGATTGATTTCCATTGCCGCTAAATATCCCTTAGATACTATCTCCAATCTGAGATCCTTGAATTGCTAACACAAATTCTTGGGTAACTCTCCCACGGTCAAGCCATTAGCATACACCTTGCGGCTTAGCACATCTGCTACAACATTAGCCTTTCCGGGATGATATTGCAGACTCATGTCATAATCCTTTATGAGCTCCAACCATCTTCTCTGCCTCATATTCAGCTCCTTCTGTGTGAATATGTATTTCAAGATCTTGTGGTCCGTGAATACATCGCAATGCTTGCCCATCAAACAGTGCCTCCATACCTTGAGCGCATGCACAACTGATGCTAATTCCAAGTCATGCGTGGGGTAATTCCGCTCATGGTGTTTAAGTTGGCGTGAGGCGTAGGATACCACTCTCCCATCTTGCATCAACACACTTCCAAGTGCTTGACGAGATGCATCGCAATACACCTGGAAATCCTTCTGAATATCAGGCAAACACAAAATAGGTGTGGTCACCAAGCATTGCTTCAGTTCCTGGAAACTAGCTCCGCACTCTTCTGTCCACTCAATCCTTTTCTCCTTCTTTAATAACTCAGTCATTGGCTTCGCAACCTTGGAGAAGTTTTCTATGAAGCTCCTACAGTATCTAGCAAGTCCCAAGAAACTTCGAATATCTCCCACATTCTTGGGTGACTCCCATTCTGTAACTGACGCCACCTTGCTTGGATCAACTGCAACTCCTTCACCTGACACTATGTGTCCTAGAAATCCCATAGTGTTCAACCAAAACTCGCACTTGCTAAACTTAGCATATAGCTTATGCTCTCTCAACTTCTCCATAATTAGGCGTAAATGCTTCTCATGCTCATTGTCATATTTAGAATAAATCAATATGTCATCGATGAACACCACGACAAATTTATCCAAGTACACCATGAATACCTTGTTCATCATGGTCATAAAATATGCCGGGCATTTGTTAGTCCAAATGACATAACGGTATACTTGTATAAATCATACCTAGTGGTGGAGGGGGTCTTTGGTATGTCCTGCTCACGGATCTTTAGTTGGAAATATGCTGACCTTAGATCGACCTTGGAAAATACCTTTGCTCCCTTCAAGTGATCGAACAAGTCATTTATATTGGGTAGAGGATATTTATTCTTGATGGTAACCTCATTAACCGAGCGATAGTCTACCACCAGCCTCTTACTCATATCCTTCATCTCCACAAATAGAATAGGTGCACCCCAAGATGAAGAACTTGGTTGAATGAATCCCTTGTCCAACTGTTCTCTAAGCTGCTTCTTCAATTCCTTTAGCTCATCCACATCCATCTTGTACGGCCTCTTGGCTATCGGTCTTGTTCCCGGCATCAAGTCAATAAGAAACTCCACGTCCCTGTCAGGTGGCATCCCTGGTAGTTCTTCCGGAAACACATCAGGGTATTCTCTCACTACGGGTACGGTGTCCATGCTAACCCCCTTAAGATATTTCACCTTAGTACCCTTAAGACGTACTGCTGACTTGAACTTAATCTTTATGCCTTGTGGTGTCCTAAGAGAGATGGCACATTGTCCACAATCTATCTGGCCATCATACTCGGACAACCAATCCATGCCCAGTATTACATCTAGTCCTTGCGACTCCAAAACTACCAAATGTGCTGGGAAGCTGTGTGCTCCAATTCCTATGGTAAGATCACGACATCCCTTACTAGCTAGCATCTCTCCTCCTGGTGAGCTCACTCTAATAGTCCCTTTTAGTGACTCGGTGGCTAACTTATGTTTATCCACAAATGCCCGTGATATGAATGAATGCGATGCACCAGTATCAAATAGAACAAGTGCAATATGGGAATCGATTGGAAACTTACCAATCACGAGATTCGGCACATCACGGACTTCCTCCACATTCACATGGTTCACATTCGCCTTCTGGTTGGATCCAAGCTTGGGTCCTACTCCCGTGTTCTTCTCCGGGCAGGTACTAGCATAATGGCCCAGCTTCTTGCACTTGTAGCACTCCACATTGCTGAGGTCCTTCTTGCTCACATAGTCATGTCCATTGTTCCTCCCAGAGTTGCTATGGTGACTCCTATGACCATTGTGGTGGCGATCATTTCCTCCACGGTGGTGATTGTAACTCCTGTGACCATCGTGGCGATGTCCATTACTTCCATGGTGGTTACGGTCATCTCCGCCATGCCTGGAATATCCAGAGTGTCCATCATAAGAGGTGCGAGCACGGTGGTGTGATCCTGAGGAGTGATGGATGTTCTTCCTCTTACGTCTTTCCACCTGCTGATGTTTCCCTACCAGAATTCTGGCCTTGTCCATCAGTTCCTGAAATGTCGGGTACTACACCACAGACAGCTGAAGTGAAAGCTCATCACTGAGACCATCCAGGAACCTCTCGCTCCTCTTGGCATCAGTGTCTACATCTTCAGGGGCATAGCGAGAGGGATTGTTGAATTCTTCTATGTAATCCACCACAGTGCGGTTAGTTTGACGTAGGTTGCGGAATTCCTTCCTTTTCAGGCTCATGGTCCTGGCAGATATGTGGTTCGTCCTAAATCCTTCCTCAAACATGGCCTAGGTAACTGTGTCCAGCGGGTGGGTAATTTGGAAGGCATCCCACCATGAAGCAGCTGATCCTTCCAGCAAGTGAGCAGCAAACCTCACCTTTTCAGCATCAGTACAACCAACGGTCACCAAGTCCTTGTTCACAGAACGAAGCCAGTCGAGAGCAACCATGGGCTCAGGTGCAGAGGAGAACTTAGCTGGCCTCAGCCTTAGGAACCTAGTGAGAGCATCCCCCTGCGGCTGATTGTTCCCGTTGTTGTTGTTGTTGTTGTTGTTGTTATTCTGAGTTGACATGAACTGCGTCATCACTTGGGTCAGCTGTGCCTGAGCGGCCATGAGCTGAGCCATCTCATTAGGTCGGCGACGAGCCATCTTCGGTTCAGCACAGGTAAGATTAGAAAGAAGCAACTAAAGATAAGTAACAACCCGCTACCCATGCAACATGCTCAAAGCCACAACAATTCATCCACAACAACCATAAGCAATCACCACATGAGCAATCACACATAAAAACATTGTTTCAGGTTTTCCTTAACAGTATGTAGCTACAAAATAATTTAGAACCGCTGGTAACAACATTTGACAAAGCAAAACAGCAAAAATAAGCAAAACCAGAAATCTGGCAGAACAGTTCTGTCCTGTTCACGATTTTTTTTGACTCACTTACAAGCGTCAGGAATTTTTGCTGATTTTTGCACAGATACTACAGGTAATTTCGTACCAGATCCCAATTTCGCAGATTTTTCCCAGCTTCCTGTAAAACATGAAAAATCGTACAGTACATCAGACCCAGCAGAAAACTGCAGCAGTAAAAACACGAATTTTTCCCAAACTTGTCCAAAACTCATTTAATAAATCTCACGAAAATTCCTGGAACTTGAAGGTACTTAACTGAGCAATCTAAAAATGATAAGCTAATGGTGCAGAAGTTTACATTGATCGATTCCTAAGACTAACGAATTTCCCTAACGAAGACTAGTGTTGGAGGACCATCTCTAACTATTTGATGAACATGTTGCAATAGGTTCTGGAGTCCATGCGCTGACGCTTCGATCCTCGTGCATGCCATGGTGGTGGTGTGTACACCTCTCCCGAGTCTTCTTCACTTGAGTCCTTGAATTGCACCTCTTCGGGGTCCTCCTCCTCGCTTCCTTCAACATAAGCGCCCGCTGCATCTCCTCCATCATCGTCATCGCTTCCTTCATCATCACTGCCTCCATCATCATCATTGTTACCTCCTCCACCATTGTTACCTCCATCACCATTATCCGCATCATCATCATCATCATCATCATTCCCATCATCACCATTACCATTATTTGGTGGAGGATTCTGCTGTGCTTGAAGGGCAGCAATCTGTGCAGCCATATCCACTATAGTTTGATCACGCTCAGCCACCACTTGATTCCTTTCGATAATAGTTTGGTTCAGCGCTGCAATCGTGGCATCTCTACCAATGAGGGCTTGCTCCATTGTGTTCACAGCAGTGTGCAAGGTTTCCATCTCATACCCTTGCAAATGCACAGTGCCCTGAAAATAATCCAACTCCTCCTTTTGCTGCATCAACTTCTCTTCTCTCTCCCAAGATTTAATCTCCATGTCTTCTAATTGCTTCTCATGCAGTGGCATGTTGTTCTGATTGCCTGTGGTAACCATCACGTTCCCATCCTCATTTCGACTTCCAAATGCAAGGAAAGGTGAACCTGCTGGCAGTCGGTGTCGGTGGAGATAGCACAGGCATGACAGTGTCTCATGCATGGCCGACTCCACTCCTTGCTCCCAGGTAAGGTACTTCTTGGTGCGGTTCAGGTTCTCAATACCAGGCACGTTGGGATCTGCAAGAACAATAGCGGTGATCTCCCAGACACGGTCTCCAGGCACATAGGTGTTCATCCTCCTCCCTTTGAACATCGGTATTAGCATGCCTAGTGTCTGGCAAAGCTCCGCCAACTGTCTTGCGAAGGGTCTTGGTGACTGGAAATCAACATACTCAACTCTGGTGGCATCTCCCATCTATCAATTGTAAAGAGGAAAGAGTGAGAACAACAAAGGAAAAGAATTTACTAGAATGAAAGGCATAAGAATTAAGGACAGGAATTAAAATAGATTTAATTAAGTATAGGGCTTCCTATTCCAATCCTAGGTCACGATCCTACAGTCAACCTGGCTCTGATACCATCTGTAACACTACAGTACTAAAAAGAATGTAGCTTCTATGCAACATGCCAATCCCTGGATCGGTTACATAGAACATAGATGAAATAACAAAGCAATACTCTGTATCATAAATAACGAAGATCCAGAAGATTCAATTATTACAAAATTCGCTTAGCTCGAAGGCTAGCTTACACATTATTCAAGTAGCAACACAAATAAAGATACTACTCCATCTTCAAATTGCCCACGAGGAAACAAGTGTCGAGTGGAGTACCGCGACCTATTTCGATCACTCGGAATCAGTATAACCTGCAACATGAAACGTAGCAGCCCTGAAGGATCAATACATGGAATGTATGGCAAGTAGCGCTAAGTTAAAGGAGACAATGCACCTAGCATCTACATGCTTATTTGGCTAGTGGAGCTTTGGCTAGCTTGCACTTTTAAACACATTGATCCTACTTTCGTAAACCATTTAATTCACAGCAACCCATTAAGTTCACCCATCAAGTTTTAGTAATTAGGAAATAAGGATGAGTGAGAATATGTCATAGTCTCAAGATCAAGAAACTCAATCGTCCGTAACCGGGGACACGGCTAAGTACTTAGTTTTTACACCCTGCAGGGGTTTGTACACTTTTCCCATGTGACCTGGCCAACCCAGCTCGTACCACCATGCTCATATTGTGTGATTCGGATGGGACCTTTCGGGAAGTAGATCACCAAACCCCACTGCGCACCGGTCCCAACCTATCATTCACTACATCTCTGGCTACGCTCGGTTCGGATCACCACGACCTACTAAGTCCAACCAGCAATCCATTCTTACTAGCACATGGTTGCACACGTAAGCTACCATAACAAAGAGAACAAATCCTTCTCAGTACCCTGGGCGGCATTCCCCACCATTATCCACATTCCGTTGACCATCCAACCATTCCGCCCAGGTAGTTCATTATCATTAAGTTGTTTTAGTTTGAAACAAACACAACTTCACCATAGTGTGATGCCTTTTTCTCCCGTCTTCACAGCAGGTCTAAGCACATCTACTGAACGGGGCTCAACTACAAGGAATTCCTACCACAATATATAGGATATGGCATAGCATACTAGTTCCTACACAATAACTACAGAAATACACTACACATACATAAGAGAAAATAGTAGGACAATGGTATGAACAAAATAGCATCTACTTGCCTTGGCGGTAGGAGTCGAGGGTACAATTGATGGGTTCGTAGCATGGAAAACAAAAAATTTCTACCGCAAGAACGAACAAAACCCAGATCTAATCTAGATAAAAGCCAAGATCTAATCTATTACATGTGCAACGAGATAGATCTGTACTAACCCTTGTAGATCCGAAAGCGTTACGAGATTAGATCTCGTGGTTGATGTAGTCGATCACTTGCCGATCTCAAGATCGAGTGGACGATCCTTCCGGCGCCGCGTTCCGGCAGTGCTTCCGCAGTCGGTCACATGTACGGAGTCGAAGCAGACCTTCCTCTCCTTGTTCCAGGCGAGCAGCGGAGGTAGTAGATCTTCTCCACGGAATCCCAGCAGCACGACGGCGTGGTGGTGGTGGAGTAGAGAATTCTGCAGGGCTTCGCCTAAGCCTGAGCAGAAGAGAGAAAGAGGAGAGAGGCGGCTAGGGTTTGGAGTGGTGGAGGGGGCCAGGGGGTGGCGCCTCCACCCCTCTATTTAAAGGAGGGAGGGCGCCTTGGGAGGGGGAGTCCTAGTAGGACTCCCCTCCCTCCTTGGCCGGCGGATTGGGGAGGGGGGAGGAGTCCTCCTCCCCCACGACTCCTTGTCTTGCCCCACAAGGACTCCTTGATCCCTTTCTTGGTTTTCAAGCAAACTCCAAGAAATCTTCCAGAACCTTCCGGAACATTCCGAAACCTTCTAGAATCCTCATACAAATACTCCGGAGCATTTCCCAACTCAGAAAATGATCCCCAATATATGAATCTTATTCTCCGGACAATTTCGGATCTCCTCGTGATGTCCCGGATCCAATCCAAGACTCCAAACAACATTCGTTCTCCAACGCACATTCCATATCTACTTAAAACAACTTCGAACCTTAAGTGTGTCACCCTACGGTTCGTGAATATGTAGACATGACAGAGACACATCTCATATCTATAACCATCAGCGGGACCTGGAGATCCATAATGGCTCCCACATACTCAACGATGACTTCGTGATCGATTGAACCATTTACATACAAAACCAATTCCCTTTGTCTCGCGATACTATACTTATCCGAGGTTTGATCGTCAGTATCTCCATACCTAGTTCTACCTCGTTACTGATAAGTACTCTTTACTCGTTCCATGTTATGTCATCCCTTGTGACCCAGTCACATGCTTGCAAGCTAACTAGATGACATTCCACCGAGAGGGCCCAGAGCATATCTATCCGTCATATGGATGGACAAATCCCAATCTTGGTCCATGCGCTTCAACACATACTTTCAGAATACCCAATGACACCTTTATAACCACCCAGTTACGAAGCGGTGTTTGATGTCATCAAAGTACCCATCCGGTGATCGTGATTAACACAACCTCATGGTCGAAGGATTAGGTTACTATGCATTTAAAAGCTTATAGCAATACGAACTTAATGACTTGATCTTATGCTACGCTTACTACGGGTGTGTGTCCATCACATCATTCTCCTAATGATATAACCTTGTTATTAATCACATCCAATGTCCATGATCAGGAAACCATGATCATCAACTAATCAACAAGCTAGTTCAACAAGAGGCTTACTAGGGACTCTTTTATGTTTACAAAACACACATGTATTAATGTTTCCTAATAATACAATTATAGCATGGGATGTAAACATTCATCATAAACACAAAGATATAATAATAACCACTTTTATTATTGCCTCTTGGGCATATCTCCAACAGTCTCCCACTTGCACTAGAGTCAATAATCTAGATTACATGGTAATATATCTAACACCCATGGCGTTCTGGTGTTGGTCATCCTTTGCCCTAGGGAGAGGTTTAGTCAACGGATCTGCCACATTCAGATCAGTGTGTACTTTTCAAATCTTTATGTCACCATCTCGGACATACTCGCGAATAGCGTGGAAACGTAGCTTGATGTGCTTCAGCTTGCTATGTGACCTTGGCTCCTGTGCATTAGCTATGGCACCTGTGTTGTCACAGTAGATGGCCATCGAGTCCAACGCACTGGAAACCACGCCAAGTTCAGTAATGAATTCCTTCATCCATATGGCTTCTTGCGCAGCCTCCGAAGCAGCTATGTATTCCGATTCAGTTGAAGATTTTGCCACAACGCTTTGCTTTGCACTCCTCCAGCTCACTGCAGCACCATTCAAAATAAATACGTATCCCGACTATGACTTCGAGTCATCCGAATCGGCGTTCCAACTAGCATCGGTGTAACCGTTTACAACAAGCTGTTCATCACCTCCATAACAAAGAACCATATCCTTAGTCCTATTTAGGTACTTTAGGATATTCTTGACCGCTATCCAGTGCTCCATTCCAGGATCACTTTGATATCTGCTAGTCAAACTAATGGCATGTGCTATATCCGGTCTTGTACATAGCATGGCATACATGATAGAACCTATGGCCGAGGCATAGGGAATATTATTCATTTTCTCTCTATCTTCTGTCGTAGCTGGACTTTGAGTCTTACTCAAGGTCTTACCTGACAACATGGGCACGAACCCTTTCTTGCTCTCTTCCATTCTAAACTTCTTTAGAACTTTGTCTAAGTATGTACATTGTGAAAGCGCTATTAGGCGTCTTGATCTATCTCTATAAATCTTGATGCCTAGAATATATGCCGCTTCGCCAAGATCCTTCATTGAAAAACTATTATTCAAATAGGTTTTGACACTATTAAGAAGTTCTATATCATTCCCAATCAACAATATGGCATCTACATATAGTACTAGGAATGCTACAGAGCTCCCACTCACTTTCTTGTAAATACAAGCTTCTCCATAAGTTTGTATAAATCCAAAGTTTTTGATTACTTTATCAAAACGTTGATTCCAACTCCGGGATGCTTGCTTCAGTCCATAAATGGAGCGCTGAAGTTTGCATACCTTGTTAGCATCTTTAGGATCGACAAAACCCTTGGGTTGTACCATATACAACTCTTCCTCAATGTCACCATGAAGGAACACCGTTTTGACATCCATCTGCCAAATCTCATAATCGAAATGTGCAGCAATTGCTAACAAAATCCTCACTGGCTTTAGCTTCGCTACTGGTGAGAATGTCTCATCATAGTCAACTCCTTGAATTTGTCGGAACCCTTTCGCGACAAGTCGAGCTTTATAGACGGTAACATTACCATCAACATCTGTTTTTCTCTTGAAAATCCATTTGTTCTCGACAGCCTTACGACCATCTGGTAAGTCCACCAAAGTCCATACGTGGTTTTCGTACATGGATCCCATTTCGGATTTCATGGCTTCTAGCCATTTGTCGGAATCTGGGCTCACCATAGCTTCTTCATACGTCACAGGGTCATCAGCGTTGACCACCAACATGACGCTCAAGGCAGAGTCATACCAATCAGGAGTGGTACGAACCCTCGTTGACCTGCGAGGTTCAGCAGCAACTTCGTTTGAAGTTTCATGATCATTATCATTAGCTTCCTCTCCAATTGGTGCAGGCGGCACAAAAACATCTTCCGGTGCCGCGCTACTCTCAAATCCGAGAGAAGGTTCGATAACCTCATCGAGTTCTACTTTCCTTCCAGTCACCTCTTTCGAGAGAAATTCCTTCTCAAGAAAGGATCCATTCTTGGCAACGAAAACTTTGCCTTCGGATCTATGATAGAAGGTATACCCAATTGTTTCTTTAGGGTATCCTATGAAGACGCATTTCTCCGCTTTGGGTTCAAGCTTATCAGGTTGTAACTTCTTTACATATGCTTCGCAACCCCAAACTTTAAGGAACGACAACTTAGGTTTCTTACCAAACCACAATTCGTACGGTGTCATTTCAATGGATTTAGATGGTGCCCTATTTAAAGTGAATGCGGCTGTCTCTAATGCATAGCCCCAAAACGATAGCGGTAAATCTGTAAGAGGCATCATAGACCGAACCATATCTAAGAGAGTTTGATTACGACGTTCGGACACACCATTACGCTGTGATGTTCCCGGCGGTGTCAACTGTGAAAGTATTCCACATTTATTTAAATGCATGCCAAACTCATAACTTAGATATTCACCTCCACGGTCAGAACGCAGAAACTTAATCTTCTTGTTCCGATGATTTTCCACTTCACTTTGAAATTCCTTAAACTTCTCGAAAGTTTCGGACTTATGTTTCATAAAGTAGACATACCCATATCTACTTAACTCATCCGTGAAAGTGAGAACATAACGATATCCACCACGCGATGCTACACTCATTGGACCGCACACATCGGTATGTATTATTTCCAATAAGTCTGTAGCTCGCTCCATTGTACCAGAGAATGGAGTCTTAGTCATTTTTCCCATTATACATGCTTCGCATCTTTCAAGTGATTCAAAATCAAGTGATTCAAGAAATCCATCAGAATGGAGTTTCTTCATACGCTTCACTCCAATGTGACCAAGACGACAGTGCCACATGTATGTAGAATTATCATTCAATTTTGTTCGTTTAACATCTATGTTGTGAACATGTGTATCACTACTATCGAGATTCAGTAAGAATAAACCATTCATCTCAGGTGCATTACCATAAAAGATATTACTCATATAAATCGAACAACCTTTATTCTCGGACTTAAAAGAGTAACCGTCTCGCAGTAAACAAGATCCAGATATAATGTTCATGCTTAACGCAGGCACCAAATAACAATTATTCAAATTAAAACTAATCCCGAAGGTAGATGTAGAGGGAGCGTGCCGACGGCGATCACATCAACCTTGGAGCCATTTCCAACGCGCATCGTCACCTCGTCTCTCGCCAGTCTTCGTTTATTCCGTAGCTCCTGTTTCGAGTTACAAATATGAGCAACCGAACCAGTATCAAATACCCAGGCACTACTACGATTACTAGTAAGATACACATCAATAACATATATATCAAATATACCTTCCTTCTTGATGTTGCCGTTCTTCAGATCCGCCAGGTACTTGGGGCAGTTATGCTTCCAGTAACCAGCACCCTTGCAGTAGAAGCACTCAGTTTCAGGCTTGGGACCAGCCTTGGGATTCTTTGCAGGTGCGGCAGCTTTCTTGCCGTCCTTCTTGAAGTTGCCCTTGTTCTCAGGCTTGCCCTGTCTCTTGAAATTGGTGGTCTTATTGACCATCAACACTTGGTGCTCCTTTTTGATCTCCACTTCAGCAATTTTCAGCATGGACGATAGTTCAGGCAACGTCTTGTTCATGCAGTGCATATTGTAGTTCATCACAAAGTTCTTATAACTCCGTGGCAGTGATTGGAGGAGATGGTGAATCCCCAACTCATTAGGAATCGATATCCCCAACTCTTGGATCTTGTTTGCGTACCCAGACATGGTGAGCACGTGCTCGCTAACGGAGCTACCCTCTTCCATCTTACAGTTAAAGAACTTTTCGGAGGCCTCATAGCTCTCCATGGCCGCGCGAGTCTCAAAAATTAGCCTGAGCTCCTTAATGATCTCGAACGGGTCGTGGTGCTCAAAACGCTTCTGGAGCTCCGCTTCTAAACTGTACAGGATGGCACACTGAACTGTGGAGTAATGATTTTTCCGAGTGGCGTAAACATTTTTTACGTCATCGGTGGCATCTTCTGCAGGTGGGTCACCTAGCGGTGCTTCGAGCACATAGGTCAACTGACCAGCCCTGAGGACGATCTTCAGTCCACGAAACCAGTCCGTGAAATTGCTTCCATTGTTCTTAAGCTTTTCTTTCTCTAGGAACGCATTGAATTTGATGGAGGGGGTCGCCATAATCTACAACAAATTTGCAAGTAGTTTAGACTAAGTTTATGATAAACTGAGTTCAAATTTAATTCTTAAATTAGCTAGGTGAACTCCCACTCAAAACAACATCCCTCACATTGTCTTAGTGATTACACGAACCAAGTCCACTACACCAAGTCCGATCTTCACGGGAGAAGATGTAGTTTCATCGGCGAACAATCTTAATGTTCATCATATCAATTATAAGATTCATGCTCTACCTTTCGGTATTCCATGTTCCGAGACCATGTCTATACATGCCAGGCTCGTCAAGATAACCTTAGTTTCCGCATGTGCAAATCTGGCTTGCACCCGTTGTATGCACACGTAGAATCTATCACATCCGATCATCACGAGATGCTTCGACACGACAAGTCTTAGCAACGGTGCCAACTAAGGGTGAACACTTTATTACTTGATATTTAGTGAGAGGGATCATCTTATAATGCTACCGTCGCGATCTAAGCAATACAAGATGCATAAAGGATTAACATCACAGGCAATTCATAATTAGTGTGATATGATATCGCCCTTTCTTCTTGCGCCTTTGATCTCCATCTCCAAAGCACGAACATGATCTCCATCATCACCAGCATTGCGTCAAGGTCAGTGGCGCCGCTTCATGGTTGTCCATCATCACTAGCAACTATTACAGCTACTTGGAATAAAGCTATTACAACATGAACATACACGCAGGTCTTAACAGAAATAAAGACAACCATTAAGGTCCTGCCGGTTGCCATATTACAACAAGGATCATTGCATACATCAAATATAATCACAATCACATGATGGCCATATCACATCACAAAACCCCTGCAAAAACAAGTTAGACGCCTCTAATTTTCTTTGCATGTTTTACGTGGTTTAGGGCTTTCGAACAATAACGGATCTTACCTACGAAACTGAACCACGACGTTGATACAAGTGCTATCAAGTGCAAAGTGTAAATTAGATCTATACTATGGTGGGAGAGACAGACACCCACAAAGCCACTTATGCAAAGCAAGTTACACGTCAAGCGTGGAGCAAGTCTCATGTGCGATGACATGTAAGGTTAGCCCGAGCCGCTTCATCCCACCATGCCGCAAGATGCAAAGTACACAAAGCAAAAGACGGCACGAGCACCAACGCCCACAACACCATTGTGTTCTACTCGTGCAACAGATCTACGCATAGACACGGCTCTGATACCACTGATGGGTTCGTAGCATGGAAAACAAAAAATTTCTACCGCAAGAATGAACAAAACCCAGATCTAATCTAGATAAAAGCCAAGATCTAATCTATTAGACATGTGCAACGAGATAGATCTGTACTAACCCTTGTAGATTCGAAAGCGTTACGAGATTAGATCTCGTGGTTGATGTAGTCGATCACTTGCCGATCTCAAGATCGAGTGGACGATCCTTTCGGCGCCGCGTTCCGGCAGCGCTTCCGCAGTTGGTCACACGTACGGAGTCGAAGCAGACCTTCCTCTCCTCGTTCCAGCGAGCAGCGGAGGTAGTAGATCTTCTCCACGGAATCCCAGCAACACGATGGCGTGGTGGTGGTGGTGGAGTAGAGAATTCTGCAGGGCTTCGCCTAAGCCTGAGCAGAAGAGAGAAAGAGGAGAGAGGCGGCTAGGGTTTGGAGTGGTGGAGGGGGCCAGGGGGTGGCGCCTCCACCCCTCTATTTAAAGGAGGGAGGGCGCCTTGGGAGGGGGAGTCCTAGTAGGACTCCCCTCCCTCCTTGACCGGCAGATTGGGGAGGGGGGAGGAGTCCTCCTCCCCCACGACTCATTGTCTTGCCCCACAAGGACTCCTTGATCCCTTTCTTGGTTTTCAAGCAAACTCCAAGAAATCTTCCAGAACCTTCCGGAACATTTCGAAACCTTCTAGAATCCTCATACAAATACTCCGGAACATTTCCCAACTCAGAAAATGATCCCCAATATATGAATCTTATTCTCCGGATAATTCCGGATCTCCTCGTGATGTCCCGGATCCAATCCGAGACTCCGAACAACATTCGGTCTCCAACGCACATTCCATATCTACTTAAAACAACTTCGAACCTTAAGTGTGTCACCCTACGGTTCGTGAATATGTAGACATGACAGAGACACATTTCATATCAATAACCATCAGCGGGACCTGGATATCCATAATGGCTCCCACATACTCAACGATGACTTCGTGATCGATAGAACCATTTACATACGAAACCAATTCCCTTTGTCTCCCGATACTATACTTATCCGAGGTTTGATCGTCGGTATCTCCATACCTAGTTCTACCTCGTTACTGATAAGTACTCTTTACTCGTTCCATGTTATGTCATCCCTTGGACCCAGTCACATGCTTGCAAGCTAACTAGATGACATTCCACCGAGAGGGCCCAGAGCATATCTATCCGTCATATGGATGGACAAATCCCAATCTTGGTCCATGTGCTTCAACACATACTTTCAGAATACCCAATGACACCTTTATAACCACCCAGTTACGAAGCGGTGTTTGATGTCATCAAAGTACCCATCCGGTGATGGTGATTAACACAACCTCATGGTCAAAGGATTAGGTTACTATGCATTTAAAAGCTTATAGCAATACGAACTTAATGACTTGATCTTATGCTACGCTTACTACGGGTGTGTGTCCATCACATCATTCTCCTAATGATATAACCTTGTTATTAATCACATCCAATGTCCATGATCAGGAAACCATGATCATCAACTAATCAGCAAGCTAGTTCAACAAGAGGCTTACTAGGGACTCTTTTATGTTTACAAAACACACATGTATTAGTGTTTCCTAATAATACAATTATAGCATGGGATGTAAACATTCAATATAAACACAAATATATAATAATAACCACTTTTATTATTGCCTCTTGGGCATATCTCCAACAACAATCCTCGCAGAAACAAGCATTGCACTCGTCACAATCTACACGATACAAAACAACACATAAACAACATACACAATCATAAGCAAGTGCACAAATGCATGCATGATAGCTTAACAAGAATTTCAGTAGCCTCTCGGTGTTCTCTGATGTTTATTACTACTGCATGATGCATGGAAAAACCTTTTAATGCATCGAAAACCAAACCATGCAATTTGTGAACCCAAAAATTGGCTTTTAGGAAAAACAGTAAGCCTCTGAAGTAAACAGGGTTGTAAGACCTAGGAAAAAATACTACTGTGTAGGTGACGTGATTTAAAACCAGGGGCAATTGGAATCACGCAAAAGGCGTTACAGAACTTTTTCTACAATTTTTATAGTGTTTTAAGCCTTTTCTGGAAAATAATTAATCTCTGAAAAACGACGGGGAATATTCCGGGGAATATCCCCGCTGACAAACGGGTCCGGCTAATGTGGCAGTTGACCGGTTAGCGGTCAGCGCCCGCGGTCAGCGGCCGATCTAGGCCGTCCGCGCTCGATCCGACGGCAGGGGACAATCGCGGTGGAACTCACCGGCGGCGGCTCCAGCGAGGTCGTGGGGGCGGCTCCGGCGGCTGTAGGAGAAAAAAGAGGTCAGCAAGGGGTGCGGCGGATAGCTACGGTGTTCCCGCGACAGAAGGAGGGCGCGGGGTCGGCGGAGCTCCTTACCGGCGTCAATGGTGGCGATGGCGGCGGCAAATTCCGGCGAGAAATCGTCGTGGGGTGGCGGCGGGATAGAGAGCGGTTTTAGGGGGTTTTCGATGGGGAGGCCGAGGGCTTTAAGGGGGTGTGCGCGGCTGGGGCAGAGGCGATGATTTCGCGAAAGGATTCGGGGTCCTGCCCGGAGAAATCGGCGGCGACGGAGGACTCCGGTTCGAGCACGATCTATTCGTTGAGCAGCGGCGGACACGTGGGGCCCGCCTATCGGCCGGGCGGTGTGGAATGCGTGATGCGCGCGTGGTAGCAGCTATCCGCCACTCACTAGCGCGGGTGGTTCCCGGGGGGGCCGCTGGGCCGCGGTGGGCTGGCGGTCTGGCTGGCCGACGCGGTTCTTTTTTTTTCTTTTTTTTGAACAGTATCTGAATCTGACTGAACTATTTGCAGTTTCTAAAATTTTTCTGCACTTCTGAAATTTGGCCATAACTTTTGATCCAGGACTTCGATTTGGGCGAAACAAAGTTCTACGGATTCTTATTGACGAACTCTACACATCTATGCATCTGGAATGCCCAAAAAGTGTCATTCTAGCAGATGCAAGGCAAAATCCCTAGTAATCTCATATAAGAGATGGAAAAGCAAATAAGTGGTGCTTTGGCCAAATGCCTTTAAAACTAAAATTTTGCAAATATGATCATGAATTCTATGACATGTATGTATGCAGTGCCAAATCTAGAATTTGGGATGTGACAGATACCTTCACAATGGCTAGTCGAACATTTTCTGGTAGAATTCCCCTCAATGCAACTGGAAGCAATTGCGTCATAAGCACGTGGCAGTCATGAGACTTTAGGTTTTGAAATTTTTTCTCTTTCGTATTTACTATTCCCTTTATATTCGACGAGAAGCCAAACGGGACCTTGATACTAAAAAGGATTTCAAAAAATATTTCCTTCTCTTCTTTGGTAAGAGTGTAGCTGCCAAACCCTTGAAACTGCCCTGGATGCTTGCCGTCTCGTCCTTTATGATGTTGTTGGTCCTCCCGTGCTACCTAGGTATCTTTTGACTTCCCATACAAGCCCAGGAAGCCTAGAATATTCACGCAAAGATTCTTCTTCAGGTGCATCATGTCGATTGCAGAGAGGACCTCATGCACTTTCCAATAGGGTAACTCCCAAAATATATATTTCTTCTTCCACATGGGTGCGTGTCTGTCGGCGTCTTTCAGAACAGGTTGTCCTCCAGGACCCTTTCCAAAGATTACATCCAAATCCTTGACCATACCAAATACATCAGCACCAGTATGGGGGACAGGCTTTGTCCGGGCTTCTCCCTTGCCATTGAAATGCTTGCCTTTCTTCCTTAATTGATGACTTGGCAGAAGAAAACGACGATTGTACGGGTACACATTCTTCCTACATTTATCTAGATATATACTTTCAGTCTCATCTAAACAGTGCGTGCATGCATTGTATCCTTTGTTCGTCTGTCCTGAAATGTTACTAAGAGCAGGCCAATCATTGATGGTTACGAACAGCAACGCTTATAGGTCAAATTCCTGCTGTTTGTGCTTATCCCACACACGTACACCTGGTTTGTCCCACAACTATAAAAGTTCATCAACTAATGGCCTTAGGTACACATCAATGTCATTGCCGGGTTGCTTTGGGCCTTGGATGAGCACTGGCATCATAATGAACTTCCTCTTCATGCACAACCAAGGAGGAAGGTTGTAGATACATAGAGTCACGGGCCAGGTGTTATGACTGCAGTTCTGCTCCCCAAAAGGATTCATGTTATTGGTACTTAGACCAAACCATAAGTTCCTTGCATCACCAGCAAAGTATGGGAAGTCCCTCTCGATTTTTCTCCACTACCGACCATCTGCAGGGTGCCTCAACTTCCTGTCTTTCTTACGGTCTTCCATGTGCCATCGCAACAACTTTGCATGCTCTTTGTTTCTGAACAAACGTTTCAACCGGGGTATTATAGGAGCATACCACATCACCTTGCCAGGAACCCACTTCCTGGGTGGCTTGCCCTCAACAACGCCAGGGTCATCTTTTCTGATCTTATACCGCAATGCAGTGCAGACCGGGAATTTATCCATATTCTCGTACTTCTCACTGCGGTAGAGGATGCAGTCATGAGGGCATGCATGTATCTTCTGCACGTCTAATCCTAGAGGGCAGACAACCTTCTTTGCTTTTTACGTATTGGAGGGCAATTTGTTATTTCTTGGAAGTAGCTTCTTCATTATTACCAGCAACTTTTTAAATCCTGAGTTAGTCACACCAGTCTCTGCCTTCCACTTCAGCAATTCTAGTGTGCTACCCAGCTTCTTTTGGCCATCTTCACAAGTTGGGTACAATAATTTGTTGTGGTCCTGTAACATCTTCTCAAACTGCAACCTCTCCTTTTCTGTGTCATAGTCTCTCTTTGCATCAGAAATGACCTGACCAAGATCATCAGCGGGCTCATTTGGTTCCCGTTCTTCACCCCCTTCTTCTTCATTGTCTTCCATTCCGGTATCAGCGTATTCAGGGAACATAGATCGGTAGTTGTCATCATTGTTCTCTTCTTCATCGCCGTCTTCCAACATAACCCCTCTTTCTCCGTGCTTGGTCCAAACATTATAGCCAGACATGAAACCGGACCGAAGCAGGTAACTCTGAATGACTCTTGAGGAAGTGTGAGCCTGCTCATTTCGACATTCAACACAAGGACAACACATAAAACCATCCCGCCGCTTGTTCGCCTCGGCCACAAGGAGAAAAGAACACACGCCTACTCTTTTAAGCGTCAGAGCGTCGGTCACCGTACATCCATGGATGGCTCATCTGCATCATACAACCATGCATATATATCAAACGCAATCACGATGCTCAAATTAGTACCGTGCGGTCTAAACGAGAAAATAGTGGCTAACCTTAGGACACCTAGAAACAAAGATGAGAAAACTTAAGTGTGGCTCTGGCACCTCATATCATGTTTTGTCTTGTGTGAACTCAAGTGACATCGCTCTAACATGCATTTCACCGAACACCTCTAGTGCATAGGAGAAAAAATTAGCACAAAGTTATACCCACCTCACACATAGGAAAAAAACAGGAGAGATTGGAGGGCTGGGTGCATATATATAGGGCCAGACCATTAGTCCCGGTTTGAGATACAAACCGGGACTAATGGTTCTGCCAGGAGCACGCGCGCGTGCCCAGACCCATTAGTCCCGATTTGTATCTCAAACCGGGACTAATGGTCCCTTACGGGCTGGGACAAAGTACCTCGACCTCCTCGGTCCGTCTGGTTAGGACCATTAGTCCCGGCCCCAGCCACTGCCGGGACTAGTGGCCCGAACCAAAGGCCCATTTTCTACTAGTGGTTGGTTCAAATTTCATCCCTTGCATAAAAAGCAGGAGTAGTTTGTATTTCCTCACCTACGTGCTATGCCATGTTGTCTCTCCGTAAGAGTTTTCCGTAGAAGTCATCCGTACGTGTAGCATTAAAAAGGGTCCGCCAACAATAATGCTACACTTATGGGAAGGAACGCTTTTTTTGAGAAACACAGTACAAACGCAGACGCTCATAATGTGACATACACTCGCCCCTATGAACACACGCACGCAAACCCTACCCCTATGAGCACCTCCGAGAGACTAAGCTGGCGGGTCTTGAGATTGACGAAGTCACCGCAGGCGCCTCGCTATCAACGGGAACGCCGCCTCCCACTAAAAGAATATTTCGCCTTTATGAGACACCAAAGCGTCAAACCTGGGGTTTGAACTCTGGTGGGTTGGGGGTACCATTGCCCTCCTAACCATCCAACCACGGATTGGTTCTCCTTACAGGAAGGAACTTACGAAAAAGCCTTACGCACTGACGTGGAAAACCAAGATGGAAGCCATCTTATTAATCTCCATATTTGTGGAGTTAATTAAAGAAAATGCTAGCGCAATCCATGGCGTCCCCCGGCCGTCCCCAAGCTAGCGGCAGTGCGAGCAGGGGCTGCAGATGGACATCTGCACGGTGATGAAGGTGATGCGTGACACGCTCTACTGCGAAGGAGCTAGCGGTGCCGCCGTTGCCGACACCACCGGGTCCATGGCGCTAACGATGTACAAGTCGAGCATAACAACATCGCCCAGCATGAGGGCAGGATTCGCCCTGACAATGGGCCGGAGTAGGAGGGATCTACGTCGTGGATGGAAAAGACACATCAGCCCCTGTAGTGCTCCTGTTAGGGCGCGGATCGCATCGCCGAGCCACGGCAGCGGAGTGCCGGCGGTGCCACAGGGAAGACACCCGAGGTCTCGACCTAGACAAGCAAGCTTTATCCATGGTGGAGAGATTGTTGTTCAACAACGACATGCACGGTGAGGCAGGGCTCATGGACGACAGCGTGCGGAGCGCCTGTACACACCCCTGTTCACAGAACGGTTGTCCATGATGGTCTGCCACACCGGTCCATAAGCGCTTTCCGTAAAAAAAATCTGTAGGTGTAGCATTATTGCTGAATCTCCTGCCGTGCAAACACTTTTCTTCCAGATGTCTCTCATTTCCATCACAGGTCCACAACTTCTCATGTGTATCATTATTTCACAATATTTCCAATGAATCTGTTATATGTTGATCCAAATTCTACAAAGTAAAGGCCAACTTCTGACGGAGCGGAGCGAGGCCCGTCGCCGGAGGCTTGGGCCGATGTGGACAGCCCCCCACGGTATGGATCGTTGATGACCTAGGTTACCACCGCTATATATACTTCTTGTAAGCCGCCGGTTCGGATAAGTTGTATCTGTGAAATCCCCGGCGTGGTGTAAACACTCTCCGTAATAGTGAAGTTTTGCTAGCTGGCGCCCGTGGTTTTTCCCCTCTCTTTGTTGGATAGGGTTTTCCACGTTAAATCTGTGTCCCCCTTACTGTGATTTTATTTTTGTTCTTCGTTATTTACTTGTCGCGAAGCTAACAAGTGGTATTAGAGCCCCAGGTTCTAATCTAGGGTTTGCGACATGTCGTCATTGAAGTTCGATCTACCGTAGCTGGACTACTCCACAAGATTCTGCTTGTGGTAGGTGAAGATGCGGGCAATTCTCGCCCAAACCTCAGATCTGGATGATGCGCTGGATGGATATGGGGAAAAGGATGCTAAGAGCTGGTCTGACGAAGAGAAGCGGAAGGACCGTAAGACTTTATCTATGATTCAACTTCATCTATCCAATAATATTTTGCAGGAAGTCTTGATAGAGAAATCTACTGCTGCCCTTTGGGGGAAACTGGAATCGATCTGCATGTCAGAGGATCTAACCAGTAAGATGCATGTGAAGATAAAGTTGTTCTCGCATAGATTGTAGGAAGGTGGATCGGTAATGAATCACTTATCTCTTTTCAGAGAGATTATTTCTGACTTGCAATCCATGGAAGTAAAATATGATGATGAGGATCTAGCTCTATTACTCTTATGCTCGCTGCCTAGTTCTGATACTCACTTTCGTGATACAATGTTGTTGATCCATGATAAGATAACCCTTGATGAAGTGCAAGATGCCCTCAGACAGAGGGAAAAGATGAAATCTATGGTGCAGGCAGATGGGGCGTCTTCCAAGGCTGAAGCTCTGCAGGTTCGTGGCAGGACCGAGCAGAGATTTAACAATCAAGGCAACCGAGATAAGAGCAAAGACGGTAGAAGTCGTTCGAAGTGCAAGGGAAAGGACAAGTTCTGCAGGTATTGTAAGAAATCTAATCATGTTATTGATGATTGTTGGAAGCTGCAGAATAAGGAGAAAAGGAACGGTACTTACCAACCAAAAGATAAAGATCAAGGTAATGGTAAGGCTGCTGTTGTTTCTGGTGATAGTTCTGACGGTGAATGTTTAGCCGTTTTTTCTACTTGTACTTCTCGTGATGATGAATGGATACTTGATACTGCATGTTCGTTTCATATTTGCTGTAACAAAGATTGGTTCAGTTCATATGAGTCTGGCAGACTAGAGATTTTGTACGTGTGGGGAATGACAACCCGTGCCATATTGTCAGAGTTGGATCTGTTAAGATCAAGACACATGATGGCGTGACGCGTACGTTGAATGAGGTGAAGGACATACCAAGCATGGACAGAAATCTGATCTCCCTGAGTACCATGGACGTTGATGGATACAAGTACGCCGGTGGGCGTACGTTGTTAAAGGTATCGAAAGGCTCTCTTATTCACATGATAGGTGATATGAATTCTTCTAAGTTCTATGTTCTTAGAGGTAGCACTTTGCCTGGTATTGGTGCTTTTGTTACTTCTAATGATTCTGATGATTGTGGTAAAACAAATCTGTGGCATATGCGTCTTGGGCATATGAGCGAACATGGCATGGCAGAGTTGGTTAAGAGAGAGCGGATTGATGGTTGCACCTTGGGTAAGTTTGAGTTCTGTGAGCACTGCGTTTTTGGTAAGCACAAAAGAGTTAAATTCAATGCTTCCGTTCATACCACCAAAGGCATTTTAGATTATGTGCATGCTGATGTTTGGGGGCCTTCCCGTAAGACATCTATTGGTGGTGCTAATTACATGCTTACTATCATTGATGACTACTCAAGAAAAGTGTGGCCATATTTTCTGAAACATAAATCTAATGTTTTTGATGCTTTTAAGAAGTGGAAAGTTATGGTAGAAAAGCAAACTGAAAAGAAGGTAAAGGTACTATGTATTGACAATGGTATGGAATTCTGTTCTAATGAGTTTGAGGAGTTCTGTAGTAATGATGGTATGATCAGGCACCACACCATCCCTTACACTCCTCAGTAGAATGGCGTGGCTGAGCGCATGAACTAAACCATCATCTCGAGGGCTCACTGTATGTTGTCCAATGCAGGTATGCATAGACGTTTCTGGGCTGAAGCAGCCAACACAGCGTGTTACCTCATCAACAGGTCACCTTCTATTCCACTCGAGAAGAAAACTCCTATTGAGGTATGATCAGGTTCGCCTGCTGATTATTCACAGTTGAGAGTTTTTGGTTGCACCACTTATGCTCATGTTGATAATGGAAAGTTAGAGCCTAGAGCTGTTAAGTGCATGTTCCTTGGTTATGGCTCAGGAGTTAAGGCATATAAATTATGGAATCCTGAAACTAAAAAGATTGTGTTGAGTAGGAACATTGTTTTCGATGAATCTGTTATGTATCATGACAGCTTGCCATTAGATCCCTCTCCTGTTGCTATTGGAGAGGAGGGAGTTCGTGTGCAGGTGGAGCACCTGCAGAAAACTCTTGATAATAATAATGTTGTTGTTGATGATACTCATGAGGAAAATATTAATGATGATGTTGTTCAGCACTCACCTATTATTTTGCAGCAGCCACATGAATCTATTGTTGCTGATAGACCGAGGTGTAACATAGTTCCACCTCATCGTTTAATTGAAGAGTGTAATCTTGCTCATTATGCTTTCAGTTGTGCTGAACAGGTGGAGAATGATACTGAACCTGCTACATACAATGAGGCCATTGCATCCATTGACCGCGAGAAGTGGGTTTCTGCTATGCAAGAAGAGATGCAATCGCTTGATAAGAATGGCACATGGGAAGTTATGCGCTTGCCTAAACAGAAGAAGGTCGTCCACTATAAGTGGATATATAAGAGAAAGGAAGGTTTGTCTCCTAATGAGCCTCCAAGGTTTAAGGCAATGTTAGTAGCAAAAGGTTTCAGCCAGATTCCAGGTATTGGTTATAATGATGTTTTCTCTCTGGTTGTGAAGCATAGTTCTATTCGTGCTTTCTTTGGTATTGTTGCTATGCATGATCTTGAGCTTGAGAAGCTAGATGTAAAGACTGCTTTTCTGCATGGTGAATTGGAGGAGGAGATTTACATGGACCAACCTGAAGGGTTCATAGTTCCTAGAAAAGAGGATTTTGTGTGCAAATTGAAGAGGTCGCTTTATGGTTTGAAGCAATCTCCAAGACAGTGGTACAAAAGGTTTAATTCATTTATGATCTCACAAGGTTTTAAGAGGTCTCAGTTTGATAGCTGTGTTTTTATAAAGTTTGTTAACGGATCACCTATTTACTTGCTGTTATATGTTGATGATATGTTAATTGCTGCCAAGAGCATGAAAGAAATCACTACTTTGAAGGCACACCTAAGTAGTGAATTTGAGATGAAAGATCTTGGTGCTACTAAGAAAATCCTAGGTATGGAAATTAAACGGGACAGAAAATCTAGGTTGTTGTTTCTTAGTCAGCAAAATTTACGTTGAGAAAGTTCTTCAACATTTTAATATGCATGATGCAAAGTCAGTTAGTACTCATGTTGCTCCTCACTTTAAATTGTCAACATTGCAATGTCCTAGTTCTGATGAAGATATTGAGTACATATCTCGGGTTCCTTATTCTAGTGATGTTGGTTCCTTGATGTATGCCAAGGTTTGCTCTCGCCCTGATTTATCATATGCTATGAGTTTGGTGAGTCATTACATGGCTAATCCTGGTAAAGAACATTGGAAAGTTGTTCAGTGGATTTTCAGGTACCTAAGTGGCACATCCAACGCTTGCTTGAAGTTTGGAAAGACTGATGAGGGACTCGCAGGCTATGTGGATTCATATTTTGCTGCCGACTTGGATAAGAGGAGGTCCCTCACAGGTTATGTGTTCACGGTAGGTGGATGTGCCGTAAGTTGGAAGGCAACGCTGCAACCAGTTGTTGATCTATCTACAACCGAAGCAGAATATATGGTTGTTGCTGAAGCTTGCAAAGAGTCTGTTTGGTTGAAATGTTTGTATGCTGAGCTTTGTCAGGATGATTCTTGCATTAACCTGTTCTGTGACAGTCAAAGTGTTATTTACCTTACTAAGGATCAGATGTTCCATGAGAGAACAAAGCACATTGATATCAAGTACCATTATGTCCGTGATGTTGTTGCACATACGCTGAAGGTATGCAAGATAAGCACTCATGATAATCCTGCTGATATGATGACAAAGCATGTTCCTGTTGCTAAGTTTGAGCTATGCTCAAGCTTAGTTGGTATAACTGCTTAGCCCAAGTGACTGTTGGTGTCGAAGGTGTTTTCTTAGTTTGTTCAGGGAGATGATTAATGTTGATGCTACAAGAAGGAATTTGTCTCAAGGTGGAGTTTGTTATATGTTGATCCAAATTCTACAAAGTCAAGGCCAACTTCTGACGGAGCGGAGCGAGGCCCGTCGCCGGAGGCTTGGGCCGATGCGGATCGTTGATGACCTAGGTTACCACCGCTATATATACTTCTTTTAAGCCGCCGGTTGGGATAAGTTGTATCTGTGAAATCCCCGGCGTGGTGTAAACACTCTCCGTTATAGTGAAGTTTCGCTGGCTGTTGTCCGTGGTTTTTCCCCTCTATTTGTTGGAGAGGGTTTTCCACGTTAAATCTGTGTCCCCCTTGCTGCGATTTTATTTTCGTTCTTCGTTATTTACTTGTCGCGAACTAACAGAATCTACCACCTCCATTTGTGCTCACTGGAGTTGCTCGCTAGCGCGATAAGGAGACTAGAAAGATACGTGAGAGCTCCATGCCTCTGTCCGATTTACTTGGAGTGAAGGTAATACATGGATATTTCTGTACTACTCCCCCCGTTCAGAAATATAAGACGTTTTAGCTTTGTGAATCGAATGTATCTAGACATCTTTTAGTGTATAGGTTCGTAGTGGTTCGGAGTGAACCTACACACTAAAAGGTGTCTAGATACATTCAAACGGAGGGAGTACATGTTAGCTCTAACGATTTACTTGGAGTGAAGATCCTG
Organism: Avena eriantha; assembly: GCA_910589775.1. Lineage (NCBI taxonomy): Eukaryota > Viridiplantae > Streptophyta > Magnoliopsida > Poales > Poaceae > Avena > Avena eriantha. Next base: position 332,188,975 of record OU342746.1, read on the forward strand.
CCGGGTAGGTTGTCCAGCAGTGGAGGCAGGGCATTTGTTTCCAATACTATACTGCCCTGCAGGTAGTAGGGTTGCAGCTACATAGCCATTTCTGCTTCCTATCAAATTCTCTCATCTCTTGAGATATTAGCACAAAATCCAGTTTGAATATCACGTACCGCCAAAAAAAAGTGTTACCCTCACTATGGAAGGTCGCGCTGATCAACAAATGCTTCAAACAACTCATGAATTGAATACTGCCAACAGGCATTCTACTATTATTACTCCAGAACTGTCTTTTTTGTTGTCGGCTGGTATACATGCATTTTGCACTCCTTTGCAACACAACCTCAATGGTCCAATTTCCAAATAAACCGAACTTGATGATTTTGGTAATTATGAGATAAAACCCATGATAGGATTTTAGCCTCACAGAGAAAAGGGGATCACAACATATATGGTAGAGTCGGTCATTTTTTTTACTTCATTTATATATCCACTCTCTAGGCCTAAAATGTACTTTTCTGCACTTTGAAATATTTTTTTCAATATTTTTTAGAAGAACTCATGTCTACATATCATTGTAAACTTAAAATTTGTAGAAAACAAATGGCCGTATACATCCTATATAAATATAATAAATTGATGCAAATTCGAAATTCATGATTGCCTACTATACTATGTTTCCACTATTTCCAGAAAATGATAGATAAAGTTCAAAAGTGATACGTCTGTGTGTGTGGGAGAGAGAGATTACATCATCTAAGAAGATATGTTACTGATTGTGTTCTCGCATATGGCTGCCACTGACGATAATGTAACATACTAGTTGAACCACGTGATAGCACTAGTACAAACGTGTTACTTAGAGACGTCAATTCTCCATAGGCCTGAGCCGGTTTCTCGTTCCGGCTCAAGCGCACAGCTTCTAAGAGCACACCACCTAAACCGGTTTTTCTTTGCAGCTCTAAGATACGCCACCTCAGACGGTGCAAAAAAGAAAAACGCCTCTAACATATACGAGCTGGAGACGGCTAATATTTCTGACCGCTTGCAAGAACTCTTCAACCTCAGACGACCTATTTTAGGGACCGTCTCCAATAGTCAGCCGATTTGAGTCGGATTCTAACAAAGACCATCTCCAGAACTAGTGTGCCTAAAGTGATCGTCTTCAGTGTGTGCAAATCATTTTAAATAACAATATGCTAATTCGAACTCGACATGACAGATAATCATGATTCAGTAGACATGTAGACACATTAACTAAAAAACCTATATCAGCTTGATCACGATAACATTAGCCAGATAGTTGGGAAAATCCATATAAATTTAGCCATTACACGTTATGATAGTACATACAAAGTGCAGTTCATAAATCAATCAGCTAGCATAGTTAGTACTCTCTAACAAATCATGATTGCATTTAAAATCGGCCGCCCGGTGGAAGATGCTGAACCAGAATATGTACCTCTTTATTATCTTTTTCATCAAAGAAAAAAAAGGACAATGATATCCTGCTTTAGGTTGAAACTTCTTACAACCTTCTCCCATCCAGTCGTCAAGATTTCATTTGACTCAGCTCCCATCTTCATCCTAACCATCTTTTTCTTTTTGCTCTTCATTTGCCAAGCATGGACATTAATAGGTTCATCAAGATGATTCTTCAGGTATTTTCTTATGAACTCAGCTCCAAATGTCTGGGCAAGTAAAGATAATTGAACAATTAGCATGCTTGTGATTACTGGAAGTACTTAAATATCACAGGGTAGCTTGTTGATAACATGATCAAGAATATATCATCTTACCAGCTTGCACTTCTTTTTTATATAGATGAATAGGGCAGCCTGTAGACGTAGTACTTGATTTTTGGTGGAAATTCAGGTTCACACCAGTCTAAGAGTAAGTCTACATGAACTTATTTCAGATACATGTCGTTTCCAAAAAGGCTCTGCTTATCAAAATCAGTGCCCCCTTGTGTTGAGGCCCTGATGCAACAACACATAAAAATTTCAATACGGTGGAATATTAATGTCTACCATCTAAACGCAAAGAAAACAGATGACTGCAATTTTGATGTTCTTTTGATACCTCTAAACTCAATCCTCTCAATGGAACCTTTATCTGTTGACTGGAATTCAAAACCACCAAAGTTATTGCGAAAACTGTCATCGCTTGAGAGCGTTACTGCATCATCATTGTAGGTTCCCATATGTTAACAAAATACAAACAGAGAGCATCTTAATACAATCAAGATGTAAGAAGACTAATGAAGTGACAATTAATATAGACCAATGAAATGACAATTACATCTCTATTGCTAGAAGTGAAAATTAAATCTCTATTGCTGGAAGTGATAATTGCAGATTTTGAGATTTATACAAGGGGAAAAGAGTTGGGACAGATGCAAGGCGGCTAGGGGAGGCTCTCCCGTTGGTGCCATCTGGTCTTTGCAGCTCGCTAACCCTGAACCTTAAATTCGAGAAGAAAAATGGCAAATTCCATGGCAAAATTTCTAAATCGAACCTGCTAATTTAGGGTTTGGGGGGTATGGTTTTCACGCATACCTATCTGGACGACGAAGGGGTCCTCGGAGGTGAGGGAGAGCATCCGCACCATAGGGGACCGGAGGCGGCGGTGGACAGTGGTCTAGGCGGGTGGAGAAGAACAAACCTGGCACATATCTGAAATATTTGTCTAAACATTTTCAGATATTTGCTGCCAATTACTAGTCTCAAACGGCTGCAAGTGTAAAAGGTCTCTAAGAACATCTTTCACATTTTTCCATCAAATACTTGATGACTAGTAATTTGAAAAGAGCTAATATTTAGAACACCGAATATATTCAGAACTCCAGCGTTTGGTTATCCTAAAAATTTAAGAATTATTCATAATTTAAAGGTAAAGAAAGGTGTGTACACATGCTTTCTAGAGTGAAATTGAGTCCCCTGAGACTAAATGAGGTTTATAAATTGAAGAAAATAATTGGCGTAGTACAAATCTTGGATCTTTACCATGAAAGGCATGATGACTAGTGTTCATGCGCTTTGTTGTAGAGAAATAAGATGCAAGTGTTTTGAATTTGACTAATTCAAATATTTAATCACGAAGTGAGATCATTGGGTTACTTAATTATGAAATTTTCACCATATAACATTTTTTCATGTATTATTTGAAGGAAATCTCGTTGAGTGAATACATCTAGATATAATTAGAACTCCGGATTTTTTTATCCTAAATTGTGAGAATAGTTCATAATTTAAAGCCAACGAAAGGTGTTTACATATGCTTGCTAGAGTGAAATTCAGTCCTAAGAGTACATGAGGTACATACATCGAAGAAAATATATGGTTTAGTACATATATACATCGAAGGGTGAAATTGAGTCCTAAGAGTAAATGAGGTTCATACCATGTTGCAGAGCAATAAGGTACAATTGTTTTGAATTTGACTAACTCAAATATTTAATACCGATGTGAGATCATTTAGTTACTTCAATATGAATTTTTCACCAATTTAAAATATTATTGATGTATTCCTTGACAATTATAATATAATCGAACACTAGAATTATTTGGTAGTGTGCATGAGCATGATCTGAACACTAGAAATTTTAAGGAACTCCATGTAAAGGAGTAGATTAATATATATATATATATACATATATGCATATTTAGGTATATGTACCTTAGGTATGTGTAAATTAGGTATGTATTCCTTCAGTTATGTACAGGTCATGACAAAAAAATACGCATATTACGTATGGTGTCTAGGCACAATGGTACCCCAGTTATTATATATATAGGTAAAATAAGAGGGGCACCATGGTGGCTGGGCACTAGGATCAATCGTCATGTAATCGCTTTACTAAACGCATAAAAGATACCGGGTCTTCTGTATAAAATCTGGGTCAAACCCGCTAGGACAACACGTATAAAATTTTTAATGCTTTCCCAAACAAACGTGTAGGCCCTGCTCTTTTCTCCTTTCCTTCTTTTCACGCAGACTTAAATAGAGGCCTCGATCAAAATATTCGCCGGGTGTAGAGACACTGCGTTCGGCTGGCCGGCCGGCCGGCGGAGCTGCTGACTCTGGACAAGCACGTGATGACCATGTAGGAATCAGGAGTGCTTCGTCTGATAAATCAGGTATGCAAGATTGATCCTAGTGTTTTTTTTGGAGGAATCTTCAAACTTGCAATTTGTGTAGTAAATCTGCCGGCATTTCTCATCTCAGATCTTTGACATATCCTTGCAATTGAATTCATTTAGTTGGATCCTACGACAATATATTTCTCAGTTTTTATCTCTTGTTAAGTTGATTTTCGTGTTGTTCTTTGTGATCGATCTATTTTCGCACAACCTCTTCATCGGTCGCCATCGTCGCTTAACAAGGTGTGAAGAAGGCCACCGCCACCATCGTCGTGCCATGCTTGGCGTTGTAGACACCACGGACACCGATGTGCAGATCTGAATCATTGCTTGCCCGTTCATAAATCCAGATGCAGCCGGTGGATACCGAGGTTACACGGCCGGACTAGCAGGACGCCATGTTCTTGAGTTTCTAGCTGTCTCGTCCATGTTGTTCATCATAGTTCTTTGTTGAACTAGGTATGTGTATGGTACCCTGGTGATCCATGCATTTTATTTGTCAAAACCGAATTGTTATGGCGATGACGATAGGTTTGCTGTTTTAGACGCCGTGAAAGATGAAATCGCCTTGCACATCGTCTAGTGTATCTTCACATAAAATCCACTAGCATTATTCATCTACTTTTATTTTTCAACACACGTATCTTGTTGCCCATCTACATAAGTGCGCTAGTGCTAGAAGAAAGTGTGCATCCCTGGCTGACCATTCTCAGCACATGGTTGCATGGATCAGGTTAGAAATGAGATTCTGATGGACGTTCTTAACGCAAAGAGAATGTGGTATCACTGTCCTCGTTTGTGCAAGAATTGTTGTGACCATACACACTTGGAGACATATGAGGCAACACACATCTGCAAAAATTTAACACCGAGATGACGATCAGCTACACTTGTTGCCATTTCTAAGAATAAAAAGTCTATGTAATAAGTATAATGTGTTTGCTTTAGATGTAATAAGCACAATATGTCTGCTTCTAGAATTTTTATGGTATTAAATCGGTTGTAAGCTCTATTTTTATTAGGGTTTTCCTAATATATCCAATATAATAGATGGTTCCGGGTATCATATATATATATATATCCACGTTTACTTATACATCTGATACCACTAAAATTTGTAAGACATTTTCGCAGTGTCAACAATGGCAAACATGGCCATGACGACGGTGGCACTTTTCATTGGGTCAACTCTTCTAACTGGTGTTGCGTTTGTAATTTGTGATGCCCATAATAATTGTCGAATCATTCTCTCCCTTCCTGGAAATGGAACGGGATCGTGAATTTCATCTCAGTTATCATACATGCTCATACCTTTACTAACTATCGAGAACTCTCTCACTAATCGGAGAACATAAACACATTGTTTTCACTTTCATCGGTATCGCATACCCACATACCCCAAAGAAAAAAAATATTATGAGAATGTGTTATCGATACATCGGGTATGAAACCATACCTCGTACAAACATACCTTTCTGAACCATCGAGACCTCTCCTGTATTCAGACTATAGCTTTCATATATAAACATGTTGTTGTCACTTGCATAGGGTATCACATACCCACATGCCCACACACCCATTGATAAATAAAAATCAAAAAACATTATGTGTATGTGATATAGATTCCTCGGCCATCGAAAATACCTAGCGATATGACCTACCATGGTTCACATACCCATATACCACCCCCCCCCCCCCCCCCCCCCAAATACTATGAGATTTTTTATCGATACCTCAGGTATGAAAACAGATCTCGTGATGACCATAGTTCACAAATACCTTTACTAACCATCGAGAACTCTTCTCGATCTGGGCAAGAGTTTTCAAATATTATCATGTTGTTGTCACTTTAACTGGGTATCACATACCCATTGATAACCAAAAACAGAAACACTTTGACACCTCGCTATCGAAATGTACCTCGCAATATGAATTACCATGTATCACATACTCACATACCCAAAAAATATATTATAGTTTGTGTTGTTGATACCTCAGGCATGATGACATACCTCCCGATGAAATAGTATACACATACCTTTAGTAACAATCGAGATCTCACCCCCACCCCCTACTCGGACAAGAGCTTTTGAACATTAAGACATTGTCACTTTAATCGGGTACCACATACCCACATACCCATTAATAACACAAAACCAAAACACATTATGAGCTTGTGATATCGACACCTCGAGCATCAAAACTTAGTGACGATATGTCATACCAGTTATCATATACCCAATACCTTTACTAACCATGTAGAAGTGTCCCACTCTTCGTTGAAGAGCATTGTCTATCCACATACCTATTGATAAGAAATAAAACAAAACACATCCTGAGTATGTGATATTGATACCTCAGATATGGGAACAGACCTATCGATGATCACCTTTACCAACATCTAGTAATATTATAAACCAAAAATAGTACACACATACCTTTACCAACAATGAAGAAATCTCCCCCATAATAAGAAGAGAGCTTTTGAACCTGAACACCTTGTTGTCCCTTTGACCACGTATCACATACCGATATACCCATTGGTAACCAAAAAAGAAAAACACATTGTGAGTTTGTTTTATTCATACCTCGGCCATCAAAGCATACCTCATTGATATGACATACCATGTATCACATACTTACATACCCAAAAGAAATATTATGAGAATGTGTTGTTGATACCTCGGGTATACTAAGTCGATAACATACATTGCAATGAACTAGTAGACAGTACCTTAACACATTGTCACTTACATTGTCACTTTCACCGGGTATCACATACCCACATACACACATACCTTTACTAACCATGTAGAAGTGTCCCACTCCTCGTTGAAGAGCATCGTGTATCCACATACCTATTGATAAGAAATAAAAAAGCACATCCTGAGTATGTGATATTGATACCTCAGGTATGGGAACATACCTATCAATGATCATAATTCGGAAGTCCTGCCTTTAAAAACATTCCATACTATGTAACATACACGACATACCTCAAGATGACCGAATACGCACATACTTGGTCATCTGAATACCCATACTAAGGTCATTAATTTAATTGTTAATGACATATCATCATTAAGCCTAGTAAATAAAAAATCTGAGACATCTAATAATATTATAAACCAAAAATAGTACACACATACCTTTACTAACGATCAAGAAATCTCCCCCATAATAAGAAGAGAGCTTTTGAACATGAGCACCTTGTTGTCCCTTTGACCAGGTATCACATACCCTTATACCCATTGATAAGCAAAAAAGCAAAACACATTGTGAGTTTGTTTTATTGATACCTTGGCCATCGAAACATACCTCGTGATATCACATACCTACATACCCAAAAAAATATTATTAGAATTTGTTGTCGAGACCTCGGGTATGATAAGTCGATAACATACCTCGCAATGAACTAGTAGACACATACCTTAACATATTGTCACTTTCACCAGGTATCACATACCCACATACCCATCAATAACCCAAAACCAGGACACTCATTAGATTTTCGGTTAAGTAAAAACCAAGGATGTTTTACGGGTAGGATATTTTGCCGGTATGCAGATACCACAAAAAAATTCTAAAAAAAGGTTCCTATAATCAATATTTCAGGGTATATACATACCTATATAACTTGACAAAAAATGTTACATACGGTTGTAAAATTATGGAATACATAGGAAATAATTCAACATGCGCATGACATACCTAGAAATTTGAATTTCTTAGTTGGCATGCATACTAGCTGTATGACATAAATTTGAAGGATCACATACGCAATGAATGTGGGATTATTCTCTCTGGTACCCATACGTGCGCATGACATACCTAGAAATTTGAATTTCTTAGTTAGCATGTAGACCAGCTATCTGACATAAATTTGAAGGATCACATATGGAATGAATGTGAGATTATTCTCTCTCATACCCATATGTGCATGCCGAAATTAGTGAGTTATTTCTTTCATTATTATGAGATGGACCAACAAATGCCACATTAATTAGAGAAAAAAGAAGGCACAAATCACGAAGCAAATTAGCATTCTAGGAATTGATGGAACGCTGCCTATTCATTCCATATCATTGAAGGAAAATGGGTTGACCCGCTAGTATCTATGCCATTATAACCGCACGAATCATAAAGCAATCAGATGACATCTACGTATGGTGCCTGGGCACCATGGTGTCCCATATATGACAGGACTATTCAGGAACCCTCTTAAGAGATTCCTATATAATCTTATTCAGGAACCCTCTACCTAAGCACCTTCTTCCTCGTCTAGATCCAACCCCGCACGTCGTTAGGCCATATCCCCGCCCCCGCCCCTGCGCGCTCCCACCCCCACGTGCCGCCGGGCATCTCCCCATGCGCCGCCATCCATCTCCCCATGTGCCACCGCCTCCGCCCCCCCATGCCCGCCACCCCCGTGCGTAGCCAGCCATCTCCCCACCCGCGTGCCACATCTGCTACCCCTGCACGCCGCATGCAACCTCTCTGCCCCCCGTGCACCGCCGGTCACATCTCTGCCCCCGTGCTGCCAGCTTCTGAACCGCCCCCGCGCGTGGTCGTCGCCAGCAACCCCTGCCCCATGCACATATGCCGCATGTTTCCCCCACTCCAGGCACAAACACGTCCCAGGCGGAAGTTAACTTGTATACACCTCCCAGGAGGAAGTTAACCCCGCCGATTTCCTCCCCTCCTCCACCCTGGGCGCCGTCGACCACCCTCTGCTACCAGCGCCACACTCTGCGACATTAACTGCATAGATCGCGACTGAAAGTTAACTTGGAAAAGAAAAGGAAGTTAACTGCACAGTCCGTGAAAAACACACAACAATCGGTGCTCCTTCAGGAAGTTAACTAGCATAGAAAAAAGAGGGAGTTAACTTGTACAAACGGGATAGTTAAGAAGGGTCACGGAAGTTAACTTGCACATGCAGAAATTAATATTCAGTCTGCAAAAAAATCGGTGCTTCGTCAGGAAGTTAACTAACATAAAAATAGGGAGTTAACTTGTACACATGGGACAATTAAGAAGTTCGCACAAAGTTAACTTACACATGTGGAAGTTAACATTCATTATTACTGCTACAGACTGGAAGTTAACTTGGAAAGAAAAAATAAGTTAACTCGTTTTCGCGTGAAAGTTAGCAAGGGTTTTCTGGTGTTCACGTGAAAAAGGAAATATGTACTCCGTCAAGAAGTTAACTAGAATAGAAATAGGAAGTTAACTTGCACACACGGGAAAGTTAAGAAGTTCGCGGAAGTTAACTTGCACATGCGGAAGTTAACATTCATTATTACTGGTACAGACCAGAAGTTAACTTGGAAAGAAAAAATAAGTTAACTTGTGTTCACGTGAAAGTAAACAAACAGTTCCCGGTGTTCACATGAAAAAGAAAATAGGTACTCCGTCAGGAAGTTAACTAGCATAGAAAGACGGAGTTAACTTGCACACACGGGAAAGTTAAGAAGTTCGCGGAAATTAACTTGCACAGGCAGAAGTTAACATTCATTATTACTACTATACACTGGAAGTTAACTTGTAAAGAAAATGAAGTTAACTCCTGTCCGCGTGGAAGTTAACAAGACGTTCATGCTATTCGCGTGAAAGGAAACAGTGGTTCATAAATAACTATTCAGGAATCGATGCTTGAATAACAGATATATATATATATATATATATATATATATATATATATATATATATATATATATATATATATATATATATATATAGAAACTCTATTAGACTCACTGGGCGCAGGATAACTAATTCTACGCCCAGGTCGGTCGACCGAGCCGGACCAGCCTACTTGTTGCGGCGCAACCAAAAACTCCCCTCGTGGCCCTGGGTCGCCGTAATTTTCCGGATTTTTGTGCGACCGGTTTGTCCGTCGTGGGTGCCCAGCACCACCGTCTGATCGAGGGCGTCGTATGTGGCAGACGGTTCAAGTATTTGGGGATTGAATGCTCTGGCGATTGCGGCGGCCGGTGAGCGGCTGAAGCTGAGGATCACGGCGGGGCGGCGAGCGGCTGCAGCTGAGGATCACGGCGGGCGGCTTGAGGCGTGCTGAGCGGCATCGGCGCGGTGGCGCTGTCGTGGATCCGCGGCATGAGGATATCATGTAGCTTCGGCGTCAGGTAGCGAGGCGTGTGTTGGCTGCAGGATGCGCTGGGTTGCATCGGTGTTGTGGTGACTAGGGGCAGCGCCGGATACCTCATGGTACGGTGTGCCGCTGAATCCTTTTTTTCTTCTATACCGTGCAATATTTTGTTGCGTCTTTGTTACAGTAGATTCTAGTTAGATCCTGCTCCCAATTGCAGAGGTAGATCCACTGATCGCCCTCATACTTACCTGCTTGCAGCACATAAGTTTCTGGCCCTCGCTTGAACAACGATGGGGGAGGAGCTGCATCGCAACATTTTAGATTTACTCCAGGCAATTACACCTTTGGTTGCTTTTTTGCTGAATTTGCTCAGAGGGCAAAACATTGAGGCTGCAAGTAGATGTTCAATTCTAGTTCTTGTCGCTTTAATTACCAATGCAAATTAGAGGCCGCATTGGTTGACTTGTCTGCATCAATTCTAGTTCTTCATGTGGCGACCATACACCTGTTGTGAATTTTTTTATACACCCACAATTTCTTTTCTGAAGGTCGTGGGTTAGCAGCTAGCCAACTTAATTACCAGCCGCAACTCATTTTTTCCTCCTTTGTTTCTATCCAGCATGTGCGGCGGCGACAATTTGAATATTGGACTATGCGTCGACCATGTGAGCAACAGGTGGATTCGGTGGCTTGGCGAGCGGCTGATGGGCTCTGCGCCCACCGTGTCGTCGATAGCAGCGTCGTGGTTGGCTGGCCGAAGAGGGGGCGGCGTGGTTGTCGGCAGCAATGCAACTTGGTGAGCGGGGCCGGTGCCTCCAGGCAACATTGGCATCCAAGTGGCATCTCTGCGCCGCCAAGTTTCCTCAACCATCTGTGCAGCAGCTTTTGCCTGACACCTTCTACTATAAGAAACAAGTTCCTTGTGCCGTCAGATACTCAGATGCAACATTAGTTTTGCATACCCCATGTGCAGCTTTGATCTGAAAAGGTTGAGGTACTGCAAGGACATGGCAACAACCATCTGACCTCTAGAGTTTAGTTTGTTATTGCTCTGCACAGGACTTCTTAGATGTTGGTTTTATCTCATCTTAGTGGCATGTAGTTACGGTTTTGCAAACTCGATCCCTCTTTGCTGTCCTGCTAGCTAGATGTTGGCCCATTATTTTAGTCAAGGTATATAAAGCATGTGTTTTAAAGTCAGTTTGTAAAGACAAATTTTCAGAGTAATAACCGTCAGAACATGAAACGCTGCTATGCTCATTAAGTTTAGCTTATGTTATACAATCATCTTGTTTGCAAACCATTTAAAGGAGGAAATTTCATGTGGTATGATACTTGCAAATCTGTTCATTATGTTTCCTTCCATGTAGGAAAATTGATTTGTATTTTCAGTTGTTTCCCGTGTGTAGATCTAGCATGCAATGGAGGTCAAGAGAAATTTCATAATCACAGCCGTGGTGGCGGTGCAGGCGACATCGGCATGGTGTTGAGCGGTAGTTGGAAACAGCATCGTGTTCAGCAGTAGGCAGCCTCAACACAGTTGTTTGTCGTTGAAGAGTGGTGGAGCATGACGGTGGGCTTCCACTTAAGGTATGGTGGCCGTGCATTCCTTTCTGGTTGTTTCTTGATTCAGAATTAGCATGGAGGATAAATTTCTTATGACTTGAAGCATGTTAGAAAAATTCTAGTGCAAGTTTCAACAAATTGATTATCAAGCCATTGCCCAAATAATAGAAATAAACATCAAGGAGTGAGTATCACTTCGTTTAAGGAAGCACATAACGTGTGTGGTAATTTTTTACTAAAAGTATATAGCTCTCAGCTGAGGATTAAAAATCATCAATGAATAACATATAGATGTCCTTGGATTTGACTGTGTTAGCTGCTAATTCTTCAGGAATTGGCGAGCAAAGGGAGGTTGGAGTCTGATTTGATTTGGCAAGCTGCTCATGATGAGCTAAGTTTAATGAGGTTATACTAAACGTGTCTTTCTTATTTTCCTAGATGTTTAATAAGTACTATTATAATATTTAAATTGTTGATTTGATAAAATATTTTTTAGTGCATCATGTCGTTTACATGTTCCTATGGTTCCGCAAATGGCTGTCTTCTTTTTACGAGCAGATTGGCCACGTTGTTAATTTTTACGAGTTGCAAGTGGCAACACTTATTTGTCTGTTTTTTTGGCTTTCAAAGCAAGTTACATCTTACTCAGTTTCATTATTTAGTTGTTTCATTAAATATACCGATGATGGTGTGAAAACTAGCATTCTTTTGCTCTTCTTAAGGCCATGACACATTCGTAATGAATCCATTTTTGCCAAAGGAATGATTCTATTGGAAATTATCTTCAGTTTCTTGTTTTATCCTAATTTTCTTGCCATTTTCCAGGAAGGATCGTGATGTTCAAAATACAAGGGTAACTTCCTGCTCCTAGATACACAATGAAATGTAGAGCTGCACCACAGCTTGTGGTCTTCAGCATCGTGCCACTTTATAGGATATAAATGCAATATCAAAGGGTTGTGTGTAACGGAATTGATGTAACTAAATAATTTCACCAGTTCATGTTATTTATTACTTTGATATGCACGTAAACCATGTTGTTATATTTTCTATGGGCACATTACTAAATGAGGATCTGCTGTTTATGCTTAAGAACATGTGTGCACGGTGACATTTGTTTTTAGCCGCATGGAGTTTTTACGACGTGTACTTATGTTGTCCTAGTAAATCTTATGTTGTTTAATCATGACATCCCTGTTGTTCTTGCGAGCACATAGGAACTTGCCGTTAGTTCTTCGTCACCTCTGAAATTTGGTTTCATTAGTTATTAACGGACCTGCGGTGTAATCATGTCGTTAGTTTCTTACAATACTTTCTTTGGCTTCATTACGGTGTAATCTTGCCTTCAACCTTGAATTCTTGATTACTGATGTTCTATGTCACCTTTGAAATGAATTAGTAGACCAATTCAGTAGACCATGTTATCGTGTTCGTCACCAGATTTTGTTACTAGGTAGGTTTATTTTTCAACAAGTCACTTGGAGGCCTCAACTGTTAACTTCGTTTTCTTCAGTTAAAAAAACTTTCATTTTCTTACTTCCCATTTATTATGTTGCATGCGGGGAATCTTACGTCCCTTGAAAGGCCCCAGGGGCGCTCGAACGGAGCAGGCTGGTTCGGCGTTGCGTGGAACGATAACTTAAGTTGCATGCATCATATTTTTACATCACCCTGCCGCACGGGCTGGTTGAGTGCGGCGCAGACGCGCGGTCTGGTGCGGCAGTGCGCAGTACGGGCGGGGTGCAGTTATTCACCCAGGGGGTCAAATAGCGCGACTCTCTATATATATAGATATATGAGGTTCACCAGAGACACCACGAATATATTATCATACATGCGACCAGGTAAAAATTAACTTAAACAAAATATTAGTAGGGGCAGCAGTAGGAGGGACACGGAGACGCCTAGCAGAGGCAGCAACATGAGCATGCATCAGCCTACTCGAGAGGAAACAGACCAGTCCTGACATATTCCTGAAGAAATTTGCGAAGGCTGCGTGCCGCTCTAAGGTCTTCAGCTGGTGTCTTCGCCCTCGGCTTTTTCCAACGTCCATCACGTGCTGGATCATGCTATCAAGGTCCGTGTCGATGGATTTGCCACAAAATGGACAAAATAGTTTCCCTCTACTTTATAAAGGGATTTTTCCTCACCGTAACCGCCTCGGCACGTAGCAGCTCTTGTTATCCCTGTAGTACTTTCTAGAGTCCACGTTATCAAAATCCTCCTGTTGATTTTTTAGAACATAACTTAGAACTTATACATACGATTGAATTGTATTATAACTCAAGAATTAATAATATATGTAAGACAATGTGAAATTGATATCAAAGAGAATGCACCTCAGCAATATATAGTTTGATTAGTTCATATATCATTTCATCTCAACAAAATGACAAATAATTGGATCAGAGTATATGTAGAGAAAAGATTGCAGCCTCAGAAGTTTCATCAGGAATGGCGTAAGTGAACCGAGTACCAATTGCACAACCTATTGTTCTTGTACATTGCCTCGGATTCACTAACTCATCCCTAAAAAAATCTGACACTAATATGTCTACCTCTTTTTGCGCAAACTTGAATTATTGGCCACAATCAAAAATTGAAATGTAATCCTACGAAACAATATTCAGGGTATACATATTAAGGTACAAAAACAATCCTAAATATTGTAATTATAAATAACAAAAAACCAAACAATCTTTAGGTACATGTAGAAACAACTTAAGATTAAAACCATGCATATATATATGCATCATACGACTCATTCAAAGATCAGAAACAATTCAAAGATTGTATATAGTTCCATATGAGAATAAATCAAGGACCTAATAATTTTTTCAGAGTTGGAGTTGGAGAACTAAAGTACCAACAGCACAACCTATATTGTTTGTGTACAATGCTGCCTTAAATTCACTAATCTATCCCTAAATAAACGATACCAGCCAATGTGTCACGACTGCACTCTTTTCGGGTAAATTTCAATCATCGGCCTCAGTTTTAACTGAATGTAATTCTTATACAGTATAAATGCATGCAATAAAAATTCAAATATCATAGTTCTATGAATGTAGAATAAATATGAGGGCCTCATAAGTTTCTTCAAGGATGGCATAAGTGAACCAAGTACCAATTGCACAACCTATTGGTCTTTTACATTGCCCCGGGTCTGCTAACTCATCCCTAAAAAAATCTGACATTAATATGTCTGCCTCTTTTTTTGGGAAATTTGAATCATTGGCCATATTAAGAAATTGAAATGTTTCTAGGATACAATATTCAGGATATAAATATTCAGGTACAAAAAAAATTCTAAATATTTTAATTATAAATAATAAAAAACCAAACA
The DNA here is from genome assembly GCA_910589775.1 of Avena eriantha. Taxonomy (NCBI): domain Eukaryota; kingdom Viridiplantae; phylum Streptophyta; class Magnoliopsida; order Poales; family Poaceae; genus Avena; species Avena eriantha. The sequence goes on from OU342746.1 coordinate 332,204,126, forward strand.
ATCTTCAGGTACACGTAGAAACAACTTATGATCAAAACCATGCATATACATACACATCATACGAATTATTCAGAGATCAGAAACAATTCAAAGATCATATATATATATAGTTACCAATAGCACAATTCAAAGATCATATATACGAATCTTCAAGGGCCTAATAATTTTTTCAGATATAGAGTTGGAGAACCAAAGTACCAATAGCATAATCTATATTGTTTGTGTACATTGCTGCCTCAGATTCACTAACCCATTCCTAAAAAAAGATACCAAACAAACGTGTTACCACCGCACTCTTTTGGGGCAAATTTCAATCATCGACCTTAGCAAGAAACTCAAATGTGTACAATAAATTTGGGGTCTCATAAATTTTTTAGAGATGAAGTTAGCGAACCAAAGTACCAATTGCACAACTTATATTATTTTACATTACCTCGAGTTCAGTAAGCATCCCTAAAAAAATATGACACCATCATATGCGTCTCCCCTTGCACTCTTTTTGGCTCAAAATTGAATCATTGGTCTCAGTAAAGAATAGAAATGTAATATTATATGCATGTTGTGTATCGAAATCAACACTCATCTAGCAAAACCTAAAACCCCTAAAATCAAATTTTATAGGTCGATTAAATTTACAACCCAAGAAGAACCATATGAACAACAACAAGTTAAGCAAATGTAAATTTAGTAGATTGCAGATAAGTAGGTCTAATCACATCTCCAAAAATATCGACCATTCAAACCATATATATTCCCTACATTAAGAGTAAAATAATCTATAGACGATTGAGTAAATCCTACGTATGAACAGTGAAATCTGCGGCTACAACTAGAGAAGCCAGGAAAATAGTACCTCGGACGCCTCATCGGATTCGTCCTTCTCCGCGATTACGTCGAAAATTTCTTGGTGGAGGATGGGGTCGTTGATGTAGGACACCGGGTTGCCTCCGCCTACCTCATGCCTTCATCCAGATCTGCTGCTGGCACCACGACGTTATCGGCCACCTGCTGCTCGACGGTGACGACGACTGGCTGGGCGGAGCCCAAAGCCTAGACGGCGCAGCGATGAGCGGAGTGTGTGCCCGTAGAAGCCGCCTTCGCCTGCTCGGCGACGACTGAGCCATATGCTGCTACGCCTCCAACTGGCTTCACCTCCGGTTCATCTCCACGCGTACGCTTCACGGCATAGCTATGGAGAGCGGTGGTACAAGCGAATGAGCTTCGGGGCGCGCGGAAGGTACAAATTTGGGTTTTATGACTAGACAAATTTGGGAAAATGACATGAACTCGTGAAAGAATAAGGTCGAGTGGGTTTATATACGCGGGGCCGTTGGTACTCCTCGAGTGCACACGTGGGTGTGGACTCATGTGGGTGGGGGATAGCACGATCTCCACTTTCTAACCGTATTAACAACGCGACCATGCTTTCCCTAAAAGACCATGTGCATGCTATCTCGGAAACATGCACGACGTAAGCTTTCGAGACGAGTGGCATAATCGTTCGCCTCGGTAGAAACCTAGAGGCGATTAATATTTCTGACCGGCCACGGTTGAGTGGTCTAGAGAGATAGCCAATAATTTCTGTCGTTTCAGGTTCAATTTAGAGGCGATTTCTTTTATGGACTGACTGAGGGGGAACTCATACTAGAGACAGTGCAGATTAACAACCGTCTGAGATTAGAATTAGAGATGGTCAAAAAATTACGACCGCCTGAGGGTGATGAACACAACTGGTAGTTTGTATTTTTAGGGTAAACTGACTCTAGCCACAGTCTCTAAGTAATGAGTTTGTACTATTGTAGGACAATAACAGCATCCCACAAAGCAGCCAAAACTTCGTCACCAAGGGCTTATGGAAGGACATCTTTGACCTGAGCACCTATGTGCCGGTCGTGCTCGATGTCCTTCCTTTTAGGGGAAATAACCTCCTTGAAATCAACACTACTTGCAGTTCCTCGAAACAGCCAAACTACTAGCAGTTCCTGGGCTAACCGCACCTGTCTTCAACACAATGCACGTGAATAGTGTAGAAGCCAAGCCTTCCGATTCTCAATTCTGGAAAGGGCTTATGGGAGTCAAAAGTGATTTCTTCCAACATGGTCATTTTGTGGTAGGCAATGGCACCACAGTCCGATTCTAGGAAGATAGATGGCTAGGTGATAGGACACTGGCTGACCGTTATCCTAACCTTTACAACATCATCCAAAGGAAAAATGTTCTTGTGGCAAATGTTATTTCTCAAACTCCTCTTAATATTGCCTTTAGAAGAAACTTGACAGAGATTAAATGGAATGAGTGGTTACAACTTTGTGAGCGCCTAATGAACGTAAGGCTATCAAATGAGTCCGATAAATTCAAATGGAATCTTACGGAATCGGGAGTCTTTACCGTTAAGTCTATGTACCTTGATTTTATAAATGGACACACTAGGTACCTCAAGTCCTATCTTTGGAAGATTAAAATCCCTCTAAAGATTAAAATTTTCATGTGGTTCCTTAGTAATAAAGTGTTGTTAACTAAGGACAACCTAGCAAAACGAAATTGGAAGGGTTGTCAGAAATGTTGTTTTTATGATTCGAGGGAGTCAATCGAACACCTATTTCTTGCATGTCTGTTTGCTCAAATTGTTTGGCGCATGATATATTTTACCTATAACATTCCACCTCCATCCAATATTACCAATATGTTTGGGAATTGGCTAAATGGTGTTGAAAGGACCGACAAAAAAAACTTCGTATTGGTGTACCCGCAATATGTTGGTCTATTTGGAATTGTCGAAATGATATTATTTTTAATCGCTCGAAGGATTCTAATTTTTTGCAGGTTATTCGCTTGGTGGTTCACTGGATTCAGCTGTGGTCCTGCCTCCTCCCGTAGATCAACGGGAATCTATGGCTACTGGATGCAATCGTCTCCTGACGGTCGCTCAGGACTTCTATACCCAGGCTGGCTGGCAGCGTTTCAGGAGGCTTGATGTTTAGTCTCTATCTTTGCCTGTCTAGTGTCTTTGTTGGAGACTTGATATTTAGTCTCTTCCTGATTTGTATATTTAGATGGTTGATTCATATCTCAACCTTATGTGATTCATGATTGTATCATACTGAATTTTCTGAACTATTGAAATAAATTGGGCTGTGTGCATCGATTGATGCAGAGGCTGGGGCTTTGCTCCCCATTTCGAAAAAGAAAGTAAACATCCTATGTATTCAACACATTTGGAACTTCTTCTCTTCTGATTCCTTTATGAGATTGAAGCACAAACGTGTCAACTTTTTTCTTCTTCCATTGACGTGTCCAGGGAAGAGCGCTACCGTGAATACCATGAGTTACTCAATGGGATATGTCAACCCGTTCTATAAAACAACTGTTTTTTTATAAAGGGTGCTTTATTACTTAAGAGTTTTAAGTATTACATCCTGCCTCTGCATAACTAGGATGTACATAGCTGAACCAAAGTCCAAAAACAAAACCACAAAAAATTCGAATAACCAGAGCATACAAAATGCCTAAGCTGGAGGAGGACCTATTCTAAGATCATGTTGTCATCCATGTAGGTAAAAGTAGTCCTCTCTGTGTCCTCCAATAGAGTACACACCTCGGAAACAAGTCTCGATTTTCCGCACGCTGTATCGATGACGATAAGTGGAGTATAGTTGTACACTGGTAGATAACCTACATAAGAGAAGAACTTTTATTGTTAAATACCTAATCATTTCTAAATAGCCACATCGACCAAATAATGGCAAGTGCTCCCACCTGGAGATAAATTCTGAACCTATGATTAATCATGTGTAACCAGTTGCCAAATATGTTAGCAACAATACGTTGGGGATACAGACCAGAAGCTACTTGGGTGATTGAACATATGGAACGAGTTAATTTACAGTTGAAGAATAAATGTTTTATATTCTCATCATGGTGAAAAAAAACACGTTGTGCCCCTCCATGTCAATTCGTATTAATAAGGTTATTCTTAGTAAGAATGACACCACGACGGAGCTACCACGTAAAGATTTTATTTTTCTGGGGTATCTTGATCTTCCAAATCTTCTTGTTATCATCAACTGACACATCTGATTGGACCAACGCCCTATACATGAAATCCACCGAGTACTTACCGTTCTCTAGTAAATTACAATGAAATTCATTGGTCCCTGAAGATAATTGCACCGTAGATAGGCGTTGTAGCAAAGCGTTCCACAATGCAAGCTGGGGGGCGATTAAATCTCTTCTAAACGTCATGTCTGGGGGAAAGGATTCCAGAACCTTGGCAATAGTATCACGCTTGTGACGCATAATGTTGTATAGGGCTGCAGATTGTTACTAGAGTGTTGCATTGCCCAGCCACTTATCCTCTCAGAATCTAATCTCCGAGCCATCATTAATAGAGAAAGACCCATAACGGAAGAAATGTTTCTTTGTAGCCATTGGTATAGCTCAAAAATGTGAGTCACCTGGTTTCCAATACACCTAGGACACTACTTTTGAATCAACATATTTTCTCCTTAGAAGTGTTTGCCATACACCTACTTGTGATAATAGCTTAAAAATCCACTTACCAACGAGGACAGTATTTTTGACTTTTAGATCGTGAATACCCAACCCTCCTTTATCTTTTGGATGTCAAACCGCATTCCATTTAGCCAGTCTATAATTTTTTTCTCGTTATCTCCTTTCCAAAAGAATCTTGATCGGAAATAATCCAATCTATGTACTCCTTGAATCCAGGGAGAAAGAATCAAGACCTAGTGAACCGCTAAGTAACTAGCCATTATAATCAAATGTCCGCCAAACTAGTCTTGTGCATACTCTACGTATAAATCAAAGTTCTGACAATAGACCATGTATGTGCGACTCGAGAAGCTCACATTTTTTAGTTCTCCGCACGCCTAATTCATAAACTTTGCTTTCAGATGTGTCGCATCCCCATTTTCCCCATAATACATACACAACTTCTCATGCATATGATCCCTACCACTCTCCTCATCGAGTCTCACGTCTCCAATCGGTTAGCTAATAAGAAACATGACTCGGTCCGACTTGTTTATTATAACAAGATAATGCACGGATAGTTTTATGCGTCCTATCCAGTAAGATTTTAAAGAATAAGTTTACTTGCAGTAAACTCCTGGCCAGGTATGCTGGCCACCGGTGGAACTGAGGACTTTTGTTCCCACGCGGTGACACTGCATTATACTAGCGGGCCTACCGTGGACTACAATAAGGGCATGTGAAAATGCTAGACTCTTTGGTAGGCGCTTGAACAGCAAAAAAATCAATAAACAAATATATATATGTTCACGTTTATAACTACGACGTTGAGCGCTAATTGAGGCACTTAAATGGATTTTTTAGCACAAGAATAGGGCCCATCGATGGGTTGCATCAGGGGATAAAAGTTGAGACAATTTCCTTATTTGGCACTAGTTAAAAATTCGATTCCTTATTTGACACCGGAAAACAATTCTTCCCCATTTGACACCATGTCAAATTTTCTTTCCTTATACACACGACACTAGTTAGCGTGCACGTGCAACGCACGTCTCCATGATACAACATCCTGTTATACTCTTTACTACCACTATCTTTGCTATCAGTTTCTAAAATAGGCTATCATATATTCTTATTCTTCCTTTTTTTGTCACGATCAAATTCATCATTCAAATGTAATTGATTACTATATTTTTCACTGTATAAAAAATTAAAGAGAAACTGTTTAATTACTCTCACTAAATCAGATTGCTAATAGTTTATCTTCCATAAAAGAGGAGAATAAATTTCTCAGAAGCATGGTTAGCGATACATGAACCTAAAAGACGCCAATGCATGAAATGGACAATGGAGAGATCTTGCTTTTTTCCAGCCCAAGACCAGGTATCCAAGTTAAGCTTCCCCAAGCAAATTTTCGTCACTGTTCAAGATAGTCACACACATGTTGCTAGAAGATTGTGCATCAAATGTATCGAAGGAATTAAACTCCAGTTAGTTAATCAATACGTTGATGCAACAACTGCATCATAGAAGAATTAATCTGCGAAGATATAAAGCGAGGAATATATTATTTAGAAGGAAAGAAATACTTTTAAGACAAACTACAAAACAAAGGACACTTATATTTCCAAAATAATTGCTGATATGCTTCGTAAATACTTTTGCTATGCATACCAAAACATCTGGGCATATGGAAGCCTCCTCACATTCAATATACCATGGAGCTGGCAACCTCCTGAAGGAAAAATGCCCTGAGAGGCAATAATAAAGTTGTTATTATGTATTCCTTGTATATGATACATGTTTTTTTGCATGCTACAATTGTATTGATAGGAAACATCAATACATGTGTGTTTAATAAACAAATAAAAGGTTCCTAGTTATGCCTCTCTTATAGACTAGCTCGTTGATTAACAAGATGATCAAAGTTTTCTGATCATGGACATTGGATGTTGTTAATAATGAGGTCACAGCATTTGTGAAATGATGTGATGAACATTCATCCAAAGAATAGCATTACGATCAAAGTCATTATGTTTATATTGTTATAACATCATACGAAGTATGTCTTTATCCTTATACTATGAGATCATGTTAATTGCTGACATCAGAAGAGTAACTTGATAACATCAAACGTCAAACCGTAAAAGGGTGACTATAAAGGTGGGTTCAAATACTCCGAAGATGTCATGTTGAGGCTCATGGATCAAGAGTAGAATTTGTCAATCCCGATGACAGATAGATATACTCTGAGCCCTCTCGGTGATATCACATTAAGATAGTTTGCAAGCAAGTGATGTGATCACTAGAATGTTATATCACGGGAACGAGAAAAGAGTGCATGTCGGTAACGAGATCAAACTAGGTATTTGGATACCGATGATCGAATCTTGGACATGTAATATATCCCAAGACAAAGGGATTAAATTACTCTTGTTAAAGGTTCTCACGATCACAGAAGTCATCGTTGAATGTGTAGGAGTCATTATGGATCTCCAGGTCCCGCTTCTGATTATTGATTTGAGAGGAGTCTCAATCATGTCTGCATTATTCGCGAACCGTAGGGTGACACACTTAAGGGTTGCCAAACACCATTTTGGAGCACATATGTTTCAAACGAAAGAATTGCAAAGCGCTGAAATTATTTCGATGGAAACCAGAATTGTTTCTGGTGAAATTGTAGAAACTGGTTCTGCCTGTGATATTGAAATGTTGCAAGGGGTTTTATGTGAATGTTTGTTAATTAAAGTAATTAACAAAATTCTGAATAAAATAAATAAAAGAGTTTTATTAAATGAGAGTTGCATAAAATTTGGTGGAAATTTAATGCATGTGAGTGGAACTTTGGGTGGAGGCTAAGTTGATGTGAACGGAGCATCCACCACATAAATGAGGAAGAGGTGGGGGCACCCCCCCTTGGGTGCCGGCCATGGGAGGGGAGGAGCCCCCCTCTCCTATAAAAGGCCCCGCTCTCCTCCCTCACAAAGCACACCTCCTCGTGAAGGATCTCTCTCCCCCTCTAGATATATTCCCCCATGGTCTCGGATTAGCGAGATACATGTTCCCAGTGGCATTGCATCTGGAAGGAGTTGCTGCTTCTGCTGATTCGCTGGAGCGAGGAGGTGGAGGTTGTTCGGTGGCTTGAACGTGTGTGCGAGAACAGATGCGCTGCTGATTTGCGGCACTAGGACTTCCACACGATCTTGAGATCAGCAAACGTATGACTACATCATCCACGAGTTCCAACTCGTTAACAAAACTCTGTTGTCTTTGAGGGTAAGTTCTCTATGGATGTATATCCACCCGTTGCTTGTATCGAGTAGATAGATCTTGACGTATAGTTCTCATTGTAGGAACTTTTTTGTTTTCTATGCTACGAACCCAACAGTGGTATCAGAGCCTGATCTATGCGTAGGTGCTTTGCACGGGTAGTACACATATTTTTATATGTGGGCGATGATGAGCATGTTATTGCTTCTTTCATGTATTTTGGATATTGGTGGCATAGTGGGATGAAGCGGCACGGACTAACCTTACATGTCATCGCACATGAGACCGGTTCCACGACTGACATGCAACTAGTTTTGCATAAGTGGTTGGCAGGTGTCTGTCTCTCCTACTATAGTCAATATCTGATTTACAACGAGTTGCTAATAACTTGGTTATCCTCGTTGTGGTTCCATGTTCGTAGGTAAGACCGGTTCTATCTCCAAAGCCCTAAGCCACGTAAAACTTGCAATAGATAAATTAGAGGCATCTAGTTTAGATTGTTACTGGGCTAGTGTCTTGATATGGTAATGTTGTAAGTAGATGTATGATAGATACTCTTACAACACACTTAACGTGTAAGTTCCATAGGCCTTGGCCTTACACACAAAGGAATGATAGAGACCATATCATCCCACTTTACACATTAGATGTTTGCATCTTATATTGCTAGTTTGGCGCTTTTAGTAGCACTGTAAGATGATCTCTAATTTAAATATCAAGATAAAATATGTTCTTCCTCCGTTCTATGGACCGTGCTTCGAGATATCACGTGATGATCGGGTCTACCCGACTCTATGCTTTCATGCAACGGATGTAAGACAGTTTTACACACGCGAATACTAAGTTTCTTGCTTGGCGAGCCTAGCATGTACAGACATGGCCTCGGAACACGGACCAAAAGGTTAAGCATGAGTCATATAATTGATATGATGCCCATATGATTCTCGCCTTTGAAGCTACACCGACTCACGTGATGATCGAACTTGGTGTAGTGGATTTGGTTCATGTAATCACCAAAAGGACACGAGGGATGTCGTTTTTGAGTGGGAGTTTATTAGTAATTTGGATTAGTTGAACTCAATCTATCATAAACTTGGTCTAAATAAACTTTACAAATTATGTTGTAGATGGCACCACGGGCTTTTAATTTCAATGTGTTCATGGAGAAAGAGAAACTTATTGCGAATGGTAGTAACTTCACCAACTAGGCTATGAATTTGAGGATTCTCCTCACTGCTGCACAAAAGCAATATTTTCTAGAGGCGCCGCTAGGCTCCCCACCAGCTCCTGATGCCCCTAACGAGGAAAAGAATGTCTATATAACTCGTCAGGAGGACCATAACTTAGTTCATTGCACCATACTGTATGGGCTAGAGCTAGAACTTCGAAAGCGTTTCGAAAATGGCAATGCTTTTGATACCATGGGAGAATTGAAAATGATTTTCGCACCCATGCTGCCGTAGAGAGTTATAATGCTTCTGAAAAGTTCTCCAGCTGCATGATGGAGGAGAACAACTCCATTAGTGAGCACGTACTCAAAATGTATGGGTACGCTGGTAAGCTTGTGTCCTTGGGAATATCGATTCCCATTGACCTAGGCATACATCATGTTCTCCAATCTCTGCCACCTAGCTACAAGAGCTTCGTGATGAACTATAACATGCAGGGCATGAAGAAGTCTCTTCCCGAGCTTCTGTCAATGCTTAAAACTGCAGAAGTGGAGATTAGGAAAGAACATCAAGTGTTGATGATCAATAAGACCACCGGTTTCAAAAAAGACAAGAAAGGCAAGAAGAAGGGAAAGAAGGGCAGCAAATCTACTGCCACACCTGAGAAGATATCCCGAGCTGGCCCTAAGTCAGATACCGAGTGCTACTATTGCAAGAGGACTGGCCATTGAAAACGCAACTGTCCCAAGTATTTGGCGGACAAGAAGGCCGGCAAGGCAAATAAAGTTATATGTGATATACATGTTATTGATGTGTACTTGACTACTACTCGCAGTAGCACCTGGGTATTTGATACGGGATCGGTTGCTAATATATGTAACTCGATTCAGGGGCCGTGGAACAAGCGACATCTAGCAAAGGATGAGGTCATGATGCGGGTCGACAATGGATCAAGAGTTGATATTATGGCCGTCGGAAAGCTGCCTCTCCATATGCCATCGGGATTAGTGATAAATCTAAATAATTGTTATTTGGTGCCTGCACTGAGCATGAACATTGTATCCGGATCATGTTTGATGCGAAGTGGTTATTCCTTTAAATCTGAAAACAATGTTTGTTCGATTTACATGAATGATATCTTTTATAGTCATGCACCTGTGATGAATGGTTTATTTCTGTTGGATCTCGATAGTAGTATTACGCATATTCATAATGTTGATGCTAAAAGGATTAAACTTGATAATGATATATCTACATATATGTGGCACTGCCGTCTAGGTCATATTGGCATTAAACACATGAAGAAACTCCATTCTGATGGACTTTTGGAATCACTTGATTTTGAATCATTTGATACATGTGAGCCATGCCTTATGGGCAAGATGACTAGAACGCCGTTTTCCGGTTCAATGGAACGGGCGACAGATTTATTGGAAATCATACATATTGATGTATGTGGACCAATGAGTGTGTCGGCGCAAGGTGGATATCGTTATTTTGTTACCTTCACGGATGATTTGAGTACATATGGGTATATCTATTTGATGAAACATAAGTCTGAAACCTTTGAAAAGTTCAAGGAATTTCAGAATGAAGTGGAAAATCATCATAACAAAAGGATCAAATTTCTGCGGTCCGACCATGGAGGAGAGTATCTTAGTTATGAGTTTAGCACACATATGAAAGACTGTGGAATAGTTTCACAACTTACGCCTGCCGAAACACCACAACATAATAGTGTGTCGGAACGTCGTAATCGTACTTTATTGGATATGGTTCGATCTATGATGTCTCTGACTGACTTGCCACTGTCATTTTGGGGTTATGCACTGGAAACCGCTGCATTCACTTTAAATCGGGCACCATCTAAATCCGTTGAAATGACACCGTATGAATTATGGTTTGGAAACAAACCTAAGATGTCATTTCTTAAAGTTTGGAGATGCGATGTTTATGTGAAGAAACTTCAGCCGGATAAACTCGAACCCAAAGCGGAAAAATGCGTCTTCATAGGATACCCTAAGGAAACGATTGGGTATACCTTCTATCACAGATCCGAGGGCAAGGTTTTTGTTGCCAAGAATGGATCCTTTCTTGAGAAGGAGTTTCTCGCGAAAGGTGTGAGTAGTCGGAAGGTAGAACTTGAAGAGGTTATTGAACCTTCTCTTCATAAAATGGCGAGTGGCGCAGCACCGAAAATTATTTCGGAGTTGACTTCACCTGATGAAGAGAGAGCTAATGATAATAATCATGAAACTCTGAAAGAGGACACTACCGAACCTTGCAGGTCAAGCAGGACACGTGCAACTCCTAAACTGTACGGCAATCCTGTTATGAATTTCATGATTGATGAAATGGATGACCCAGTGACGTATGAAGAAGCGATGATGAGCCCGGATTCCAACAAATGGCAAGAAGCCATGAAATCCGAGATGGAATCCATGTATGAAAAGCAAGTTTGGACCTTGGTGGACTTACCTCACGATCGAAAGGCCGTTGAGAATAAATGGATTTTCAAAAGAAAAACTGATGCTGATGGTAATGTGACCATCTATAAAGCTCGACTTGTCGCAAAAGGGTTTCAACAAATTCAAGGAGTTGACTATGATGAGACATTCTCTCCCATAGCGATGCTAAAGTTGGTTAGGATTATGTTAGTAATTGCTGCATATTTCGACTATGAAATATGGCAAATGGATGTCAAAACCGCATTCCTCAATGGTAATATTGAAAAAGAGTTATATATGATACAACCTAAGGGTTTTGTCGATCCTAAGGATGCTGATAAGGTATGCAAGCTTCAGCGATCCATCTATGGACTGAAGCAAGCATATCGGAGTTGGAATCTCCGCTTTGATGAGGTGATCAAAGAGTTTGGATTTGTCCAAACTTATGGAGAGGCTTGTATTTACAAGAAAGTGAGTGGGAGCAATGTGGCATTTCTGATATTATATGTGGATAACATATTATTGATTGGAAATGATATAGATCTTTTAAACAGTGTTAAAAGTTATCTAAACAGCAAATTTTCGATGAAGGACCTTGGTGAAGCTTCATATATATTAGGCATTAAAATCTACAGAGATAGATCAAGGCGCCTAATTGGGCTATCGCAAAGTACATACCTTGATAAGATATTAAAGAAGTTTAATATGGACGGAAGTAAGAATGAGTTCTTACCTATGTTGAAAGGCAAGACATTGAGTAAGACTCAAAGTCTGGCTACGGCGAAAGAAAGAGAGATAATGGAGAAGATCCCCTATGCCTCAGCCACAGGCTCTATAATATCCGCCATGTTATGTACAAGACCGGATGTGGCACATGCTATTAGTTTGACCAGTAGGTACCAATCTGATCCAGGTTCGGAACACTGGATAGCGGTCAAGAATATCCTTAAGTACTTAAGAAGAACTTAGGATATGTTTCTTATATATGGAGGTGAAGAAGAGCTAGTCGCTACGTGTTATGTCGATGCTAGCTTTCACCGATCCGGATGACTCTAAGTCTCAATCTGGATATGCATTTCTCTTATCATGGTTATGTTTGCATACATCTTTTCACTATCATCTAGTCATAACTAATAAGTTCACGCATGATCGACAATAATACAGTAACAAGATATGCCAAACCACTGAATTTTTGTTCTCCATTGCTTCGTTTCAACAATACAGTCAAACATAAACACACCCCATTCCATTGCCGCTACTTTTGCCACTGCCGAATCCTCCTCCAAGCTCCCTTTCACCTGTACCCGTGAACGCATCATGATGCACCTTAAACACAAATTTATCACTAGCTTCACAACTCAATAATTATGTGAAATACAAACATATCACAAACTCACATCTCCTTGTAGGAGATGAAGATATTAACCTCAAGTTCACAATTCATGGATGTACCTATGTAAAGCACACATCGTCCTAGTTGTGGAAAATTTGAAGTGCTAAATTGAAACCTTGTTAGCCAGCAGCCCCGTCTCTAGGATTTTGGGGCCCCGGTGCGACTTACAAAATATGGCCCCAAATTTTGTTCAACCTCGATAACTACTAAAAATGAAATCATAGGTTTACTATAATTATATAACATCAGGATGTGCTATTTCATACAATGTTCAAAAATATATCAAGATTTATTCTAAAATAGTAAACATAGCGTAGTAAACAAACCTTGGTAGTAAACAAAATAATTTAGTTTCAATCTTGAGACTTGAGAGAGAGGAAGCGAGATCTTGGGAATGTACCAACTGCAATCAATTGAATCAATCAAATAATCTACTGTTCTGCTCCATTGCTCCAAGTCTAACTCGGTAAGTTCAATATGCAATGTGCCAATGTCCAACGGTGATTGATCTGGATTGCCGCTGCTTTCTGAGATAGGCCAACAAGAAGGAGAATTAGAGGAAGCCAGAACATACAGTACTACAGTAGTAGGGCACGCCGGCCGGCCGGCCAGACGCGAGTTGAGGCGGCTGCTCGCGTGGATCGTGAATACCGGGGCTACAACGCGTACCGGAGACTGGCAGAGTGCCGATCGGGAGCCCCATGGATATTCAAGAACCGTCGACCATACTTGGGCTGGGTCTCATGGTTCACAATCAAGGAAAATAGAAAAAGACTGACGGGAAGCACACAGCTGATTACTGAGCTACTGGAAATCAGGGGCCCAGTTCGGCCGATCGGCTCGAACGCCCTCATGGCCTCATCGACGGGGCTGTTAGCCAGCCCCTTGCATCAGTTGAGACGCCAAATGGTATAGGTGGCAGTGGTTTCGAGAGATTATGGACGCCGCTGAGAGAAGGATGCGACAAGCGGCGATGCCGGCCGTATCACACATGTCTATACGGCATCTGCAGCGGACTGCAGCGAGATTCTGCGCCGTTGACGATATGCATTAGCATGTGGCGACCAATCGTGAACAAATACAGGTGAATATGAAATATACATATGCAACTGCAGTTGTCCGTTCCAAAGTTCCAAACTACAGTGAATACATCTCTTACAAATAGCGATTAACAAATAGTACAGTAGAAATATTCCAGCTGACGTACTAATCATTCAATGTATCATCACATACAGTTTGAAGGACAAACAACAGCTAAATATATAGTTTAGAATCCAATCCGAAGTTATATCTCACAAAGCCTTTCTTCATCACCATCCATCAAACCCTCTTATCTCTGTTTTAAACATTTTCATTCATGTTGTTATCAAAGAAGGCTATTCAGAGAAGGCCAGATAGTATCCTATGAAACAACTTGGCAACATACCTAGATATGATGGAAAAAATCTCAAAAGAACAATTATTAGAACAATGCAGAGAAGGCTCATGGTATAGGTGTTCAGATTATTAGAATGTAGACACCTGTAATTATCCGTATTGGTGAACACGCTAGTACTGCAGGTGAGGACTCATCTACAGAGTATCCTTTGTTCAGTGTACCAATCTGAAACTGAAACTGAAACTTATGCTGCGAGCGCATGTGATAATCTAAGATAAAAATGCACAACGATGCAGGAGGTGCAGCGGGACATAGAGCATGGTGGACCTGAGCGGCGGTTCTCGGTCTGGACGGGTTAAGATGGTCGGCCTTCATCAGCGAGCGACCATGGCGCGAGGAACTGGATCGTGTATCTGTCGACGCGCAACAGCGGTATATTGGAGCGCGAGGAACTGGGAGGCGCCGGCGGCATCCAAGCTGCGCGCTGAGAAGCTACGCATCGGGTCTCGCGATGATGGCGCCGTCGGCGGGAACGGAATCTGCAATGTCAAACAGCGAGACATATATACCCATATTTGTGCTGTACCACCCAGCCCCCTCCCTGGCACGGGCTAATGATATATTGGCACAATATACATTCTACATCTGAGTTTTTTTCCTGACTTCCATTTTGGCATTGATGTCTCTTCGTCTGGCCGAGAATAGCCAGAGTCTAGGTGATCCTGCCCATGGCAATACCATCTCAAGGTAGCATATTTCACATGAAGAGCATATCTACATGATTCTATAATTAGCAATACTAGTATTTATCCTGAGAAGGGGAAGGAGATCACATGGACCATGATAGAGATGAACCTTTATTTTGATCCGGTAGATACGCACTCTATCGACTCAAAATATAATTTTTATGCACTTCAAAAAATTGTAAAGTACCTTTTAAAAAACTCATAGCTCTTTCGTAGTTGTAAAATTCGTTGAAAAATATACTCGCATACATCCTGTATGAAAATAATAAAATGGTTTCAATTGGTATTTTCTTCAACAAACCATGAGATTGAAAGGATTGTAAAACTAGTGGCATGCTTTGATGAATACTTTGATCACCGGCAGTAGTGTGTCCACTAAAATCATTGAAGATGTTTCCCATTACACCATGATCACCCATACTATTTAATAAAGTGGCTGAAATTTTAGCTATCATGATTGCAAGCACAAAATCGATGGCCAATTTAATAGGGGAGAGGGTAGTTCCATATCAAGTGGACGAAACTATCTTTAATCATGTATGCAGACGATACATGGAATGTGGCGATATGGAATTGGTCACAAGTTATGAATTATTATTAGTGTGAGAGCGCGTAGCGTAACATGGTCGCTTTGGCTATGTTGGAATGACAATATGTCTATTGAAATATTTTTTTTATCTTATGGAGTTCATTTACCAGTGGACTCATTTGTTTCGTTCATGATTATCTCTACAATGCATGGAGAATCAATACCTTTTTACGGAGGGTCTATATAGAGGATCTACGTATTGCCACTCAAGCACCAAAGGTGTTCTATGAGGTCTATATAATATTGTATCTTGTTTCCTGTTTTACTTTTGTTTGATATTGTCGCGGATGTGTCCTAGATATTCTAAGGCCTAGTGTACACTCCGATCGCATGAGTACTAAAGTGCCCTTTTTGGACTTTTTTCCAAAACACTATTGTACTTGTATGAGGTATGTTTCCTAGATGTTTAATTAATGTTGGCCTTCACCCAATTTTCCTCTTCTCTTCTTATTTTACATAAGTTGATACCTCAATTTTTATTGATCCACCACCATTTTGGTTGTGTTTGATGCTGCTTCAAATCAAGAACTTAGACCGGTCTCTATTTCTCCATAGTCTCACTTGTATCTGAAGTGCCGCTGGGCAACTGTTGTTATGATTTGTTGATCGGTTGGTGGATTTACTTTTAAACCACCCATCTGATCTGACTTATTTATTGAAAACCTGACCATCCATGAGTTACAACTTGGAGCTAGCGTGAAAGGATTCGTGATACAATTGCGCAGTGCAAGGATGCTAGGGCTAGGACTAGACGGGTCATGAGCACAATGTCACAATTAAGGTTGTGGCTCCTGTTCTCAAGACTAGAGCTAGTTTTGCATTGTGGCGTGCCACTATATTGACCTTGCGAAAAGCATGGTTGGCACGGTATACAAAGCACGACTTGATTCATCGAAAAAGGTTGTTCTGGCATGCCTAACCGTTAGAAATACTCTACAGTGCTGCTAGACATGCCTACTGCCAACTGCTCTACGGACATGATGGAGATAGTTAGGTACTGTTGGAGCGGCTTTCACCTGGGAAGTACCCGAACTCAGCACGAGGGAGTCCTCCTCCACGCCCGTTGAAAGCATTTGGGTTCCAGATGTGTCTCATTCTCATTATGCATCCACAACATCTCAAGTCTATTATATGACCTCTTCCACTCAAGTCTCCTGTCTCATTCTTTTTTTTTTTGCGGGTAAAATCTCCTGTCTCATTCGTGCTGGTTGTAGCCGCAAGCTAGCGAAATAAGGAAACTAGAAATATAGGCGTGCGTGAGGTAGCTGCCTCAGTGTAACATATGTATTTATCAGGGTACTGCCGGGTATTCGTGTGCATATAATGAATTAATGGCTACAAATATTTAGATGGACCATAACTCCCCCTCAGTCTGGGATCCTGTAAACATCGCCCTTTGTATATCTTGAACTGGAATTAAATGGTCAACATGGCTCCGTTTAGTAAACCGGTTAATGGACATTCATTTAGGGGAAGAGCAAGATCAGTTTTTTTTTTTAATCTTTGAAGAGCAATATCAGTTTAATTATGATCTGATGCCATGTAGACTTTTCACGGTTAAATCAATCTAGTTGAACTTACTAAATGAACACACAACCTTTCTACATAAGTACATCTGGAAAATTAAGGTACCACTAAAGATTATAATTTTTATGTGGTTTTTAAATCGTAAAGTTCTTTTAACGAAATATCATCTAGCCAAACCGAATCACACCCATACTCCCTCAAGTTCACAAAAAATCATGTTTCGTGTTCTATTTAACTTTGATTATCATTATCCTTTAAAAATTATGCAGGTTGAGGTATTGGAAATCATATGTGCGGATTTGCTTTTTTTTCATATAATATGGTGTTTTTTTATTATACACATAGAACATATTACCAGATAAAATAGTTGTCCATATTACATCTTGAAAACCATGTTAGTGCTCATAAATATAGAATTCTGGGTGAATTGCTGAAGTATTTAGCAATACCCAATATTGGCCACTATCCAAAACTTTGGTCATTAACAAAATTTTGGTAAGTGGACACAAAAAAAAAATCCCCTTCATGATAATGGTGCTTTAATTACTGGAGTATACCTATGCGACTAGAGCAAACAAGAAACGACCTTCACCATTAGCTCGACACAGAAGATACAGTGGGGAAATCGAGTGAAAAGAAGTGACGAGAAGGAAGAGGTGCAATGGCTACAAAACAGCGTAAATGTAGCTTTAACTTGATGAGTATGGTTTCTAAAAACTATTAAGTTCCCTTTTTAGGTAATGCCAGAACAAATTTATTTGCACAAACAAAACGAAAAATAAAATAACTGATCTCGAACTAAAACGTGAACTAATGCAATGACTGTTGTCTGTGCAAACTCCCATGATAGATTATCACTTTTCTGAAATTCTCACAAGGCTACTACTCTCTCCCGGATAGTACTATATATATGCATCCTCCTTCTGACATTGGCCCAGGTATATATGAGCTATGCAAGCAACCATTAAGCCTAATGTGCAATTATATGAGCTAAAAGAAGGTACATTTGGAACTTGGAACGCGCCCATAAATAGGAAAATAGATCTCTTTCACATTTTCGTTAATCCATGAACAAAATCTACGTATGTATACACATGGATCCGTACATTGTAGTCGAGTCTAGATATATAATATTTTTAATTTGGAGTCTCCAGATAAGGAGAGAGCAATGTCAATTATGCCGAGAGTGCAATTTTTATTGGAAATGGGAGGCAATAGGGAATGCATCGACATAAACCTGCATAAACCTGCATAAACCCGTTGTCTTTTCATGCAGATGGAAGGTCCATTGTTGAACAATCTAGCATATGACAGAAGCCACGCTAATTCAAACTCCACCGAATACTCTGCTTTGGGATGGAATTTTAATAATTTTCCGATCAGTTCAATTTTTTTAGTTTGAAATCGGAGTCAATCTTGCACGGTGAGTAGACAAGTTGGCCAAAGTTTCACCGTTACTTTCCTTCTTAAAGTAACCCAAGTTGAGTCCAACGGCGACAGGAGGAACACATAATACTACAAGAAAAGTAGGCCGATTTGAAGATATTGAGGCTGTTAGCTTGGGATTATCCCCTGAATTGATGTACTCATCCATATTAGTGCTACATCAAGGTGCTTTGTGTTCGCCGATTTCCTAAGATCAATAGTTACCATGATGATACTTTTCTTGGATATTACTAGTTATCAATCTTTTGTATAGACATATTGTTTTGCTGGTAAATGTTCAATAGACAACATGTTATATGTCGAATCAATACGAAATTTCTTAATCTAGAGGTAACATCATTCTTCCCATGAAATAAGTCATTTTAACAACATTATTTTCATCACATACTTCCAATCAAACAATGTAACATAACCAATCTCAACATCTCCTTTGTACTTACCAAACGCCAGAGCAGGACCAACTAATTCTAGTGGAATGGAAAAGTGACATTACATTCCACTTCTTCTCCAAACAAAATGCACACTTACTACCTCGTGTTTACAAAATAAATGACATTTCATCTTCAATGAAACTTTGACTACCATCATCTTTTAAATATGTAGGTTGACGCAGAAAAGATCCACTAACAAACAGGGTAAAGTGTTGGGGAAAGATGGCACAATATTAAATGAGCAAAAGAAATCTAGTCATCGGAATTGGATGCATGCCCAGTTGCTGCTCTCTGGGTGGGCTTGGTTGTAGCTCAAGTTCCTCGCCCCCACCCAAAATATTCGGTATTCACATGCTAAAATATTGGCCACAATCCGAAACGCTGGTCACGATAATATTTTAGGAAGTGGACACAAACCAAAAAGCATTCAGGAAAACATCATCTACGGGAGTGGAATGGCTCGTCGTGATATAGACAAAAACTTGCGTAAACCATCATGCATCTGCTAGTCCCATAGTTCAACTGCCCGCCGGCATATGACACAAACCATGCTGATTCAAATTGTCTCATTCCCATCATGCATCACAACTTCTGATGCACGATCACTATACCTCTCTCCATCTAGTCTAACGGCTCTTTTCGGTTAGCTACTCACATACTAAGAAGACTAGAAAGTTAAGGAGTTTTACATGTCTCGGTCTGATATGTGTATTTAACAGATCTTAACTACCAAGGTTTACTTACAATAAACTCCCCGCCCCGTAATGTACTAGCCGGCCTGCCGTAAAGTTCACTAACGTAGCCATTCAGAGCACCTCCACTCGCTGGCCATTCCCAGATCAAAATCCGGAGCTAAATAGCGCCGGACGAAGCTAGTTTTCAGTATGGGAACGGCAAGTTTTCCAGTCGCGTTCCCAAGCCGAGTTCTTAGGTTTGGACAAATTTCAATCAAACTCGGCAAACTTTGGAAAAATATAGGCTGTTTTCATTAATAGCGGGTGGATTCATAATTATTACATAAAATTCAGGCGGACACCCGAATTCTTACTTCATTTAGGCTAAAAAAGATTAAAAAAACTTAAAAAAGGCCGAGGCTGATGCCAATGTCGCCGGACGCCGCCTCACATGTCGAAGTTGCGGTAGAAGCTTGTGTAGTCGGGGTCCGGCTTGCCATCGTCGTCGGCGTCGTTGTCGCTCAGCGGCTGTGGGGGGCGCGAGCTGCCCTGGCCTGCGTCGTCGCACCTCCACGGCTGGTACGAGGGGCCGGCGTCGTCATTGTCATCGTGGTCGACGAGCGGCGCGCCCTGGTACGTGGGCTCGCGGTGGCCTGGCGCTCGGCCTCCTGCCGCCAGCGCTGAACACGGCGTGCCTCCTCCAACTCCCCATCCGCCCTGGACCTGGCGAGGAGGTCCGTCTCTGGCATCGGTGGCAGCGGCACTAGATCCTGCAGAGAGCGCTCCATCGCCATCTTGATGGCGAAGGAGTCCTCGTCGACAGGCACCGATCACTATGTGTTGTCGGCGTGGATGTGCTCGAGGACGGTGTTGAGCTTGCGTCCCGGCGCACTCCACCATCGACGGCGCCCAGCCGCGTTGTTGCGCTTCGGTGGCGAGCCTAGAGGGCCTTGGCGGGCGGCGAGTTCCCCGAGCCGTCGCTCGACGCTCGGCGGCATGGTCGACGAGACGAACAGTTATTGCCCGGCGGTCTGTCGCGGGAGCCGAGCCGGAAGGATGACGACGAATCGGCCTCGAGTTGCTGACTAGGCGGGTCCATGCGTCAAGACTTTTTTTGGCCGAATTCCCTTCGTCCGACGTTCTCAGGATCCCGGATCGGCCTAGGATCGTCGGACGAAATTTGAGCCAAATCCAGAAGAAACCGATATCCTTGGAACGCAACTGGGCTGCTGGGAACCCGAGTGGAGGTGCTCTTATACCAATCTGTTTGCCGTACCCAATTGTCCCATTAGTTGGCTGATGATGACATACTAACACACCTGACAAAGTGCTTTTGGGTTGCAATGATTCTACAATGATTTAATATGTTCTCACAAACCTAGATAACAATATAATGTAATCTCTAAGAATTTGCATTTTTTTTGATTCGTACCATCTGATACATTTCACGTTTTGCTTCGGATTTAGTTCCCTTGCGGCATTGCATATAAACTCAGGGTCTAATTTTTGATATTCTTTGCATGCATCATGGTTATCTAAAAGTACAATATATCATGCAAAAATTTGAGTATAAAATTAAATAATTCATGAAAATCAGTACATAAATAATTTTTAAAACCATAAAAAATAAGGCTCACATGCATGAAAAAATTGCAAGGTCCATTGTAACATATAATAGGTATCGTAGATCACGTGCTAAAAATGTGTTGCGAGTAGCCAAACAAAAGTGAAAGTATATTCTCCGAGTAAACACATCAATGAGACTATATCTTATAGGTATATATACTCTTGCAATTTATCCTGAGAACCAGGCTTGACACTAAACTAAGTTTAAAAATCCTGATACTCATGCTTAATGGCTGTGTGCATCTCTAGTTGGTGCAGAGGCCGAGGAAGTGAAATCCTCCCTCCATTTTAAAGAGAGTGAGCCTAGCTCAACTGCTTGGGGAGTGGATGTACAAACCCAATACCTGAGTTCAAATCCTCACGAAAGCGAATTATGGTTCCTATTTATACTTGAGGACTAGGCTCTCCCGGTACTCATGCAATTTATCCTGAGGATCAGGCTCAATACTAAACTAAGTTTAAAAATCCTGGTACTCATGCTTAATGGTTGTGTGCATCCTTAGTTAGCGCACAGGCCGGCGAAGTGAAATCCTCCCCCCATTTAAGATACATCCCCACGAAAATAGGATCCCTCCCGGGTTGCCCGCCACTCGGGCGATCCCGGAGGGCCCCAGCCGCCGCCGCCTAGTCCCTCCACCTCCATCCCACCAGGCCGCTGCTGTCGCCGAGGCCGGCGGCGGTGGCGGCACCCTTCTCGCCAAAGGCGGAGGGCAAGAGAGGGCTCGTCCGGCTGATCTCCATGGATTGTGGGGTATGGATTCATTGGGTCTTGGATCTCTCGCAGGGGAGCGGATGGAGCACGGATGCGGACGGGCATGGGAAATGGTGGCCGTCGGCGGTGCGGCACCGTGTTGGTGGCGGCGCAACGCTAGAAGCGGGACGGGCCGTACTGGACCCGATCTGGACCTGATCTTGGTACTGTGCGGTGCCTGCCGACCATGCGGCTTTCTGCCCGTATTTTGGCATCTCGAGTTCGTCTTCTTCTCCGCTGCCGGCCGGTGGCGTGGGGGCTGCTGGTGTGGCTTTGAATAAAGGTGGTGTTCCTTGGATTTCTCTCTCGCCGTGATGAAGAACTTCTTGTCGTCGGTCTTCATTGATCTTGGGTGGACTACATGCCTGGAGTTTGCCAACACGGACGGTGTTTCGGTCGAGCGCAACCATTTTTTTTGCTAGCCGTTTGGTTTCAGAAGGGGCGTTGTGAAGCTCTGCAGTCTGTTGCCACCATGGGACATCCCTTATTTCATGGTGAAGTCATATGCGGAGAATGGCAGGGAAGCTGGGAACTGAAGACTGACAATGGAAGTTTGAGTCCTGGTGGTGTAGATATTTTGGCTTTGTGTTTTGTGACTTGGAACAGCGGAATTGGCAAGTGGGGTTGACAGCACCGGAGGAATTCAGCGTCTAAACCTACACGGTGAAAACCCAATGTCGGCCTTAACTGGTTGTGTCTGGCAATGACCTTGTTGAAAGCATTGTTTTGTGAGTGCGGACTTTCTACAGGTTGAAAACCTATGGTCTTTGGTCAGGGCGATGACGACGCTTGAGCACTCATCGCTTTTGGAGTTGTTGGCTTTGTGGTGCTGTTTTGGTGGTGTTTGGTCCGTGATTTCAAGGAACTAATCACTGTAATGGAACTTTTTTTAATGTAATTCTTATTTCTTTTTTGGCTGTGTGTATCCGTAATGCCAATACGGTAATGCATTGTTGCAGAGGCTGGGTGTAATTGGTACCTTCTGATATTAATATATGCTCATTTCCAAAAAAAAGGTACATCTACTCCAAAGTACACACATGCATCTCCCTATTTGTTGTATTCTTTACCTAATATTTTTTTTTGCTTAATCATCATCTCTCCAAGTATGAAGTATCCAAATGGTGAGGCACTGTCGCGCTGGCATTTGGCCATGCGGGTTGAATCGAAGCTTTCATGGTTCCATGATCTCGTTCAGTGGCATAGTCATCAAAAGTACACCACGGCCCATCAGATCCAACATCACATGCTTTGCACAAAGTTATCCTATATCATCGTGGCCATCTAATACTTGTGTTACATGGTAAACCTTATTTTCTCGAGCCTGTTAAATCATCATAATGATATAGGGAGTGTACAGAGGTGCCCCAAAACGTGGGCACACGTCGGCTAGCTGGACTTGGCAGTCGGTAGTGGCTAAATCATGCAAAATGCTCCTGGGCTAAATAGAGTATCAAACTCGCACCATGTGCGCATTCGAGGTTGAGACGGAGCTGCACGTGCCAATTATCAGGCAACCAATTCACGTGCGTACCTCCGTCGTGCATCATGTACAGCCTCTTTCCGGTGGCTTTCTCCTGCTCCCACAAGGCGGTGATCTTGCTGCCGAGGGCGTCGATCAGCACGCCCCTCGATTTCCTCCAGGCGGAGCACCGGCGGATCGGCGAGTTCTAGTTCGTCGGGCCCTAGATGGAGCAGGGGTCTTGTAATGCGTCACCCATCGGGGTGCACGGCGTACGAGGTGATCTCCACGGGGAGGTTCTCCCAGTTATGCAGATCCCGTGCCAATAGGATCGAGGATCGGTCGTTCCAGTGCAAATAGGATCAAACTTATACATGGGTTTTTTCCTACCGCTAGAGGCTGAAGCTTTCCCTTCACAACTCTTTTTTTTACAACACTCCACAGCTCTAACAGCCCTTGTGTTTTGATCCAAGCAAGGAAGTATATGTCTCAGAGTGCAGTTCATTTCACAATAGACAATACAAACTAACGGGTCTCATAACTTCGTGATATACATCTATTGGTTTAGATATATTTTATTTCAAAATTTATGCATATCGTCAAAAATACAATTAAGCAATAGAATAGTCCAACCATATAACCTTGATATAGACAACTTTGGTAGAGTTACTAGATTTTTATTCAATCCGTAGATCATGGGGTGCATACCTAAACTTTATCATTCTTACATCGAAAAGCTTTAAAGCACGTATCAGTACGTAGCACGGCTGCCGCCTCTAACAACTATTCATTATCTTTTAGGCAACAACAAACTTTTCCTAACTTGAACTCTGGCCTATCTTGGCAAGAGCTTAGTCCCGGGGCATAACCAGATTCTGCGCACGAAGTAGTGCATTGTTTGAGTTCACAGGGAATTGATCCACTATAGCCACACACCTCGATCACATCACGACCCCCTGTGCAAAAAAAAAACACAAATGGTTACTAAATTAGTTTGAAAGATCACTTTGAAGTGGACTATCTATTCTACTGATTCCAAAGAACAAACATGTATATCAAACTAATATGGATACTCTCTCTGATCTGATTCAATTGGTCCCATGTTTAGACAAAGTTTTCCCGAAAAATTGCCTAAATCCACGACTATTAAATCGGATCAAAGGATGTAGAAAATTATCAGCAGGGGTTACAAACCTATGTGGAATTCAGATGCATAGCAGGATTGTAAACAAACAGATAGGACCAGAAAAGCCCCCAAGGACACAATGCTTGTCATATTCTTGATACACGCCATGAGGAGAAGCTATTAGTTTCTTTGTCACTTCCTATACAGGCTGCGTCCCTTTCGTTCTTGCGTTTATATAGAGCCATATGATAACGCATGCAATAAATGCATGGATACGTTAGTAATTGTAGGAAATATATGATATCCCTTTATATCGTAAGAAATTATTAATATGTCAATACAAATTAAAACTTCCTACGCAGGAGTCAATATTGTTACATCTCTCTGATTCATATCTTTATATACCGCTGTATGATAACGTATGCAATTAATTACTTCATTTTTATGAATAACTTGTGAAACATAGTTTTTCTTTCATTTTTCTTACTAGGGAAACTACTTCCTTTTTTGTTATACTGTACATTACTGTATACTTAAAGTTCATGGACACGTTATTAATCCTAGGATATATACGATTTTCCTTTATACAGTACTTGCACACGGGAGAGAAAAATCTTCCTCGTGGAACTAGAAACTGATTGAAGTAGTTCAAATCTCGAACATTATTAGTTGTATCTAACCATTTTTGCACACATTATTTTATTTATTTATATCTAAACCCTTTTTAAACCATACCAGCACGAGGAGGCGCCTCTTCTGGTTAATGTTTGTGGCAACCACCTGGACCCTATGGAATTTCCGTAATAAGATGGTCATCCAACGTGTCTTCCTGCACCGTGTTTCTGAGTCGAATTTCAAATTTCTGGCTTTTTTGCAGCAGTGTTACCCGTTGTGTAGACATGGGGACAGGACCCGGCTGGACGAGAGGATGGAGCTTATTATAGTGGCGGCGCGCCGCCTTTCTACACCTTCCGGTCGCTGATATGGGCTCCCTTGAGAGTTGTATCGCTTTGCTTTGTCCCTTTTTTCGTTTCGCGAGATTTTGGTCTTCATATTTTGGGCATTCTTGTGCTATTGCCCCCAGCATTTCGTTTTCTTAGTGTATACTTAAAGTTTCATGGACACGTTTTTAATCCTAGGATATATACAATATTCATTTATATACAGGAGAAACATCTTCCTCGTGGAACTAGAAACTGATAGAAGTAGATCAAATCTCCAACCTTATTAGTTGTATCAAAAAAAAATTTCACACATTGTTTTATTTAGTTATATCTAAAGCCCTTTTTAAATATAGTCTGATTGTCTGACATAATTTTCCAGTCACCTTGAAAATGTGTTTTTGCTGGATGAACCACCTGAACAATCACGGTTTCAAGGTGAAAGAGTAAAACAAAGAAAAGTTGGGAGCCCTCCCTAGGTGTGTGCTTTATATATGACCTAGTGTAGATCCAGAAAACTTAAAGAATAGCAGTTCAGCGTGTCCCGTTGGGATAGGTTGAGGCATTTTCACGTGAAAGAAAAATAAAGGCCAGAGATGATGCAATTTTATCTAGCGACATGGCCCTATCTATCAGATCGATTGGCCATGTAACTCCTCCTCTCGATCATAAACGGGGAATCACAGTGGACACAATGGATCTCATGCAGCCATGCACCCGTCGGCCGTCGCCCATCACCTCTTATCGTCTTGGTCGTTTCCCAAGGACAGCCATTCACTGTTGGTCCAATCCCAATCAGCGCGAAAGGCATCAAAACAAATGTCCCCACTCACCAATTATCTAAAAGTATGAATCTCTATGGACTTCATCGATGTATGACCTAATTCTAGACTTCTAGTTTTGGTTAGTAGTTGTTTTTCTTACTTCCAATGTAGTTAACTCGTTATGGAGCCTGAGACAACAATGCCTGCTATGGATTTTTTGAGTTTGTCAGAGAAGCGGATTGCTAATCTAATATTTTTATGGCTTATCGGCTCTTATTAACGATGCCCGTGAGTGTTGCATAAAACTGAAGGGAGCTTTTTCAAGTTAAAATTATTGAAGAACTATTTGAGATCTATAATGCCTTAAAGAGAGTTTAAATGGTTTAGCAACTCTATGCATCAACGAGATTGATATTGATTCCATCATCACTGACTTAGTTTCTAGGAATTTACGAACAAAATTTTAAGATAAAATGTAAACGCTGCTATTTTATAAGAATATTACATTTGGTTACACTTGAAGTCTATTTTTCATCACCTCAAATTTTGTAAGGGGCCTCAAATTTTGTTTTCCCTCGAGCCCCGAATCTCGGACCGGCCCTGAATGTAGCAGCCATGTTGATCCTCTCCTCTCATTTAATTCATACGAACGGAAGCAACATTTCCATGTGTTCCCCGATGCCTTTCATTCACATCTACTTCTAGTTGGTTTAGGCTCTCTTCCTACACTGAACTGATTCACCCGGGTCCAAACCTGCTGAGTTATCTCTAGGTAGTTCCCCTCTTGTTCTTTCTCGGTTCTCAACTTGGTCTAGCATGTGATTGAGATTTAAAGAGATGAGTGTGTCCCTTTCAATGGAGACCGCAGGTCATGTGGTAAAGTTAGTACGATGAATGAGCTATACCTATCAACTCTGTTTTTTTCCTGAATTTGTACCTATCAACCTTAAATTTCCATTCTATATTCTACTACCTCCCTTTGGTGATAAAAGACCCTTCACAATCTAAAATCGAAAGAGTAAAACACTTCCGTGGTGCACGAAGTTGCCAAGCATGATTGGATGGGTCACGAACTCGGAAAATGGAAGTATCGGTCACGAAGTTGCTTGGATTTGCAAAATATCTCTTACGCTTTTTTTGGTTTTTCTAATTACTAGCCCTCTTTGGAACTGTTTTCTTTTGGAGAGAGAGACTTTAGACCAGCTTGATTGAATCTGTTGTGTAGCTTGCACACACAAGCGAAATGCAACAAAAATCGCACACGGATGTTCTGATGTTGGCTTGCACACGCTTCTTATGTCCAGGACACTCATCCAGGCAGCAGCGATGGTTGTGGAAAAAACGAAAGTTTCTATGAAAAAAGAGAACTGCATTGGCAAGTTACCTAGGGCATCGCGCGGAAGGACTCTCGAGCTGACGTTTCCTCCGCATAATTTCCAATAAATATTGGGAACAATGTCGTGTCCTCTGGCAGTGGCGCTCGACGACTTTTCCATGGCTACGAGCCTACGACACATCAGGTGACAACTACAAGTGAACCAACACACACGGGAACATAAGAATATGGCGATGCTGCTGGTGTATGCGCTATCATCGGACTTTGCGACCCCGTTGATTAGCAGGTTCAAGTATCTCGCTCCAAGCGTTAATGGATATGCACCTTAGTGGCTTCTCTTGTGTGCTCAACCCCGGTGAAGATGACCAGTGTGTCCTCACCTTAATGAGGACGCGAAAGTGTACCGCCAACCCCAAACACCTCGCCCAAATGGGCTACAAGCATGCCAATGCCAAGAGACCAGAGCAGGTGATCGCAAACTTTATGTTGTCGGCTAGCTCAAGCTCGATTCGCTCGACGACCAGTACCTCCTCCATCGTCTTCTTCTCCTTATCAATCCCCAATAACCGGCACCCGGCGCCGGCATCACGACCAATTTCTTGGCTGGCTTGGCAATTGGCATATTCACACCTCAGGTACACGAAAAGCACTACCAAGAAAAATTCACAAGTCACAAGGTGTGGCAGGTCACCCTGTTAAGCAAACGGTTGAGTGAGCACATCAATAACTATAGGAACACGCTAGCTTGTTTCGAAGATGAACTGTTGGTTGTACGGGAAGTTAGTTGTGCGGATTCACAAAAAACTTCACATTTTATCCCGGAAAAAAGGTGAAACCTACTATGCACAAGCAGGTCCTTAGTTCACATTGCAAATCACAAAGTTCATATTATACTAGGATCAGATAAGAGTAACATACCTTCCATACCATTAGGTAAAATCTGCTAACACTTGTGTTGAAGCACCGAGCTCTCTCCTAGCACCGAGAACTCTCTCCTAGGCTCATCAAAGATAGACCCATTTCCCATATATAGTCACGTGCCCTCTCTGGAGCTGTGCGCAGGGACGCACGAGGAGTAGTGGGAGAAGACTGTGGTGTGAGGCATGATGTGCATTGCGTGATTGTGCTAGGTGAGAGGCCGTGTAAAGAGAGAGACAGCCTGGCCGATCCTCGCTATTTTAGGTTTTCGAGTTTTTTCCATCAAAAATATATGGGAAAGTTCATGCATGTTACAAACTCGTACTGTTCCAGTTAGACAAGAATCAGCCTATCTACGATTAAGCCACCCACATAATTGTTTTAGTTTTGACGATTTTTTTACTAATTAAACATGATTTTACAAGAATGCATTTTTACTAATTAAATAAGATTTTGTTTGAATGCAAATAGATAACAACAAAAAACTAAACGTTAAGTTCATGCAATGAACTCTTCGATTTTGGTATGCCACCATCTGTCTCACAACCAGCCACCTCTTTCCCACCTTATACCACCAACTCGTTGCAAATGGCTTCCTCGGCATCCAAATCGGCTACATCCTATGCACACTGTACGAAGGTCGGTCGTCGGCTTCCTCCACAACAACTACAACCTTTTCCCTTCACAACTTTTATTCTAGGAAATGTACTCAACAGATCAACAAACAAGGTAGCCACAAGGGATGTTTTCCTCGATCCCATTCGCATTCCAAAATGATTGGACATGTCTAAGTACTCTAGTTGACATTGTTCAGTCCTGAGTATCAATTTCATCCTCATAAAAAAAGTCAATATATGCACGAGTTGGAGAATTAAGGTAGAGAACTAAAATGAAGTGTGTGTATCATTTTTATGAGAGGCTAGAACATGTTGGTAAGGTTGAAAAGGTAAATGATGCTATACATATCAACCATAATTTAAGACCATATCTTGTATAGTAAAAGGGAAAAGATCACAGGTCATAATTTATGACCATGTCAACACATACAATTCGGACCTATGAGGATCCTATAGTTATTTGATATTATTATTCAGGACTATAATAGTCAACATCACAATAGTAATATTTTGATCTTGACGTGTATACACATGAAAAGATGTCCCAAAGACTGCATTTTATGGATACAGACGTAATGTCTCTTTGCATGCGTACTAGCCATTAACTGCAACCAGGAACATGTGTTACGTACGCTAGTATGGATTGCATTAGTATAAGAATCTTTTAACACTTGAAAATTGAACCAGCGATGGGCACATAAAATGAATTGTCACTGTTGTGAGCATATGGGCATATCACTATCAAATCACTAATGACATCCAGAACAAAATACATACGTCGGTGTATTAATGATGATCCGTTGAAGAGAACCCATGTCACTAGTAGTTTACAATTGATGAGTCGCCCATTCAGCGGCTCTCTACTACAAGTATGTTAATGGCATATTCCACATGAACATATACAAATTGCGTAATGAGGGTGTGTAAAAATAATAGACTATCACTGTTACTTACTAACTAGCACAGTGGCCCTCGCAAATGCGAGGGTGTCATCTTTAGTGTGTTGATGGTTTTTGAAAAATAAATTTGTGAATTTAGGTTTTGAGATGAACACAATTAGTTAAGGTACAAATCACGGATAGCTTGTATGTGATGTTAGATCATTAATAGTCCACTTAGGAATGATAGTTTGTAAGTGACATTATGTGTGCATATGATAAATATCTATTTGTTGAAGTGTCTACCAAGTTAATGTCTTTGTGTTTTGCTTCATCTCTAGATTTTCTACCCTAATTCATTTTTCTTGTTTGATCATATGTGCTCTGAATAAAGAAAAATATTGATGTGAACAGGTAAAGAAGTCATGATAAAAGCCAGAACAAAAATATTTTCAATATTTTCCTGTTCCTATAGGACCCGTTGAATTCTTAGATGGCCTTCTGAATGTAATAAGAAAACACATTGGTCAAAGAACTGAAATTAAGAACAAAAAACATATGTATGGACATGTTAACAATGAAAGTAGTTTTTGCCTTATCAAAACCTTATTATTACGCTCTTCATTTGAAAACACATGACATTTCATACATAGATATAATCTCCTAGATAATAGGTTGCATATGCTTACATTACAAAGCAATTAAGTTTTTTATTGACTGTTGAATTTATCATAAATTTATATTTTTATATTGATCTTACTAATCTATTTATATCCTGATAGCCGAAGTAGAAAAGATTGAGTGTTTATCTATCTTGTGTTACCCTCTCACATATCATCTATTTATGTTGTGTTAGTTGCCATTAGGCTTGGACAAAAATGTTCAATTAGTTATCCATTTTATCATGTGTCCCCCAACCGATCCTAAAACATTTTCACTCTATCTCGGTAGCATGAAATTCTTCCTAGACCACTTGTAACCACAATACTCGTTAATCTTTTGTTTATTTTCTCTCATAATTTTCTAATGGAGCAATAGTTGGTAGTCCACATTGCAGGTATTGTGTCTATGGCCATAATCCATTCAACGCTGTTAGATTTCCAAATTTTTAGATGTGTAGATCATGCAACTCTTTAGAACTCGTGAGGTTAGCCCAAATTTTGTGGGGTTGGTCTTTAGCTATTTCTTCACTCGAGACATGAACGAATTTTAAGATGTGGAAGGAGAATTTGCATACATTGACTTCAATAGAGATTAATTGTTTGATATTTTAGTTTGATGAGAGAACATGCAGACTTGAGGGGAAAAGTTCACCTTTTTAACATTTTACAGGTTAATTAGAAATTAATATTTTTGACCTTTTATATTCACTAACTAACATAGATACATACATATAAACCAATGTATAATCTTCAGGGCATGTCCTAGCTAGAGTTGATCTCAAACTATTTATGTATAAAAACAAATACAAGCAATTTTATTTATTTATTTTGAATCACATGGAGATAAAAAAAATGGTTTCAATAAAATCTAATAGACAACTTATCTACACAAAACGGGATCACGGTACACAAAAAAATAGGAAAGGAACACATGATCCTTGCCTTCTTAACATTAATGAAGGTAAGATGTGCAATGATGATGTATTTGTAACCGTGCGTTGATATTCATGTTCTTGGAAGATTGTTTTTCCTTCACTGTCCTTGTCTTTTTGGCATGTTGGGTTTTGAAATACACAGAACTGCATAAATGAACCAATTAATTACATGTTTGTAAACACATGGGCTTTAGGTAAACCTTCATTATAGAATTGAAAAAAAACATTTAATTCAGCTCCCCTCTAGTCCTTAAGTTGGCAAAGGAATCCAAGGATATAATTGTGATTTTCAATGGTAAATTTTCTCAGTGGCATGATACATGAGGGGACCAAACTAACATCTCATCATACAGAATGTTAAATCACTACAGGAAAAGAACTAACATAACAACTTGGAATGGAAAAAGGATAAAATTTGTGTTTTGCAAAAAATTAACTAACAACTTCTTTGTGTAAAATGGGCGCTTGGTATTAAAAATTATTATATGGAAGGAGCACAGCATCCGTGATTACCTCAAAGTGAAGACCTACCCTGCAAAGCTAACATGCATGACAATGATATACTTGTACCTTGCCGTTATCTCCATGTTTTTTAGAAGATTGTTTTTTTCCTTTCTTTTTTTTCTCTTTCTGCCATGTGGGTCTTTGAAATATAGAGAACTGCATGACTGAACAAAATAGTTTAATGTTTTCGAACTCACGTATTTTTGCTAAATCTTTATTATTAAATTTTAAAAGTTGTAGAATCCTTTAGTTCAGATCCCTAGTTTTGTAGATGGTCAAGACCTACAAGGATATGCTGGTGGTTTTTGATAGTTTATTAGCTCCATAACATAATACCTTGATTGATGTGTTTTTGTTTTATAATCTGAAGCTGCTTATTCATGAAAGTGTGCCCAAATTTGAGACAGGCTAAACAAAGTCGTAGACTAAGATCAGGAGACCTAGCTAGGCAAACTTCAGTATTAATTAAGCTACACGAATTATGGTTCCTAGACAACCTGAGCTTGAGTATTAACGTAAACGAAGATGGGGACCAATGATGGCCACCCAGGGTGAGAATGGTGACAGCCCGAGAATGCTCAGGCGCCCTTGTGCCGAGGAGGTTTAGAGATGTAGGATTAGCAATAAGTGGAGGACTTGCCTGGATAATGGCGTATGGTGGCCGGTAGCACAAAAGGTGGAAGATTTTTTTCGTACGGCTGAGATAAGAGATTTTTCTTTAGAAGTCACGACAGAGTTGAGGAGTTGTGTGTGCATGTGAATTACAAAATTGCCCTCGTGCATGAAATAAAGGGACTCGTTCCTGCCATTTAACGTGAATCCAAGTCCACGTATACGTGTTTGCCCACAAGTCTGGAGCCAACAATCAACACGTTGATATTTTTTCATTTGACACGTAAAAACTATGTCTCAATATATTTATCGGGCTGAACACAACGTGTGGTCTATGTTATCCTCGTCAAATCCTACCCGTAAGTTGGACTAACTTTGTGTCTTCTATAAAATAACGTGACATAAAACATCTTCTATACACATGTTTACGTCGTGCGTAACACTACTTATATTTTAATCTCAGATTAAATATAAACCGTTAATAATAGATCTAACAGTTAAAATAATTTTGGATGATGTGGTTTAACGTGGTGCCTCGAAAAACAATCTTATATTGCTTTTAGTATATAATAGATGACGACATAATTAACTAAATGGTTGTCGGTCCATGTGTTATGCTGATGTTCCGTACTTTATAAGAAAAAATAAATCCCGCTTCCTCCGGTAAAACATTGTTGTCGAGAAAAAAACCTTGCGCCAAAGGCTGAACAACAATGACTAACGACTCCCTCCAATGGTTGATGCTCTTGTACATCCTTCTTGTCCCTCTTTTGTGTGATGCAAAGGAAGAAAAGTCTAGGATTAATTAGTTGTTTCCTATCGTACCACCTTTGTTCGCCCATGCCAAGAAAAAAATGCCGCTCTCCAAAATGGGGGACATCATAATTCAGAGTTCAGTGCTACATAAGTTTTGAAAAAAACTAAAGAAGACTATGTCACCTTACCTACAATATAATGCTAAACAACTTACCATCGATAATATTCTAGAAAAAAAACATGTGTATGTAGAATCAAATATGCAACGACTTTAAAATTAACCTCGTGAGACTTCAGTACAAAAAGAATCAGAAGTACGTAATAGGAGCGCTTAACTTGCAAATAGAGTAGGGAGAAACCAACATTTCACCCGGGCATAATTTGCAACTAATTCTAAGAGAACATAAATAATTGTGAGACTCGAAATAGACGTCCATGTTTTCTATGACAGGCGTGGACATTCCAGCAAACATCACATATGCATTAGAAAGCGGATGAAATGCTAAAACGTGTGCTGACCGTGAGGTGATCATTGTACCTAGGGAGCTACCGGGAACCATTCGACCAGAGTGTGTAACCAAGAGGGGTGTTGTCGGGCTGACTGGCCATACCCCATGAGCTTGCTTATCAGACTAGACAGCCACAGAATTAGCATTATCAATGTTTTCTTGACTTTCGTATCTAGTGGCCAAAGTCCGCACATGATTTCCGTTTGGCACAGGTTATGTTTCTGAATCTGCCTCACATTCCCAGTGTGGTGTATGCACGCATATGACTCTCCTAGCTCTCATCTTGTAGTCATTTATTTCTCTTTCCCTCGAGTGCCTCAGTCTTGGATAGCGTACTTGAATCTTTTAGGCATGAACTATAATATGGAAAAAAACTGCTCAACAATTGAATCTTTTAGGCATGAACTATAAGCTGGGTATGAAAGTATGCACCGTTGCACGCTTCTGCATCCTTTGTTGGTGCACATAATAATAACCAGTGGGAGGACTGGTACGCACAATTATCTAGATATATCAAGAGTTAAGACAATCAACATGTCTTCTAGTACCACAAAATCACTCCACCATGTTCAGTGGCATCTTCCTTTGAATCGAAGCTTTCATGGTTCTCTGATCTCGTTCAGTAGCATAGTCAACAAAAGTACACCACGGCCCATCAGGCCCAACCTCAAATGCTTTGCACGAAGTTATCCTATTTCAGCGTGGCCCTTAAATACTTTTGTTACATATAGTAAACAATATTTTCTTGAGCCTGTTAAATTATCATAATGACAAGCAGTGTACAGGGTTGGCCCAAAATGTGAGCACACGTCGGCTTGCGGGACTTGGGAGTCGGTAGTGGCTAAATTACATGTGCAATGCTCCCTGGGCTAAACATAGTATCAAACTCGCACCATGCGCATGCAGGCGAGAAGTAGCATGCAACCTGCCATTGGGATCGCATTCGAGGAGGAACCGTTGAGACGGAGCTGCATGTACCAATCATTGACCAACCAATGACTACAACACAGGACCGTCCCCGTTGTCCATGCAGACGGCCTGGGACGTCAAAGCCTCGCAGGTGCAAATGTTCCCTAGCGAGTGGCGCCCAAACCAGGTCACTAGGACGACATTGTCGTGGCCCCCGGTGCATTTAGGCTGGTCATAGTGGGAGTATCATATTACTAGTATCATGTATATAATACTAGTGTATGATACTACCTCTCTAGTGGTTAGTATCATCTAGTATTATAGTAACATTGTATTTAATTTTTTCTACAATCTCAATGCAATTGTGTGTATGAGATGTATTGGTCACTAAATTATCTAGTTTCACGTGCTATGATACGGTATCATATTATGATACTACTAACACCTCTCTCTTTATTAATTATGGTGCCACATCAGATTTTTGCCAAGGTGGCATGCATGATACTTCTTATGATACTCCCACTAGGACTAGCCTTACTCGGTGTTGCCATTGACCACAGAGAAGGTGTCGGCGTAGGTGTTGCCGTTTTTTTTGAACGATAAAGACCCCGAAGGGCCTGGAATCTGCTTCATTACGGCGGAGGGTGTACAGCTACAAGGGGGTCCAGGAGAAAAGGAAAATTACAAGGCCACCCTGCATTCTTACAAACAACACCCTACAAAGAAAGTCTAAAAAGCAATCAGATCCAAGCACACCGCCGACGAACTTTGACGGCCAGTCCCGGCCATCGCTAGCACCTCTGAGGACGATACCACTTGGAGGAGCAACCGCGTTCTCCGCCGCGACAAGAACCGCGAAGATCCTCCTCTTGAGGAGGTAGTAGAAGCCCGGACAAGCTTTGTTTTTGGGCTCTGCAAGGCCAACGCCATGGCCAAGGATAGCGGCAGCACATCACTGACGCTTCGGAGCTGCAGATGAGGGCGCAGATTCCAACACCCGCTGCGAAGCCGCATCGGGAGAGGCGAACTCCCCAACTCGTCCACCATCACCATGTTGGCAGGAGAAGAGGGAAGGCACCGCCGAGCTCAGATTCGTCGCGCGGCAACCAGACCACTCTCTCGGCATGGCAGGGGAAGACGCTCTCCACCACCTCTCCTGCTCGCCTCCACGGCTAGCCAGGAGAAACAACAGAGCCTCGCACACCACACCTCTGAGTCTCTCCCCCTCGCCTCCACGGCAGGCCAAGAGAAACCCCAAAGCATAGCACCCACGCCACACCAGATGGTCAACGACCTCTAAATTATTCAGGGAGAAGATGTTCCCCTCCTTCTCCACCGGCTCCGACGAAGGAGCAATGAGAAAAGGAGGAGGAACCCTAGAAAGCTCTGGATCTGGCCGTCGAGATTCAAAGCACCTCTCCATCTACCAGGAATAAAGCCTAAACCTAGCAAGCATCTAACTACCCTACATCTACAGCCTACACTACAACTGCCAGAGCGTCGCCTCAGCCACTCTCCGGCGGCGGCGCCACCGGGGAGGGCCTCGGTTCGGCCCGGCCCTGAGGAAGGGGCTCTCAAGCTACTGTGTATAGGAGAGAGAAAGAGAAGGGGGAAAATGGTCAGCGCGTCGCTTAGGTGTTGCCGTGGCTGCAACCTGTTACATGTGCATAGTTCAGCTGTCCGAGTGCTCGATGTACGAGGTGATCTCGATGGGGACGTCGAGGAGGAGGCTTGCGTCCATGCCAAGTCATGCTGCCCAGCGTCCAAGTCTACAAAGTGCATACCTCCGTTGTGCATCGTGTACGGTCTCTTTCTTCGCGCTCCTATAGGGTGGTAATCTTGCTGCCGAGAGCATCGATCAGCAGACCCCTCGATTCCTCCAGGTGGAGCACCGGCGGATCGGCATGTTCTAGTTCGTCGAGACCTGGATGAAGACGGAGTCCTGGTGGCCCCGC
Source organism: Avena eriantha (assembly GCA_910589775.1). NCBI lineage: Eukaryota > Viridiplantae > Streptophyta > Magnoliopsida > Poales > Poaceae > Avena > Avena eriantha. The sequence goes on from OU342746.1 coordinate 332,240,948, forward strand.
GTCCTTCTCTCCTTCATATTGTTTTACTTTTCTTTGCCATGGAGCAAGAGTGGTATGTTCCCGGTACAGATTTTTTTGGCTAGACTCACCCTTTTCGGTGTTTAGACCTAGGTCTAGCAAGAAAAAGATACTCCTAACCACTCCTTTTTCTGGATCGCTGCGCAGCTCTAACAGCCCTTGTGTTTTGATCCAAGCAAGGAAGAATATGTCTCTGAGTGCAGTTGATTTCGCAACAGACAATACAAACTAACGGGTCTCATAACTTCACGATATACTATTGGTTTAAATATATTTTATTTCAAAATTTATGCATATCGTCTAAAATCCATTTGAGCAATAGAATAGTTCAACCATATAACCTTGATATAGACAGCTGTGGTAGAGTAACTAGATTTTTATTAAATCCGTATATCATGGGGTGCATACCTACACTTTATATCATTCTTACATCCAAAAGCTTTAAAGCACGTATCAGTACGTAGCACGGCTGTCTCTGACAACTATTCATTATGTTTTAGGCAACAACAAACTTTTCCTAACTTAAACTCCGGCCTGTCTTGGCAAGAGCTTAGTCCCGGGGCATAACCAGATTCTGCGCTCGAGGTAGTGCATAGTTTGAGTTCACAGGGAATTGATCCACTGTAGCCACACACCTCAATCACATCACGACCCCCTGCGCAAAAAATAAACACAAATGGCATAACATAGTTACTAAATTAGTTTGAAAGATCACTTTGAAGTGGACTATCTATTGCACTGATTCCAAACAACAAACATGTATATCAAACTAATGAAATAGATACTCTCTATGATCTGATTCAATTGGTCGCATGTTTAGACAAAGTTTTTCCGAAACCTTGCCTAAATCCACAACTATTAAATCGGATCAAAGGATGTAGTAGAAAATTATCAGGAGGGGCACAAACCTATGTGGCCTTCAGACGCATAGCAGGATTGTAAACAAACAGATAGGACCAGAAAAGACCCCAAGGACACAACGCTTGTCATATTCTTGATACACGCCATGAGGAGAAGCTATTAGTTTCTTTGTCACTTGCTATACACAGGCAGCGTCCCTCTCGTTCTTGCGTTTATATAGAGCCCAATGATAACGCATGCAATTAGTGCATGTATACGTTAGTAATTGTAGGAAATATACCATACTATCCCTTTATATAGTAAGCAATCATTAATATATCAGGAGTCAATATTATTACGTCTCTCTGATTCTTATCTTTATATAGAGCCGTATGGTAACGTATGCAATTAATTACTTCTTTTTATGAATAACTTGTTTAACATAGTTTTACTTTCATTTTTCTTACTAGGGAAATTACTTCCTTTTTGTTATACTAGCATAATACCCATGCGTTGCAACAGTCGAAAAGTGGTAGATTATTGGTTAAAGAAAATAAAAATAAGAAAAACAAGTCTTCGGTTTCACATGTAACATCAGTCTTCAGTTTTTCACATAATTAGTGGCATATCTAGCCTCCATATTCGAAGCCCACAATGGTGGGGCTGGTTAATATTTTCATCTCTTTCTTTTGTTTAGTATAACCCGTAAGGAGGTTAATTAGGCAACCATGTCTCCAAACCACACAAGCCCACGATCCCGATTATATTTAGCTCACGCCCACCACAAGGAGATCATTACGCAACCATGTCTCCAAATCAATCAGCTGTTTGGCTACTTACTGATTCATGGGTCCGATTGCTGATATTGAAGACAACTTGATAACGTATATAAACCGGTCTAACTTGATGTAAGGGAGCAGTGTGGGACTAAAAGTTGTTTATACCCGGTCTTGATCACACGTGACACCCGAAGCTGGCCTAGTTTGTTGTACATGCGCCACCGTGCACGTATATGTGGCCCGGCCCACTTCACAAGCGCAGAAATCGACCAAGCCCCAGGTCGCAAGCCGCTCAAATATATTATGTCTGAAACCTCTCACGTTCTACTGTATTCTGTACAAAATTGATGCAAGCACAACAATCAACAAACAATACTGACAGCAGCAAAACCTAGCAAAGCAGTAATCTGTATCAAAAGACTCTAATCTCCGTAGCAATTAATCAGTGAAGCCAACCCCTTGCAATCTCGCTCTGCCCAAAAAACTGCAGCAACACCTGCTCATTTCCTTCATGACGAGAACGCATTGTCGTCAGACCAATTGACCCAGTACAGGAACCCGTCGTCGATGAGGATTGCCATGCCTGTCTCCCATCGAGATTGTGTCCTGGCCACCGGCAGCGGACGGGAGATCGCCTGTGAGTTTCCACTCGCACCTGCCGGAGCGAAGCATGCACACCTACAAGCTTCCTGTCACATTGCCGACTCGCCGAGGTCGACGGCGCACGCAACGCCTAGAAGACGCAACGTCAGACACGAGCCCAGATAGAGTAATTAGGCAATACTCACCACAAAGTACAGCTTCAACGCACATAGAGTAATTAGGAAATACTCACCGCAAAGTACAGTGGCGCACAGAGCTGGCGGCCGTGCACACACGTGACGGTAGCGTGAGATCGGGAAGAAGAGCTTTTTTTACCAAACCGTTTACTTATAGGTGGCTGAGGTGGGTAATTACCCTGAACTAAAGGGACAAAACGGTCCAAAAAAGTGTTGAACCGGAAGAAACAATCCGTCCTTATTATTAGGTATAGATAGTAGTACATTAGTGTATACTTAAAGTTTGATGGACATGTTATTAGAGCATCTCGAGCAGTGACTCCAATATTTGACGATGTACAGCGTGTTCGATCCGGATACAGCGGGTGCACCCAAAAACCATGGGTTGTCTCATATGCTCCGGGAGTAGGAAAGACTAGAGTTGGATCCAATGCGCCGCCATATAGATAACCTACAAAAAAATGGAGCTCTGCTCTTGTTAAAAATACAGTTATTGCGACATTTCCAAATGGAGCAGCATAGTGCCGAAATACCAATACGAATTCTGCTTTTATCGATTTTATCTACCCCATTAAGCCAATTCCCAAACATATTAGTAAGATTGGTTGGGGGTCATAGGTTATACGTGAAAAACACCATCCTCCATAGTATTTTCGCGAAAGGACAAGAAAGAAACAAATGTTCTATTGATTCGTCTTCGTCACAAAAGCAACATTTTTTACATCCATTCTAATTGCCCTTAGCAAGATTATCTTTGGTTAATAGTACCTTTGTATTGAGAAACCACATAAATATTTTAACTTTCAATGGTATTTTGATTTTCCAATAGTATCTACACGGAAAACGTGGATGTCCGTTTAAAAGATTTTCATACATAGATTTAACCGAAAAAACCTCATTCTCGGTATGACTCCATATAAACTTATCGTTCTCGTTTGTCAAAGAATTAGCCATGAGCCTCTCACAGAGATGCAACCATGCATCCCATTTATGTCCTCTTAAACAGCGTCTAAAACTGATGTTTATAGGAACATGAGATAAATCTGTGTTCACTAGGTTGTGTTTCCTATGAACAATGTTATAAAGGGATGGATATTGTTGGGCGAGAGGCGTCTCTCCTAACCACACATCTTCCCAAAATCTAGTACCTTTCCCGTCTCCAATTTTGAAAAAACCCTGGCAAAGAACTAATTTTTTACTCTCATAAGTCCTTTCCAAAAGGGGAATCTGTTGGTTTGGACATAACTTATGCTAGAGTTTTATTAGCCAGATACGTATTGTATAGCAACTCTTGCCATACCCCTTCACGTGACATTAGTTTATGCAACCATTTGCTTAATAAACACTTATTATTAAGCTCTAACACCTCAATACCTAGCCCCCCCCCCCCCCCCGATCTTTTGGTCGGCAAAGACTATTCCATCCAGTTAACCTATATTTCTTCTTATGTTCATCACTTTGCCAAAAGAAACGTGAACGATAGAAATCTAGTCTTTTCCTCGCACCCCTTGGTATTTCGAGAAAAGACAAAATAAACGTAGGCATACTAGTTAGCACAGAGTTAATTAGAACTAGTCGATCCCCATAGTATAACAACTTTCCTTACCAACAACCTACCTTAACCTCAAATATGTTTTCCACCGGATTCCATTCAGAGTTCTAAAGTCTCCTATGGTGTATAGGTACCCCTAGGTACCTAAATGGTAAGGACCTAGACTCACATCTGAAAATCAGTTTGTTCGTGTTCAGCCGCCTGACTGAAACAAAAAATCTCACTCTTGTGGAAAATTATTTTTAGACCAGATAGTAGTTCGAAAATACAGAGAATGAGTTTAATATTGACCGCTTTTTGAAAGTCATGTTCCATAAATAAGATAGTATCATCAGCATATTGTAGTATAGACACTCCCCCCTCGACTAGATGAGGTATTAGTCCAGCTACCTGGCCATTTTCTTTTGCTCGAGCAATAAGAATGCAGGTATATCATCAATTATGTTAAAAAGCATAGGGGCAAGGTGTCTCCTTGGTGAAGTCCTTTCTTGGTCTAGAAATAGTGACCTGTATCATCATTGACGCGAATGGCCACACTTCCATCCCGCACAAAATTATCAATCCATTTGCATCATAATGGATCAAAACCTTTCATAGGAAGAACTTGTTGTAGAACAAGCCACTTAACTTTGTCATATGCTTTTTCAAAATCAATTTTCAACAGTACCATATCCATTTTTTCCTATGAATCTCGTGAATGGTTTCATGTAAGATAACCACTCCTTAGAGAATATGTCGTTCAGGCATAAACGTTGTTTGAGTGGGTTTAATGACTTTATGAGAAATCACAGAGATACGGTTTGTTGCAACCTTTGTAAATATCTTGAAACTAACATTGAGGAGCCATATCGGTCTATATTGCTAAATTTGTACTGCATTCTCTTTTTTTGGGTAACAAGGTGACAACACCAAAATTAAGTTTGAATAGAGGAAGATCGATAGAATGCAACTGTGCAAATAAATCCATCAAGTCATGTTTGACCACTTCCTAGAAAGTTTGATAGAATTCCGCGGGGAATCCATCAGGTCCAGGTGCCTTATTATGTTCCATGGCAAAGATAGCATCAAAAACCTCTTGTTCACTAAACTGAGAGGTTAAAATATCATTTTCTTCTGGTGACACTTGTGAGATGTCATTAATTACATCCTCCATAAGATTAAAACTACTGGGAGTAGGCTCCCTAAACATTTTCTTATAGAATTCAGTTATATATACTTTCAGGTTCTCCTCTCCCACAATGGTCCCTTCATCTTGTTCAAGTTATTTATTTTTCTTCTTTCTGTGTTTACCATTTGCTATAAGGTGAAAATAGCTAGTGTTATTGCCTTCCTCGTGAGTGTGTTTAACTTTAGCACGTTGTGCCCATTTAGACTTCTCATCCTATCGTAACTTTGTCACTTGATCATTTGCAAGTCTCAGGTTTTTTCTTTCTTCTTCAGAAAGCGGATTGTTTTCAGCCTTTAAATCCAACTCATCAATGATGGATAAAAGCCTTTCCTTCTCTTTTTATATTTTCCACTCTGATTTTTTGCCCACCCTCGGAGAAATTGGTGTAAATGTCTAATTTTGTGTTGCCAAAGTTCAATAGGTGTGGTGCCAAGAGTAACTCACGTCCATTCAGAAGCAACCACGCTAAAGAAATCATCCTGTCTTAGACGCGAGAGTTCGAACAAAAATCTCGGATTATTCCCTTTATGAGCTTGAATCTTTGAGTCAATCAGGAGAGGAGTATGATCGGAGCCTGACCTCGTAAGCGCTTGTACGGTCACTAGAGGGAACTTCTGTTCCCATTTGATAGTAAAGAGGATACGGTCCAATTCTCGTAGGAAGGTGTATCTCTACGATTAGCCCAAGGGAATTGTCTACCAGAGAGAACTATCTCTCGTAAATTTAGGCTTTCAATAATCGCATTAAACATAAAAGGCCAGCGCGTGTTAAAATTATCATTATTTTTATCCTCTCTTCTTCTCACAATATTAAAATCCCCCCCAACAAGCAAAGGTAGTGCCTCGTTTTCACAAGCACGCACCATCTCTGCAAGAAACTCATGTTTCATGCTATCTTGAGCTGCCCCATATACTGGGACAAGGATCCACAGAAAAATATCATGGCAGCATTTCAGATAAATTTTAACACAAAACCCCCGGGTCAACCTTGTTAACTTGAAGTGTTTCATTATTAATACCAACGAGAATACCCCCCGAACGACCATGAGGTGGTAAGCAGAACCATGCGAAATCTAACTCCAGTGTCAAGTGTTTTCGGAAAGGAATTGTAAAATTAGATCGCCCCGTTTCCAATAGGGAAATAAAATCTAGCTTCTTTTCCCTAATAGTCTCAGAAACAAATAACTGTTTTGCTGTATCCCTAAAACCTTCACTATTCCAAAATATTCCCCATAGACCCTGCATCTCAAAACGTTTTTTATTCTAACCCTAGTGCCTCGATGAATAGTGGAAAGATCATACTATTTTTTCTTGCGCCCACGCACTTGAGTGGGTTCTTTGACTAAACTCTCATCAAGATCATTTAGTCCATTAATCTCCTCCTCAACCAAATCATAACATAAATTCGAACTCTTCGACACCACTAGACTTTCTTCCCGATTATTATTAGAGTTTTGCTTATCAGAACAATGATCAAGTAATGTCAAGGTTCATTTTCGTTCATTACCTTAATCAAATTAGCTTCAATATTTATTTGTAACTCTGAAACCCCCAAATAAACCCCAATAGAATTTTGTTTCTCTATAATATCAATATTGAAAAAGACATGATTGAAAAGGTTGGATTTAGGTTTTTACCTTTGATGTCATCACGGGGCTGCACCAGGTTCACTGCACGCTCCAGCTGTGTCGCTTCAGCATTGAGTTGCGCCCTCACACGATCACTTGATCTGACTTCATGAGCAACAGATTTCGGAATGCCACCAAAAGCAATCACCTCGTCTAAAGATAGTTTCTGTTTTGTAAGAATAGCTCCAATTATTGCTGCCTTATGAAATGAATAGGCCTCAACGCCCATAGCTCCCTTATTGTTTTTAGGGGTGCATGGTATTCCCAACTTGAGCTTAGGTTTACCTTCTCCCCTCACCTCTATATCCCATGTCTCGCCTTCCCCTACCATCTCTGCCGCGATAGAGAATAGGCTCACGGCAACCTGCCTTGGTACCGCGGCAGCCTGCCGGGGCTTCACGACAGAGTGAATCTGTGCTGCGGCAGGCAAAGTGGCAACCAGTCCGGGCGAAGTGGAAACCATTCGAGGCAGCCTGCCTAGGCTCCACGTCATCCTTCCTTGTGTCGGGGTAGGCAAGAACTCCACCTCTTGAGCGGCATCCACTACCTCAACATAAATCTTCGAAACCACCTCCTTACTCAAGTTCACCAAATTAGCATCAATGCGAGACGGCGGAATCAGATAAGGAAAACTCAGTCCTTGGGAAATAGTATAATCATCCGTTTCATGAGTTGGAAATAAAGACAAATTACACCTTTTAGCGAAATTGCTAGAAAGAACATTATCATTTTTTACCTGATGCATATCTAGTTGAAAAGCTCCAATATTAACACCTGGAGTGAGGGGCAATGCTACCGAGTGAATCCCTCCTAGTGGTAACTGTCCTCCACCGCCATCGTTAGAAGTCTCATTATTGGTAGTAGAATGATCCATCGTTCTATCCTCCTCCATATTGCTTGAGCCCTCCTTGTTGTTATTATATGCATCATCATCTCCATTGTTACCATTATTTGGCTGATTTGTTGATCCATCATGGACCATAGTAGCTGATGTTTCCTCAACCAAAAACTTCAGTCCGAAGAAACCCCTTCTAATCCAAATATCCAAATATTGTGGAATAGCTGTTGGATCAACACAAAAAACCTGAATACTGACAAGACCTCTCTTCCTAGTAAACGATATATCTACCATTTTAGTCTTTCCCAATAGAGACCCAAGCCCCCAAAGCGAAATAAAATGACCTCTGACATCTTTTGGTACCCCATCTACCTGTATAGAGATTTCTAGTAGAAGGAACATTGGTTCATCAACGGTCCCCCACTCCTCAAACTTCAGATATATTGGTGTATCTAGAATTTGATATTGTTTAAGTAGCTTCATTCGTTGAACCTCCTCTTTGGTAGGAAATTTCACCTTGAACACTTGGGGTTGTAATTCAATCACTCCCCAAATGTAAATTCGGTGATAGAACAAGTCTCTTGAGGATCTCAATTACCTGAGCCACAGTTAAAGAGCCTCCTTTGACGCACACCCTACCCACCCTTGAATTATGAACTCTCGACCTATATGATTCAGTAGTTGGTAATTCAAGAAAAGTAAGTTTCTCATTAGCAAGTCCATGAACTATTGCAAATAGAGCAGGGAGAAACCAACATTTCACCCAGCCATAATTTGCAACTAATTCTAAGAGAACATAAAATAATTGTGAGACTAGAAATAGACGTCTATGTTTTCTATGACAGGCGTGGACATTCCAGCAAACATCACATATGCATTAGAAAGCGGATGAAATGCTAAAACGTGTGCTGACCGTGAGGTGATAATTGTACTTGGGGAGCTACTGGGAACCATTCACTAGAAGAAAACTGGCATCGGTGATGCTACAAACCGGGACTACTGCCCGGTTCCAACGGCTAGAACTGGCCGCAGGAGGCGGCAGACACTAGTCCCGGTTCGAATGAATCCTTTAGTCCCGGTCCGTGTAACAAACCGGGACCAAAGGGTTTCAGGGAGGCTGGGGCCGACGCCAAACCATTTAGTCCCGGTTTGTTACATGAACTGGGACTGAAGGTGGACCTTTAGTCCCGGTTCTGGACAACAACCGAGACTATTGTCCAAGCTATATCATCTTCTTCCAACTCGAGTCATACTCAATTTCAAGATGGTGGCTCCTCTCTCTTATTCCTTCAAGCTCGAGTTCATGCCTTTTTTTTCAAGGTTTGTCAAGATTTTGCGGTGTCCCATCTATCCAAAGGTTTTAAAAGGTGAGATTTGACCAAATCACTAGGAAATAAGAGCTCCAATGGCTAGAATTCTTCACCAAATCTAAACAATGGGGGTGGCCTAGACCACCCCCCTCGCCCCCTTGTCTCTGTCCCTGGTGGAGCGGCAGCAGCTTGCCCCTGTAGAAGAGCTCGTCGGTCAGCGACGCGTGCGCGGCGGCCTCCCTGTTGTCATGCCTGGAGGACACGCCGATGGAGCGGTGGAACTCAAACTCCATGAGCGCGCGTTTGGGCGAGGCGGGGGCCATCGACGTCGCCGTGCTGCCGGAGGGGCTGGAGGAGAGGGCTCGTGGAAGAAGACGCATCGTGCGCGGCTGGACGCTGAAGAGAGAAAGGATAGAGGGGGGGAGGAGAGAGAGGGGCACGTGTTGGAGGGAGGAGTGGTGGCGGTTTCAACCGGGCGTTCCCGACGCGTTCTCGGCTTCGTGGGATCGGCTTGGGAACCCCGGATGCATTTTGGGCAAAAAACGGCATGGGAATGCCTCCTAGAAATGCTACTAGGCATTTTTTGCAAATCCGGATGGAAAAACGTCCTAGGAATGCTAGTGGAGATGCTCTAACTTCCGGACGAGCAAAGCATGTAGTAAAACCTCCTAACTTTGGTTTTGGAGCATGGGCCTCGTTACTCTAGGCTCGCCAATGATGCATCCGTACATGCGGCTGACCGGTGCCGGATTTTGGTTTATTATGGCTCGTCTCGGTTCACTGGTGCTACTGCGACTTGGCTTGAAGCCTTCTTGACGAAATCACTGCAAGCAGACTGGACTGAATTCGTATAGTTAGTACATGCATGTTTCATGTGGATCCAATATTATATCTTTTTGTGTTGCTGGTATCATATTACCTTGACTTGAACTATCAAAGAATATGCGCAACTTCTTCCATCTGGTAGACCCGCTGTTTGCCTACAACGAGCACCCAGAGTCCCAGACCCACTGAATCACTTGCGATTCTTGGATGGGTTGACACCTGATGTGAAGGTGTTGGTCGCGATTCAGCAACCGCTTGATCTAGACACTGCATCTCAATGGTGTTGTTGTATGAGTATTTAGGTGTGAGTGCTATATGTCATGGAATGCCCGACCCAGTTCATTGTCCTCTCACCGCCGAGCAAATATTGCGCCGCTGACACAACCACCACCGCCTCCTCTAGCCCGATGGGTGTCAAATACTGTCAAAGAGAAGAATAATTCAAATGTTAGCAGATCATGGACCTAAAAGGCAAATGGACTAATATGAAAGCATATTGTACAGGCAAGGGCTTATGTTTTGTGTGTGGTGATAAATGGGGAAGAGAACACCAATACAAGAATGCTATATACAATTGCATGTTGCGCAAGAAATGATTAACTTCATGCAGGAGGGTGATAGCGATTCAGAAACTGAACCTGACGAGGCACATCTTCCTAACCAGTAGTTGATGTTAATTCCATCTGCTGGACTTGGTTCTGGGAAGAAATATGTGAAGTCCATGAAAATTAGTGTCAAGTTACAAGGGAGGGAGCTTAAATACTTGATTAACTCTGGGAGACTAGCTTGTTTCTTGGATTAGAAGTGTGCAACACTACTGGCAGGTAAACACTAGTTGCTTGACCCTGAATTGACTGGGACATCGCAAAGGCATACTTTCAATTATGATTTCCGTGTACTCCAGCTATAGATTCATGATGTAAACATAGGCCTTGACTGGATGGAAAAATACAACCTAATGGTTAATCATTGGGCACAATAAGCTCGTTGTGTTACATGGTCATGGACAGCCGGGCGTAGCTCATGACCTCATCTAATTGCCTGAAGTGAAACCAAATAGCAGTGATTCAGAGTATGCAACAGTCTTGGAAATTCAGCAAGTGTTAACTAATTTTTATTATGTGTTTCCTGAAAATATGGTCATCATATTGCCCTCATCCTAGGAGCGAGGCCAAAATTGATTCAATTTGAGACTGGCCAGTACCGTCCATGGTGAAGGAATTACGGGGATTCTTAGGCTTTAGTGGGTCCTACCGAAAGTTCATAAGACATTATGCCATAACAGACTTGCTGAAGAAGAGAGTTTTGTTTGTGTGGACAGATGCCGTTGAAACTGCATTTCAGACGCTGAAAACTACACTCATTACAACCATGTTCCTAGCAGTTCCTGAGAAATGAAGTTAATTTGTCATTGAGACTTATGTCTGTGACGTTGGTATTGGCACAATTATGTACCAAAAAGGACATCCACTAGCATTCATTAGAAAAGCCTTGGCACCTCACAACAAGGGCCTTGTATGTATGAAAAGGAATACCTCCCAATATTGTTGGCAGTTCAACAATGGATATCATACTTACAAGTTTGTGAGTTTGTTTCGTACAGATCATAAGATTTTGGCTCATCTCACAGATCAGAGACTGCGCATGGAGTGGCAGCAAAAAGCATTAACCAAGATGATGGTGCTACAATTTAAGGTTATATTGAATGGAGCTGTAGATGCCTTATCACGTAAAGCAGTTCATAGCGCTTCTCTCTTCACTATTATCAAGGTTTGGTTTGAACAAATCATCGCCACCTATGATGGACATTCCTTTCCATAGGAAAAGATTTGGTAGCTAGCAGTTGGACCTTCACTGTGCAAATAGGAACTGGGTGGGTGTCGACTCTCTTGTTCAGAGGCAGATTATTCTGGCCTTCCATGACAGTCCACATGGTGTTCACTCAGGTTTTGTTGTCACTTACGTACGCATTGTTGCCTTGTTCAAGTGGCCAGGCATGAAAATTGCTGTCAACGAGTATGTTTGTACTTGTCTCATCTGCTAAAAAGCAAAGTTGGAATGTGTCCTGCCACCTAGCCTCTTAGAGTCATTGTCAATTCCTTTTGGACTTGGGAGATGTTAGCGATGGACTTCCACAATTGCGGCAATACAATTGCATCATTCGTTGTTGTTGACAAAATTTCCAAGTATGCCCACTTCATTCCACTTACCCATCCATATACAGCTATCAAGGTAGCTGAATTGTTTATTGACACCATTTATTGGTTACATGGTATGCCTCTATCCTGGGTTTCTGATCATGACCCGGTCTTTACTACTAAATTTTGGCAGACAGTGTTTCGAGCCACAGGGACACATCTTCCGCTGAGCACTGACAATCATCTAGAGATCCACGTTAGACGGAGTGAGTCAATCAATCGATTGAATGTTATCTACTCTGTTTATTAGGTCCCATCCAAAGCAGTGGTCCAAATGGCTAGGAGCCTAGAATTGTGTGAGTTCTGTACAATACTAACGGGCACTCTTTGTTAGGAAAATCTCCATTTGAGGTCATCTATGGTAGGCAACACAGATGATATTCAAAGTTGGTTGCCTGGGCGACAGCTCATCATTGCTTCAGTCCGCCAGCACCTCATGTGTATGCAACAAGACATGAAGCACCACGCTGATAATAATAGTCAGAGCGAATTTTTTCTGTTGTCGATGAGGTCTATTTGAATCTCCAACCTTACATCCAGTCGTCTGCGGTTCGTCGTGCCAACCACAAGCTGTCATTCAAAATTGTTGATGGCGGAAGTGTCCGCTTTTGGGAAGATGTTTGGTTAGGTGATATGTCATTAGCTGTTCAGTATCCGTCTTTATATAATATTGTGCAAAGAGAATATTTTGGTGGAAAATGTGCTTAATAAAAATCCTTTAGAATATTACTTTTAGGCGGAGTTACACTGGTAATAATAAGTGGATACAGTGGTTACACATATGGTACCTCTAAATTAAAACAAAACACTGATCAGTTTTGTTGGAAATTAACACGTACAGGTAATTTCTTGGTGAAATCTATGTATCTTGACCCAATGAATGGTCACACGAGATAAAGTTAAAAATTCCGTTAAAAATTAAGATTTTTATGTGATTCCTCGTGAATAAAGTTTTATTAACAAATGATAACTTAGCCAAAAGAAACTGGGATGGATGCCAAAAATGTTGTTTATATGACTCAATCCAGTCCTTTTGCACATATTATTTGGTGTATGGTTTCTTCACTTTTAACATGCCCCCACCATCCAATATTAAAAATAAGTTTGGAAGTTGGTTGAATGGGGTTGAAAATAAAGATAAACCTCGACTACGTGTTGGTGTATCAACATTATGTTGGGTCATGTGGATGACCAGGAATAATTTGTCTTTAACAAATAAATGGGTACAATTTTATTAAGATTATTCGACTGGCGGTGCATTGGATACAACGGTGGTCACACCTTCTCCCGGTGGAGCAGAGGGAACTCATGGATATTGGGCAACCAGTTGATAAAGGTTGTACAGTACTTCTATTTCCGTGCTACTGGGTGGTGGCACATAAGAAGAATCCACAATTGCTAGATTTTTTCTACTCATTACTTTTAGATGGTTGGTCCTTGTTTCAACCTTATTCCATCCACGACTGTAATACTCTGAATTTGTACGTGTTGAACTCTGAATTTTGCAACAAAAGACTCCGTGCATCACCTGATGCAGAGGCCGGGGTCTGAACTCCCCATTTCAAAAAACACGAGGGTAGCTAGCCCGCTTCCTCCACAACAAGACAGCCTTTTTCCTTCGGAGCACCCGTGCTAGGCAATCTACTAACTGGATCAAGGACGAAGCTTGTAAGAACAAGGGATGTGTTCCTGGATGCCTCGCATTCGCATTCCAAAATGGTTGGACATGAACAACTACTCTAGTGGACATTGTTCTCTCTAGATTCTCAACTTAATCCTGAAATAAAAAATCTAAATGTAGGCCAAAGGTTGAGATTTAAGGTAGAGAATTGCAATGGCAGTGGAGTGAGGCTCCTATTTATGAGAGGCTAGAACATGGGTGTATGGTTGAAATGGTAAATGTGTTATACCTACCAACCCTAATTTAAGACCATATCTTGTAAATTAAAATCGAAAAGCTTACAGTTTTACATCAACACATACAAACTTTGTTGTTCTCTGAACCCAACCAAACGATGTATAAAGTGTTCTTCTGAATGACATACACGATGCATGATAAATCATGAGAAATATTATGCACACTTGCAAACGCAGCTCGCACAGTTGTCGGTTGTGAGTGTGTGGAGTACTTTGCCAAAAGCTAATAAAAAAGTCACATTTGTTGCCTCACCAATATGTTCACCACATAATAAAATCATTACAAGATGACGGCTACAATAAAAGCATTAAAGAGCAAACTGTGCAACATCCACTCTGAGCGTGGCAAGTAACACAATCATGAAAACAGGTTGAGCTCTGTAGCAAGTGTACATACTTGCAAAATAAATAACGACAGTAACTACAGTGACATATGGAAATATTTACAAGATGAAGCGGTTATTGCCTTGCAAGCTAGCTGCCCATATCTCGCACAAAATTCACATTTTATCACGGAAAAGGCGAAACCTATATTGTACACGCAGTTGGTCAGTTGACGATGTGGATCACAATGTTAATTAAACAAAATTATACTAGGGCCTGAAGAAAACAAACACATACCTTTCAAACCCTAGCTTATGTACAACAATTCCATTAAGTAAAAGCTCTGAGTCAAAAATTTCCAAACCTGCAAAAAATGGGAAAGAGATATTTAATTGATCCAAAAATTCGAGACATGGGAAAAGAACAGAAGAAAGAACTTTAGGGACAGGAGATATGTGGCCCAAGTTTATTGGTAAATACCATTTTTAATGAATGGTAAACAGATGTTGTAGTCTTGTTCATGAGAGAGATTACAAAGATCCTTAAAAATTCTTATTATTCATCATAAATATTGTAATTCTCTCCAGTGGCTGACAAAACAGAAAATATAATCATCTGAAAAGCAAGTTAAGAAAAACGGAAATGAAGTACGGAAGTCCTTAAATTGTATGCATTAGAGTTCAGTGAAAAATAAAACTGACATTTCATCTCAACTTATGGCAACTCAAGTGTACATCAAGAAGAACTAAGGAAAATAGAATGTAACACAGGTCACAAGGAAATTTTACGAAGTAACAGATGCAAGTACATAGTACATCCAAGTATACAACATCTTTCAGTTTGCACTTCAATCACAAGGTCTCCAAATTTTGGGTGACCTTTACATAAGAACAGGAAAATATCATTTATTAGAATTACCCACGACTCCTTGCTTACTACAGCTGAGATCTTGATGGCTTCACTATTAATATTATGTATCTTACACCATGTTGAGTTCAGAGGAAACATCTTCTCGACTGCCCAAATCGCATCCACTGGGAAAAAGGTCTAGATGTTGTGTCTATGACACACGGATAAGACCTATAGATCTCATCTGCTGGCTTGGCAATCGCATCTACTACGCTCTTTCAGATAATTACCATGCCTATGGCGTGAATAAAATCTTGACGGATGCGTTGGATATACACTTATTGACTCAGTAAGGTCTCCGCGGAATGAGTCGAATTACTCTAGTGTATACCAGGTTCAAGTCCGGGGACTCGAGTTTGAGTAAGTAAAGTTGTCTTTCCCAAGAGAAATTAACTAGTCTCGATCCGTCGAGAACACCAGACGTGTTTACCGGCATCCCTATGGCTACTAAGCATCTACAACATGAACAAGCTACTAGTCCGAACTTCCGGGTTAGTATCATCCTTATGAAATTGTTGACTTTGATTATGTGCTCAAGACTTCAAAGTATCCACCCGAACATTCGATTCAACTAGACACTCTAGAACTACTGACATAGGTATACCCAACAAAAGGCCCACATGATGATCTCAAAAGGATCCATGGAGCCCATAATAACTTGGTGGATACGAAACCCATAAGGATACCGACTCCTAGCATGCAAAGCAAGAGCAAGATTAGAGATAGGAAAGTATTACGTTTTCACCATCTATGTGCAATTGACTCATACGGTACCTGATACCTAGTTTGTGCATATAAAGCTAGGAGGGGCCACTGAGGAAGGCACAACGCAATTTGCAACCACAACGCCCGTATCTTACTCTAGATCCAATGTGCGCATCCACAAGACATGTCCCCTTATTGGTTGTTAGCTGAAGAAGTCTTTGTCGCACATCTCCTTCCCAAAAATCCAAGACCATCAAATATAGACATTGCCGTGGAGACCCCACCAGTGCCCCAACCACGGGATCAAAACAAAGGAAAATTTCCATCTGTTCATGAGGTTCCTACTCGCCGGACAACTCTGTGCATTTATCTCTGAAATTTGGTAGCTACCTGATTGCAAAAATCCATCCAAAATTATGGAGTTGAATGGCTATTTAACGTGCTTGCTGATGTGCCTAAATAAAAATATGTATGGTACTGATGATCTTGTGGAGAATTTTGCATTGTTCGAAACAAAATTACTCTTGATAAACAGCCACCTCCCCTGGAAGCAGCTCGATGCTTTTTCAGTAGCTATGTGGAGTCCTTCGTTAACATAAAAACCATGCTACGGAGGACATCATCAAGCCAGATTCATCTCTGGTACCGAAGATAAGCAATTCTATTATGTTAATGACCGCCCTAGTGAAACTTCTCTTCGATTGCTAAAACCCCAATGTGATTGGTGCAAACTAAATACTGATGGCTCATATACTATAGGGGGATCTTGCGAGGGCATGTTCACAAGAAACCACAATGGTATGATTATTTTTTCTGCCCGTTGAAGTGTCCCGCTTTGCAATGGCCCACTTGCTGCAGAGTTACATGTAATAATGGAGGGTTTAGCGGTTGCCTTGCACTGGTGCAGCCGGCTATTGATAATTGAAACAGATTGTTTAGAGCTAGTGAAGTTTCCGAATAATAAGGAGGTGGGTTGATCGATGCGCTCTGCTATCATTGAGGAGATTAAGACCTTGTTACATGTCAGGGAAACTTGTGTTACTCATGTAAGGAAATGCCAAAATAAATGTAGTCACTTTATGGAAAATCTAGCTAGAACTCAAAGTCGAACTGTAGTCTGGCTTGGTTCTAATCCAGATGAGCTAGTAGACTTACGACTTACCAATTGAAATTCCCGATTGTTATGAGTAATACAAGTGTTCTTTCACAAAAAGAAAATAAAAAAATGGAGGAGCTTTTCTACCATCTTTGGAAATGACCTCAGATGTTCCATTTTTGTTTTATTTAATGCCTAAACCGTGGGAGGTAGTTGTTGTTGTAGTTTGATCAGCGGCAGATCAGTGTACATCCCTTGGACAGGAGAAGAACCAGTCATCTAGCTACTACATGGACCCGTAGTCCAAGGATGAACTACTCACGCAAAACACCGGAGGCTTGCATGGTGATGAAGAAGGCCTCCAGGGTGAATTCTCCCCTCTGGCAGGGTGCCGGGAAGAGCTTTAGATCCCTCCCGATCTAGGGATGGAGACGAGGACGGCTACAGACTCTTTCGTGGAATTTTGATCGGGTACTTAGGGTTTCTGTATCGGAGGTATCTTATAGTCGGAAGGGGAGGCCGAGGGGGTTCCTAGGGTGGCCAGACCACCCCCTGGCGCGGGCCAGGCCTGGCCGCGCGGCCAGGTGGTGTGGCGGCCCCCTGGCCCCTCTCCGTCTCGTATTCTGGCTCCGTGTCCCCCTCGGTGAAAAACTGACTTTGGCTTTTGTCCCGTCCAATTCCGAGAATATTTATTTTCTGACTTCTTGGAACCAAAAAATAGAAGAAAACAGATAGCTGGCACTGTGGCATCTTGTTAATAGGATAGTCCAAGAAAGTGTATGAAAAGTACTCCAAAGTTGGAACAAAACATAAGAAAGTAGATAAAAACCAAGCATGGAACATCAAACATTATGGATACGTTAGCAACGTATCAACATCCCCAAGCTTAACTCCTGCTCATCCTCGAGTAGGTAAGTGATAAAAGGAAATAATAATTTTTTAGGTGACATGCACCATCATAAACTTGATCAAAGTATTTCTAAAACATTGAAAGCTGGGATCATAGTACTCAACATAGCATGAAAGATAAAGTTCTAACAATAAGACATAGCAACTATGTTGCAACGCGAAAAGGCACAAACAAAAGATTCATGAATAACAATGATTTGCAAGACGTTTGTTTGTTTCACATAAAGAAAACATAGCATAGTGGCATTCAGCTTGTCCCTCATAGAGTAGCAAACATAAATGCATAAGACACCTTCAAAGTTCATAAGAGTGACTAGATACAAGTAGTTTAAGAACAAGCAATATCAATTTATGCATCAATCAACAAGTCTTGGGATAATGCACATAGAACTAAGAATGGCCACTATGCTCTCAAAGTAGATGCATAAAGGTAGAAGGTGGCAACTCAACATAAAAGTAAAAGAAAGGCCTTCATAGAAGGAAGTAGAGATTCAAGTTTCATAAAGAGCTTCAAAAAATTATGGTACTTGTTAGCTTTCAGCTCTCATTGCCCCTATCATAAGAATCTTTAAGTGATTAAGGTTAAAGTGACACAACTAAGAGGATATGCTTGACAAGTTATACGCTGAAATCTCAGGCCCCTTACTTACGAAGACCGAACCTCATGCTACTCAACTTTAGTCACAAGTAATCTCTTGTCATTGTAAGTACATATGTATCATAAAGAATCGCCAATGGGGCACCCCTTGCACATGATACAGGAGCTATCCCATAATCAAAATGACAAGGCAAGCAGACAATGCGCATCTCAGCGATCTTTTTATCTGCTATTTGTATATGTTTTTATTGAGGATGCTTCATAGAGTGCTCATTATGGTTATGCTGCAAGTTTCCACCATGATTAGGCATGGCTTAGGCTAGCGGCCCAGGCGTTTCTCTAACACACATACAAACTTACACTTTCATTTCACACCGCTGGGATCCATAATCAAAAGAACATGATATCAACTGGGTACAAAGTACAAGTGCAATGTTGAAAGCGTTCCCCATGATACATGGTTCTGCTAATTTCAACTTATAAAGTGCAAGCATATACGCAACAAAGATGGACACAATGGGTCAAGTTTATTAAATGCAAGAAAGTAAAGTGTGCCATCAAGTTCGTGAGAGCTTTAATCACTAATTTTCACATAACAAGTTTAACTTGGAAGGTAGATAAAAACATGAATATACTTGGAATAGAAAATGCTAATAGGTAGGTATGGTGGACTATTTGGAATAACTTGGTTTTAGGAGTTGTATGCATGAGTGGGACTCATACTTGATTACGGCGGCTAGCAAAAGACTAGGAGCGACCAACTAAGAGAGCAATAATGGCCATAATCATGCAGAGCGACAAAACATCATTTATTAAAGCATAAAGTGATATTACAAGTCGAAAACTAAAAGATCATCAAGCCTATGGTGACTTTGAATAGTCATAACATGGTGTGAGCATGCGCCAAGTCAACCCAAATAAGGCATCAAAGGAGAATACCACAATACTATGCTTTAATATGCTAAAACAACGCATGATCCTTCCAAGTCACATTAAGAAATCTCAATTGTTTATAACATCTCATGCTACAACAAAGAATACTACATAAAGCCAAAACAATATCAAGCATGGCATGACAAAGCACAGGCCACAGTCAAAAACTAGCTCTCTTTACCACTTAAGCATGAACTTTTCTACTCTTTTTCAATCCAAACCAAACTATTTGAAAACCAATGTATGAAAGAGGGGGTCCAACCAATTTATTCAAGAAAACTAAGAAAACAAAGCAAGCGAAAAACAAAACAAAAACAAAAAAGAAGACGCTCCAAGAACCACATAACTGAGCATGAAACAATAAAAATGAAGTGTTTGGAAGAAACCTGGGATTTTATTGATGAACAAGGGGATGCCTTGGGCATCCCCAAGCTTTGACACTTGTACTTCTTGGATATTTCTTGGGGTGACACGCATGGCATCCCCAAGCTTGAGCTTTAGTCCATTCTTCATCGCATTACTCATTCCTTCCATACACCTGAAATGTTTTCCTTCATACAAAACTTCACATAATCTTTATTAGCAACATTAGTGCACTCAAGATAATAAGTCTTTGGGTTCAGTTTCAACACCAATAAAACTTCCATTAAAACACAAGCTATTGTAGCACTTCCCTCAAGCTCAGTTCCCCAAAAGAACTCAAAAAGGAACCAAAAAGAAGCAAATGCAAATAATGGCAGAAATCTGTCAAAACACACCATCAGGTAAAGACGAATTTTTTAGAAGACCTTCTGTCGATCAAATCACAAAGTGTTGAACTAACGAAAGTTAGATAACAACCTGGGACAGAAGAACAAAAATGCACGCCTCAAAAAGACGTACAGAGATTGTACACGAATTTTTACGATGAAGAACAGAAATCTGTTTCGGGACAGCAACTTTCGCAATCATTACTTCTCTCTCATTAGAGGTTACTCTTGGCACAAAAAGCAATCCAAGACTCATCTAAAACTTTTGGGTTATCTCCCAATAAGTACTTTTCTTTAACGCCTTTAAGTTAGACATAAGAAGCAAGAAAAAGAATCAAGTGTTCTCAAATGAAGAAGCATTAAGAGCAAATTTTGTTTTCATAGGAGAAACAAAAGGGATATTCTCTCTCTTCTTAGGTAAGTGTTCTATACCTTTCTTGAGTGGGAGTTGATATTTAATGGTGCCTTATTTCATATCAATAATGGCACCAACAGTTCTAACAAAAGATCTTCCCAAAGTAATAGGACAAGAAGCATTGCATTCAACATCCAAAACATAGAAATCAACGGGGACATAAGCATTGTTAACCATAACAAGAATATCATTAATACTCACCATGAGTTTCTTTTTAGCATTATCTTCAAGTGGGACATTTAAATAACAATCTTCAAGTGGTGGCAAATCAAGCATATCATACATCCTTCTAGGCATAATAGAAACACTACTATCAAGATCACATAAAGCTTTGAAATCAAAATCATTCACTTTCATATTAATGATGGGTTCCCAACCATCTTCTTGTTTTATTGGAATAGCAGCTTTATGTTTCATCTTTTCTTCTTTAATTTTTATGAGAGCATCAGTAATGTGTTTTGTAAAGGCCATATTCATAGCACTAGCATTAGGACTTTTAGCAAGCTCTTGTAGGAACTTAATAACTTCAGAAATGTTGCAACCATCAAGATCAAAATCATAATTATAATCTAAAGTAGTAGAGCTATTACTAGCTTCAACACTAGTGGTAGTGATAGTAGAAACACTAATGTTTCTAGCCATTTCATCTTCTCTCTCCCACTTATCATGCAATTCAGCTAATAGTCTAACATTTCCGTCAATTCTAACTTGTATGGCATTAGTAGCAGCAAAGGGATTCTCAATAGTTTCAGGTTTAGCAGCCATTTTATTAATCAAAGAGGATTGTGATTCAGACAAAGATGATATATTTATTTTAGCATTAGAAAATTTCAATTGCAAACTAGGAATTTCCCTATTCAAACTCTCAAGTTGATGACTAATATTCTTCAAAATGGTTGATTGTTCCTCGATAGTTTTAGTGAATAATTTATTTTGTTCATATTGCATTTGCATGAAATTTTTGGTGGCTCTTTCAACTTCTAAAATTCTTCCTTCACTAGGTATTCCAGGTTTGCCATTATAACCATAAGTATTATTAGGAGGGTAAGGCCTATAATTGTTACTACCATAAGCATTGTTGCCAAAATTATTATTTCTTATGAAGTTCACATCAACTTTCTCTTCTTGAGCAACCAAAGAGGCTAAGGGGACATGATTTGGATCAATATGATCTTTCCCATTAACAAGCATAGACATAATAACATCAATTTTATCACTCAAGGAGGAGGTTTCTTCAACAGAATTTACCTTCTTACCTTGTGGAGCTCTCTCGGTGTGCCAGTCAGAAAAATTAACCATCATATTATCCAGAAGCTTCATTGTAGCACCCAAAGTAATTGTCATAAAGGTACCTCCAGCAGCAGAATCCAATAGATTTCTTGAAGAATAGTTCAATCCTGCATAAATGGTTTGGATAATCATCCAAGCAGTTAGTCCATGAGTGGGAAAATTCTTTACCAGAGATTTCATTCTTTCCCAAGCTTGAGCAACATGTTCATTATAAAATTGTTTAAACTTCATTATTTCACTTCTCATAGATATAATCTTAGCAGGAGGATAGTATTTTCCAATGAAAGCATCTTTGCATTTAGTCCAAGAATCAATACTATTCCTAGTCAAGGAATTCAACCATTCTTTAGCTTTTCCTCTCAAAGAGAAAGGAAACAATTTAAGCTTAATAATATCTCCATCTATATCCCTATGCTTGTGCATCCACAAAGTTCAACAAAGTTATTTAGATGAGCAGGAGCATCTTCATTACAAATACCAGAAAATTGTTCCCTCATAACAAGATTGAGCAAAGCAGGTTTAATTTCAAAGAAAGTAGCTTCAGGAACAGGTGGAGCAATAGGTGTGCACATGAAATCATTGTTGTTGGTGCTAGTGAAGTCACACAACTTAGTGTTTTCAGGAGTAGTTATTTTTTGTGTTTTAAATAAAGAAAGCAAAACTAGTAAAACTAATTTTTGTGTGTTTTTGATAAGGAAACAAGCAAACAAAGCAGAAAATAAACTACCCAAAACAAAAACAACAAAGTACAGAGATTGGTTATGAAGGAATCCCCTTGTGAAGATGTCTTTGACTCCCCGGCAACGGCGCCAGAAAATATGCTTGATGGCCCAAATTATATCGAGCTCGTTGGGGAACCCCAAGAGGAAGGTATGATGAGCACATTAACAAGTTTTCCCTCAGTTAGGAAACCAAGGTTTATCGAACCAGTAGGAGCAAGGAAACACCTCCCAAGTGTTGCTAGCTGGACTTTGGCAGGGCGCACTACCGGTGCCAGCAGCGACGTGGAGACCTGCACAACATAACCACAGAACTTTGCCCCCAACTTGCGATGAGGTTGTCAATATCACCGGTTTTGCTGAAAACAAAGGATTAAACGTATCGAGTGCAACAAAGTAGAACCTTGTAGAAAGTAAACAGAAAACAGTAAGCAGTTGTAGATTGATTGTAAAAGAAAGGACCGGGGTCCATAGTTCACTAGTGGTGGCTCTCCTTAAGATAGATAACATGTTGGGTGATCAAATTACAGCGGGGCAATTGACAAACATCATGAAAACATACATGCATATACTAATCATCTTGACTCCTTTGAGATTTGATTAGGCATTACAACATTATACATAGACCGTAATCCAACTGCATCTATGACTAATAATCCACCTTGTTGACTCATGTATTAACGAGATTGTTGGGGAACCCCAAGAGGAAGGTATGATGAGCACATCAATAAGTTTCCCTCAGTTATGAAACCAAGGTTATCAATCCAGTAGGAGCAAGGAAAAACCCCAAAGGTGTTACTAGCTGAACGTTGGCAGGGTGCACTACCGGTGCCAACAGCAACGTGGAGACCTGCAGAACACAACCACAGAACTCTGTCCCCAACTTGCTATGAGGTTGTCAATCTCACCGGTTTTGTTGAAAACAAAGGATTATACGTATCGAATGGAAGGAAGTAATAGTTTGCAGAAAGTAAACACAAAGCAGTAAATAGTTTGTAGATTGTATGTAAAAGAAAGGACCGGGGGCCATAGTTCACTAGAGGTGGCTCTCCTTAAGATAGATAACATGCTGGGTGAACAAATTACAGTGGGGCTATTGACAAACATCGAGAAAGCATACAAGCATATACTAATCATCTTGACGATGGGTTCGTAGCATGGAAAACAAAAAACTTCTACCGCAAGAACGAACAAAACCCAGATCTAATCTAGATAAAAGCCAAGATCTAATCTATTAGACATGTGCAACGAGATAGATCTATACTAACCCTTGTAGACACTAAAGCGTTACGAGATTAGATCTCGTGGTTGATGTAGTCGATCACTTGCCGATCTCAAGATCGAGTGGACGATCCTTCCGGCGCCGCGTTCCGGCAGCGCTTCCGCAGTCGGTCACACGTGCGGAGTCGAAGCAGACCTTCCTCTCCTCGTTCCAGCGAGCAGCGGAGGTAGTAGATCTCTCCACGGAATCCCAGCAGCACGACGGCGTGGTGGTGGTGGTGGAGTGGAGAATTCTGCAGGGCTTCGCCTAAGCCTGAGCAGAAGGAAGGAGGAGGAGAGAGGCGGCTTGGGGAAAGAGTGGAGGAGGAAGGGGGTGGGCGCCTCCACCCCTCTATATATAGAGGGAGGGGTGCGGCCTAGGGTTCCCACCCCTAGGCCCACCCCTTAGGGCCGGCGCACCAAGGAGGTGGGGGGAGGAGTCCTCCCCCCAAAGTCTCCTCTTTAAACTTCCCTTATCTTATCTTATCTTGGTTTTCAAATAAACTCCAAAATATCTTCTAGAACCTTCCGGAACATTCCGAAACCTTCTAGAATCCCCATACAAACACTCCGAAACATTTCCTAACTCAGAAAAAGATCCCCATTATATGAATCTTACTCCCCAGACAATTCCGGAGCTCCTCGTGATGTCCCGAATCCAATCCGAGACTCCGAACAACATTCGGTCTCCAACGCACATTCCATATCTACTTAAAACAACTTCGAACCTTAAGTGTGTCACCCTACGGTTCGTGAATATGTAGACATGACAGAGACACCTCTCCGATCAATAACCATCAGCGGGATCTGGAGATCCATAACGGCTCCCACATACTCAACGATGACTTCGTGATCGATTGAACCATTAACATATGAAACCAATTCCCTCTGTCTCGCGATACTCTACTTATCCGAGGTTTGATCATCGGTATCTCCATACCTAGTTCTACCTCGTTACTGACAAGTACTCTTTACTCGTTCCGTGATATGTCATCCCTTGTGACCTAGTCACATGCTTGCAAGCTAACTAGATGACATTCCACCGAGACGGCCCAGAGCATCTCTATCCGTTGTATGGATGGACAAATCCCAATCTTGGTCCATGCGCTTCAACACATACTTTCAGAATACCCAACGACACCTTATGACCACCCAGTTACGGAGCGGTGTTTGATGTCATCAAAGTACCCATCCGGTGATGGTGATTAACACAACCTCATGATCGAAGGATTAGGTCACTATGCTTTTAAAAGCTTATAGCAATACGAACTTAATGACTTGATCTTATGCTACGCTTACTATGGGTGTGTGTCCATCACATCATTCTCCTAATGATACAACCTTGTTATTAATGACATCCAATGTCCATGACCAGGAAACCATGATCATCTATTAATCAACAAGCTAGTTCAACAAAAGGCTTACTAGGGACTCTTACATGTTTACAAAACACACAAGTATTAGTGTTTCCTAATAATACAATTATAGCATGGGATGTAAACATTCATCATAAACACAAAGATATAATAATAACCTTTTATTATTGCCTCTTGGGCATATCTCCAACACTTGACTCCTTTGAGATTCGATTGGGCATTACAACATTATACATAGACCGTCATCCAACTGCATCTATGACTAATAATCCACCTTCAGGTTATCATCCGAACCCCCTCCAGTATTAAGTTGCAAGCAACAAATTATTGCTTTATGAATTGCGTGTAAAGTAAACAATACGATTGTTCTATGAATAAAGGATTGTTGTTTTCTCCCTAGTAGCAACAACATATCTAGTACCTTAGAGATTTCTGTCACTTCCCTAGATTACCAGAGGCATGAACCCACTATCGAGCATAAATACTAACTCTTGGAGTTGGTAGCATCTACTTGGACAAGATAGCTACTAACAACAGAAAGCATGCAAGATCACAAATAACAAAGACATGATAGAATCAATAATCAAACTAAAATAGCATCTCAATATCCATCGGATCCCCATAAACACAACATGTAGAATTACAAATAGATGATCTTGATCATGAACGGAGCTCACAAGATCTAGACATGAAAGCACAAAGGAGGAGAACCAGCCGTCTAGCTACTACATGGACCCGTAGTCCAGAGATGAATTACTCACGCATCACACCGGAGGCTTGCATGATGATGAAGAAGGCCTCCAGGGTGAATTCCCCTCTCCAGCAGGGTGCCGAGAAGAGCTTCAGATCCCTCCCGATCTAGGGACAGAGACGATGGTGGCTACAGACTCTTTCATGGATTTTTGATCGGGTCCTTAGGGTTTCCGTATCAGAGGCAATATATAGGCGGAAGGAGAGGCCGAGAGGGTGCCTGGGGCGGCCAGACCACCCCTGGCGCGGGCCAGGCCTGGCCGCGTGGCCAGGTGGTGTGGCCAGGCCCCAGCCCCTCTCCGTCTCGTATTCTGGCTCCAGATGTCTTCCGGTAAAATAGTTACTTTCGCTTTTGTCCCGTCCAATTCCGAGAATATTCATTTTCTGACTTCCTGGAACCAAAAATAGCAGAAAACAGGCAGCTGCCACTGTGGCTCTTGTTAATAGGTTAGTCCAAGAAATCATATGAAAAGTACTACAAAGTGTGGACTAAACACAAGAAAGTAGATAAAACCAAGCATGGAACATCAAAATTATAGATACATTTGCAATGTATCACCCCTCCAGTATTAAGTCGCAAGCAACGGATAATTGCATTAAGCATTGTGTGTAAAGTAAACAATACGATTGTTCTATGAACAAAGGATCGTTGCTTTCTCCCTAGTAGAAACAACACATCTAGTACCTTAGAGATTTTTGTCACTTCCCTAGATTACTAGAGGCATGAACTCACTATCCAACATAAATACTAACTCTTGGAGTTTCTACCATCTACTTGGCCAAGATAGCTACTAACAACGGAAAGCATGCAAGATCACAAATAACAAAGACATGATAGAATCAATAATCAATCTGAAATAGCATCTCAATATCCATCGGATCCCCATAAACACAACACGTAGGATTAGAAATAGATGATCTTGATCATGAATGGAGGTCACAAGATCTAAACATGATAGCACAAAGGAGAAGAACCAGCCACCTAGCTACTACATGGACCCGTAGTCCAAGGATGAACTACTCATGCATCACACCAGAGGCTTGCATGGTGATGAAGAAGGCCTCCAGGGTGAATTCTCCCCTCCGGCAGGGTGCCGGGAAGAGCTTCAGATCCCTCCTGATCTAGGGATGGAGACGACGGCAGCTACCGACCCTTTCGTAGAATTTTAATCGGGTACTTAGGGTTTCTGTATCGGAGGCATCTTATAGTCGGAAGGGGAGGCCGAGGGGGTGCCTAGGGGCGGCCAGACAACCCCCTGGCGCGGGCCAGGCCTGGCCGTGTGGCCAGGTGGTGTGGCGGGCCCCTGGCCCCTCTCCATCTCGTATTCTGGCTCCGTGTCCCCCTCGGTGAAAAATTGACTTGGCTTTTGTCCCGTCCAATTCCGAGAATATTCATTTTCTAACTTCCTGGAACCAAAACCAGCAGAAAACAGGTAGCTGGCACTGTGGCATCTTGTTAATAGGTTAGTCCAAGAAAGTGTATGAAAAGTACTCCAAAGTTGGAAAAGAACATAAGGAAGTAGATAAAAACCAAGCATGGGACATCAAAAATTATGGATACGTTAGCAATGTATCAAGCGGGTGGAGGTGGAAGAAGGGGTGACATAGGTATGCCCTATAGGCACCTACTATTGGCCTACCTGCTGCGGCTCAACGGAAGGCCCACTCGATGACCTAACAGGTCCATGACGCCCATGACGTTTCGGCTGACATGAAGCCCGTATGGACACGGACTCCAAGTGTACAAGACAAGGAAACCTCAAGACTAGAGTTTGAATCTAACCTGTATTGGTACCTAAAACCTAGACTCCCCATATATAAACGCTAGGAGGGTCCAACGAGGAGGGCACTTCACCGAATAGACAGATCTACGATCTCCCATAATAGACAACAGATCTAGACAACACCCGTAGCATACACATACTCCAGATCCAATCTACGCATCCACCGCCATCGGCGACCTTGTAATCCTTCGGATCATCATCAATCAAGAGAAGACAAGCAGGAGTAGGGTTTTCCCTCCGAGGGCCTGAACCTAGGTAAACATCGTGTCCTGCGTTGCTTGTCTGTTAGAACAACGAGATCTCCAGCGCACCCCTCTTCTCCAAATCCCAAGTCCATAACAATGGGCATTGATGAGTTTAACCCTCGTCAATTGGCCCCATCTGTTGGAACTGGGCGTGCTGATGTTGCGATCTCGACGGCTCCATCAACCCGACGATCAACGATCACTCGCCGATCTCAGGAGATCAACGTCTACTTCAGCCTCGCATGAGATGAGAAGAAATCTATGCTACGTGCTCACAGGTTCAAGATCACTGCCACCCTCGAGTGCAGCTAAACCGATCTAGAAGATCGAGAATTCCAAGATATTCGTCGGTAGCTGAAAGGAATCATCATGGACAAGCCGGCAGCCGACTGATTCAGCGAAGTAGACATACAATCGCGTCGGCAACATCGCGAGTAGCCAAACAAAAATGAAAGTATATTCTCCCAATAAACACAACAATGAGACTATATCTTATTGGTACATCTACTCCAAAAAGTACACACATGCCTCTCCTTATTTGTCGTTTTGTTTGCCTCCCAATGTTTTTTCTGCTTAATCATCTTATCTCCAAGTATGAAGTATCCAAATGGTGTCGCGCTGGCATTTGGTCATGCGGGTTGAATCGAGGCTTTCATGGTTACATGATCTCGTTCAGTAGCATAGTCATCAAAAGTACACCACGGCCCATCAGATCCAACCTCAAATGCTTTGCACAAAGTTATCCTATATCATCGTGGCCATTTAATAGTTCTATTACATGGTAAACCTTATTTTCTCTAGCCTGTTAAATCATCATAATGACAAGGAGTGTACAGAGGTGTCCCAAAACGTGAGCACACGTCAGCTAGCTGGACTTGGCAGTCGATAGTGGCTAAATTACATGCAAAATGCTCCAGGGCTAAACAGAGTACCAAACTCGCACCATGCGCGCATTCAAGGTTTTGACGGAGCTGCACGTGCCAATCATCGGGCAACCAATTCACGTGCATCGTGTACAGCCTCTTTTCGGTGGCCTTTCTCGTGCTCCCATAGGGCGGTGATCTTGCTGCCGAGGTGTCGATCAACACGCCCCTCGATTTCCTCCCGTCGGAGCACCGGCGGATCGGCAAGTACTAGTTCGTCGGGCCCTAGATGGAGCGGGGGTCTTGTAATATGTCACCCATCGGGGTGCATGACGTACGAGGTGATCTCGAAGGGGAGGTCCTCCTAGATATGCAGATCATGTGCCAATAGGACCGAGGAGGATCGGTCGTCCAGTGCAAATGGGATCAAACCACTAGTAGAAAACGGACTGTTGGTCCATGAGCATTAGTCCCGGTTCTGCTACAAACCGGGACTAATGCCCTGGTCCCAACGGCTTTATCTGGCCGCAGGGGGCGGCAGACACTAGCCCCGGTTCGTGTAACAAATCGGGACTAAAAGGTGTCAGGCAGGCTGGGTCCGGCGCCAGACCCTTTAGTCCTGGTTTGTTACACGAACCGGGACTAAATGTGGACCTTTAGTCCCGGTTTTAGAAACAAACCGGGACTAAAGGCCTGGCTATATCTTCTTCCCAACCAGCCCGAGCCACCATTTCAAGCTGGTGGCTCCTCTCTCTTTCTTGCTTCAACAAGCTCGAGTTCATGCCCAATTTTCTCTGAAGATTTGTCTATATTTTGTGGTGCCCCATCTATACAAAGGTTCTAAAAGGTGAGCAACTTCATCCTTTGAACTCTCATTGCTATATTAGCTCATTACATGCTCTATCTTGTAGATGGATTTGTGGATTTAGTTTGGTAGTAATTTTTGTAATGATAACATGAGATCGATGTTTAGATTCTATCTATCTTGTATTAATGTAAGGAACTCCAAGATAAATATCACAATATGTGGATTCTATCTATATATCTTGTTTTGGCACATAGTCTCAAAATTTGATTTTAGAAGCACACATGCGTGAGTTTATCATTCTAACTAGCTGGGCAAAATACCCTTCTTCGTCTTCTACCTGCCTTCAGTAAACTGAAAAAATTGTAATAAAGATAGGGTTAATTCATAAAAGCTTGATAAGAAGACATCACAGTACATCTTCGAGGAGCTCCTCTATGGCGAGCTCCTTGAAGATGTCTGAGGATAGGATCCTAAGACATCTTCGAGAAGCTCCGCCGTAGTGGTGTCCTTCTCGCACAATCTTGGAGTTAATAACTTCTCTAGCTATAGATTAATACTCCGGGTAACTAAAACAATTCACATATTAGGGAGTGCCTCTATGGCGAGCTCCTCGAAGATGTCTGAGGACGGGATCCTAAGACATCTTGGAGAAGCTCTGTCGTAGTGGTGTCCCTGCTCTCGCACACCATCTTTTAGTTTATATCTTCTCTAACTAGATCAGTATGCTAGTGGAGCTAACTAATTTCACATATTAGAGAGTGGCTCTACGGCGAGCTCCTCAAAGATGTCTGAGGACGAGGTCCTAAGACATCTTCGAGAAGCTCCGCCGTAGTGGTGTCCCTGGTCTCGCACACCATCTTGCAGTTCTTCACAAGAATGCATACCTATTTATAGATTAAGCAGCACAACATAGTGTCGGGCACTGAAGACATAATGTCGACACACTCACCCCTAGTGCTGCCACCCACCCAAAATAGTGTCGTCATTTACTGGCTTAGTGTTGCTCACTGAGAAGTATCGGCATGTTGTTGCCACATCCACATTAGTCCCGGTTGGTGCCTCCAACCTGGACTAAAGGTTCATCATTTCTTTAGTCCTGGTTGTTGGCTTTAATTTTGTTTTTAGACTAGTACTAATTTTATCATCATGATTTTGTTTGATGTACTTAATTAATTATATAATGCAGATGAGCCGGCAATGGATGTACGATGACCGACTCTCTAGCGAGTTCATTAAAGGCATGCATTCTTTTCTCCTTGTGGCCGAGGAAGACAAGCGGAATGGTTTTATGTCTTGTCCATGTGGTGTTTATCGAAATCATAAGGAATACTCTTCCTCAAGAGTCCTTCACAGCCACCTGTTTCGGTCCGGTTTCATGACCGTCTATAATTGTTGGACCAAGCACAGAGAAAGTGGGGTTATGATGGAAGACAACGAAGAAGAAGAGAATGATAACAACTACCCTACTATGTCCCCTGAATATGATGGTACTATAATGGAAGACAATGATGAAGAAGAAGATGAAGAACGGGCATCATATCTGCCTGATGATCTTAGTCGGGCCATTGTTGATGCCCAGGAAGAATGTGTAACTGAAAGGGAGAGGTTGAAGTTCAAGCAGATGTTAGAGGATCACAACAAATTGTTGTACCCAAATTGTGAAGATGGGCACAAAAAACTGGGTAGCACACTGGAATTGCTGCAATGGAAGGAAGAGAATGGTGTGACTGACAAAGGATTTCAAAAGTTGCTGAAAATAATGAAAAAGTTGCTTCCAAAGGATAACTAACTGCCCGCCAATACCTGATACATTGCAAATGTATCGATCATTTTTGATGTTCCATGCTTGGTTTTATCTACTTTATTGTGTTTTGTCCACACTTTGGAGTACTTTTCATTTGATTTCTTGGACTAACCTATTAACAAGAGCCATAGTGCCAGCTGCCTGTTTTCGGCTATTTTTGGTTCCAGGAAAGTCAGAAAATGAATATTCTCGGAATTGGACGGGACAAAAGCCAAAGTTCCTATTTTCCTGGAAGACTCACGGAGCCAGAAGGAGAGCCGGAGAGGGGCCACAGGGTGGCCACACCACCCCTAGGCGTCAGTCCCCCAAGGCCGTGCCAGGGCATGGTGTGGGCCCCCTGGCCGCCCACCGACCTTGCCCTTTGGCCTATAAGAAGCCTCCCGATGCATAAACCCTAAATAATCCAGCCTCCAGCCTGGAAAAGTTCCGCAGCGCCGCCACCACCAAAGGGAAGATTCGGGGGACAGAAAGTCTCTGTTCCGGCACCCTGCCGGGACGGGGAAGTGCCCCCGGAGCCATCTCCATCGATCTCCACCACCATCTGCATCACCATTGTTGATTCCCATGATGAGGAGGGATGGTTCTCTCTCGAGGCTAAGGGTTCTATCAGTAGCTATGTGTTCATCTCTCTCTCTATGCATGATCATATTGTGATCATGAGCTTGTAATCTATAGATCTACCTTGCTACTCAAGTGCTTTAATAGATCTCTGCTCTCCCCATGTGTGTGAAAGTGACAGCGTGCACACCATGGTGGCACTTAGTCTAGAGATTACAAAAACATATTATGAGTTATATTTGGAGTTAAAGGATGTTTCTATGAAATTGTGGTGTTTGTTGGACTCATCTAGTACTCAAGGTGACAGTGTGGGGTTATTTAGATGGGAAAGGCTTACTTTGAGGTGTGCTGTTATAGCCCTACCATGGATTAGAGTGTCCAACCGGAGAGTAGTATCATAAACAGAAGATATATTTATGAGAGAGTGTTCACTAGTGAAAGTATCATCCCTAGGCCTTGTTTCTAAACATTGAAACACCGTTTTCTATTAGATCTATTACATGTTTGCTTGCTTCCATCTTTATTTCAGTTTTCCTTTAGTCTCTTCCATGCCATCAAAGTATTTTCTAGCACCGTTATCTTATATCCATACCACTTGTATTTCACTATCTCTTCGCCGAACTAGTGCACCTATACACCTGACAAGTGTATTTGGTGTGTTGGGGACACAAGAGACTTCTTGTATCTTGATTGCAGGGTTGCTTGAGAGGGGATACCTTTGACCAATTCCTCCTTGAGTTCGATAAACCTTGGGTGATCCACTTAAGGGAAAACTTGCTACTGTTCTACAAAACCTCTGCACTTGGAGGCCCAACAACTATCTACAAGAATAGAAGGGCGTAGACATCGGTACCTACGAAGCAAAGAAGGTTGTCTGCCCTCTAGGATTAGAGGTGCAGAAGATACATGCATGCATTAATGACTGCATCCTCTACCGCAGTGAGAAGTACGAGAATTTAGTTGCATGCCCAGTATGCACTGCATTGCAGTATAAGATAAGACAAGATGACCCTGATGATGTTGAGGGCGAGAGCCGCATGAAGAGGGTTCCTGCCAAGGTGATGTGGTATGCTCCTATAATACCACGGTTGAAACGTTTATCCAGGAACAAAGAGCATGCCAAGTTGTTGCGATGGCACATGGAAGACCGTAAGAAAGACAAGATGTTGAGACACCCCGTTAATGGGTCACAGTGGAGAAAACTCAAGAGAGAGTTCCCGGACTTTGCAGGTGACGCGAGGAACTTATGGTTTGGTCTAAGTACAGATGGCATGAATCCTTTTGGGGATCAGAGTTGCAGTCATAGCACTTGGCCTGTGACTCTGTGTATCTATAACCTTCCTCCTTGGTTGTGCATGAAGTAGAAGTTTATTATGATGCCAGTGCTCATCCAAGGCCCGAAGCAACCCGTCAACGACATTGATGTGTACCTAAGGCCATTAGTTGAAGAATTCTTACAGTTGTGGCACAGACAAGGTGTACGTGTGTGGGATGAGAACAAGTAGGAGGAATTTGACCTACGAGCATTGTTGTTCATAACAATCAATGATTGGCCTACTCTTAGTAACATTTTAGGACAGACAAACAAGGGATACAATGCATGCACACACTATTTAAATGAGACTGAAAGTATATATTTGGATAAATGTAAGAAGAATCTATACCCGGGGAATCGTCGTTTTCTTCCGCCCACACACACCCTAAGAAACAAAGGTAATCATTTCAATGGTGAGGCAGACAGCCGGTGTAAGCCTATCCTCCGTACTGGTGATGATGTATTTGATATGGTGAAGTAATTAAAAGTAATCTTTGGAAAGGGTCCTGGTAGACAATCTGTTCTGAAGGACGATGTCGAACACGCACCCATGTGGAAAAAGAAATCTATATTTTGGGAGCTACCCTATTGAAAACTCCTTGAGGTTCGCTCTGCAATTGACGTGATGCACCGGACGAAGAATCTTTGCGTGACGCTTCTAGGCTTCTTGGGCGTGTATGGGAAGAATAAAGGTACACCGAAAGCACGGCAGGACCAACAACGTATGAAAGACCGAGATATCATGCATCCAAAGCTATTTGAAGGTACTGCCAGCTATGCTCTTACCAAAGAAGAGAAGGAAATCCTTTTTGAAGTCCTTTACAGTATCAAGGTCCCATATGGTTTCTCATCGAACATAAAGGGAATAATAAATATGGCAGATAAAAAATTTCAATACCTAAAGTCTCATGACTGCCATGTGCTTATGACAAATCTACTTCCGATAGCATTGAGGGGACTCCTGCTGGAAAATGTTCGAGTACCCATTGTGAAGCTATGTGCGTTTCGCAATGCAATTTCTCAGAAGGTAATTAGTCTAGATAGTCTACCAAGGTTACAGAAAGATGAGGTCCAATGTCTTGTCAGCTTCGAGTTGGTGTTCACACCACCCTTCTTGAATATTATGAGGCACATCCTTGTTCACCTAGTCAAAGAGATTAACATTTTCGGTCCTGTATTTCTACACAATATGTTCCCCTTTGAGAGGTTCATGGGAGTCTTAAAGAAATATGTTCATAACCATGCTAGGCCAGAAGGAAGCATATCAATGGGATATGGAACAGAGGAGGTCATTGAGTTTTGTGTTGACTTTATTCCTGACCTTAAGCCCATCGGTGTTCCTGAATCATGACATGAGGGTAGACTGATTGGTAAAGGCATGCTAGGAAAGAAAGAAAGGATATGTATGGATGGACATTCTCTCACTAAAGCACACTACACAGTTCTGCAAAGTTCCACCTTGGTGGCTCCGTGTATCGAGGAACACAAGAATATTGTACACTCCAACAACCCGGGGAAGCCTAGCTCCTGGATTAGAGATGAATACATGAGGACTTTCGGCGGTTGGTTGCAGACACATCTCACGAATGACATCAATGTTGGAGAGCAGTTGTACTTGTTGGTAAGGTCACCATCTTTGACTATATTGACTTTCCAAGGGTACGAGATAAATGGGAATACATTTTACACGATCACCCAAGATAAAAAGAGCACCAACCAAAACAGTGGTGTCCGATTTGATGCAACTAACGAGAATGGGTATAAGGATACATATTATGGTTACACAGAGAATATATGGGAACTTTACTATGGACCTTATATTAAGGTCCCTTTGTTTTGGTGCAAATGGGTCAAGCTGACAGGAGGCGGGGTTGAGGTAGACAAGAAATACGGAATGACAACAGTGGATCTCAACAACCTTGCGTATAAAGATGAACCATTTGTCCTAGCGAATGATGTGGCTCAGGTTTTTTATGTGAAGGACATATCTACCAAAACGGGAAAAAGGAAAGATAAGCAAAAGAATATAGCATACGATGAGCCAAAGTGCCACATAGTTCTTTCAGGGAAAAGAAACATCGTGGGGGTGGAGGATAAGACAGACATGTTAGAAGATTATGATAAGTTTCATGAAATTTCACCCTTCGCTGTGAATAATGACCCAAGCATCCCGTTAAGTAAGGAAGATGCTCCATGGTTACGGATTAGAAGAAAACTCTAACAATAGAGATGTGTGGATGTTGGTGATGTACAATATTATTAAACCTTTATTTTGAATGATCTGCTTATATATATGGATATGAACTGTCTCGGTCTCAATAGGTAGTATTGCAACTTTCTATGGCCAACAACTTAACAAAGATATTTATTAATATTAAAACGTAAAAATTAGTCAAAATCATATCTAGCCTTGTAGTACACAGCTTCAGGGTCGTATTCAGAATCGTCATTGTCATTGTCGTCGCTTGTAGCACGCGGCAGGATCCTCGTCCCTTCCTCGTCTTGTGCATAGGGGAACGGGGGAGGGGGCACCTGCCACTCCGGCCTCAGATTCACGACGCGCGGGGGAGGGGGCTCCCGGCTGGTGAAAGTGCGGGTACCTCAGGTGAGGATGGTCTCCCATGGCGATGTAGCGCATCACGCCGGTGATAGTCCGGTTCGCCCACCACAGGAAGCGACCGGCCTCGTTGTGGTTCACAGGGGGCGGGCTGTCACCCTCGTACCTGGTGAGCTCCCTTTCCTGCCGGTTTGCAAAGAAGGCATTCCAGGTGTCGAGGTTGTCAGGATCCCAATGGGGATCCATCCGCTGCTCCGGCGTGAGGTCGAGGTAGAAGTGCTTCGTGATGGCCGCCTGGCGGGCCAAACATTGAGGCACAGGAGGAATAGGAACCCCTCCAGCGCTCAACATCCAGCCGGTGGGCAGCCGGTACCCCGGCGGGCATGGGTAGCTGGAGGCGCACATCGCCTCGGTCTCCTCGAGCGTCAGAAGGGCCCAGTAAGCGGTGTCCATTGTTGTGAGAGAGAATGTGTGGATGTGTGGATGGACATGGAAGTCAGCCTAGATATAGAGGGAAATGGCGGGAAAACATGACGGGAAGCGGGGAAATGGTAGGAAAACATGGCGGGAAGCGGGGGAAATGGTGGGAAAACATGGCGGGAAGCGGGGGAAATGGCGGGAAATATCTAGTCCCAGTTAGTGGCTCCAACCGGGACTAAAGGCCCTTGAATTATCTTTTAGTCCCAGTTACTACTTTTAGTATTAAATATTATATTCCTAATGAGTATATTATTTTTTGTGAATATTTTGGTATATTATATGTATTTTTCTGTTGTTTAAATAATAAACTATATTTTCCAACTTTCATACTAAATATAATACTTGTTAAACAATAGATAATTTTATTTAAGTTGTATAATAGAGTATGAAAATAGATTTAAATTATAGATCTTATGTTTGTGATTTTTTTGATATATAATACATAATTTTCTAAAAACTATAAACCATTTTTCTTTTTGGCGCCAAAAACACCCTTTAGCCCCGGTTTATATTACAAACCGGGGCTAAAGGGTAAAGGGGTATGTCGCGCGGGAATAGCGGCGGGCCGAAAAGACCTTTGGCCCCGATTTTATGATCTATGCATTGATGAATGTGATGCTTCTTGTCTGTATTATTTTATCGACTCTTCACTCCATAAACCTGAGGCCATGTTTATTGAGCTCAGTTTCGCTTGGGGACAAGCGAAGTCTAAGCTTGGGGCAGTTGATACGTCCATTTTGCATCACTATTCTATATCATAATTTACTATTATTCATTGATATATTTCATATTAAGAGATGATACTTATGTAATTTCATCTGTTTTTGCATGGTTGATGACTTTTGGAACATGGACCACTTCAGTTAGGATTCTGATGGAAAAGGTGCTGTTTGGAGGCAAAATTCGCGAAGATCAGAAAATCCGGGAAAATACATGGAGAATCCTATTTTCCAAAAGACGAAGACTGCCAGAAGGAGGAGTGGAGATGGGCCACAGGGGGCCCACACCACCCCCTGGTGCGGGCCACCCTAGGCCGCGCCACCAGGTGGTGTGGCCGCCCTGGTCCACCTCCAACTCTCCCCTCTGGCGTATATTATCCTCCCGAAACCCTAAGACTCGGGGAGCGACCATAGAAAGATTCCGCCGCCTCTTCGGGGCGGAAAACACCGAGAGAGAAAGATCTCTCTAGCAGGCAGAATTCTGCCGAGGGAATTCCTTCCCGGAGAGGGGAGATCGTCACCATCAACACCACCATCAAGCTGGACTTCATCGGGATCATCATCGTCATCACCACCATCATCTCCATCAGCACCATCATCACCACCATCATCTCGCTGTAACAATTGGGTTGAATCTTGCATAGTTTTTAGGGGAAACTTTCCCGGTGTTGATTACTCTTTGTAGTTGATGCTATTGAGTGGAACCATTGAATTATTGTTTATATTCAGATTGTTATACATCATTATTCCATCTCTGATCATGATCCATATGATGTCTTGTGAGTAGTACGTTTAGTTCTTGAGGACATGGGAGAAGTCATGTTGTTAGTAGTGGAGTTGTGTCGAGAAAGATTCAATGGTTTTTTATTTAAGTTGTGATGTACTTCTTCTAGTGGTGTCATGTGAACGTCGACTACATGACACTTCACCTATATGGGCCTATGGGAATGCATTGTGTATTTGGCTACTAATCGTAAGAGTTGCAGGAGTGATAGAAACCTGAACCCTCGTTAGGAAACCTTTGCACAAGGGATGTCAGGGTCTTAGAGTTTAAAGGTGTGGTTAGGTTTCTACCTTAATTACTTTCTTGTACTTGCGGATGCTTGCAAGGGGTATAATCACAAGTATGTATTAGTCCTAGAAAGGTCGGTACATTAGTACAGGTTCACCCACAAAACACTTAACAAGTTAAAGAAGATTAATCAACTATATGAAGAGAAAGCACTTGACGATATTCCCATGTGTCATCGAGAATGTTTGGTCATCCTAAGTAATACAACCGGCTTGTCCTTTGCTGCATAAAGGATTGGGCCACTCGCTGCATTTATTCTTATTGTCTTTTATCTACTCGTACTTTATTTGCTTGCATTATCAAAAACCCCTAAAAATATGTTTGCTAAGTATTTGCAGAGAATTCCTGATCCATACCCCTAGCCAGCACCTTCTGCTCCTCGTTGGATTCGACACTCTTACTTATCGAAAATACTGCGATACACCCCCTATACTTGTGGGTCATCACCGCCGTTGCTGCTCGCCGCGCCCGTGGAGAGCTCGCCGTCGCCGTTCTTGCCGCCAGCCACGAGTTCGCACCGCCGCCGTAGTCTTCCCGCCGCGCCGCCGTTGCCACCCGTCGCCCGTGGAAAGCTCGCCGCCGCCTCCCACGTCCTCCGTCGCCCCTGCAGGTGAGGTCAATTTCTAGTTAGTATATATATTTTAATTAGCTAGTTTAAGTTAGTTTAGGTTAGGTTAGTATAGTTAGTATTAGGGTTAATTGTTAGTATTAGTTAAGTTAGAATTTGTATTAGTTAAGTTAGAATTAGAATTAGTATTACTATTAGGTTAATCTAGTTATTAGTATTAGGGTTAATTGTTAGTATTAGTTAAGTTAGAATTAGAATTAGTATTACTATTAGGTTAATCTAGTTATTAGTATTAGGGTTAATTGTTAGTATTAGTTAAGTTAGAATTAGAATTAGTATTAGTATTAGGTTAATATAGTTATTAGTATTAGGGTTAATTGTTAGTATTAATTATTTAGAATTAGAATTAGTATTAGTATTACGTTAATCTAGTTATTAGTATTAGGGTTAATTGTTAGTATTAGTTAAGTTAGAATTAGAATTAGTATTAGGGTTAATTGTTAGTATTAGTTAAGTAAGAATTAGTATTAGGTTAATCTAGTTATTAGTATTAGGGTTAATTGTTAGTATTAGTTAAGTTAGAATTAGTATTAGTATTAGTTCTTAGTATTAGGGTTAATTAGGTAAATACCCCCACCTCCACCCCGGGTCTAGCCATGACCCGGAGAGTCCGATCCGTCCCGGGGGTATAACCCTAAATAGCTGTTTATAGTAGTTAGTGTTAGATTTAGGGTTAGTGTTATTAGGGCAATACTTAGTGATTTAGTTAATGTTTATGTTTTATGATTGTTTATTGCTATTATTTAGTTATGCCGCGTACTCCAAGCCTACTGGACTCCGTCGGTTCCGGGGATGTCCGAGCCTGGGCTCCGTCGGGCTGGCACTGGGAGGTGCTACATGTCAGGACTCGTATCTTGGTGAGGAATCCGGGTATCATCGTCGATCCAGAGCTTCTTTGGTGGCATCCACGAGGTCCAGGAGCGGTGCAGAGGGAGCTGGCCCCCGAGGTGGTGGTACGTCGTCGTATGAGGGAGGAGGATGAGCAGGTCCGCCGATATATGTATCTTTTGGAGACCAGGTTCTCCAATATCTAGCAGGTTCACGGATCTGATCACCCGAGCTATTCTCCGGTGATGGTTCCTCTTCTCTGGGTGCAGAGCTGCCGTGGCACAGAACGCGGCAGCCGAGTTTGCTAGTTTTATATTATGAGTGAGATATGAGCGAGATGTACTATTGTACTTTATCTTATATTATTCTACTTTATCTTAATGCAAAATTGTTCCATTATTAGTACATAATCTTTTTTTTATGTATCCAAGTCATCGCAATTGTAATATTCTTTTACTTAATGCAAAATTGTTTTATCTTTTTCTATATTAGTTAAGCTATGGATGGTAGACGGAATGAAGAGGAGATTCTCAACATGATAGATGAGGGTACTGGGGGTTCTTATTACGATGATGGCTCCTAGTATCTTAATTTGTCTGGAGGAGACGAGGGTGGAGACGATAGTGGAGACGATGGTGCTGACCATGGTACAGACCATGGAGAAGACACCATAATAATAACAAAGTCCCGCGAGGTATATAAAGCCTCTACCAATCGATCACTAGTATAGATGCACTAATTGATTCGTATATATGTACTGGCGAATGTTTCTTCTCTTAGACATTCGCATCCGGCCAATCTTCTACAAGGACAAGAGGCCCGGCACAACAGTTGCCCGCTGATGTCCATTTTAGCATTGACTTAGTCTCTGCGCTGGGTCAACCATTGGAGCACAAAGAATCTGTGAATGCATTTGTACATCAATGTGGAGTGATTGTTAGAGACACCATCCTGGTCACCACGCGAGAGTGGAATAAGCCAGGAAAGAAAAGGGATCCAGCTAGGGCTAGTTTTGTAGATGACAGAGCAAGAGATGTGATGTGGAATTCTCTCATGACACATTTTGCCCTACTAGTCTTGAAGACTGATGATCTCACACAGAAAATGACGAGGAAAGTCAAGGTGTGGGCTCTTAAGAAGATGGGTGAACTATTCAAGGACTAGAAGAAAATATTGTACCACAGCTATGTGTAGAAGAAAAAAACTCCTCCATTCACTGGCCCACTAAAAATATAGTAGGATAACTGGGCCGCATTTGTGGAATACAAGGACTCGGCACGAGCTGTGGCAATGTCAGAAAAGAATAAGCTAAATGCAGCCAAAAAGAAATATCACCATCATATGGACACATGTGGCTACAAGAGTGCCATGCCTAAGTGGGATAAAGCTGAGGCCGACCTGGAGGCTAAAGGGGTCACTCCAGCTATGTCTCGTTGGCCCAGGAGGTCAAGAAATTGGTTACTCGGGCATGGGGCATCGTATGACCCAGAAACATGCGAGATTGTTGCAACCAATGAAGTTGCTGCACCCACAAATGTTCTTATTAAAGTGATAAAAGAGGTTGAAGAGGGAATGTTTGTTCCCGATAGCGAGAACGATGAGCTGACAAAGGCCCTCGGGAATCCTGAAAAGGCTGGACGAACAAGAGGCTTCGGACCTTCTTTTCCATGGGCAATCGGGTTTCCCGAGGACCTTGACATGTACAGAAGCCGATCGAGAAAAACAAAGCGGCAAAAATAGGAGGATGCGGAGCGATTCGCGAGGTTTGAGCCATGTTGCAGGAGCATCGGCAGGAGCTTAATGAACTTAAAGGGCTCCGACAGCAAGATCCTACACCAGACAGTACAGTCGGCCCATCACAACGGAAAAGCAACGTGGCTTCCACGGAGGGCCATGGTAATGATGCAACGATGGATGTGTACCCCGTGGATGCAATTAAGGAGAACACTAGTTGTGAGCTGCATGTTGAACTGAAGAACATATCGATGAAGGTGGCGGTCGGCTTTGCTTTACCTTCTACACCGGGAGCGACCTACCATTGCAATCCGATTCCAGCTGGCTATGATCATGTCGGTGTGGATGAAGTTCAACCGCTGTGTCAGTCACTACAACTTGACTTCCCTGGAGGTGAAGGGGAGACGACACTGAGAGAAGTCACGAGTGGCTTCATTCTTTAGAAAAAGGAATACACCAAGTTTCTAGGCTCGGCACCAAGGCCACCTTCTCCACCGAGAAACAATCCATCACCTCTAAGGCCACCATCTCCTCCCAGTAA
Organism: Avena eriantha; assembly: GCA_910589775.1. Lineage (NCBI taxonomy): Eukaryota > Viridiplantae > Streptophyta > Magnoliopsida > Poales > Poaceae > Avena > Avena eriantha. Next base: position 332,282,768 of record OU342746.1, read on the forward strand.
AAGTCCACCTCCAAGTCTACCTCCAAGTCCACCTCCAAGGGCACTGTCTCCTCCTAGTAAAAGTCCACCACCTCCAAGTCCAATCCATAACCTCAACATGAGGCATCTCAATCTACGCAGCCGCCTCCACCCACAAAGGGCCGAAAGCGAAAGAATAGCACCGCTCCGTTGAGCGGTAACCGACGCCCAAAGTGACAGTTGTCTCCCTCCCAAGAGTACCGTCAGTTCCTCCCAAGAGGGCTTACAACCTGAACGATGACGAGACCGATGCGGTCGTACGGGCTGAAGTGGATGCGCATTTTAAAAAGAAACAACCTGATCCAGAGGTCCAAATAAAACCGGAAACCAAGGAGCACTTTAGAAAATTACTGACGTAGCCATCCCAAGCTCAGTTAAATGCGCCAGATGACTATACACGATGTCTTCAGAAGACACTGAAACAGAAGAGATCAAGTGGTAGAGAAAGCATCACAAAAGACGTTCCCCGACAGGGAGAACAAGCAAAACAATCGAGTGGTAGCGGAAGCATCGGAACGGATGTTCCCCAGCTGGGGAAACAAGCAAAGCAATCGAGTGGTAGTGGAAGAATCAAAAGAGACATTCCCCAGCTGGGGAAACAAGCAAATCAATCCATCCCCCCGCTCTAGGTGCCCGAACCTCAACTATATGGGGGAGAACCTTTGCATATAGAAACGGCTAAGATATTGGTCGAGCAATGTAATATGTCTATTCATGACATTATTCACGGCGATCATATGCCCAAGGCTGAGGTAGCACCCAAATTTGTTCACAGGGAGCCTCTGCTCAGTTCTGACAGGCTTCGGGATATGCCAATATAAATGCGACAATTGCATGAATGGTACATGAAAGTATCAAAACAAGAGCGATATTGGCTCATAGCGAAAGTTCGAAAAGACCATTATTACTTCACTCAAGACGTGGTCCCTATTGAATTTACAGAATTATTTCAGTTATTCAATCTAAAGAAACTCGACAAATCTATCCTCAGTTGCTATTGTCTGTAAATGATTACTTTATTTATGTAATTAAGTCTCTATCTCAGCTTGTTCAATTCATTGCCGGTAAGTATACTCACTATATTCTTTTGTACGCTATATATAATGATGCAGATTGAAGATTCTCGAATGTAAAAGAAAGGCTATCAACGGATTTGGGTTCATTGACCCACATCGAGTTAATGGAGCTGTGCTAAAGGATAAGCCACTGGAGACCGAGCAAAACTTGCTCCGATTTCTCATGAACCAACATTTCTGTAATGAAATACTATTTTCTTACCACGACGACAAGTGAGTTCTTGTACACATTAACTTTTGCTTACTCGATGTTAAGTGTAAATGATGAGTTACTGACGTATGTAAACCTTGCGTAGGTACTACTGGATTCTTCTAAGCATTTCAGTTGACATGGGAAGAGTTCACATCATGGACTCACTAAACAAAGACATTGAAGACTACCGCAGCATTATCGATATGCTCCAGAGGTAATTTCAACCAGTATCACACTATATCAGTTTCTTTCATTCATTTTCTGAGATATCAAGTAGTTATTGACTTATACATTCATTTTCTTTGTCGGGTAGTGTTTGGACACGGTTCAAGAACAAGGTCTGCGGTCAATGGCTTGAGGAGCTATTTTCTAAATCGGTCTCAGTAAGTAGTACGAACTAAGTCCGTGCATCTATTTAATTCTACTTTATGTGCATTTATCATGCTAGAGTTATTATTTGATTGAATTCTATTCTTGTAAAGTGCGCGAGGCAGCCACGGGGGACTAATCTATGTGGATTCTACGTGTGCGAGTTCATTCGCATCACTACTGAGAAGCCCTTGCAAACTGTTCGAGTAAGTAAACAATATATTCACCCTTTATTTTTATTACAAAAAGTTGTTTTGAGTCTAATTCATATGATCTCCTTCTTTATAGTTGGACGCGATGCGGGACAAGCTCCTACCAGAGGACCGCCTACTAGCAAGCGAAGAAGAATTGGCTGGATTTTTTGTCAACGAGGTCATAGACCCATACGGAGAATACTCTCTAGATAGACCCTAAAGCATCCATGTAATGATCTCCATGTAATCAAATAGACAGGCTCTGGACCCGGTTGGGACTCCATGTAATGATCGACCTTCCATGCATGTATGCTTGTAAGAGAAATTATATTATATATATGCATCAATGTGTAGTAGCGTTCTGTATGTATACGAAAACTTGTTTCTAATGAAAACACAGAATGGAAAATAATTGAATATAAAACAAAAAATGAAAAGAAAAACACAAAATCATAAAACCCCATCTCCTGTCGCGGCAACAAAATGGCCCATAATGGTGCCGCGGCAGACACCCTTTAGTCCCGGTTCGTGTTGTCCTCCAGCCTAGCGCGGCTCGCGGGGTCACGTGGTGGATCTCTAGTCCCGGTTCGTAACAGAACCGGGACTAAAGGCCGGACCTTTAGTCCCGCTTTTGCAGTCCCGGTTTGCAATCCGAGATTAAAGGTCCTTACGAACCGGGGCTAATGGCCTGGTTTCTACTAGTGAACTTATACATGGGGTAGGTTTTTTCCAACCGCTACACAGGCTGGAGCTCACCCTTCACAATTCTTTTTTTACAACGTTTCACATCTCTAACAACCCTAGTGATTTGATCAAACCAAGGAAGTTTATGTCTCGGAATGCAGTTGATTTCACAACAGACAATACAAACTAACGGGTCTCATAACTTCACGATATACATCTATTGGTTTAGATGTATTTTATTTCAAAATTTATGCATGTTGTCTAAAATATAATTAAGCAATAGAATAGAATAGTCCAACTACATGACCTCTATATAGACAGCTTTGGTAGAGTAACTAGATTTTTATTTAATCCCGTAGATCAGATCGTGGGGTACATACCTACACTTTATGATTCTTACATCCAAAAGCTTTAAAGCACAAATCAGTACGCAGCACTTGCTGTCTCTGACAACTACTAATTATGTTTTAGGCAACAACAACCTTTTCCTAACTTAAACTCCGGCCTGTCTTGGCAAGAGCTTAGTCCCGGGGCATAACCAGATTCTGCGCACGAAGTAGTGCATTGTTTGAGTTCACAGGGAATTGATCCACTGTAGCCACACACCTCGATCACATCACGACCCCCTGTGCAAAAAAGAAACACAAATGGCAGAACATAGTTACTAAATTAGTTTGAAAGATCACTTTGAAGTGGACTACCTATTGCACTGATTCGAAACAACAAACATGTATATCAAACTAATGAAATAAATACTCTCTCTGATTTGATTTAATTGTCGTACGTTTAGACAATGTTTTGCCTAAACTTTTCCTAAATCCACGACAATTGAATTGGATCAAAGGATGTAGAAAATTATCAGCAGGGGTTACAAACCTATGTGGCCTTCAGACGCATAGCAGGATTGTAAACAAACATATAAGATCAGAAGAGCCCCCAAGGACACAACGCTTGTCATATTCTTGATACACGCCATGAGGAGAAGCTATTAGTTTTTCTTTGTCACTTCCTATACAGGCTGCGTCCCTCTCGTTCTTGCGTTTATATAGAGCCAGATGATAACGCATGCAATTAATGCATGGATACGTTAGTAGTTGTAGGAAATATACGATATCTAAGAAATTATTAATATATCAATACAAATTAAAACTTCCTATGCAGGAGTCAATATCATTACATCTCTCTGATTCTTATCTTTATATAGAGCCGTATGACACGTATGCAATTAATTACTTCCTTTTTATGAATAACTTGTGAAATATAGTTTTCTTTCATTTTTCTTACTAGGGAAATTACTTCCTTTTTTGTCATATTGTACATTAGTGTATACTTAAAGTTTCATCGACACGTTATTAATCCTAGGATATATACAATATTCCTTTATATACGGGAGAGAAAAATCTTTTTTTTGAAAGACACAGTACAATCGTACACGCTCACAACACGTACATGCACCCACCCCTATGAACACACACACGAACACCCTACCCCTATGAGCACCTCCGAAAAACTGAGCCGGCAGATCGGGTCTTAAGATTGATGAAGTCACCACGGGCACTAGAAACTGATTGAAGCAGATCAAATCTCCAACCTTATTAGTTGTATCTAAATATTTTTTCACACATTGTTTTATTTACTTATATCTAAAACCGTTTTTAAATATAGTCTGATTGTCTGACACAATTTTTCAGTCACCTTGAAAGTGTGTTTTCCACGGGTGAACCACCTGAACAATCACGGTTTCAAGGTGAAAGAGTTTCACATATTCAAGTCGGCACCTAAATGACCATCCCCATTTCTCATCACTGTATATGATCTTTTTTGAAGTACACACAACTGTAATCCTTCAGAGTTCAGAAAAACCGCAAACAACCATATTTCGGCTGAATACATCTGCTAACAACGAGTCAGAACAAAAACATACAAATCAAAAGGCAAGAAGGATGCACGCATCCAACGTCCATATATCTACTATTTATACATAGGCACAAAATCAGAAGCCACGACTCCATACATATATAGTGCACATGTTTAGAACTTCAGATTCAGTCTAAAAATCTAAACACCCGCACCCGCACACCTGCAGTTTTAGACCACACTGCTGCTGTTGTGAATGGTTGAAAGAGAAGGATGGAGGTGGAGGTGGCGCACCAAATCTGCACACCTACATTATATGTTCTGGACATAAGATTACACAGCTGCTGCTCCACATACGGGTCCGGCCGTTGGGGAGTTCTGGAGGGGAGGCCGCCCTAATCCCAAAAAAATTTGGAGCCCATACAAGGTATGTGCTTTATATATGACCTAGCGTAGATTCAGAAAAATAAAGAGTAGCAGTTCGGTGTGTCCTGTTGGTACAGATTTGGGCATTTTCACGTCAATGAAAAATAAAGGCCAGAGATGATGCAATTTCATCTAGCTGTCGGGATTCTAGTAACTGGGGTACCTCGACCTGACGGTCGCCGTCCCAGACGCGTCGCCTCATGAGCCAAGTGCTAGGTGACCAACCCCTCAAGAGCCTCGCCCAGGTTGCCTCCACAACGGCTGCCTCGCAAGGGTAAGGCTCCCTCCTTATCCAGGTCCCCAACGGGCCTCCGATACATTGGAGCATGACCCAGGGGCACGCTCGTAATCTCGCAGCAAAAGGGAAAAGAGACAACAAAACCTAGTGGGCGGCACTAGGACAGAGCAGACTGCCTCGGTAAAGAGGAGCTGGTCCGCCCTCTTCGGTGTAAAAGCGACATGGATGACTTCCGCACCAGCGGGGCCGCACCTTGCCACTTTGGTCCAAAGAAGGACAAGGTGGCATCGCGTAGCGGTGGGCGGAGCCGGTAGCCTCAGCTTTACGAAGGATTGGCAGGCAACAAGAAGCCCTATACCTAGTCCACACAAAGTAGACTGGTGGACCGAGCATTCTTCGGGCGGCAATGTGGAGACACTTCCTGCCCAAGGATTGGGGGAAGAGGCCCGACGCCCTTATAAAAGTAGAGCCGCTCCTACCTTAGAAGGGATCGATCTCTGAGATAAAAAAACCTAGACATTCATCCATCTTTGTACCATCGCGAGGCACCACGAGCAATACAACAATACAGGACTAGGGACTTTACCTCCTCACGAGGGTCCTGAACTTGAGTAAAAAACCTTGTGTCACTCTCTGTCGTGTGCGAGTTCCGTCGTCGCCATCGTCGTTGAGAAGGTCCGATCATGTGTTCAATCCCCTATCGAACTCAGGACTCGTCAGACCCCTTGTTCCTTCACGGGATGCAAGTCTCTGACACTAGCGGCATTGCTATGACCGGTGACTCAATCGACCATGTCACTCTTCCTCTCGATCGTAATCGGGGAATCGCAGTCGACATAGTGGAGCTAATGCAACCAGGCACCTGTCACCCATCGCCCATCAACTCTAGTCGTCTCGGTAGTTTCACAAGGACAGTCGTTCACTACCGATCTGATCTCATTCGGTACAAAAGGCATCAAAACAAATGTCCCCACTCACCAATTATCGGAAAGTGTGAATCTCCATGGACTTGATGGATGCATTAATTGATGTATGCCCTAATTATAGAATTCTAGTTCTAGTTATAGTTGTTTATCTTACTTTCAGTGTAGTTAACTTTAACTCGTTATGGTGCCTGATACAATAATGTCTACTATGGAAGTTTTGAGTTTGTCAGAAAAGCGGATTGATAATCTAATATTTCTATTGGCTTATCGAATCTTATTAACTATGCTCATGACTGTTGCATAAAACTGAAAGAAGATTTTCCAAGTTGAAATTATTCAAGAACTATTTGGGATCTACAATGTCTTGCGAGAGGTTAAATGGTTTAGAAACTTTATGTATCGATAAGAAGTTATTTGACGAGATTGATGTTGATTCCATCGTCATCGACAATGCTTATAGGAATTTACAGAGAAAATTTTAAGATAAAATGTAAACACTACTATTTTTATATTAATATTGCATTTGGCTACACTTGAAGTCTATTTTTCATCACATCATACATGTGTATCAATAAAGTAAATTTTCAGTAAGGGGCCCCAAATTTTAGTTTCACCTCGGGCCCCCGAATCTCAGGACCGACCCTGAAATAGGGCTGGAATTATAGCTCGAAATCGCGAGCTAAATGAGTAACCCGTGACTCAGCTCGACTCGTTTTGATTTGAGCCGATTTTTAGATTTGAACTCATTTGTTCACCCAAGCTAAATGAGATCTTGCGAGCTACTTGTTTAGTTTGTTAAACTCGTTCAAATATAGCATTTGAAATTTTCCACAGATGAGTGCCATACTATGAATATTTCTTGTACCTGTAATGGTGTAGAGCTACTATATTTTCCATTCGATCTTGCCTTCGTGTTATTATGAAAATACTATCCTTGTTCTAGTTCTTAATTAGTAGGATAATTACTAGTTTTTCTTATATATGCTCTTGTTCGTAACTTATAACGTGCTAAACGAGCTACTCGCGAGTTACTTGTGAGTTTAACGAGTCGAGCCGAGTTTCAAATATGAACTCGTTTTGTAAACAAGCTGAGACAAGCTAGCTCGTTAGGTGAATGAGCTTTAGCGAGTCGAGCTGAGCTGACTCGGCTCGGCTCGAATTCTAGCCATACCCTGAAAGTAGCAACCATGCTTACCCTCTCCTCTTACGTGAATGAGCTAAATTTATACCTACCAACCCTAAATTACCATTATATATTCTATTTCCTCCTTTTTTGCAAATAGGACTTTGGTATTAAAAAACAATGAACAGAACAAAATACCTCAAGAAAAATGAAAATTACATCGAAATCCTTGACATGTCCTTCATCTTCAACCTCCAGACTGTATCGACGGCGTGCCACCACAACCGCTCCTCCTAGAGCCGTCCTGACATTGTTGGTTGCGGCCGGGATGTCACCAATCGGGCCCAGAAGGCCACATCCATCCTAGAGACGAAGAATAAGGATGAACCGTCGATGGAGATCCTTGACGATCCGAACATCGTCACAGCCAGAAGAAGTCCTTGAGGACTACACCCCTCCCACAAGCTTCTCGACGTTGTCGTCGAGATGGGCATGAAGCCACGGATATTTTATTGGAGAAGATGTCGCCGCCACCACCTGAAGGCAACCCCACCAAACTTTGAAGTCAGGCTGCCGCGTCTAGTCGACTACCGCCCGGTGGTGGTGGAGGTAGTTCCCTCCCGTGTGGCTGTAGTGCTGCTGACCATGCTTGAAACTATTGTCTGTCTCCGTCGTGCAGGCCCAGCAAGGTTGCTTCGGTGATATGTCGATGGAGGCTTCGTGACTATGGTGGAGCATGTTGGTCGGCGGTGAGCTTGGTGGTGTCGAGGCCTTGTTCTCGTGAGGCTCTTGTTCTATGGGTCGCCCGGGGGTGTGGATAGGGTTTTTTCTGGGAAACCCTTATCGGCTCGTCCGACACCGACACGGTGCGGCCCTCGGGTGGCACCTTTCCTTCCTAGAGGGCGTCGTGGCTATGCTTTGTACACTTCCCTCTGTATCCAGTCTGGTCCGGGCAGCACCGTACCCGCTCTCCTTCTTGAAGGTGCTGCTTGACACTTGACGATTCGGCGATAGGATCTCTGGTGGGCGCAGCGGTTTCGGGTTTAGATGATCCAGCAAATGTCGCAGATGCATTAGAAAGCTGATGAAATGATAAGACGTGTATTGACTATGAGGTGATCATTGTACTGGAGGATCTACCTGGAACTATTCAACCACACTGTGCAACTGCGAGTGGTGTTGTTGGGATGACTAGTTGTGCCCTATGAGCATGCTGATCGGACCAGTCAGCCTGAGTGTTAGCATCATCTATGTTTTTATGACCTCCGCGTCTAGTGACCAAAGTCAGCACAAGTTGTTCCCTTGGGAGAGGATATGTTTCTGAATCTACCTCACATTCCCAGTGTGATGCATGCACGCATATGACTCTCCTAGCTCTCATATTATAGCCGTTTCTTTCTGTTTCCACCCATGCATGTCTTGTTCCATTCGTCTTAGCTAGAGGTCTTAAAGCTTATAGGGAAGACCCTAAGAGACTCTAGGAAAACAACTACTCAACAATTGAATATATATATTGAACCTGCAGGTATGAAAGTATGCATCAATGCGAGTACGGAGTCATTTGTAGTTGAATGTCATTTATATTAACCAAAACCTAAGGCATCGTTGTATCTTCTAGTACTACCAAATCTACTTAGCATGTTGAGTGTCATCTCCTTCTGATAAAAGTAGATAAGAGATATATCTTGTATGATTTCCTTCCAGTAAGGCCCATACTTGTAGAAAAATGTCACTTAATTATCAAAGAAATTTAATGCTCAACATCTATTTTTGGAGCTTGCTAATCTCACTTAATTAGCTATGCAATTTAACGCTTTCTTCCACTCGCGCCCCTACATAGGTCGTGACCTTCTTCCTTTTTTTTTGAATGGGGAAAACCCCGGCCTCTCCATCAATAGATGCACACAACCATTTGTTAAGGTTTTAATCGTTTCAAAGTTTACATCTCATGGATCATCGAGGGCTGATACAAAAATCAACCATAAAAAACACATAGTGCTTAGCAATCTAAACATCATGAATCCTATTAATAGACCGCCAGGTAGGCTGGTAGAACATATCATGAGCAACCATTAGGAGCCGGTTGCATCCAAAAACCATGTAATCCCGTTGACCCTCGGGTAGCATAAAGCGCCATAGTTGTATGCAGTGTACATCAATATGGATAACCTGCAAAAAATTAGTAGAATATTTTCTATTAAACACAATGTTAATTATACAATTCCATATCGACCAAAACAGAAACTCCTATGTGAATCCTCACTTTAGTATCTTTGTCTATCTCATTCAACCAATTCCCAAACATACTTGTGATGTTGGTAGGCTCATCAAAGATAGACCCATTTCCCATAGTCACGTGCCCTCTCTCTAGAGGTGTGAGCAGTGGGAGAAGACTGTAGTGTGAGGCATGATGTGGATTGCGTGATTGTGCTGGTGAAAGGCAGTGTAAAGAGAGAGACAACCCGACCGATCTTTGCTATTTTGTGTTTTGAGTTTTTTTCCTTAAAAGTATACGGGAATGTTCGTGCATGTTACAAACCCGCACGGTTGCAGTTCGACAAGGATCAGCATATCTACGTTAAGCCACCCACAAAACTGTTTTAGTTTTGACGATTTTTTTACTAATTAAACATGATTTCCTAGAATGCATTTTTTACTAATGAAACAAGATTTTCCTAGAATGCAGATAGATAATAACAAAAAACTAAATGTTAAGTTCATGTGATGTACCCTTTGATTTCGGTATGCCATCATTTGTCTAACAACCAACCACCTATTTCACACAAAGAACTCTTCTCGCCCTAGCACCCCCTCCCACCTTATACCACCAACTCATTGCAAATGGCTTTGTCGGCATCCAATTTAGCTACATACTATAAACACTCTATGAAGGTCACTCGTCGGCTTCCTCCATAACAAACACAACATTTTCCGTCTAGAACTTACATTCTAGAAAATGTACTCAACATATTCACAATGCACTTCATAGCCACAGAGGATATTTTCCTCGATCCCTCACACTGGCATCCCAAAATAATTGGAAATATCTAACTACTCTGGTTGAAATTGTTATGTCATGAGTATCAACTTCATCCTCATCAAAAAAGAGTCAATGCAGGCACAAGGTGGAGAATTAAGGTAGGGAACTCAAATGGCTGTGTGTGTCTCATTTTTATGAGAGGCTAGAACATGTTTGTAAGGGTGAAGGTAAATGTTGCTATACCTATCAACCATAATTTAAGACAATATCTTCTACAGTAAAAGGGAAAATCTCACGGGACATAATTTAATACCATGTCAAGACATACATTTCGGACCTGCGAGGATCCTAGTTATGTGATATTATTATTCCTATAAACGTCGACATCGCAAAAGTAATATTTTGATCTTGACATGATGTACACATCAAAACATGCTCCAAGGCTGTGCATTCCATGGATGCAATGGCTCTTTGTATACCTGTTAGCCACCAACTGCAACCAGAAACATGTTACATACGCCAGTCTGGATTGTACTAGTATGAGAATCTTTTTTAACACCTAAAAATTAAACCAACGATGGGAACATAAAATAAATTGTCACTATTTGTGAACATATGAGAATATCACTGTCAAATCACTAATAACATCCAGAACAAAATACAGACGTCGATGATAAGATACTAATTACTCCCTCTATTTATAATTACTCCACATGCACGGTTATCTTGGTAGGCTAGTACTCTCTAATTTTTCATCTAAAAAATTCTTGTGGTTTTTTTATACGTAGTACACATTCCATATCATCTATTTCAAAAATCATAGGATTTTTTGAATGAAAAAGTACTAGCCCACCTAGTTAAACGTGGTGCGGAGTAATTTGAGACAGAGATCGGTTGAAGAGAAACCATGTCACTAGTAAATCTCGTAATGAGGGTGTGTAAACATACTAGATTATCATTGTTACTTACTAATGACATCTTGGTAAAATAAATATTGTCAGTCCATGTGATGCTCAGTGCTTTATGGGAAACCGTAAATCCCGCTTCCCTAATAAATATGCGCCAAAGCCCTAACCACAATGACTAACGGCTCCATCCAATGTTGATGATCTTGTGCATCATTTGTACCTCCCTTATGTGTGATGCAAAGGAAGAAAATTCTAGGATTAATTAGTTGTTTCCTCTCATATCACCTTTGTTCGCCCATGTCTAGAAAAAACGCTGCTCTCCAAAATGGGGAAGATCATTAGAGTTCAGTTTTACCTATGTTTCAGAAAAAACTACAGAAGACTATGTCACCTTATCTACAATACTATGCTAGACAACGTACCATCAATAATACTCTAGAAATAAAGAACATGTGTAAGTAGAATCAAATATGCAACGACTTTAGAATTAATCTCATGAAACTACAGAACAAAACAATTAAAAGAACAGTAACAGTTGCGCATTGTAAATAGAACAGGGAGAGACCCACATTTCAGTACAAAACAATTAACTCATGATACTTGCGCATAACTAATTCTAAGAGAATATAAAATAATTGGGAGACTGGAAATAAACGTATGAAAAAATGCTTCGACCTCTCTCCTCCCGCGAGCGGAGGGGCGAACCCTAGCCCCTCCCACAGCCGCCCCTCTTCTCCTTCCCCTCCGCCTCGCCGCCGCCGGAGGGCGCCGCCGGGCGAAGTCCTGGGGGCGTCGGTGGTGGCGGGGCTTCCTCCTCCCTCCTGTTCCGGTGGTGGCAGCGCTGGTGGCTACTGGCGGTAGGGGCACGGCGCTGACCGAGAGCGTGGCGGCGCAGCTCGGAGGGCATGTCTGACGGGCGGCGGCAGCGTCCCCTACGGTGGCAGCGGCCTGTGGCGTGAGGCGGTCCGTCCTGGGCCGGGGAGCTTGGTCAGGGCCGGAGCGGGGAGCACAGCATCGCCGGCCGGTTGTGGCTGACGGATTCCTGCGAGCTCCTGGTGGAAGGATCTTCGTAGCCGGCGTGTTGCCTCAATCGGGCCGGACCAGGGCTCTTGGCCCCTTTGAGCCCAATCCCCCACCCTAGATCCAAAGGCGTCGGTGGGCCACCGGTCATCGATCTGGAAAAGGAGTTTCCTTCAAAGTCTCTCCGGTCTTCGGAGTCCTCACGGCGGTGTTCCCGGTGTCTTCTTCGTCTCTCTAGTGGGCCTGTCTTGGTCGGTGGTGAGCCTGCAAGGTGAGCACAAACTTCATTTTGATACTCTTATGAGTCAACTTGCTCAAGCCGAAGATCTTCTTGAAGAAAAGGGTAGAACTGAAAGAGAAGATGCCTTGGAGATAGCTTCTTTGAAGAATGCCTTAGAAGAAGAAGAGGAAGCTCGAGTGTCTTTGGAAGAGAGACTTGATACATTGCAAATGTATCTATAATTTTTGATGTTCCATGCTTGGTTTTATCCACTTTCTTGTGTTTTGTCCACACTTTGGAGTACTTTTCATATGATTTCTTGGACTAACCTATTAACAAGAGCCACAGTGCCAGCTGCCTGTTTTCTGCTGTTTTTGGTTCCAGGAAAGTTAGAGAATGAATATTCTCGGAATTGGACGGAACAAAAGCCAAAGTGCCTATTTTTCCGGAAGTCATCAGATGCCAGAGTACGAGACGGAGAGGGGCCAGGGGGCCACCACACCACCTGGACGTGCGGCCCAGCCTGGCCCACGCCAGGGGGTGGTCTGGCTGCCTCTAGAACCCCCTCGGCCTCCCCTTCCGCCTATAAGATGCCCTCGGGACGAAAACCCTAAGTACCCGATCAAAAATCCACGAAAGAGTCTGTAGCCGCCATCATCTCCATCCCTAGATCGGGAGGGATCTGAAGCTCTTCCCGGCACCCTGCCAGAGAGGGGAATTCATCCTGGAGGCCTTCTTCATCACCATGCAAGCCTCCGATGTGATGCATGAGTAGTTCATCTCTAGACTACGCGTCCATGTAGTAGCTAGATGGCTGGTTCTCCTCCTTTGTGCTTTCATGGTTAGATCTTGTGAGGTCCGTTCATGATCAAGATCATCTATTTGTAATTCTGCATGTTGTGTTTGCGGGGATCCGATGGATATTAAGATGTTATTTCAGATTGATTATTGATTCTATCATGGCTTTGTTATTTGTGATCGTGCATGCTTTCCGTTGTTAGTAGCTATCTTGGCCAAGTAGATGCTAGCAACTCCAAGAGTTAGTATTTATGTTGGATAGTGAGTTCATGCCTCTAGTAATCTACGGAAGTGACAAAAATCTCTAAGGTACTAGATGTGTTGTTGCTACTAGGGAGAAAACAACGATCCTTTGTTCATAGAACAATCGTATTGTTTACTTTACACGCAGTTCGTAAAGCAATAATCTGTTGCTTGCAACTTAATACTGGAGGGGGTTCGGATGATAACCTGAAGGTGGATTATTAGTCATAGATGCAGTTGAATGGCGGTCTATGTATAATGTTGTAATGCCCAATCGAATCTCAAAGGAGTCAAGATGATTAGTATATGCATGTATTGCTTTCTCGATGTTTGTCAATTGCCCCGCTGTAATTTGTTCACCCAGCATGGTATCTATCTTAAGGAGAGCCACCTCTAGTGAACTATGGATCCCCGTCCTTGTCTTTTACATACAATCTACAATCTTTTACTGCTTTGTGTTTACTTTCTGCAAACTTTTACTTCTTTCCATTCGATACGTTTAATCCTTTGTTTTCCGCAAAACATGGTGAGATTGACAACCTCATCGCAAGTTGGGACAAAGTTCTGTGTTTGTGTTTTGCAGGTCTCCACGTTGCTACTAGCACCGGTAGTGCACCCTGCCAAGGCTCAGCTAGCAACACCTTTGGGGTGTTTCCTTACTCCTACTGGTTCAATTAAACCTTGGTTTCATAACTGAGGGAAACTTGCTATTGTGCTCATCATACCTTCCTCTTGGGGTTCCCAATGAGCTCTACATCATCATCGCTCTAGCATTTTCCTGGCGCCATTACAGAGCCATCAAGCATTTTTCTGGCGCCGTTGCCGGGGAGTCAAGGACATCTTCACAAGGGGAGTCCCTCATAACCAATCTCTTTACTTTGTTATTTTTGTTTTGCTTAGTTTATTTTTTCTTTGTTTGCTTGTTTCTTTATCAAAAACACAAAAAATTAGTTTTACTAGTTTGCTTTCTTATTTGAAAACCCAAAAAATGACTACTCTTGAAAACACTAAGTTGTGTGACTTCACTAGCACCAACAACAATGATTTTATGAGCACACCTATTGCCCCACCTGTGCCTGAAGATACTTTCTTTGAGATAAAACCTGCTTTGCTCAATCTTGTTATGAGAGAGCAATTTTCTGGTATTGGTAATGAAGATGCTGCTTCCCATCTAAATAACTTTGTTGAACTTTGTGAGGTGCAAAATCATAGGGATATAGATGGTGATATTATTAAACTGAATTTGTTTCCTTTCTCTTTGAGAGGAAAAGCTAAAGAATGGTTGAATTCCTTAACTAGGAATAGTATTGATTCTTGGACTAAGTGCAAAGATGCTTTCATTGGAAAATACTATCCTCCTGCTAAGATTGTATCTATGAGAAGTGAAATAATTAAGATTAAACAACTTGATAATGAGCATGTTGCTCAAGCTTGGGAAAGAATAAAATCTTTGGTTAAGAATTGTCCCACTCATGGACTGACTGCTTGGATGATCATCCAAACTTTTTATGTAGGATTGAACTATTCTTCAAGGAACCTATTGGATTCTGCTGCTGGAGGTACCTTCATGACCATCACTTTGGGTGCTGCAACAAAACTTCTAGACAATATGATGGTTAATTATTCTGAATGGCATAGTGAGAGAACTCCACAAGGTAGGAAGGTAAATTCTGTTGAGGAAACTTCCTCCTTGAGTGATAATATTGATATTATTATGTCTATGCTTGTTAATGGGAAAGCCCAAATAATTTTCCTTTGGCTTCTTTGGTTGCTCAAGAAGAGCAAGTTGATGTGAACTTCATAAGAAATAACAACTTTGGCAATAATGCTTATAGGAGTAATTTTGGTAACAACAATTATAAGCAATATCCTCCCAACAATGGTAATGCTTATGGAAATTCTTACAACAATAATAGGAGTGATCCCTCTAAACTTGAAGTTATGCTTAAAGAGTTTATTAGTAAACAAACTGCTTTCAATAAAACTATTGACGAACAACTCTCTAATGTTGAAAGAAATGTAGCATCTTTGGCTGAAGCTCAATCTTCTTTGAATAAAATGGCCGCTAAACCTGAAACTAATGATAATCCCTTTGCAGCTACCAATGCTATACAAGTAAGAATTGATGAAAATGTTAGAATATTAGCTGAATTACATGCTAAGTGGGAAAGAGAAGATGAAATTGCTAGAAACATTAGTCTTTCTACTATTACCACCACTAGTGTTGAGGCTAGTAATAGTTCTACTACTTTAGTTGATAAATTTGATTTTGATCTTGATGGTTGCAATATCTCTGAAGTTATTAAGTTCCTACAAAAGCTTGCTAAAAGTTCTAATTCTAGTGCTATGAACATGGCCTTTGCAAAACACATTACTGATGCTCTCATAAAGATTAAAGAAGAAAAGATGAAACATAAAGCTTCTATTCCTATAAAACAAGAAGATGGTTGGGAACCCATCATTAATATGAAAGTGAATGACTTTGATTTCAAAGCTTTATGTGATCTTGATAGTAGTGTTTCTATTATGCCTAGAAGGATTTATGATATGCTTGATTTGCCTCCACTTGAAGATTGTTATTTGAATGTCCCACTTGATGATAATGCTAAAAAGAAACTCATGGGGAGTCTTAATGATGTTCTTATTATGGTTAACAATGCCTATGTCCCCGTTGATTTCTATGTTTGGATGTTGAATACAATGCTTCTTGTCCTATTACTTTGGGAAGACCTTTTTTTAGAACTGTTGGTATCATTATTGATATGAGAGAAGGCACCATTAAATATCATCTCCCACTCAAGAAAGGTACAGAACACTTCCCTAAAAAGAGAGAAAATATTTCTTTTGCTTCTCCTATGAAAACAAAATTTGGTCTTAATGCTTCTTCATTTGAGGACACTTGATTCTTTCTTGCTTCTTATGGCTAACTTACAGGCGTTAAAGAAAAGTACTTATTGGTAGATAACCCAAAAGTTTTAGATGAGTCTTGGAAGTTATTACCTCTGTAATAACCTCTCCTTATCATTTTTATTTGCTTTTTGTGCCAAGGGTAACATGTAATGAGAGAGAAGTAATGATTGGGAAAGTCGCTGTCCCGAAACAGATTTTTGTGCTTCACCGTAAATATTCATGTAAAATCTCTGAACTTGATTTTGAGGCGTGAATTTTTGGGCTCCTGCCCCAGGTTGTTATATAACTTTCGTTAGTTCAACACTTTTTGATTTGAGCAACAGAATGTCTTTGAAAAAATTCGTATTTACCTGCTGGTCTGTTTTGACAGATTTCTGCCATTTTTTGCATTTGCTTCTTGTTGGTTCCTTCTTGAGTTCTTTTGGGGAATTGAGCTTTCTGAGGAAAGTTCTAGAGTAGCTAGTGTTATAATGGAAGTTTATTTGGTGTTATAACGGAACCTTAAGACCTTTTATCTTGAGTGCACTAATGTTGCTAATAAAGATTGTGCGAAGTTTTGTATGAAGGAAAAATTTCAGGTGTATGGAAGGAATGAGTAATGAGATGAAGGATGGACTAAAGCTCAAGCTTGGGGATGCCACGCGTGTCACCCCAAGAAATATCCAAGAAGTACAAGCGTCAAAGCTTGGGGATGCCCAAGGAATCCCCCTCTTTATCAATAAAAATTGCAGGTTTCTTCCAAACGCTTCATTTTTATTGTTTCATGCACAGTTGTGTTGTTCTTGGAGCGTCTTCTTTTTCGTTTTGGTTTTGGTTTTTCGTTTTCTTGGTTTGCTTAGTTTTCTGAATAAGTTGGTTGGACCCCCTCTTTCATACATTGGTTTGCAAATAGTTTGGTTTGGTTTGGAAAAGAGTAGGAAAGTTCATGCTTATGTGGTAAAAAGAGCTCGTTTTTGACCGTGGCCTATGCTTTGTCATGCCATGCCTTGATTTTTTTTGACTTTATGCTTAGTATTCTTTGCTTTAGCATGACTTGTTATAAACAATTGAGTTTGCTTAATGTGCCTTGGATGAATCATGCGTTGTTTTAGCATATTAAAGCATAGTATAGTGGTATTCTCCTTTGATGCTTTATTTGGGTTGACTTGGCGCATGCTCACACCATGTTATGACTATCTCAAGTCACCATAGCCTTTATGATCCTTTAGTTTTCAACTTGTAGTATCACTTTATGCTTTGATCAATGATGTTTTGTCGCTCTGCATGATTATGGCCATTATTGCTCTCTTAGTTTGTCGCTCCCAGTCTTTTGCTAGCCTCCACAACAAAGTATGAGTTCCACTCATGCATCCAGCTCCCTAAACCAAGTTATTCCAAAGAGTCCACCATACCTACCTACTAGCTTATGCTATTCCAAGTATATTCATGCTTTTGTTTACCTTCCAAATTAAACTTGTTATGAGAAAACTAGTGATTAAAGCTCTCACGAACTTGATGGCACACTTTACTTTTTGCATCTAATAAACTTGAACCATTGGGTCCTTCTTTGTTGCGTATATGCTTGCGCTTTATAAGTTGAAATTAGCAGAACCATGTTTCATGGGGAACGCTTTCAACATTGCACTTGTACTTTGTACCCCGTTGATATCATGTTCTTTTGCTTATGTATCCCGGCGGTGTGAAATAAAAGTGGAACTTGTAAGATCATGGAGTTTGTATGTGTGTTAGAGAAACGTCTGGGCCGCTAGCCTAAGCCATGCCTAATCATGGTGGAAACTTGCAGCATCACCATAATGAGTAATCTATGAAGCATCCTCAATAAAAACCTATGAAAATATCAAATAAAAAGATAGCTGAGATGCTCATTGTCTGCTTGCCTTGTCATTTTGATTATGGGATCCTCAATAAAAACTATTGTATCTTGTCACTCTTATGAACTTTGAAGGTGTCCTATGCATTTATATTTTCTACTCTATGAGGGACAAGCTGAATACTATTATGCTATGTTTTCTTTATGTGAAACAAACAAACGTCTTGCAAAGCATTGTTATTCATGAATCTTTTGTTTGTGCCTTTTCATGTTGCATCATAGTTTCTTTGCTTATTGCTAGAACTTTGTCTTTCATGTTATGATTGAAGTACTATGATCCCAGCTTTGAATGTTTTGCACATACTTTGATCAAATCTTTGATGGTGCATCTCACCTCAAAAATTATTCTTTCTTTTTATCACTTACCTACTCGAGGACGAGCAGGAGTTAAGCTTGGGGATGTTGATACATTGCAAATGTATCTATAATTTTTGATGTTCCATGCTTGGTTTTATCCACTTTCTTGTGTTTTGTTCCAACTTCAGAGTACTTTTCATATGATTTCTTGGACCAACCTATTAACAAGAGCCACAGTGCCAGCTGCCTGTTTTCTGCTATTTTTGGTTCCAAGAAAGTCAGAGAATAAATATTCTCGGAATTGGACGGGACAAAAGCCAAAGTGCCTATTTTTCCGGAAGTCATCAGATGCCAGAGTACGAGATGGAGAGGGGCCAGGGGGCACCACACAACCTGGCCGCGCGGCCCAGCCTGGCCCATGCCTCTGGTAATCTGGGGAAGTGACAGAAATGTCTAAGGTACTAGATGTGTTGTTTCTACTAGGGAGAAAACAACAATCCTTTGTTCATAGAACAATCGTATTGTTTACTTTACACGCAGTTCGTAAAGCAATAATCTGTTGCTTGCAATTTAATACTGGAGGGGGTTCGGATGATAACCTAAAGGTGGATTAGTAGTCATAGATGCAGTTGGCTGGTGGTCTATGTATAATGTTGTAATGCCCAATGGAATCTCAAAGGAGTCAAGATGATTAGTATATGTATGTATTGCTTTCTCGATGTTTGTCAATTGCCCCGCTGTAATTTGTTCACCCAGCATGTTATCTATCTTAAGGAGAGCCACCTCTAGTGAACTATGGATCCCGATCCTTGTCTTTTACATACAATCTACAATCTTTTACTGCTTTGTGTTTACTTTCTGCAAACTTTTACTTCTTTCCATTCGATACGTTTAATCCTTTGTTTTCCGCAAAACACGGTGAGATTGACAACCTTATCGCAAGTTGGGGACAAAGTTCTGTGGTTGTGTTGTGCAGGTTGTTGGAGATATGCCCAAGAGGCAATAATAAAGTGGTTATTATTATATCTTTATGTTTATGATAAATGTTTACATCCCATGCTATAATTGTATTAACCGGAAACATTAATACTTGTGTGTTTTGTAAACATAAAAGAGTCCCTAGTAAGCCTCTTGTTAAACTAGCTTGTTGATTAATTGATGATCATGGTTTCCTGATCATGGACATTGGATGTGATTAATAACAAGTTTATATCATTAGGAGAATGATGTGATGGACACACACCCATAGTAAGCGTAGCGTAAGATCAAGTCATTTTAGTGCGTATTGCTATAAGCTTTCAAATGCATAGTAACCTAATCCTTCGACCATGAGGTTATGTTAATCACCATCACCGGATGGATACTTTGATGACATCAAACACCGCTTCGTAACTGGGTGGTCATAAAGGTGTCATTGCGTATTCTGAAAGTATGTGTTGAAGCGCATGAACCAAGATTGGAATTTGTCCATCCATATGACGGATAGATATGCTCAGGGCCCTCTCGGTGGAATGTCATCTAGTTAGCTTGCAAGCATGTGACTGGGTCACAAGGGATGACATAACATGGAACGAGTAAAGAGTACTTATCAGTAACGAGGTAGAACTAGGTATGGAGATACCGACGATCAAACCTCGGATAAGTAGAGTATCGCATGACAAAGGGAATTGGTTTCGTATGTTAATGGTTCTATCGATCACGAAGTCATCGTTGAGTGTGTGGGAGCCGTTATGGATCTCCAGATCCTGCTGATGGTTATTGATCGGAGAGGTGTCTCCATCATGTCTACATATTCACGAACCGTAGGGTGACACACTTAAGGTTCGAAGTTGTTTTAAGTAGATATGGAATGTGCGTTGGAGACCGAATGTTGTTCAGAGTCTCGGATTGGATCCCGGACATCACGAGGAGATCCGGAATTGTCCGGGGAATAAGATTCATATATTGGGGATCATTTTCTAAGTTAGGAAATGTTCCGGAGTATTTGTATGGGGATTCTAGTTGCACATGTCTAATAGATTAGATCTTGGCTTTTATCTAGATTAGATCTGGGTTTTGTTCGATCTTGCGGTAGAAATTTTTTGTTTTCCATGCTACGAACCCATCAGTGGTATCAGAGCTGTGTCTTTGCGTACATCTGTTGCACGAGTAGAACACAATGGTTTTGTGGGCGTTGGTGCTCGTGCCGTCTTTTGCTTTGTGTACTTTGCATCTTGCGGTATGGTGAGATGAAGCGGCTCGGGCTAACCTTACATGTCATCGCACATGAGACTTGCTCCATGCTTGACGTGTAACTTGATTTGCACAAGTGGCTTTGCGGGTGTCTGTATCTCCCACCATAGTATAGATCCAATCTACACTTTGCTCTTGATAGCACTTGTATCAATGTTGTGGTTCATGTTCGTAGGTAAGATCCGTTCTTATTCGAAAGCCCCAAGCCACGTAAAACATGCAAAGAAGATTAGAGGTGTCTAACTCGTTTTTGCAGGGGTTTTGTGATGTGATATGGCCATTATGAGATTGTGATTATATTTGATGTATGCAATGATCCTTATTGTAATATGGCAACCGGCAGGAGCCTAATGGTTGTCTTTAATTCTGTTAAGACCTGCGTGTCTATTCATCTTGTAATAGCTTTATTCCAAGTAGTTGTAATAGTTGCTAGTGATGATGGACAACCATGAAGCGGCGCCACGGACCTTGACGCCACGTTGGTGATGATGGAGATCATGTACATGCTTTGGAGATGGAGATCAAAGGCACAAGAAGAAAGGCCATATCATATCACATATTATGAATTGCCTGTGATGTTAATCCTTTATGCATCTTGTATTGCTTAGATCGCGACGGTAGCATTATAAGATGATGCCTCTCACTAAATATCAAGTAATAAAGTGTTCGTCCTTAGTTGGCACCATTGCTAAGACTCGTCGTTTCGAAGCATCTCGTGATGATCGGATGTGATAGATTCTACGTGTGCATACAACGGGTGCAAGCCAGGTTTGCACATGCGGAAACTAAGGTTAACCTTGACAAGCCTAGCATGTACAGACATGGTCTCGGAACACGGAATATCGAAAGGTAAAGCATGAGTCATATGGATGATATGATGAACATGTTGATTGTTCGCCTTTAAAGCTACATCATCTCACGTGATGATCGGACTTGGTGTAGTGGATTTGGTTCATGTAATCACTAAAACAACTCGAGGGATGTTGTTTTGAGTGGGAGTTCATTTGTAATTTGGATTAGTCGAACTCAATTTATCATAAACACAATCAAAGTGAATTTGCATAGTTTGTTGTAGTCATTGGCATCCGTTCACTACCTTATGCTTAGTTTTTATTTGAGATAATAGAACTATAGAATTCTGTATATTTACTTTACGGATTGGTATCGTATTGTTTTGAATGTCAATTTAAAGTTTATAAGTCCTATTGCAAACTTTCAGCAAACTCTATTGACTCCGTGAAGTTTAATAAGTAGTATTAAATCGAGAGTAAGAATTCCAATGTTAGTATCAAAGGACCATGTTTGCCTCCATGATTCTTGATATTCAAAAGTTGTTTTAATATCGAGGTTATCTAGGAGCTGAAATAATTGTTTCAGAAACCATCATGTGTGGAAGATATTGTGATATCTGAAACAATGTTTTTGGTTGCATTATGATAGAGTATAATTTAGCAAAATACATGTTCTCTTATTGTATGAGAATTTGTGAAGGATGGAGATGCTAGGCATCTGAATCTACCAAAAAGGTTTTGGGAACTGATATTATACTCGTGATTCTTCCTTATAAGCTATAGTAGCTTGATCATGAAAGATGTCATGATAAGGATGAATAGAAGATGTAAGTAAAATGTTTACTACACTAATAGATTACTAAAGAATGGATTTTTGAAAGAATGCCAAACATTTGATGATGGTGATCCACTTCAAAGTGCAAGTCCAAAGGTATTAGTATTTGACTATATACGCTTTGTACTATGTGTCATGTGAATGACACCACTATTGACGTTGATAGATTCTTTTAAAAGAAAAAGGAATTGCTGAAAGAGAATCTATAAAATATTTGGCAGAAATTATAAGGTTGGAGATGTTCAACTTGGGTATATAGAAGATATACATGTTATGGTTGTATTCCTTGCTTGATAAACAATGTGGCTCTTAGGTATTGGATACCAGTATTGGATACCGAATCGGTTGGTATGAAGTGTCATACAGGACAACGCAATTCATGAACTACAATGGCCTAAGTAACTGGCAAGAGAATGAGTGATGATGTTCATCGAAAACAAATAAAGTGTTATTGTGTTTTTCATTGTCATCAAACCTAGCCTTCAAGATTTGTTTTAATAATTGTTATTTTGTTCCGGTATTACAAAAAATATGGTTGTTCAAATAATTACCGTATTCCATAAAGGTGGATGAACTTTTACAAGTCTAGTGGGAGAAATCACATCCATAAACACTATTGCTAAAATGTCGCAAGGCAAATGATTGAAAGATCACTTATGAAGTGACATCGCTGTTTAAATTATATTTGAAAGAAAACATGAAGAAACTCCATGTTGATGGAATTTTGGAGTCTTTGATTTTGATCAATTGACGCATGTGAGACTTTCCTCGAGATAATTGAAACTCCGTCCATAGGCCAGAGAGGAACGGATGACTAGCTTATTGGAAATTGTGCATGCTGATGTGCATAGTCCATTATGTGTAGCCATATGCGATGGATCTTTTTTCTTCATATGCTTTCTCCGAAAATTTGAGTGAATATAACTGTATATTTACTTAATAAGGAGGAAGTATGAAACATTTGAAAGTTGTTCAAAGACTTTCAAGATGAAGTGGAAAATCATTGTAACAAGAAAATAAAGAGTTTATGATTCGATCATAAAGGAAGATATTTGAGTTACATGTTTAGCAAAAACACCTAAGACTTGAGGAATTGTTCCATGATTTGTGTTTCCCGATAAACCATAGGAGTATGGCATATTCGAGAGATGAAATCAAACCATGTTTTGGTAAGATCAAGGGTGTCATTTATATAACTGCCATTATGTTTTACAGATTGAAGCTTTAGAGACTACCGCTTTTACACTGAAAAGAGCACCATCGTGATCCATTGAAATGACACCATATGAGTTATGGTTTGGGATAAAACCCGAATTGTTTTTTCTTAAATTTTGGTATGTTATGCATAAGTAAAATGTTTACAATCAAAGTCGGATAAGCAGGTCTTTGTAGGTTATCCCAAAGAATTTTTTGGGAATTTCTCCATAACACCGAGGACAAAAGAGTTTGTTACTTGGAACGTCAAGTTTCTTGAGAAGGAATTTTTCGTGAAAAGTTAAGTGGGAGGACAATAGAACTTTGATAAGGTTGTTGAACCTTAGCTATATGTGCTAAGTAGCGCGGCGCCGGAAAGTGTCCCGGTGACGGCCACAATTCTCATGGCTCTCGTGATTACAAAAGGTGTGATCTCGGAGATTAGAGTTCCTATAGAACCATGTGGGTCGGTAAGAATCAAATAGTAAGATTTGATAAGCAAGTCGTTATTGTTTTGGCAATGATGAACCGACTACATGCAAAGAAGCGATGATGGGCCCTGACTCCATAAAATTACTAGAAGTCATAGAATCCGTGATAGTATCCATACACGAGAAATCAAGTTTCTAAACTTGGAAGACCCTCCGGAAAGGCGTGAAGCCTATCGGTCGTGTTTGGATTTATAAAGAAATAGTCAACATGTCAGAAAGAAGTTTATGACAATGTTCAAGGAGTTGACTATGACAAGATTTGATCTTTCATAGCGATATATAGTCTTGACGGATAGATGTAGCAACCACTACATATAATTTGGTATATGGTAGTTGAATAAACAAAACAAGGTTCTTCTAATAGAACGGTAACCTAGGACATGTACATGACATGGTCCGAAGGGTTTTGTTAATTCAAAGGGTGCTAAAAGGGCATGTAAACTTCAATAGTTGAAGTAAGCATAGCGGAGTTGGAATCTTCACCATGATGAAACTGTTAAAAGAGTTTAAATTCATCGGAGATGATGAAGATGCTTGCATTTGCAAGAAATTAAGTGGGAGCGCTGAGACATATTTCTAATACATTATGTAGAGGACATATTGTTGATTGGAAATGATGTATCTTGTATTGACACAGGTTAAGAATTTCATTTTGATGAAAGACTTAGGCATAACCCAAGAATTAGGCATCAATGTCTATATGGATAGATTGAGGCGCTAATATGGTTTTGCCAAATGTACATAGATAAGATGTTGAATGAGTTCAATATGGAAACAACAAGAAAGGTTCTTGATGCACGGAAAGGACTGAATCAAGATTCCAGTGTGTTGACACGAGATTCAAGTGTTTTGACACTTGGTGAAATCACAAGATTATTTTGATCAATCATTCTTTGAGATGTACACATCCAGATATGTCCTATGCTCTAAATGTTATGAGCATATACCAGAATGATTCATAAGATGATCATTGGACAATAGTAAAGATATTCTTATGAGCTTTGGAAGAACTAAGAATATACCATGTATAAGTGACAAATAGTTAAAGGTAGTTCATTGTAAAGTGTTACATTGATACTAGTTTTGTCACAAGATACAAATTAAATTTATCTCAGTTTAGACTATGGGTAGCACAATGTAATGGAAAGGATGTTCCATGATAGATTTGGATTGGTTCCAAAGTTGAGACATTGTGACGGATACTACAACAAAAGGCTAAGTATATAACTGCTATAGTAGCAGCAAAGGAGGGCATTTGTGTTAAGTAGTTTGTTATCAAACTAGGCGTGGTTCATAGCGGGATAATACTATGAAGATACATTGTACGACAATTGTATCAACATGATTTAATCCCAAGGAACTAAAGGTCTCACCAAAGGACCAAATTTATACAATGCCATCTCATTGGAGAATGAGTAATGCATAGAGACGCAAGGACATGCAAATACACACAGACCTGGAAGTGTCAGATCCGAAGATTATGTTTACCACTAGCAATAGTGTCTATACAACACCAGAAAGCCATAGGTTTTGAATGCACAAGTTTTTTAACTAGATTATTGACTCTAGTGCACAAGTTCATGCCTCTGGTAATCTGGGGAAGTGACAGAAATCTCTAAGGTACTAGATGTGCTGTTTCTACTAGGGAGAAAACAACAATCCTATGTTCATAGAACAATCGTATTGTTTACTTTACACGCAGTTGGTAAAGCAATAATCTGTTGCTTGCAATTTAATACTGGAGGGGGTTCGGATGATAACCTAAAGGTGGATTATTAGTCATAGATGCAGTTGGCTGGTGGTCTATGTATAATGTTGTAATGCTCAATGGAATCTCAAAGGAGTCAAGATGATTAGTATATGCATGTATTGCTTTCTCGATGTTTGTCAATTGCCCCGCTGTAATTTGTTCACCCAGCATGGTATCTATCTTAAGGAGAGCCACCTCTAGTGAACTATGGATCCCCGTCCTTGTCTTTTACATACAATCTACAATCTTTTACTGCTTTGTTTTTACTTTCTGCAAACTTTTACTTCTTTCCATTCGATACGTTTAATCCTTTGTTTTCCGCAAAACATGGTGAGATTGACAACCTCATCGCAAGTTGGGACAAAGTTCTGTGTTTGTGTTTTGCAGGTCTCCACGTTGCTACTAGCACCGGTAGTGCACCCTGCCAAGGCTCAGCTAGCAACACCTTTGGGGTGTTTCCTTACTCCTACTGGTTCAATTAAACCTTGGTTTCATAACTGAGGGAAACTTGCTATTGTGCTCATCATACCTTCCTCTTGGGGTTCCCAACGAGCTCTACATCATCATCGCTCGTATTGGATGTGATTAATAACAAGTTTATATCATTAGGAGAATGATGTGATGGACACACACCCATAGTAAGCGTAGCGTAAGATCAAGTCATTTTAGTTCGTATTGCTATAAGCTTTCAAATGCATAGTAACCTAATCCTTCGACCATGAGGTTATGTTAATCACCATCACCGGATGGATACTTTGATGACATCAAACACCGATTCGTAACTGGGTGGTCATAAAGGTGTCATTGGGTATTCTGAAAGTATGTGTTGAAGCGCATGAACCAAGATTGGGATTTGTCCATCCATATGACGGATAGATATGCTCAGGGCCCTCTCGGTGGAATGTCATCTAGTTAGCTTGCAAGCATGTGACTGGGTCACAAGGGATGACATAACATGGAACAAGTAAAGAGTACTTATCAGTAACGAGGTAGAACTAGGTATGGAGATACCGACGATCAAACCTCAGATAAGTAGAGTATCGCATGACAAAGGGAATTGGTTTCTCATGTTAATGGTTCTATCGATCACGAAGTCATTGTTGAGTGTGTGGGAGCTGTTAGGGATCTCCAGATCCCACTGATGGTTATTGATCGGAGAGGTGTCTCCATCATGTCTACATATTCACGAACTGTAGGGTGACACACTTAAGGTTCAAAGTTGTTTTAAGTAGATATGGAATGTGCGTTGGAGACTGAATGTTGTTCGGAGTCTCGGATTGGATCCGGGACATCACGAGGAGATCCAGAATTGTCCGCGGAATAAGATTCATATATTGGGGATCATTTTCTAAGTTAGGAAATGTTCCGGAGTATTTGTATGGGGATTCTAGAAGGTTTCGGAACGTTCCGGAAGGTTTTAGAAGATTTCTTGGAGTTTACTTGAAATCCAAGAAAGCATGAAGGAATCCTTGTGGGGCAAGACAAGGAGTAGTGGGGGAGGAGGACTCCTCCCCCCACTCCCAATCCGCCGGCCAAGGAGGGAGGGGAGTCCTACTTGGACTCCCCCTCCCATGGCGCCTCCCTCCTTTAAATAGAGGGGTGGAGGCACAAAGCCCCTTGCCCCTTCTATTCTCTAGATCTCAAGTTGCCTCTCTCCTCCTCCTTCCCTCTGCTCTGGCTTAGGCGAAGCCCTGCAGAATTCTCTACTCCACCACCACCACCACGCTGTCGTGCTGATGGGATTCCGTGGAGAAGATCTACTACCTCCGCTGCTCGCTGGAACGGGGAGAGGAAGGTCTGCTTCGACTCCGCACGTGTGACCGACTGCGGAAGCGCTGCCGGAACGCGGCGCCGGAAGGATCGTCCACTCGATCTTGAGATCGGCAAGTGATCGACTACATCAACCATGATATCTAATCTCGTAACTCTTTCGGGTCTACAAGGGTTAGTACAGATCTATCTCGTTGCACATTACTAATAGATTAGATCTTGGCTTTTATCTAGATTAGATCTGGGTTTTGTTCGTTCTTGCGGTAGAAATTTTTTGTTTTCCATGCTACGAGCCCATCACAGGTCTCCACATTGCTACTAGCATCGGTAGTGCGCCCTGCCAAGGCTCAGCTAGCAACACCTTTGGGGTGTTTCCTTGCTCCTACTGGTTCGATTAAACCTTGGTTTCATAACTGAGGGAAACTTGCTGCTGTGCTCACCATACCTTCCTCTTGGGGTGCCCAACGAGCTCTACATCATCATCGCTCCAGCATTTTCCTGGCGCCATTACAGAGCCATCAGTGGCCACATCCTTGGACTAAAAGAAAAGGTCTCCTTTGCCAAAGATGGTGTTTGCAGGGCTTGCGTTGAAGGGAAAATGCATGACTCTCCTCATCGAAGGAAGACTATTATCTCGTCAAAAAGGATCTTCTTCATGTGGACCTCTTCGAACCTCCATCTCTTGCAAGCCTTGGTGGGAAGAAGTACTGTCTTGTGATCGTTGATGATTACCCAAGATACACTTGGGTTTATTTCTTCAAGTTGAAGAGCGAAACTCAACAAACGGTCATTGACTTCGCCAACGAGGTTCAATGTAAACACAACGTCCCTATTCTGGCTATAAGAAGTGATAACGGCTCCGAGTTCAAGAACTATACCTTAAATGAGTTCCTAAGTGAAGAGGGGATAAGACATCAATATTCCGCTGCGTACACCCCTCAACAAAATGGTGTAGCCGAGAGGAAGAATTGGACTCTAATGGATATGGCAAGGTCAATGCTAGCCGAATTCAAGTCTCCTTATAACTTTTGGGCTGAAGCAATCTCAACCGCTTGTCATTCATCCAACCGGTTATACCTCCGTAAAATCTTGGACAAGACTCCATATGAAATACTTACCGGTAACAAGCCAAACATCTCATACTTTTGGGTATTCGGGTGTAAGTGTTTCTTTCTCATCAAGGGAGTTCATTTATCTAAGTTTGAATCTAAGGCTCTAGAAGGTATTTTTGTTGGTTGTGGTGCCGAATCCCACACTTATAGAGTCTACAATAAGCTCTCCAGAACTGTTGTAGAATCTTGTAGTGTGGTGTTCGAAGAAAATGACGGCTCACATGCGAGGCAAGTTGATGTTTGTGATGCAGATGTTGAAATACCCCAAGATGCCATAAGAAGAATGGGCGTGGGATTTTTCCTCCCCATTGAGGAACCCCTTGTGGCGGATCGGGAAGGACAATGCTCTACTCATGAAGAGCCCTCATCTACACATACTCAACATGTTCCAACCACGGGGGTAACCTCTACACCATCTCCATCAATTGCTGAAGGTCAAGATGTTCCAGAAAGCTCCAGGTCGGATTATCCGGTGGACACCGGATTATCCGGCCACCCCTCTCCTGACGAACAACCTGCTCCTGGTGTTGAAGAAATCGCTGCAAGCTCCAGGCCGAATTTTCTGGCTGACCCCGGATTATCCGGCCCCTCGCCAGCTCAAGAAAATCCCAGGCAGCCTGATGAAGTTGCAACAAGTTCTCCTAGGCCGGATTATCCTGCAGCCTCCTCAAGGACATGCTTCATCACCTCCTACTTCTGTTAATCCGGATTCTAATCAAGGTCGAGCAAATGATTCTAATGAAGATTCAAGTGATGAAACTATTCCACCAAGAGACAACAAACTTATTGAACTTCGTCACAAGGCTCGTGCTGATCGGAACCTTGAGTTAAGGGGTCACACTCTCGATAAGGTTGTAGGTGATATTCGACGAAGAGTTTCTACAAGAAGGGAATTGGCAAGTTTTGGTGAGCATCAATCTCACATCTCAATGGTGGAACCCAAGAAAGTATTTCAAGCTCTTGAAGATCCGGACTGGGTTGTTGCTATGCATGAAGAATTGAATAATTTCGAGCGCAACAAGGTCTAGAAACTCGTGGAGAAGCCCAAAGATTGCTGCAATATTATCGGCACTAAATGGATATTTAAAAACAAGCAACATGAGAATGGCATTGTTGTGAGGAACAAGGCGAGACTTGTGGCACAAGGCTATTCTCAAGTTGCGGGCATTGACTTCAGCAAGACCTATGCTCCTGTGGCTCGACTTGAGTCCATCCGTATCCTTCTTGCTTATGCTGGCCATAACAATTTTAAATTGCAGCAAATGGACGTCAAGAGTGCTTTCCTTAATGGTCCTCTACATGAGTTGGTATATGTAAAGCAACCCCCGGGATTTGAGGATCCTAACTTCCCGAACCATGTCTACAAACTCGATAAGGCACTCTATGGCCTTAAACAAGCCCCACGTGCGTGGTATGAGCACCTTAAAGAGCTTCTGCTAAACCGTGGCTTCGAAGTTGGGAAAATCGATCCCACTCTTTTTACTAAGAAGGTTAAGGGGGGAGCTCTTTGTATGCCAAGTATATGTAGACGATATCATCTTTGGTTCTACTAATAAAGGTTTTAATGGTGAATTTTCAAAGCTTATGACTAACAGGTTTGAGATGTCTATGATGGGGGAATTACGGTTCTTTCTTGGATTCGAGATCAAGCAACTTAGAGAAGGAACCTTCATCAATCAAGCTAAGTACATCCAAGACATGCTCAAGCGATTCAAGATGACGGATCTTAATGGTGTCGCCACTCCGATGTAAACAAAATGGCACCTTGAACTTAACCCCCATGGTAAAGATGTGGATCAAAAGGTATACCGGTCCATGATCGGCTCTCTTCTTTACCTCTGCGCATCTAGACCCGATATTTTGTTTAGTGTGGGGGTGTGTGCAAGATATCAAGCAGCTCCTAAAGAAAGTCACTTAGTGGTGGTCAAGAGGATCTTTCGATATTTGGTTCATTCCCCTAACTTTGGTCTCTGGTATCCCAAGGGCTCCAATTTCTCTCTATGTGGTTATACTAATTCAGATTGGGTTGGTGATAAGGATAATCAGAAATCCACTTCTGGAGCTTATCAATTCTTGGGAAGATCTCTAGTGTGTTCGTCATCTAAAAAGCAGAATTGTATCTCTCTCTCCACCGCGGAAGCTGAATATGTTGCTGCTGCTAGTTCTTGCACTCAGTTATTGTGGATGAGGCAAACTTTAAAGGAATATGGTGTCAATTGTGACAAAGTGCCTCTTTTATGTGATAATGAAAGTGCAATCAAAATTGTGTACAATCCGGTACATCACACAAGGACAAAGCATATTGAGATTCAGAATCATTTTATTCGAGACCATGTTGCTCGATGCGATATTGATCTATCTTTTGTGAGCACGAAGAACCAACTTGCTGATATTTTCACGAAGCCACTTGATGAAGCAAGGTTCTGCTACTTGAGGAATGAGCTAAATAGCATTGATTCCAGGAGTTTGTCTTGATTACCCATGCACTCACTCGTACATCTCAGTCTTATTTGGTCTAGATGTGGGCATGGAAATAGGGGGAGTGTGGTCCTAATTAATTGGGCTAACCCTCCCCCATAATGCCGAAAGCAAGTTAAGTCATTTCTCTTAATATCATTTTGTGATATCTGAGCTTATTGATGAGTATTGGTCATGAACCCAAGATATATCTTCGCGGTGTCATACCATACACTCCAACAAGGTGGATTCGGCCACCGCCCTCTTCCATGAGGAGAGTTGGATTTTTGGTGGACCTTTTTGGTTGTTTTTGCTCATCTCATGTTCGTATGGGAATCACACTCAATTTTGGCTCTTATTTGATTTGGTTCTTGCAATTTTGAGTGAGTAGTACCATTTCAGTTTGGCTTTATTAATCCTAAGCCTTTCCCTAGCTCTCAGCCATCTATTCTTGCACACAAGTCCCTTGTACACCTTGTGGGGGTGTTGTTTGGGGACGCGCGAGCTGAATCTATATACAACAGAAATTCAGATTTGAGGCCGGATAATCCAACCCAAGTGTAGGCCGGATAACCTGGCCTTGGCGGATTTCGTCTTTAAGGGTAGGGATCGGGGGGAAGAGCTCGTAACGAGCAGCACTTCTCCCCCAACCCTCTCCTCCTCAGCCGTCGCCTGCCATCCCCCACCCTCCCTGGAGCCTCTCCGGCCACCAGATTTTCCGGGCCTCCCCGGATCTTCTTCTCCATGCCTCCGGGTACCTTCTCCTCCGCGTTCTTCCTCCAATGAGTGAGGGTAACTCCCTCCCTCCCCATCTTTGGCTAGATGTGTCATTTGTTGGGTGGAACGTTGTCTAGAAGGATGTTGTTTCGCGTAGAACTCGTAGTCTTGAAGTTTCTTGGCCCGATCTACTACTTTGCACTCAATCTAGGCATGTTGAAAAATTTCTTCCAGGGCCGGATTATCCGTCCCTGGCCAGGCCGGATTATCCGGCCTGACAGAATCGAATCTGGTTCAGTTATGGCATAGTTTGTGCATTGAGTAGATTTGTCCTATGAACTATTTGACTACCTTTGAAACTCTCTCTCTCTCTCTCTCTCTTGGGCTTGTGTGTATGATTATCCCCATGCTATCGACCTTGTTCTCTTCACAGGTGGTTCTAGTGCTCCCAAGGCCTTCAAGCGTCCTCCTCGTATTATCTATTTCGGGGTATACAGTGAGGGTAATGCTATGGACAAAGTTGAGCTGAGGAGAAGAGAAAAAGAGGCTGAACGCATGGCGGAACAAGAGAAGCGGGAGAGATCCAGGAGGGGTGTGTCCAAGAGGAAGGGCAAAGAGCCCAAGATCAACTACAAGGCCATGGATCCTGTCACTTATTCCTCTCTCCGTCATCGTGATTTGTTTGCATAGCTGCCCCGTGATTCTGAGCTGGGGGATTCTCGTTTTTGGGGTGCTGAATAGAAAGGGGTATATGAAGATGTGTATGCCAGGCTGAACATTAGGCCTATGCACCCGCTGATTCTTGCTGAGGCTTTGGAGAAGCCCCACCTTGTTGATGCCATGTATGTGGCTGAGCGGATGGGGCTGCACCATCTCATGGCTCTCTAGTGCTCATATGATTCTGAGGTGGTGAAGTAGTTCTTTTC
This sequence comes from Avena eriantha, assembly GCA_910589775.1. Lineage (NCBI taxonomy): Eukaryota > Viridiplantae > Streptophyta > Magnoliopsida > Poales > Poaceae > Avena > Avena eriantha. The sequence continues at coordinate 332,315,393 of OU342746.1, forward strand.
CACTTTGGTTATTTTTGTTGAGATGAGCATCATACTATGAAGTGGATGACTCGTGCCAGGCATATGACTGCTGATTTCCGTGTGTTTGCTAAGGTACTTGGATACTCTTTCCGCAGCAGGGATAGGGCCAGTGGCCACCGCATCATCACCCAGCTGAAACCCAATAAAGCTGCAGTTCTCTCTCCTTGCATGGTGGACAATGGCATTGTGGGCACTCTTGCCGGTCTTGCTCCTATCTATGCTACCTTGGTGGGCCTCTTCCGTGACTCCATCACTCCAAGTGGAGGCAACAATGATAGCATCTGTGGTCACCTTGTCCAGCTCCTAGCCTTCTCTCATGAGGTTGCCTCGTGCGAGGATGAGTCCGCGAAGTACAAGCTGGATGTGATGGACTTCATATACCATGAACTGATTGATGCTATGTTCAACTGGTTGTCCATTCCTTATGATCCCTACATTATGATGCTCATCAGGCACCTGCTTCCCTCTGAACATTTCAACATTGATGTTGTGCATAAGGCAAAGAAGATCTACAACAAGGTTCGGAAGACCTCTCACCCCTCTTCTGCTCCTGAGGCTCTCATGAGGGATGCTCGCAGGCCTGTAGTGCCTCTCGTTGCTCGTGAGATCAAGCAGCTGAACTGGTTCCAGCGTCACATTCTTTGCATGGGCGTGGACACACGCAAGGGCCAGTATGAGGCCTACAAGCAGCTCCATGAGTTGGCTCACTCTCAGCAGCTCATCCTTCACCATGTGACTGGTGCTTCTGGTGATCCCCCGGCTCCTACTCCTCCCACACCATATGCCCGGCGGAACTCTTCTTCTGGGTTGAACTATGGAGAGCTGGAGCGCCACTTGTTCCCCTCTGCGACCACTTTTGATGATGAGGACGATGACACCCAGGAGCTTGAGGATGAGGACGATGATGGGAACGAGGATGAGCACTACGAGTGATACCTTGAGGCGCTAGCATCGCTCTTCTTCCTTTTTGGCATCTCGGTGCCAAAGGGGGAGAAATAGTTCTATTAGGTCTTCGAGGATTTGCATGGGTCGGGCACAAGCATTTGCACCTTTTCATTCGTCGTTTTCTTGCTTGTGTCCATTTAGCGTCGAACTTTTTTTGTGGTTTGTGGTGTGTTTGAGACTATGTGTCGGTGGACGTCTGGATTTATCTCATGGATTATGCATATGGATTCATTTACTCATATCCTATTATGTTGGGAATCTATCTCAAGGAAGGCGCGTATATTAGTTATCACGTTGATAATTGTGGATATTTCAAGGACGCCTCTCTCATTATCTCGGTGGTATGATTATGTTGTTTATATTTCAATGGAATAGACTCTCACCTACTTGTGTGCATTTGTATTCAAATGCAAATTTCTAATATGCACACATTGAGGGGGAGTCTCTTCCATGTTTTGTTGGTGGTATGTTGATCCTTCTTGCAAATCCTAGTATTGTCATCTAACACCAAAAAGGGGGAGATTGAAAGAACATTTCATGATTTACCAGGTTTTGTGTGTTAGATAACAATACCATGAATTATTCTAATGTGCACTAAGTGTTGTAGGAAGTTTTGAGAGTTTTGCGGGCCGGATTATCCGCCCCCATCATGGGCCGGATAATCCGGCCAGACCACCTTGGCTAGGGTTGGCTCTGCGCAAGTCTCTGTATGGGGGCAGATTTTCCCCCGGAAAATTCTGGCTCTGGGGCGGATTTTCTCCCTGGACCGGATAATCCGACCCTCATGTTGGGGTGGATAATCCAGCCCTAGGGGAATCTCCCAAGTGAGCTCCTACGCGAGCTTCTGTCTGGGGCAGAATTTACCCCCGGATATTCCGTGGCTGGGGCAGACTTTTCCCCCGACCAGATAATCCGTCCCTCCCTTAGGGCCGGATAATCCGGTCCCTAGGAGAAAGTGAGAAGGGCTAGTCTGCGTGAGCTTCTATCCGTGGCCGATTTTTGTGCCGGATAATCTGAGTCTAGGGCGGATTTTTCCCCAGGTTGGATAATCCGGCCCTCACTTGGGCCGGATAATCCGGCCCCCAAAGGCTCCAAGGGCTTGGTTTTTGAAGGGGTATAAATATCCCTTCTTCCCCAACGAGCAGAACTCTCTATTCACTCGAAATTGTTCAGACCTTTTGAAAGAGCTCCCATTCTAGATCTCCCACTTCAACCACCCGAAGGCTTCGATCTTTGGGGGAATTGAAGGAGGAGAGAATCTTCATCGTCATCACGAATCAAGCGCATCAACTCCTCTCCATACATTTGGAGAAATTCCTGATCTAGTATTCTTTTCAATATCTAGATCTTGTTCTTTGTTATTGATAACTCGTTCGTGTGGCAGCTTGTTGTCATTACGGGGGCCTCCAAGTTGTTTGTGAAGTTGTGCCCCGCTAGTTGTGTAAAGGCACCGGTACCCGCCTCGAAGGGTTCCTATAGTGGAAAGGTGGATCGGGCCTTTGGTGGCGGGATCCATCGGAGAACAGGGTGAGGCCTATTGTGGCGTGGTGGTCTTAGTACCACCCACCCCTCCAACGCAGAAGCACTTCCCTTAACAAGGAAGGAACTGCGGTAAAACAAATCATGTGTCTCCGCGTGCTTCACTACGGTTCACTCGTTCCTCTTCCACTAGCTCTTTGCTCTCTAGTAGTTAGGTTTACATATAGGGAAATTCCACCTAATAGTTTATCTAGAGAATTTACCCTTTGTGTTAAGCCTAAAATTGAAAAGGCATTAAAATTTGAAGTAGCACCTATTAACCCCCCCTCTAGGTGCCCATATGATCCATTTCAAAGTCTAACAACAATGACCATTTCGACCACAAGATAGTAAAGTTTATGACACACACACTACAGCAGGCGTCCATCGAGAATATACACACACTGGATCATGCTATAGGCACACATCGATCATGAACACTTCTTCTTCTCGCTCGGCTTTGGAAATGGTAGATAGCCCTCTTTCATCATCCACGTCCTTGTGTCACCCTTCTTACGGAGGCATTCTTCGATCTCCCTCTTACTCAACCCTCTGGCTTGTTGTAGCCCCCCCCTTGTGTTGACATCTTCAATGATGATTTGCGACAACTTCTGCTGAATGCGATGGAAGTCTTCTCTAAGATCATCATCGTCGCTTTGCACCAAAGTTTGGGCCCATCCTTAGAGACTAGATGGCAGCGTTAGGTTCTAGCAATCCCGAACATAGCCTTTAAGGTGATGGAAGACGTAGAAGGCCTCCTTGGCGCCACCACCAGTAGCCGGCTGCTTGACGCAGGGGAACGCGAGCACGTGCTTGAACATGTGTTTGCCATCCTTGATACATTCCCCCTTATCTACGAAGGTGCATCCATTCTTGGCGTAGCCCTCGAGAGCCTCATTGAGAACACCCCTTATTCTGGTGTAGTCTTTCTTCTTCGTCAAACTCCTCGAGTCGAAATACGTGGCTAGCGAATACCTTAGGGCAAGGACGATGAGTGTGTAGTATTTGTCTCCGCGCAACACAATTGGAATGGAATGTTGGAAAAAGAGCAAAGGAAGAAATCTATAAGAAATTGATAAGTTATGGCGGCGATGAACGAGTGTGCACTTACTCAGGAAAGAAAGGCAAAAGAAGTGTGCCCTTCCTCTTGTTGTCCACCATGAACTTCTCGAGGTACGTCGTCGCCTTGGTCCGTGTCTCTGATCCTTCGACCAACTGGTTGTCCCGCATGTAGTAGGGATCCACTATCGCGACTTCTGGGGTACTCTCTCTCTCTTGATCTTGATCACCAGATTGAGCGCGTATAGGCGGACCAAGTTATAGTCCAGCCATTTCGTGAGAAACAGCTTGAACATGTCCTCGTACGCTATGAAGAATATATCCATGGGGGGTTCATCGATGAAGCCCACGTCCAATGGCACCTTCGCCATGAAAACCGGGTAATTTGGATCTTTGTATTTAAGGAGGCTCTCTAGTGTCTTGACACCCTCGTGCAAAGTTAACATGGCTCCAACCGTGATGTGGAGCATATCCGAAGTCAATATCGGATTACCAGCTACATGCACTCGGGGCAGGCCATATTGTGTGGATGGTACGACGACGGCGTCCTGAGCCCGGATCCTCTTTGGAAGAGGCTGGCTCGCACCCTTCTTCTTCTTCTTCTTATTATTATTATTATTATTACCTCTGTTCCTGTGCTTGTTCTTCACAACAGTGTCCTCCACTGCCATCTGCTCATCGGCCACCTTTCGGAGTGTGTTAGGGCTGAAAACCAATCCTGGTTTCTCCTATGGTGGATCGATGGCCGAAGGCGTCTCTTGAAATAAACCATGGAAGACCAGGCGCTGCGTGCATGTATTGGGCCGACCAGCTTGATGGTCACGAGCTATGAAGGGTTCTTCATTCACATAAGGCATATACAATCCTTTGTCGGTGCCGGTATTGATGAAGTCGTCAACGTTGACCAATTCATCATCATCATCATGGGTGCCATCATGTGGTGGTGGTAGCGGGGGCGACGGCGGTTGCGGCACAATTTCTTTGCCATGGGGCGGTACACACGCTGCCAAGAGTTGCTGGTGACGGCTGGTGGTGGCGACGACGGCGGCTGCGGGCTTCCAAGGTGGTGGCTGGGTGATCGATCGAGAGGTGGCACCGGTGCTCCCCCTCCCCCCAAGACGAATCTGGGTCTTCGGCCATGTCAAGGGCCAGTTGTAGCATTCTCCAAGGGTCTTGTGTTCGTCGGCTCCCTGAGGTTGAAAGGGGGTCCATATCGTCGCACCCTGGCAACACCCGAGCCAACCTGACCCTCATCACGTCATCATCCATTGGATTGTTGTGCATCGTGCGGCTCATCGGTTGTATGAGAGTGCCCTTGGCAACATCCTTCAACTCACCGCCGAAATCTTTAAGCAGGAGTATGCAAGAAGTGTCCTGAGGCAAAACATGTTGTTGGGCATCATGAGATGGCAGCAGGCATGCATCAAAGGCATAAAGGAGATGACGTGCACTAATTAATTCTTTACCTTGGTGATGGTGTTGAGCTCGGCTAATGTAGAGACACGGCCGATGTCGGCGGCCGGCCTATCATCATCTGCATTCTCCCGCTCAGGTGCCTCATGAAGCACCACCACCGTCGGCTACGCCTTATTGGTATCTTTGGCAGGAGGGGGCGTCGGTGTGACTAAAATGAGTGGCTACGTCCCGGCGTTGACAGCCGGCGGGGTCACCAGGTCCAGCGACACGTTAACATTGATGCCCGAGTTGCTGCCGCTTAAGCTGGGCAGATATATCGGCCCCTGTCGACCTCCCGCATTCCAAGCAGTAAGCCCCTAGAAAAACTCAGGGGGATCATTGCGTGGAGCTTCTCTTCCAATAACTTGTCCATTGTGTTCTAGTGCACTGCCTTCTACTACAGTGTCTGCACATTCACCTTCAGCTCTTCAACAACGGCTTATGTTGGGGTTCCACATATGAAAACAATAAAATTTTACCCTACGCCCCTGTACCCCTGAAGCTGCTAGGACCTATCTATTAGTAATACAGTAACGGGAGGGGCTTTTCGCGAACTTACCCTTGAAGACCGAAAAACGTTGTCAACGCTCAGGAGAGCGTGGTTGATGTAGACGAGCCGAAGCCGACCTCAAGGTCATGATGAATTCCTTGCGCTCCAAGGGCTCCAATGACTTGAGTGCCTCAAGTGCGACACCTCGTGGGGAGTTACACACGTCTGGTGCCTAACGATGACTCCCGCTTCCCCGATCCAGCAGCATTTGCGGAAGTAGAGCTCCCGGATCCGAATCCCGCAGTGTGACGGCGCTCCGCGGTGAAGATGTCACTCATTCGCGTAGTCCAGACTTGGGACCATGGTCATGAGAGAGAAAGAGGGGGAGAGAGAAAATATCAATTAGAGGTCCTCCCAAAAGTGAGAAGACCTTTATTGATTATTGGTGTATTTTATTTGGTCAAATACCCCCACTATATATAGGGGGGGTACTACCTCCGTCAAAGTCCTAGGGTGGGACTAAAGGAGAGGAGGGAGGAGGGGAGGCCGCCGGCCACCTAGTGGGCCTCGCGCGAGGGGGGGGGCTAGGCCTAGACGGCCACCCCCTTGGCCCCTTCTCCCTCTCTCATTTCAGTAATGGGCCCTCTCACCTCCGGGAATTGGCCCATTAAGCCTTTGACCATTTAAATTGATTTTTCTCTTTATTAAATAATTATGAATAAATGATTAAATCAATAGTTCACATTCATTCACATATTATTCAACCTCCGTGGCTATGGAACACCTTCCACCTCCACTCCGGACATCCTACGGACTTACCGAAACCCTTTCGGTTTTCTCTCTACTATTCTTCGGTGATTTCACCGATCCTATAAACACTCTCTAAGCATCATCAAGCCCTTAAGCGTGATACCCCACGGTTTGGGAACACTCCAGACATGGTCAAGACACTCCCGCACCAATGATCGATAGAGGGACCCTGATGGCCATGTGACCCCTGTGCGTTCCACGAAGATCTTTCATCGTTTGAACCGGGACAGTCGTGTCTTATTCTGTTTGTCTCTCGATACTTGCATTGCCCGAGATCTGATCAATGACATCACCATGTCGCGTTCAATCTCGTTACCGAACAATGCTACTTGACTCATTCTGACAAGTGATATCCCTGTGATCAAATCACATGATGCGCAGCTATTAGATATTACTGCTCCGAGTAGGCCCTTTGAGTATCTTCCTGACATGGGTATACCCTACAGGTACTCGAGTTTGGTATATCCGTCCTGAATACGGTAGAAGCCCACGGTGTCGCCAAGGCCCAAGAGAGGACTAGAGTAGCCTACGGACTCTCGACTGCTTGAAGAACAAGAAGAAGCTAAAGATAGAAAGTTCAAAAGGGAAAACCCTAACCTGTAACCGACTCGACCTGCTACCCGAGACCTAGCCTATCTATATAAAGGCTCGGAGGGGGCGGCGAGAAGGAAACATGCAACCCTAGTTTCCACAACCCTCGCCAGATTGCATCTGCGCACCATTGTAATCTTCGATTCCTTCGATAATTCCACGAGCAGACAAGCAGGAGTAGGGACCTCTACGAGGCCTGAACCTGGGTAAATATTCGAGTCCCCTGTGTGCTTGTTTGCTAGCCGATAGATGTCTCCAGCGCTCCCTCCTTCTCCAAAACCCAAGTCCATAACAATGGGCATTGATGAATTAAACCCTCGTCAATTGGCGCCGTCTGTGGGAATTGGGAGTGCTGATGTTGCAGCTTCTTCGGCCCCATCAACCGCGATCTACAACTCCGCAACAGCGGAGATCTGCCAGCTCTTCGGCACGTTCGAATTCACCGTCCACACGCCGGCCACTCGCCCGACCTTCGAGTACGTGGGCGATGGAATCAGCCTGGCGATCGGGAGCTTCCGCTTCCAAGTTGTTCAGATAGGCACGCTTCGCATGCCTGACCAGCCGACGGTGCTAGCGATTGCCCTAGCATCATGGTTCCCTCCATCGATCGGCACCCTCAGTGAACTCAACACCTCGACAACAGTCGAAAACACGGTTAGCGACAGCAGTCGGGAGTCTGATCTGAGCAATCTAGCAACCGAAGATGAAGCCTACGGCTCCGGATCTGAGAGTTGCGGGAGCAGCAGCTTCCCTAATCACTTCATGTGCGCCGTCATCAACGCAGGTGATACCTCTGCCAATCGCGACAACACGGGCAACTGTGGCAATGAAACCGACCCGCCAAATGGTGGCAATGGCGGCAATCGCACTCCGTCAACAACGGAGGGACAATCGAACCTCCAACCATAACCAATGAGCAAACCGGCGAACGTGTCGTGGTCAGGCTCAATGAGCTTGAATGGGCTCGCTGCCGCGAGGCCCTGCGAGGGAACCCTTTACCCCCTGAATCCTCGCAAGAACTTCTGATGGGCTACCATTGGCTCCTGAAGGAGGAATTTAAGCGCCAAGCACAAACAATCGCGCAACTCGAAGCACGTAAAAAGGCGGCGGACGAGTCGAGCCTTCAAAGTGCTGGGCTCTCCTCTCATGGAGGATCCTCCTCAAAGGGCAACGAGTACCTCGCGAACAAAAGGCGGTCTCGGATGGCCCATCTCACCGAGCAAGAACACATAGAAGCTGCAAAGGTCCTCAACTTCAGCTCTATGACGGTTGACACACGTGGCAACATGGTCCCCAAGACGCCACAAGCTGCGGTGAAAGCAACCACCATGTACCTCCTCAACAACCAGCCACCAGCTGGAGATCCCTGAGCCGCCATGCACCAATCTATGATCGCGCGCTTGGGACTACTCGAGGGTGCCCTCGACAAGGAACCAACACCAGAGCCGAAAAAGGGCAAAGCGCTACTCCTCGCCGTCATCCAGCGACGATAGTCATGACCTATCTCGGCGCCGCCGCTCACGGCGACACGACCGCGACTATGATGCGCGCGACAACCTCACGCAACGCAAAATTGACAAATTAAGGGCACGGCGTGCTCAGTCGACTGACTCGGAAGAGGAAGATGTGGAGCTCTGCGGCGCCAGATGCTTCAGCAGGTCCATCAGGCAAAAGCGAATGCCCAAAGGGTTCAAACTCCCGTCGGAGAACCCGAAGTTTGACGGCCTACAGGACCTAAAGATCTGACTGGAGGACGACATCTCCTCTCTCAGGCTCCATGGCGGCAGTCGAAGCACGGCCATGCAATGCTTACAGCTACAGCTGCAAGGCGCCGCCCGAGCATGGCTCAACAACCTCCCACGCGGATCCATTCGCAGCTGGGATGAGCTGGTTTATACCTCCGTGCGCAACTTCAAGGGCACGTACAAGCGGCCTGCATCAATCGAGGAGCTGAGATGCTGCCAGCAAAGATCGGGCGAATCGCTACGCTCCTACATCCAAAGGTGGTCCATCATCAAGAACTCCGCAGAGAACATCTCGGAGGATCGCGTGATTGACGCATTCAACGGCGGCGTCCGCCGCCTAGAACTCAGGGAGGAGCTGGGCCGCTCAAAGCCCAAGACCATCGACCACCTGATGGAAATCGCGAATCGGTGGGCCGATGGAGAAGAATCGCGTTCACTCCGACGAGGAAGCAGAACTCGAGCGCAGACGTGATCGCCGAGGCAAACGCCGCATGCACATCTACGATGACCGCGACGACGTCAACATGGTCACAGTTGGCTATGCCGACAGACGCGACGATAATCGCAACAACGGATACCGTAGCGGCGGATACCGCGACTCCGGGAAAACCACGCAAGTGTGGCAACGCCGTAATCGCGATGAGGCACCCACAACATCCATTGAGGACAAACTGTCTAGGCCATGTATGGTGCACTTCTACATCGACAAGCATGATGGAAAGAAGAAGTCCAGCCACCTCCTCAAGGACTGCCGCGAGTTCCTCAAGCTACACGAGGGATTGGTTCGGATGAACCACAACGCAGTCAAAAGAGGCTACGGAGCTGCCCCAGGAGCCGTGGCACATGGCGCTCCGCCACCACCACCTAGGCCACCCCCGAATGCAGCTGCGCCGGACCAGCACCACGGAGGCGAACCGTACCCACGGGCCATGGGCACCATGATGATCCAAAAGGGACGCCCCTCGAATCGGGTGCAGAAGGCCATCACTCGCCAAGTCAACCTGGCCACACACTCGCCACCATCTACTACTGAGTACCTCAGCGGAAGCGAGTCCTGCATCACCTTCGACAAACGTGATCATCTGCCTCAAGTACCCCGTCCAGGCCATTGCCCCCTCGTACTCGAGGCGCAAATCGGAGGCTTCGACATGAGCAGCGTCTTCATGGATGGCAGAAGCGGCATCAACCTTATATTCGCGAGTACCTTGCGAGCAATGAGGATCCCTCTAACTTGCCTGGAGGCCTCGAACACAACATTCCACGGCATCATCCCAGGAAAAGGCGTATATCCCCTGGGCAAAATCAACCTCGACGTCATCTTCGGCATGCTGAAAAACTTTCGGCGCGAGCACATCGAATTTGAGGTCGTCGACTGGCCCTCATAGTACCACTGCATCCTCGGGCGCGTCGCGTTCACTAGGTTCATGGCGGTGCCACACTACGCCTACCCGCAGATGAAAATGCCAGGTCCCAATGGCGTCATCACAGTGAACGGGAGCATCGAGAGATCTGAGAGTTGCGACAGGAATTCAACAGAATCTCCCAGTCATTCGGCATGCAGGAAGAACTCGCAAGACTAAAGGAGTCAACAGACAACAGTCTGCCTCCCCTGAGCCGACCAAGTTCGCCCGATCTATCCTTCGACTCATCGGTGCACACAAAGAAAGTGCAGGTCCATCCATTGGATCCCGCCAAGACGGCCCTCATCGCCAACAACTTGAGTCCCGCATAGGAACTCGCGCTCGTCGAATTCCTCCGTGAGCACTGGGAAATTTTCGCCTGGTGTCCAGCGGACATGCCAGGAGTTCCCAGGGAATTCGCCGAGCACGCACTCAACGTTAACCTAGATGCAAGGCCAGTCAAGCAAACAATCCGGCGATTATCTGAGCCAAGAGCAAAGGTAGTCGGAATGGAGATCAACAGACTCCTCGAGATCAAGGAAAGCATATCAAGGAAAGCACTTGGCTCGCCAACACGGTGCTGATACCAAAAAAGGACACGGATATCTTACGGATGTGCGTGGACTTCACCTCTTTAAATAAGCACTATCCAAAGGATCACTTCCCGCTACCGTGAATCGACCATATCATCGACTCCACCGCGAGATGCGAGCGCCTCTGCTTCCTCGACACCTACTCAGGCTATAATCAAATTCGAATGAAGGAGGAGGATCAACAAAAAAAGCGTTTACAACGCCCTTCGGTGTGTTCTGTTACAACACAATGCCTTTTGGGATAAAAAACGCCGGAGCCACCTACCAGCGGTGCATGTAGGCTTGCCTCAAAGAGCAACTTGGGCGCAACATTCAAGTCTATGTCGACGACATAGTAATCAAGACCAAGGAGGAAGCCTCCCTAATTGACGATTTGCGCGAAACCTTCACCAACCTCGACCGCTACCGGATCAAGCTCAATCCGAACAAATGCGCCTTCGGCGTACCATCTAGGCAACTACTCGGGTACCTCATCTCCATGATGGGAATCGAGGCAAACCCAAAGAAAATAAAAGCCATACTGGCCATGGAGAGGCCGAAAAACATAAGGGGCGTCCAGCAGCTGGCTGGGCAAATCGCGGCCCTCAGTTGATTCATCAGTTGGATGGGAGAAAAGGCACTGCCCTTCTACCAACTCCTCCGCAAAGCTGAAAAATTCGAGTGGACCAATGAAGCGTAAGAAGCATTCGAAGACCTCAAGCGCCTGCTATCCACCTCGCCGGTACTGGTGACCCCACGAGAAAGGGAACCACTATTGCTATATATCTCCGCCACCAACCAAGTGGTCAGCACAGTACTTGTGGTCGAACGAGCTGAGGAAAACAAGGTCCACGGGGTACAGCGCCCAGTATACTACCTCAGTGAGGTCCTCACGCCAACAAAACAGCGGTACCCGTACTACCAGAAGATGGTGTACGGCGTCTTCGTGACCGCCCGGCGACTACGCCATGACCTCCAGGAACACCCAATCGTGGTGGTCAACGACGCCCCGTTGGGGCATATCCTCAATAACCCCGACGCCACGGGACGAGTCGCGCTCTAGGGAATAGAATTGTCTCCACGGGACATTACATACGAAAAGCGCGATGCAATCAAGTCGCAAGTTCTTCCTGACTTCCTCGTGCACTGGATGGAGAACCAGCTCCCTGACAAACTAGACATGTCCTTGATGGGTTCGTAGCATGGAAAACAAAAAAATTATGTAGGGCTTCGCCTATGCCTGTGCAGAAGAAAGGTGGAGGAGAGAGGCGGCAGAGATTGGGAGTTATGAGAGCAGGGCTTGGAGGGGGCGCCCCTGCCCTTCTATTTAAAGGGGGTGAGGCGCCATGGGGAGGGGGAGTCCTTGTAGGACTCCCCTTCCTCTAGGGCCGGCGGATTGGGGAGGGGGAAGGAGTCCTCCTCCCCCACGAATCCGTGTCTTGCCCCACTAGGTTTCCTTTGACCCTTTCTTGGTTTTCAAGCAAACTCCAAGAAATCCTCTAGAACCTTCCAGAACATTCCGAAACCTTCTAGAATCTCCATACAAACACTCCGGAACATTTCCTAACTTAGAAAATGATCCCCAATATATGAATCTTATTCTCCGGACCATTTCGGATCTCCTCGTGATGTCCCGAGACTCCGAACAACATTCGGTCTCCAACGCATATTCCATATCTACTTAAAACAACTTCGAACCTTAAGTGTGTCACCCTACGGTTCGTGAATATGTAGACATGACAGAGACACATCTCCTACCAATAACCATCAGCGGGACCTGGAGATCCATAATGGCTCCCACATACTCAACGATGACTTCGCGATCGATTGAACCACTTACATACGAAACTAATTCCCTTTGTCTCGCGATACTATACTTATCCGAGGTTTGATCGTCGGTATCTCCATACCTAGTTCTTCCTCGTTACTGATAAGTACTCTTTACTCGTTCCGTGATATGTCATCCCTTGTGACCTAGTCACATGCTTGCAAGCTAACTAGATGACATTCCACCGAGAGGGCCCAGAGCATATCTATCCGTCATATGGATGGACAAATCCCAATCTTGGTTCATGCGCTTCAACACATACTTTTAGAATACCCAATTACACTTTTATAACCACCCAGTTACGAAGCGGCGTTTGATGTCATCAAAGTATCCATCCGGTGATGGTGATTAACATAACCTCATGGTCGAAGGATTAGGTTACTATGTATTTGAAAGCTTACAGCAATACGAACTTAATGACTTGATCTTATGCTACGCTTACTATGGGTATGTGTCCATCACATCATTCTCCTAATAATATGATCTTGTTATTAACGACATCCAATGTCCATGATCAGGAAACCATGATCATCCATTAATCAACAAGCTAGTTTAACAAGAGGCTTACTAGGGACTCTTTTATGTTTACAAAACACACAAGTATTAATGTTTCCGGTTAATACAATTATAGCATGGGATGTAAACATTTATCATAAACATAAAGATATAATAATAACCACTTTTATTATTGCCTCTTGGGCATATCTCCAACAGTCTCCCACTTGCACTAGAGTCAATAATCTAGTTAAAAACTTGTGCATTCAACACCTATGGCTTTCTGGTGTTGTATAGACACAATTGCTAGTGGTAATCATAATCTTCGGATCTGACACTTCCAGGTCCGTGTGTATTTGCATGTCCTTGCGTCTCTACGCATTACTCATTCTCCAATGAGATGGCATTGTTTAAATTTGGTCCTTTGGTGAGACCTTTAGTTCCTTGGGATTAAATCATGTTGATACAATTGTCGTACAATGTATCTTCATAGTATTATCCCGCTATGAACCACACCCAGTTTGATAACAAACTACTTAACACAAATGCCCTCCTTTGCTGCTACTATAGCAGTTATATACTTAGCCTTTTGTTGTAGTATCCGTCACAATGTCTCAATTTTGGAACTTATCCAAATCCATCATGGAACATCCTTTCCATTATATTGTGCCACCCATAGTCTAAATTGAGATAAATTTAATTTGTATCTGGTGACAACACTAGTATCAAATGTAACACTTTACAATGAACTACCTTTCACTATTTGTCACTTATACATGGTATATTCTTAGTTCTTCCAAAGCTCATAAGAATATCTTTACTATTGTCCAATGATCATCTTATGAATCATTCTGGTATATGCTCATAACATTTAGAGCATAGGACATATCTGGATGTGTACATCTCAAAGAATGATTGATCAAAATATTCTTGTGATTTCACCAAGTGTCAAAACACTTGAATCTCGTGTCAACACACTCGAATCTTGATTCAGTCCTTTCCGTGCGTCAAGAACCTTTCTTGTTGTTTCCATATTGAACTCATTCAACATCTTATCTATGTACATTTGGCAAAACCATATTAGCGCCTCAATCTATCCATATAGACATTGATGCCTAATTTGGGTTATGCCTAAGTCTTTCATCGAAATGAAATTCTTAACATGTGTCAATAAAAGATACATCATTTCCAATCAACAATATGTCTTTCACATAATGTATTAGAAATATGTCTCAGCGCTCCCACTTAATTTCTTGCAAATGCAAGCATCTTCATCATCTCCGATGAATTTAAACTCTTTTAACAGTTTCATCATGGTGAAGATTCCAACTCCGCTATGCTTACTTCAACCATTGAAGTTTTGCATACTCTTTTAGCATCCTTTGAATTAACAAAACCCTTTGGATCGTGTCATGTACACGTCCTAGGTAACCATTCTATTAGAAGAACTTGTTTTGTTTGTTCAACTACCATATACCAAAATATATGTAGTGGTTGCTACATTAATCCGTCCAGACTAAATATCTCTATGAAAGATCAATTCTTATCATAGTCAATTCCTTGAACATTGTCGTAAACTTCTTTCTGACATGTCGACTATTTCATAGATGTTAAACATCCATGTCTTATTTCTTTATAAATCCAAACACGACCGATAGGCTTCACGCATTTTCGGAGGGTCTTCCAAGTTCAGAAACTTGATTTCTCGTGTATGGATACTATCACAGATTCCATGACTTCTAGTCTTTTTATGGAGTCAGGGCCCATCATCGCTTCTTTGCATGTAGTCGGTTCATCATTGTCCAAACAATAACGACTTCCTTATCAAATCTTACTATTTGATTCTTACCGACCCACACGGTTCTATAGGAACTCTAATCTCCGAGATCACACCTTTTGTAATCACGAGAGCCATGAGCATTGCGGCCGTCACCGGGACACTTTCCGGCGCTGCGCTACTTAGCACATATAGCTAAGGTTCAACAACTTTATCAAAGTTCTATTGTCCTCCCACTTAACTTTTCACGAAAAATTCCTTCTCAAGAAACTTGACGTTTCAAGTAACAGACTCTTTTGTCCTCGGTGTTATGGAGAAATTCCCAACAAATTCTTTGGGATAACCTACAAAGACGTGCTTATCCGACTTTGGTTGTAAACATTTTACTTATGCATAACATACCAAAATTTACGAAAAGACAATTCGGGTTTTATCCCAAACCATAACTCATATGGTGTCATTTAAATGGATCACGATGGAGCTCTTTTTAGTGTAAAAGCGGTAGTCTCTAAAGCTTCAATCTTTAAAACATAATGGTAGTTTTATAAATGACACCCTTGATCTTACCATCTCAAACATGGTTTGATTTCATCCCTCGAATACGCCATACTCCTATGGTTTATCGGGAAACACAAATCATGCAACAATTTCTCAAGTCTTAGGTGTTTTTGCTAAACATGTAACTCAAATATCTTCCTTTATGATCGAATCATAAACTCTTTATTTTCTTGTTACAATGATTTTTAACTTCATCTTGAAAGTCTTTGAACAACTTTCAAATGTTTCATACTTCCTCCTTATTAAGTAAATATACAGATATATTCACTCAAATTTTCGGAGAAAGCATATGAAGCAAAAAGATCCATCGCATATGGCTACACATAATGGACTATGCACATCAGCATGCACAATTTCCAATAAGCTAGTCATCCGTTCCTCTCTGGCCTATGGACGGAGATTCAATTATCTGGAGGAAAGTTTCACATGCGTCAATTGATCAAAATCAAAGACTCCAAAATTCCATCAACATGGAGTTTCTTCATGTTTTCTTTCAAATATAATTTAAACAGCGATGTCACTTCATAAGTGATCTTTCAATCATTTGTCTTGCGACATTTTAGCAATAGTTTTTATGGATGTGATTTCTCCCACTAGACTTGTAAAAGTTCATCCATCCTTTATGGAATACGGTTATTATTTGAACAACCATTGTTCTCGTAATACCGGAACAAAATAACAATTAATAAAACAAATCTTGAAAGCTAGGTTTGATGACAACGAAAAACACAATAACACTTTATTTGTTTTCGATGAACATCATCACTCATTCTCTTGCTAGTTATTAGGCCATTGTAGTTCATGAATTGTGTTGTCCTGTATGACACTTCATACCAACCGATTCGGTATCTGATACCTAAGAGCCACATTGTTTAACAAGCAAGGAATACAACCATAACATGTATATCTTCTATATGCCTAAGTTGGACATCTCCAACCTTTTATTTTCTGCCAAATATTTTATAGATTCTCTTTCAGCAATTCCTTTTCTTTTAAAAGAATCTATCAACATCAATAGTGATGTCATTCACATGACACATAGTACAAAGTGTGTATAGTCAAATACCAATACCTTTGGACTTGCACTTTGAAGTGGATCACCTTCATCAAATGTTTGGTGTTCTTTCAAAAATCCATTCTTTAGTAATCTTTTAGTGTAGTAAACATTTTACTTACATCTTATATTCATCCTTATCATGACAACTTTCATGATCAAGCTGCTAAAGCTTATAAAGGTGAATTGCGAGTATAATGTTTCTTTTTCAAAACCTTTTGGAGGATTAGGACGATTAGCGTCTCCAACCTTCTCAAATTCTCATCAAATATGAGGACGTATACTCTATCATGTTGTAACCAACACATTGTTTTAGATATCGCAATACCTTTCACATATGATGGTTTCTGAAACATTGCTTTCAGCTCTTAGATAAACTTGATATTAAAAACAATCTTTTTGAGTATCAAGAATCATGGAGACAAACATGATACATTAGATACTAAAACTGGAATTGTTACTCTTGATTTAATACTATTTATTAAACTTCACAGAGTAAACGGAGTTTGCTGAAAGTTTGCAATAGGATTTTTTTTTAAACTTTAAATTGACACTCAAAACAATACGATACCAGTTCGTAAAGCAAATATCCAGAATTTCTATAGTTCCACTATCTCAACTATAACTAAGCGTAAGGTGGTGAACGGATGCCAATGACTACAACAAACTATGCAAATTCACTTTGATTGTGTTTAGGATAAATTGAGTTTGACTAATCCAAATTACAAATGAACTCCCACTCAAAACAACATCCCTCGAGTTGTTTTAGTGATTACACGAACCAAATCCACGACACCACGTCCGAACATCACGTGAGATGATGTAGCTTTAAAGGCGAATACTCAACATGTTCATCATATCATCCATATGACTCATGCTTTACCTTTCGGTATTCCGTGTTCCGAGACCATGTCTGTACATGCTAGGCTCGTCAAGGTTAACCTTAGTTTCCGCATGTGCAAATCTGGCTTGCACCCGTTGTATGCACACGTAGAGTCTATCACACCCGATCATCACGATATGCTTCGAAACGACGAGTCTTAGCAATGGTGCCAACTAAGGACGAACACTTTATTACTTGATATTTAGTGAGAGGGATCATCTTATAATGCTACCGTCGCGATCTAAGCAATACAAGATGCATAAAGGATTAACATCACAGGCCATTCATAATATGTGATATGATATGGCCTTTCTTCTTGTGCCTTTGATCTCCATCTCCAAAGCATGGACAAGATCTCCATCATCACCAGTGTGGCGTCAAGGTCCGTGGCGCCGCTTCATGGTTGTCCATCACCAATAGTAACTATTACAACTACTTGGAATAAAGCTATTACATGATGAATAGACACGCAGGTCTTAAACAAAATTTAAAGACAACCATTAGGCTCCTGTCGGTTGACATATTACAATAAGGATCATTGCATACATCAAATATAATCACAATCACATAATGGCCATATCACATCACAAAACCCCTGCAAAAAACAAGTTAGATGCCTCTAATTTTCTTTGCAAGTTTTACGTGGTTTGGGGCTTTCGCATAAGACCGATCTTACCTACGAACAAGAACCACAATGTTGATACAAGTGTTGTCAGATGCTCATTGTAAATTGAATCTTAACTATGGTGGGAGAGACAGACACCCGCAAAGCCACTTGTGCAAAGAAAGTTGCACGTTAAGCGTGGAGCAAGTCTCATGTGCGATGACATATAATGTTAGCCCGAGCCGCTTCATCCCACCATGCCGCAAGATGCAAAGTACACGCTAAGTCACCGACAACAAAAACATCAACGCCCACAAAAACAATTTGTTCTACTCGTGCAACAGATCTACGCATAGATACGGCTCTGATACCACTGATGGGTTCGTAGCATGGAAAACAAAAAATTTCTACTACAAGAACGAACAAAACCCAGATCTAATCTAGATAAAAGCCAAGATCTAATCTATTAGACATGTGCAACGAGATAGATAGGAACTAACCCTCGTAGATCCGAAAGCGTTAACGAGATTAGATCTCGTGGTTGATGTAGTCGATCACTTGCCGATCTCAAGATCGTGTGGACGATTCTTCCGGCGTCGCGTTCCGGCAGCGCTTCCGCCGTTGGTCAAGTGGACGATCCTTCCGGCGCCGTGTTTCGGCAGCGCTTTCGCAGTCGGTCACACGTGCGGAGTCGAAGCAGACCTTCCTCTCCCCGTTCCAGCGAGCAGCGGAGGTAGTAGATCTTCTCCACGGAATCCCAGCAGCACGACGGCGTGGTGGTGGTGGTGGAGTAGAGAATTCTGCAGGGCTTCGCCTATGCCTGTGCAGAAGAAAGGTGGAGGAGAGAGGCGGCAGAGATTGGGAGTTATGAGAGCAGGGCTTGGAGGGGGCGCCCCTGCCCTTCTATTTAAAGGGGGTGAGGCGCCATGGGGAGGGGGAGTCCTTGTAGGACTCCCCTTCCTCTAGGGCCGGCGGATTGGGGAGGGGGAAGGAGTCCTCCTCCCCCACGAATCCGTGTCTTGCCCCACTAGGTTTCCTTTGACCCTTTCTTGGTTTTCAAGCAAACTCCAAGAAATCCTCTAGAACCTTCCAGAACATTCCAAAACCTTCTAGAAACTCCATACAAACACTCCGGAACATTTCCTAACTTAGAAAATGATCCCCAATATATGAATCTTATTCTCCGGACCATTCCGGATCTCCTCGTGATGTCCCGAATCCAATCCGAGACTCCAAACAACATTCGGTCTCCAACGCATATTCCATATCTACTTAAAACAACTTCGAACCTTAAGTGTGTCACCCTATGGTTCGTGAATATGTAGACATGACAGAGACACATCTCCTATCAATAACCATCAGCGGGACCTGGAGATCCATAATGGCTCCCACATACTCAACGATGACTTCGCGATCGATTGAACCACTTACATACGAAACTAATTCCCTTTGTCTCGCGATACTATACTTATCCGAGGTTTGATCGTCGATATCTCCATACCTAGTTCTTCCTCGTTACTAATAAGTACTCTTTACTCGTTCCGTGATATGTCATCCCTTGTGACCTAGTCACATGCTTGCAAGCTAACTAGATGACATTCCACCGAGAGGGCCCAGAGCATATCTATCCGTCATATGGATGGAAAAATCCCAATCTTGGTTCATGCGCTTCAACACATACTTTCAGAATACCCAATGACACGTTTATAACCACCCAGTTACGAAGCGGCGTTTGATGTCATCAAAGTATCCATCCGGTGATGGTGATTAACATAACCTCATGGTCGAAGGATTAGGTTACTATGTATTTGAAAGCTTACAACAATACGAACTTAATGAGTTGATCTTATGCTACGCTTACTATGGGTGTGTGTCCATCACATCATTCTCCTAATAATCTGATCTTGTTATTAACGACATCCAATGTCCATGATCAGGAAACCATGATCATCCATTAATCAACAAGCTAGTTTAACAAGAGGCTTATTAGGGACTATTTTATGTTTACAAAACACACAAGTATTAATGTTTCCGGTTAATACAATTATAGCATGGGATGTAAACATTTATCATAAACATAAAGATATAATAATAACCAATTTTATTTTTGCCTCTTGGGCATATCTCCAACAGTCCTACCTCTAGAAAATGCACTTCGATAGATCCAAGCGGAAGGACGGAGCAGGTGCATGTGTCATACTAACATCACCTCAAGGTGACAAGCTGAAATATATCCTGCGAATGCAGTTCACCGCCTCCAACAATGAAGCTGAATATGAGGCCCTACTGCACGGGATGAGGATGGCAAAATCCTGCGGCGCCAAGAGGCTCACTATATACGGCGACTCCAAGTTGGTCGTCAATCAAACAATGCATGAGTGCGACGCACTGAACGAGAATATGATCGCCTACCGTGACCTCTACGACACACTCGAAGGGGACTTCGACGGATGCGAACTACGACACGTAGGTCACGAAAGCAATGAAGAGGAAGACGCACTTGCCAACATAGGCTTTACCTGCGCACCCATACCACCTGGGTTATTTCTCGAGCGCATTTGTGAACGCTCCATCAAGCCAAAGGCCGCAGAGAAGAAAACAAGCGCAGCAACAGACTCGGGGTCTATGCCGCCCAATGAGCCAATGGCACTCGATGACTTGGAGCTGGACACAGGACTCGAAGGACCAATGAGCGTCATGAGGATTGAGCAATCCTAGACGCAACCATACATCACGTACCTCCTCAGCAAGAGGCTACCGGATGATCCGACTGATTGCGCGGCGATCCAAGGCATTCGTTGTTATCAACGGCGAACTGTATAAACGCAGCATCACAGGAGTACTCCAATGATGCGTTTCCATGGCCGATGGAAGGGTTGTTCTCCTCGACATCCATGAGGGGACCTGCGGGCACCATGCTGGCAGTCGCGCCCTCGTTGCAAAAGCTCTACGAGCAGGATTCTACTGGCCTACGTCCATGCGTGATGCCAAGGACATCGTCCAAAAATGCAACGCTTGCCAGCGATTCGCGGACAAGCCGCACGCACCTGGCGTAGAGCTACGGCCAATTCTATTGGCCTGGCCCTTCGCGCAATGGGGACTCGACATGGTTGGAAAACTCCCAAGGTCCTCACGAGGAGGCTACGTCTACCTTTTGGTCGCAGTCGACAAATTCACCAAGTGGATTGAGGCCATGCCAGTGACCAACCAATCGAGGCACAGCGCAGTCAAGTTCTTCGAGTCCATCATCTACCGCTTCAGAGTACCGCACAGCATCATCACCGACAATGGGACGAACTTCACATCCAAGGAGTTCCAAGAATTCTGCGGAAATCTGGGGATCAACATCAGCTACACTTCGGTAGTGCATCCACAGACCAACGGTCAGGTGGAAAAAGCAAACGGGCTCGTCTGTGGCGGCATCAAGAAACGACTCCTCCGGCCACTCGAGCAAGCCGTGGGTTGCTAGCCAGATGAACTGCAATCAGTACTCTGGAACCTACGCACAACTCCAAACAGTGCTACGGGCTACACCCCGTTCTTTAAGGTGCACGGGGCCGAGGTACGGTACAAGGCGTCGCGCGTGGTCTCTTATAGCGAACAAGAGTCATCCCTCGCACTCGAAGACTCCGTCGACCTCCTTGACGAGGCAAGGGAAATCGCCGCGGAAAGATCAACGATCTACCAGCAGAACCTACGCAACTACCATAGTAGGAGGCTACGCCCCAGATCCTTCGTCGAAGGCAACCAGGTCCTGCGACTGAAGCAACAGGGACATCTCAAGCTCGAGTCCCCCTGGGAAGGACCATACGTGATTACAGAAGTAATCCCAGGTGGCGCTTATCGCCTTCAAGATTTAGAGACAGGAGTCTCATACTCCAACCCATGGAACGTCGCACAACTGCGACGCTTCTAACCTTAGTCGTTTTTTCTTTTACATTACAAACAAGGCGCTCAGCCAAGGCTACTTAGCCACGCATTGTACTTCGTACGGTCCCTCGCATAAATAAAGCTAAGTGCCCCAAAACTCTATATTCTCCTTTATTTTTCCACAATTTATCTACTCGGGGGCAGCGCCACCCTATACACATCTGTTCTACGAACTAAAATGCGATATCCTGAGTAGCTGGCACGTCAATCGAAACCCTTGACGCAACACCAACCCAGTTGCAACGCACCTGACAGGTTGACAAGGGGCTGAGATAAGCCACATGTCCAGGCTAACAAAAAGGAATCGCATAGTGCAATGAACTCACACGCTAACAAGCTCTTTATAAATAATCTACAGTCAGTTATACACCGTATATATGAACTTTACAACATTGGTACACTTATGTGTCGGATACAAATTAAGCTACTACTGCAACAAAATAACGTTAGTCTGCTCCTCGAAGAAATCAACGATCTCCTCTGATGGGCGGTCCACCGCCTGATAGTGCGACACCATATTCCAAACAGAACCCACCGGTGGTATGGGTGGACCAGCCGCAATTACCGCAACATCTACATCTGGCCTATGTAGTCGCACCAGCGATAGAGCAGCCTTGGCACCAGCCACCCAACTGTTGCCTTACGAACTCGCGAACCGCAGCCAAGTCTTGGAACTTGGCAAGAAGGGCCAGCAGGCTTGAGGGAGCAACATCCAGCGGAAACATCGTTTGATAAATGTTCTTCAAGCATGACTGTGATTTCTTCAGAAACTGCAGCACTTGCGACGCACGATCCTGTAGGGTCGCCAGCACAATCGCACGATCATGATCCACCCAGAAGTACCCACTCTCCTGAAGTTGCTCTTGGGTCAGATCATGCATCCGAATGGCAATCCTATCCTTCTCATCCTGCGAATGGCGCATGCTGACAACTATTCAAAGCAACAACGGAAGCATAAGGACAACACATCACTGTGGATGACTACAAAGGAAAAGATAAGAGTAAGCAAACTAACACTTAAATTGGTCGCCAAGCTGCATCATCTCTCCCAGCAGATACTGCTCTCGAGCGGCAGCTTTCTCCGCCTTTGACTTCCATACATCCACGTTACCGTGGAGCACGGGCAATTCACGCTCCAGTTGCTTCACGCGGTCACGTAATCGCGAAAGCAGCGACATCTCATCTACCCTGGAGTGCGGTGATGCACTCGACTTTCGACGTAGAGCTCGTTGGGAAACCCAAGAGGAAGGTATGATGAGCACAGCAGTAAGTTTTCCCTCAGTTATGAAACCAAGGTTTAATCGAACCAGTAGGGGCAAGGAAACACCCCAAAGGTGTTACTAGCTGAGCTTTGGCAGGGCGCACTACCGGTGCTAGTAGCAACGTGGAGACCTGCACAACACAGCCACAGAACTTTGTCCCCAACTTGCGATAAGGTTGTCAATCTCACCGTGTTTTGTGGAAAACAAAGGATTAAACGTATCGAATGGAAAGAAGTAATAGTTTGCAGAAAGTAAACACAAAGCAGAAACAGTTTATAGATTGTATGTAAAGAAAAGGACCGGGATCCATAGTTCACTATAGGTGGCTCTCCTTAGATAGATAACATGCTGGGTGAACAAATTACAGCGGGGCAATTAACAAACACCGAGAAAGCAATACATGCATATACTAATCATCTTGACTCCTCTGAGACTTGATTGGGCATTACAACATAATACATAGACCGCCATCCAACTACATCTATGACTAATAATCCACCTTTAGGTTATCATCTGAACCCCCTCCAGCATTAAGTTGCAAGCAACAGATTATTGCTTTACGAACTACGTGTAAAGTAAACAATAAGATTGTTCTATGAACAAAGGATTGTTGTTTTCTCCCTAGTAGCAACAACACATCTAGTACCTTAGAGATTTCTGTCACTTCCCCAGATTACCAGAGGCATGAACCCACTATCGAGCATAAATACTAACTCTTGGAGTTGCTAGCATCTACTTGGCCAAGATAGCTACTAAGAACAGAAAGCATGCAAGATCTCAAATAACAAAGACATGATAGAATCAATAATCAATCTGAAATAGGATCTCAATATCCATCGGATCCCCGCAAACACAACATGTACGAATTACAAATAGATGATCTTGATCATGAACGGAGCTCACAAGATCTAAATATGAAAGCACAAAGGAGGAGAACCAGCCATCTAGCTACTACATGGATCCGTAGTCCAAGGATGATACACTCACGCATCACACCGGAGGCTTGCATGGTGATGAAGAAGGCCTCCAGGGTGAATTCCCCTCTCGGGCAGGGTGCCGGGAAGAGCTTCAGATCCCTCCCGATCTAGGGATGGAGATGACGGCGGCTACAGACTCTTTCGTGGATTTTTTGATTGGGTACTTAGGGTTTTTGTCCCAAGGGCAATATATAGGCAGAAGGCGAGGCCGAGGGGGTGCCAGGGCTGGCCTCACCACCCCCTGGCGCGGGCCAGGCTGGGCCGCGCAGCCAGGTGGTGTGGTGGCCCCCTGGTCCTTCTCTGTCTCGTATTCTAGCACTTGATCACTTCCAGAAAAATAGGCACTTTGGCTTTTGTCCCGTCCAATTCTGAAAATATTCATTTTTTGACTTTCCTGGAACCAAAAACAGCAGAAAATAGGTAGCTGCCACTGTGGCTCTTGTTAATAGGTTAGTCCAAGAAATCATATGAAAAGTACTCCAAAGTTGCAACAAAACACAAGAAAGTGGATAAAACCAAGCATGGAACATCAAAAATTATAGATAGATTTGCAATGTATCAACATCCCCAAGCTTAACTCCTGCTTGTCCTCGAGTAGGTAAGTGATAAAAAGAAAGAATAATTTTTGAGGTGACATGCACCATCAAAGACTTGATCAAAGTATTTGCAAAACATTCAAAGCTGGGATCATAGTACTTCAATCATAGCATGAAAGACAAAGTTCTAGCAATTAGCAAAGAAACTATGATGCAACATAAAAAGGCACAAACAAAAGATTCATGAATAACAATGCTTTGCAAGACGTTTGTTTGTTTCACATAAAGAAAACATAGCATAATAGTATTCAGCTTGTCCCTCAATAGAGTAGCAAATATAAATGCATGGACACCTTCAAAGTTCATAAGAGTGACTAGATACAATAGTTTAAAACAAGCAATATCTATTTATGCATCAATCAACTAGTCTTGGGACAATGCACATAGAACAAAGAATGGCCACTATGCTCTCAAAGTAGGTGCATAAAGATAGAAGGTGGAGACTCAATATAATGGTGGAAGAAAGGCCTTTTGTAAAAGGAAGTAGGGATTCAAGTCTCATAATGAGCTTACAAAAATTATGGTACTTGTAGTTTTCATCTGTCATTGCCCCTATCATAAGCATCTTGAAGGTGATTAAGGTTAAAGTGACACAACTAAGAGGATATGCTTGACAATTTATAAACCGAAATCTCATGCCCCTTACTTACGAAGACCGATCCTCATGCTACTCAACTTCAGTCACGAGTTAGCTCTTGTCATTGTAAGTATATGTGTATCATTAAGAACCGCCAACGGGGTACCCCTTGCACATCATACGGGAGCTTTCCCATAATCAAAATGATAAGGCAAGCAGACAATGAGCATCTCAGCGATCTTTTAATTTGCTATTTGCATAGGTTTTTATTGAGGATGCTTCATAGAGTTCTCATTATGGTGATGCTACAAGTTTCCACCATGATTAGGAATGGCTTAGGCTAGCGGCCCAGGCGTTTCTCTAACACACATACAAACTCCATGATCTTACAAGTTCCACTTTTATTTCACACCGTCGGGATCCGTAAGCAAAAGAACATGATATCAACGGGGTACAAAGTACAAGTGAAATGTTGAAAGCGTTCCCCATGAAACATGGTTCTGCTAATTTCAACTTATAAAGCGCAAGCATATACACAACAAAGAAGGACCCAATGGTTCAAGTTTATTAGAGGCAAAAAGTAAAGTGTGCCATCAAGTTTGTGAGAGCTTTAATCACTAGTTTTCTCATAACAAGTTTAATTTGGAAGGTAAAAAAAAGCATGAATATACTTGGAATAGCATAAGCTAGTAGGTAGGTATGGTGGACTCTTTGGAATAACTTGGTTTAGGGAGTTGGATGCATGAGTGGAACTCATACTTTGTTGTGGAGGCTAGCAAAAGACTGGGAGCGACAAACTAAGAGAGCAATAATGGCCATAATCATGCAGAGCGACAAAACATCATTGGTCAAAGCATAAAGTGATACTACAAGTAGAAAACTAAAGGATCATAAAGGCTATGGTGACTTGAGATAGTCATAACATGGTGTGAGCTTGCACCAAGTCAACCCAAATAAAGCATCAAAGGAGAATACCACTATACTATGCTTTAATATGCTAAAACAACGCATGATTCATCCAAGGCACATTAAGAAATCTCAATTGTTTATAACAAGTCATTCTACAGCAAAGAATACTAAGCATAAATCCAAAACAATATCAAGCATGGCATGACAAAGCATAGGCCACAGTCAAAAACGAGCTCTTTTTACCACATAAGCATGAACTTTCCTACTCTTTTCCAAACCAAACCAAACTATTTGCAAACCTAATGTATGAAAGAGGGGGTCCAACCAATTTATTCAGAAAACTAAGCAAACCAAGCAAACTAAAAACCAAAACAAAAACAAAAAAGTAGACGCTCCAAGAAAAACACAACTGTGCATGAAACAATAAAAATGAAGCGTTTGGAAGAAACCTGGGATTTTTATTTATGAAGAAGGGGATGCCTTGGGCATCCCCAAGCTTTGACGCTTGTACTTCTTGGATATTTCTTGGGGTGACACGGTGGCATCCCCAAGCTTGAGTTTTAGTCCATCCTTCATCTCATTACTCATTCCTTCCATACACCTAAAAATTTTCCTTCATACAAAACTTCACACAATCTCATTAGCAACATTAGTACACTTAAGACAAATAAGTCTTAAGTTTCAGTTCTAACACCAAATAAACTTCCATTAGAACGCTAGCTACTATAGCACTTCCCTCAAAAAGCTCAATTCCCCAAAAGAACTCAAGAAGGAACCAACAAGAAGCAAATGCAGAAAATGGCAGAAATCTGTCAAAACATACCAGCAGGTAAAGATGAATTTTTTCGAAGACCTTCTGTTTGCCTAAATCAAAAAGTGTTGAACTAACGAAAGTTAGATAACAACCTGGGGCAGAAGCACAAAAAATTACAGCTCAATCCGACATACAGAGCTCTCTCACGAATGTTTACGGTGAAGCACAACCTGGAATAGAAGCTTTATGTTTCATCTTTTCTTGTTTAATCTTTATGAGAGCATTAGTAATGTGTTTTGTAAAAGACATGTTCATAGCACTAGCATTAGGACTTTTAGCAAGCTTTTGTAGGAACTTAATAACTTCAGAGATGTTGCAACCATCAAGATCAAAATCAAATTTGTCATCTAAAGTAGTAGGACTATTACTAGCCTCAACACTAGTGGTGGTAATAGTAGAAACACTAATGTTTCTAGCAATTTCATCTTCTCTTTCCCACTTAGCATGTAATTCAGCTAATAGTCTAACATTTTCATCAATTCTTACTTGTATGGCATTAGTAGCTGCAAAGGGGTTCTCATTAGTTTCAGGTTTAGCAGCCATTTTATTCAAAGTAGATTGAGTTTCAGCCAAATATTCTATATTTCTTTCAGCATTAGAGAGTTTTTCCTCAATAGTTTTACTGAAAGCAGTCTGTTTACTAATAAACTCCTTAAGCATAACTTCAAGTTCAGAGGGAGCACTCTAATTATTGTTGTAAGAATTTCCATAAGCATTACCATTGTTGGGAGGATATGGCTTATAATTGTTGTTACCAAAATTGTTCCTATAAGCATTATTACCATAAGCATTTTTGCCAAAATGTTATTTCTTATGAAGTTCACATCAACTTGCTTTTCTTGGGCAACCAAAGAGGCTAAAGTAACATTATTTGGATCAATATGGGCTTTCCGATTAACAAGCATAGACATAATAATATCAATTTTATCACTCAAGGAGGAGGTTTCCTCAACAGAATTTACCTTCTTACCTTGTGGAGCTCTCTCAGTATGCCATTCAGAATAATTAACCATCATATTGTCCAAAAGTTTTGGTGCAGCACCCAAAGTGATGGTCATAAAGGTACCTCCAGCAGCAAATCCAATAGTTTCCTTGAAGAATAGTTCAATCCTGCATAAAAAGTTTGGATGATCATCCAAGCAGTCAGTCCATGAGTGGGACAATTCTTTACCAAAGATTTCAATATTTCCCAAGCTTGAGCAACATGCTCATTATCAAGTTGTTTAAACTTCATTATTTCACATCTCATGGATATAATCTTAGCAGGAGGATAGTATTTTCCAATAAAAGCATCTTTGCACTTAGTCCAAGAATCAATACTATTCCTAGTTAAGGAATTCAACCATTCTTTAGCTTTTCCTCTCAAAGAGAAAGGAATCAATTTCAGCTTAATAATATCACCATCTATATCCCTATGCTTTTGCATCTCACAAAGTTGAACAAAGTTATTTAGATGGGAAGCAGCATCTTCATTACCAATACCAAAAAATTGTTCTCTCATAACAAGATTGAGCAAAGCAGGTTTTATCTCAAAGAAAGTATTTTCAGCCACAGGTGGAGCAATAGGCGTGCTCATAAAATCATTGTTGTTGGTGCTAGGTGAAGTCACACAACTTAGTGTTTTCAAGAGTAGTCATTTTTTGGGTTTTCAAATAAGCAAGCAAACTAGTAAAACTAATTTTTTTGTGTTTTTGAAGAACAAAACAAGCAAACAAAGCAAAAAGAAAACTAAGCAAAACAAAAACAACAAAGTAAAGAGATTGGTTATGAGGGACTCCCCTTGTGAAGATGTCCTTGAGTCCCCGACAATGACACCAGAAAAGATCTTGATGCGCTCGACTTTCGACGTAGAGCTTGTTGGGAACCCCAAGAGGAAGGTATGATGAGCACAGCAGTAAGTTTTCCCTCAGTTATGAAACCAAGGTTTAATCGAACCAGTAGGAGCAAGGAAACACCCCAAAGGTGTTACTAGCTGAGCTTTGGGAGGGCACACTACTGGTGCTAGTAGCAATGTGGAGACCTGCACAACACAACCACAAAACTTTGTCCCCAACTTGCGATGAGGTTGTCAATCTCACCGTGTTTTGCAGAAAACAAAGCATTAAACGTATCGAATGGAAAGAAGTAATAGTTTGTAGAAAGTAAACACAAACCAGAAACAGTTTATAGATTGTATGTAAAGAAAAGGACCGGGATCCATAGTTCACTACAGGTGGCTCTCCTTAGATAGATAACATGCTGGGTGAACAAATTACAGTGGGGCAATTGACAAACACCGAGAAAGCAATACATGCATATACTAATCATATTGACTCCTCTGAGACTTGATTGGGCATTACAACATAATACATAGACCGCCATCCAACTAAATCTATGACTAATAATCCACCTTCAGGTTATCATCCGAATCCCCTCCAGTATTAAGTTGCAAGCAACAGATTAATGCTTTACGAACTGCGTGTAAAGTAAAAATATGATTATTCTATGAACAAAGGATTGTTGTTTTCTCCCTAGTAGCAACAGCACATCTAGTACCTCAGAGATTTCTATCACTTTCCCAGATTACCAGAGGCATGAACCCACTATCGAGCATAAATACTAACTCTTGGAGTTGCTAGCATCTACTTGGCCAAGATAGCTACTAAGAACAGAAAGCATGCAAGATCTCAAATAACAAAGACATGATAGAATCAATAATAAATCTAAAATAGCCTCTCAATATCCATCGGATCCCCGCAAACACAACATGCATGAATTACAGATAGATGATCTTGATTATGAATGGAGCTCACAAGATCTAAACATGAAAGCACAAAGGAGGAGAACCAGCCATCTATCTACTACATGGATCTGTAGTCCAAGGATGAACTACTCACGCATCATACCGGAGGCTTGCATGGTGATGAAGAAGGCCTCCAGGGTGAATTCCCCTCTCCGGCAGGGTGCCGAGAAGAGCTTCAGATCCGTCCCGATCTAGGGATGGAGATGACGGCGGCTACAGACTCTTTCGTGGATTTTTTGATCGGGTACTTAGGGTTTTCGTCCCGAGGACAATATATAGGCGGAAGGGGAGGCCGAGGGGGTGCCAGGGCTGGCCTCACCACTCCATGGCGCGGGCCAGGCTGGGTCGCGCGGCCAGGTGGTGTGGTGGTCGCCTGGTCCTTCTCCGTCTCGTATTCTGGCACTTGATCACTTCCGGAAAAATAGGCACTTTGGCTTTTGTCCTGTCCAATTTCGAGAATATTCAATTTCTGACTTTCCTGGAACCAAAAACAGCAGAAAACAGGCAGCTGGCACTGTGGCTCTTATTAATAGGTTAGTCCAAGAAATCATACGAAAAGTACTCCAAAGTTGGAACAAAACACAAGAAAGTGGATAAAACCAAGCGTGGAACATCAAAAATTATAGATACATTTGCAATGTATCACGCGGCAACGCCAAAGTATCATCAAGGGACGACGAGTCCTGAGGTTCCCTCAAAGGATCACTTGATGTACCCTACCACAAGCCAAGATAGAAGCAAATAAGACAATCAAATCGACACAAAGACAAAAGATTCAAGTGCATTCAAGACTAGCAAAAGTATCAGCAGATACACTTGCCAACAGGCATGTTCTTGACAAAGGACATAAAATAATTAACTATTACAAACCTACTGAGGAGCGATCGGCTTCTTCGACTTCGACAGCTTCGGGGGCTCCATCGAGTCCGTGGCAGTGTCAGATGCCACTAACTTTCAGCCAACGCCTGATGCCGCAGCCTTTGCTGCCTTCTTGGCTCGCTGCAGCTCCTCAGAGTACTTCGCAACCGTGTTAATCAGCTGCGGCCATATTTGCCACAGGCAGTCGCGAAGGGAGCAAAGACTACCTGCTGGCCGTCCATGCTAACGGGCATCGACTTCGACACCGCTGCAGGATCAACCTCGACTCCGTGGGCCTGCACCATGGCAAGTGACATGGACGCGCCAGCTGCGCGGAGTGAGTTCTTGAAGCTTGAAGGAACACCCTCGGCGAGAGACTCCACCAGCTCGTCCATGTTATCGATTAGCTCAACCTTGGGCATCAACTCCTCCCGGAGGCGACTGAGAACGCCCTTGGCCTTGGAAAGCATATCCTAAATGGCGGTGCTGCGGTCCTCGACTGCTGAAAGCGCACCCGCCAAAGCATCGTCGCGGCGGAGGGCCTTTGGGTCGAAGCTCAAACTGCCAGCATCTGTACATAAGCCCACACATGGACACAAACATCAGAGCCAACGGCAAACATCGAACAAGAGAACAATAATGATTTCCAAGCAAGGTACCTGAGAGGGCCTTGGCAATCGAGAAAAGTTGTTCTTCAAACAACTTCTCCCTAGCTGCAATGGAGGCACGCAGGCCCTCTTCACGCTTTTGCGCCTCGTCACGCGCCGCGATTGCCTCATCGCGGCTCTTCACAGCCACGGAGAGCATATTTTCCATGGCGGCAGTGTCGTGGAGAAGAGCATTATGTTCAGCTGCAAGACAGCACAAAAGGGATTGACTATCAGTCGACTACAAGACAACGATGTAGAAGAATGAGAAGAAAAGGTACTTACTTTCAACCACGCGATATCGTGTATCCAGCATGGCATGCTGGCGACCCATCACAAGCACTTGCTCCGCCAAGTGTGTGGCTTCCTTCACAAGGAGCTATCGCACAACAAGGGATCAGCAGAAGCAATAGATAACATCTACTGCAACTTTAAAAGAAGAAATCCTACACTTACATGATCCTCCAATGACTCCGAAGTTGTTTGGTGTGCCATCATCCAAGCAACCATTCGATGCTCCCCTTCATGCGGAGAGCTGGAAGAGTTGTGCCCGGAGTGGGCCGCCAATGGAGGGGAATGAGCACGCTCGGCCTCTTTCTTGGCCTTTGAGGTTGCGACTCCTGATTCTTTCAAAAATTGGACGCCGTCAGAAGATGACGACGCCTGCTGACTGCAAGATAAAATCAACATCAAGAAAAGGAAACTGCAAAGAAGAACCCAAAAAGGAAGATTCGAATACTTACCAGTCAAAATTATGAAAGTCAAAGGTTGGCTCCCCCGACTCTGATGAGGACTCCTTTGGCAGTCGCATCTTCTTGCGAGAAGAGGGCGCCATGGCACTCACAGGAATGGCAGGAATCGGTGACTCCGCACCAACACCTACACCTTCCGGAGTCGAAGGAGACGACGCATCGGAATCCTCACTGCGTGAACGCTTGCGAGTATCCGGACTACCGGACTCGGGGGCTTCCTCCTCCACATGAGATGGGACGGTCAACTCTGACTCGTCCTCTTCCAAGGCTTCGCGAGGAATAACCCCCTCAGGAGGAGGGGGCATACAGGGTGATACCGCACAATCCTGCATACAGACAACAATTTAGCACAAAGATAAGAAACAGCAGAGAAGCAATCGACAAACTAAGCTACTGCGTAGCACAACTATACCTCAGGAGGAGGGTTAGCAGCATCAAATAGAGGAACAACTAGTTCAATTGGGAGCACATCCTTGGCGGTCTACTTAGTGACCATTCGAACCCTTTTATCGACCTCACTCGCGGACATACCATCGGCAGACACGCGAGTGACATCGTCAGCGCCAGCTCACTGAAACATGGGGTGGACTCTGGCCTGCAGGGGCTAGACGCGACGGCGCAGCCACGTGCGAACGAGGGCGCAGCCTCCCTCCTCTTTGCCTATGCGACTCTCGAGGTCACAGATGCGCTCGTACAACACATTTGTCTCCGCGGACTCGCCAGGCATGACTACATTCTTCTAGGAGCGCCTCCTCTTGCACGGCATCGCGGGATCGAAAGGTGCGAGTCCGAAGTGCTCCCCGTGAGCCTTCTCGTCACGGACATAGAACCACTTGTCCCTCCACCCTTGGACGGACGCTATGAGCTTGATGTCGAAATAGGTGGCAGATGGGTCGACGTGGATTCTGCAGCCACCCACATCATAGACTAAGGAGCCAGACGCAGATTGGCGCTTCAACTTGAAGACACGCTTGAAGAGGCCGAAGTGCGGCTCGATTCAGAGCCAGCACTCGCAGAGGGTGATGAAGCAAGAAATGTGGAGGATAGAGTTCGGGGACAGCTGATGGAGCTGAAGCCCGTAAAAACAAAGGAGGCACCTGAAGAAAGGATGCAGGGGCAACAAGAGGCCACGAATGATGAACGCCAAGAACATCACTCGAAAACCACTGAGAGGAGAGGGGATTATCTCACCGCCGGGGACGCGTGTGTCGGCGATTGTGGCGGACATCACTCTGTCTTGGCGAAGAAGACGAAGATCAGAGGACTTGATGATGGAGGGACGCCACGCGCCATTCATGACGTGGGTGCCTATGCCCTTATTCTTCCCGCCAGCGGCGGTGCTAGTGCCCGCAGCAGCGGAGCTGCCCTTCTTCTTCGCCGCAGCAGCAGTAGCCGCGGAATCGGCCGCAGCACCTCCTTTCTTCTTCCCCATTGCGCGGCGGCGATGCGACCGAAGGAAGTAGCTGGGAAACATGCGGAGCTGGTCCAGCGCCACAGAACAAAAGAGCGCAGAGAAAGCAGAGGAGCAGCGGCAATGGCGATGGAGGCAAATGATGAATGGAGGCAGATGAGAAATTACCATCACAGCGTCACTACTTAACCCCTGGAAGATGCAATCCAACGGCTCAGAAAAACCCTACTAGACGCGTGGCGTTTATCGTGCTTGACACGTGGAGGATCTAAAATGCGAACCATCCCCCCACTGCTCCCAATATGCGCAGAAATTGAGGAGGCGCAGTTAAAATAAAGATTACGCACGCCCGGTCAAATCAAAGTCAGGGAGTGGGACCCACTGCTCGTCACGTCCCGTCAAACTCACGCACGCGGGCAACCGAGGTCATGAAATCGTCAGCACTAACATCATCAAAACTACACAGCAGAAGACTTCGACTACTTTAGTCCTTGCTCGAGTCTTCGACTCCACCAAGCACTCGGGGGCTACTCCCATAGGGAGCACTGGTCGCGCACCCTGCGATTTCTTTTCTTTTATAGGAACATGGACAATCAAGGCAAACCCAAACACTCGAAATACGGTTCGACTGTGGACATGGGTTACTCCCATAGGGAGCATCGGAAACAAATACGACTGAAAACAAGCAAACAAAAGACGACAGCAGTCGCAAAAGTTCTTTAGTCCCCCCCTGAGTCTTTGACTCAACTAGGCACTCGGGGGCTACTCCCATAGGGAGCGCTGGTCGCGCACCCTATGATTATTTATACAAAGTACTATGTGTCGATAATATCCACACTCGAAGTTTACGGCGACACCGCCTCATAATTTTTCCCTACAAAGAGATTGTGTCTCCTGTGTCACCCGAATCGTCTCCACGATGATAAAATTCGGATGCCGCGCTTGCAGCGTGAAGATAAGACCTGAATAAGGCCTAGCAACGCATCTGCTGTGCACTACCAGAAATATATCTGTGCCTACAGGTACGATGAACATGCCTCGACGGACGCGTCGAGTGCTCCACCCATATAACTCGAATTCGACTCCTGTAAGACCTCCGTGGCTTGAGTCGAATTACACCAGCACTTTTCCGGATTCGAGTCCGGAGACTTGAGTTCGAGTAGATTGCGTTGTTTTACCCTAAGGTAGTTAACAGATACCGATACATCGGTTAAATCAGCCACGCACATCAACAATCCCTATGACACAAACAAAGCAGTCGAGAAACATACTCAGTCATGCACTCGAAAGGTTTCATAAGTCTCTAGTCGAATATGCGATTCCACTTGACACTCGGGGGCTACTGACATGGGTATACCCTACAGGTTCTCGAGTTTGGTATATACGGCCTGAATACGGCAGAAGCCCACGGTGTCGCCAAGGCCCAAGAGAGGACTGAGTAGCCTACGAACTCTCGATTGCTTGAAGAATAAGAAGAAGCTAAAGATAGAAAGTTCAAAAGGGAAAACCCGAGACCTAGCCTATCTATATAAAGGCTAGGAGGGGCGGCGAGAAGGACACACGCAACCCTAGTTTCCACAACCCTCGCCAGATTGCATCTCCGCACCATTGTAATCTTCGATTCCTTCGATAATTCCACGAGCAGACAAGCAGGAGTAGGGACCTCTACAAGGCCTGAACCTGGGTAAATCTTCGAGTCCCATGTGTGCTTGTTTGCTAGCCGATAGATGTCTCCAGCGCTCCCTCCTTCTCCAAAACCCAAGTCCATGACAATGGGCATTGATGAGTTAAGCCCTCGTCACTTCCCGTCACATGGACGGACAAATCCTGCTATTGACATATATTGCCTCTACGGTTTCCTCCGAGTACCTAAACACACCTTTATAACCACTATATTACCAAGTGGCGCTTGATGCTATCTAAGCACTCTCGGGAGACAGTGATTGATATAGCCTCACGGTCTAAGGAATAGTCTACGAGGATCCATTTCTAATCATCGTAACTTGAACTTCGTGACATGATCAGGTCATGATGTTTAGGTTGGGTATTGGTTCATCATCTCATTCTCGGAATGTGGTGACTCCATTTCCAACTGGCATAATTGCCACATGATCAGGAAACATGATCATCTGTTGACCAATGAACCAGTGACTAGAGTTTCACTAGGAACCCCTGGTTGTTTATATATCACACGTGTATTGATGTTTCCACTCAATATAGTTATAGCATGATATAAAACTTAATCATAAACTATATGAAATATTATAATAGTTCTTATAACTATTTGTCTCTAGGTCATATATCCAACAGTCTGCCACTTGCACTAGAGTACAAATACACTAGCTGCATTTGTTCTTTAATCATTAGCACCATATATCTGGTACCCTGAACATGCTCGCTCATGGAAGAGGTTGATTCTTGGGTCTGTACTTTACAATCCGAAATCCTTTGCAACTTACTAATGTCACCTTGATTGACACTAATACTTATCATCACATGATAACATCTGTGTGTATGCATCGCCGCTATGGCAGTAGAACGAGGCCTGATTCCAGGAGCCTACAGTTACTTTAGATCAACCTCGAGGGCTTTCTCATGGGCACTGTGCCCTAGGACACATCATTCTACGTTAAAACCGAACTAGTCCCGCCATAACATTATACAACACTTTAGATGGTACCCTTATCTATTATTATAAATGTAATCATCGAAACACTAGTGCACTCTGTGCAACTTTCGATGTTTTGTGCACCTTGCTTCCTACTTGACTTTAATTGGTATTTACAGGAGTTTCCAACATTTCCCTTCTAACATAACTCTTTATGTTTTAAGATATCTCATCCTTTATGGATTTGGGAAACATGTCTGCAATTCTCTACTAGACACTGTGGACAAACTTAGCTCAACGTTCTGCGATTCGAACTTAATCACTTTTAAACGTTCCTTATTTGGATCACATATTATGCTGAGTTATCATCATGGTTTACTAAGATAGAACCTATGTATCAACATAGTGGATGATGATCATCCTTTTCTTTCTTTCGACCATTGATGTTAAACTTAATACTATTCCTAATTTGAGTTATTAAGGACATGTTCTTTAATTAACTTCTATTCTAAAACCCTTTTCGGAATCCCTTAAAGAATACTACATAATATCATAATATACTTATTATCAACTTCTACATCTTACAAATCATTATTTATAAGTATTTGCGCTTTCATTCTTAACACAATTAAGAATTACTCCTATAAGCTCCCACTCAAAAATATGTCAATCACATATTGTTTTAGGAAGACTTTCATAGATCCCACTCAATTTCATGAAAATTGCATATCCACTCACTATTTTGAATGACTTCAAAATCCTTTGATCAAATATCAAACTTGGAGTCTTACTATGAGATACTAGTACTATTACTAGTTTTAAATCCTCTAGACATTCAGCACACTTGAATCAAATTTCATTTGAATTTGTCCAATACTTGACAAATTGTGCTTTTGTCATTCACCCCCTTTTCCACTATGGCTTTGCAGTCATTTGGGAAACTTCAAGTAACCCCTTTAACTTGTGAGATTCAGCAACGAACTTCTTTCTAACCTCAAGTGAGTAGTTCGTAGGTATGTCATATTCCAAGAATCATGACAAATGATTCACAAATGTCTCCATGCTAGATATGGATTACATTTTGAATCCTACTTCACGTAGTGAAAACACTAGTGGGGAAAACACAATGATCAATATCATTGATTCTTTCCTTCTGTGAAGAGAATCGTTCAGGAACGTTGTCCATTGCGCTTCTCAACACTCTGATGTAGGGTTTTGAATCCTCATCGTGTTTTTCACTATCTTCCATTTGCTCCATAATCGAGAAATATCACTAAAAGTGAGCTTTCTCAAGAATGCACCAAAATCCAAGCAATACCAGTTTTGCTTCTCTTTTGGTTTTAGCTATGGACTTCGTATTCAAAGTTTCCAATGAATATGCTACAAGGACTTATTCCCTATTGTTTTGGTTATATCGAATAATCCCAAAACTTTCACGAATTCAAATGGTTCACTACATTCTAATCGAGTGCTAACTATTTCTTAACTAATGGTCTCTACATCTATACTACAATGATTTATTTGGTGCCATCTATCAACCCACTTTGATATCTAATATCACATTATGATGCTTTGCATTTTGACATTTCAAAACGCTTTGCATTTCACAATTACTTTTATGCCATTCTTATAAAGTTGAATTTTATTACTATTGATCAAATCACAGTAATTAGATTCTCTTTTATATGTATACCCTTTGTTGATGAAATATTTTGATCAAATAAAATAGTTTCATATTCATGTTTCCTTTGGTAAACTTCTTTACATTTAAACAATCCTTTAATGATAATTACCGTTTTGGTTAAAACACAATACATCAAATATGTATTTACTTTTACCAATTCAATAAACACTTTGTATTCAAGTAATACACGGTGTTCAAGTTATTTTGCCGAACTTAGGCATGATTTATATGTGACAAGAAATCGAATGAAATTTCACATATTATCACATAACTTTGAATTTAAACAATGGTTTTCATTCAGTAATGAATATATCATAAAGTTGGGTATTTTAAGGCATTTTTTAATGTTTTACAAATGTTCATGCATTATCAATTAGTTTTAAATGAACAAGGATAATTCACATATAATCAAACAAGATATGAACATGAATAGAAATTATTCATAAAAGTAGAACAACTATTTGTTACAAACTCATGTGAATAACCATCTCACAAAGTGTGAGACACACTAAAGAAGTTCACAATATTTTGATTACAATAATCATCCTTAAACACAAACTAAATGATAAATGTTGAGGGAGAGTGTCGTCGGCCATCATCATCATGCTCGCCATCAACACGCAACATCACCTCCTCTCCAGCAAGCACCTCTCATGCAGAAGGACCTGTTTTCAGCAAAACAGAACAAGTATCAAATATACTTAACACTCCAAATGTGTTTGCAAGATTATAACATTTATAAAATCATATATCAAATATATACCTTTGTCATCGATGACCCCAGTGACATCGGGTTCAACCACCACACCTCTGAAATGTGATATGAACTCGTGGAAATCCAGTGTTTCTGTGTCGCCTCTCATAAGGCAAATCCTGACTTATGCTTGGAAGCTTAGTGGCAGCGATCGCAGCACCACTCCCATTGCAAAAGAGCTTGCGAACCAGTTGTCTAAGTAGTATGCTAGACTCATGTATGCATCGTACATGCTCAATAAGTGCTCGTCCAGTGAGGAGCCCTCCTCCATCTTTATGGAGAGGAAATCCCCCATCAGCTCATACTCCCACATGCGCACTTGTTCCATGAAATGTGATCTCAGATGTGCCATGACCATTCGGGGATTAAGACTTCCCACCATTGGCCACAGCCCATCCTCCATCCCGAGGCACATCGTCACTGATATGAATGTGGCAATAACACGACGGCGGCTGCGGAGATCCCGCTGCTCCTGGGTCTCATGAGAATAGGGTGGCTCCAAGTACATCCCGTAGATCATGTAGCCAGCCACTTTGTTCTCACCAAGGAGATCGAAAAGGCACATGACCCATGCAGAGAACTTAGATCCATCTAACTTGAGCTTTTCTCCTTTTAACCAATCGTCAATAGGGAAGGTAATCTCGGGGAGAACCATTTTCTACATTTATAATTGCAAAAGGAATTTAGACTAAGTTTATAATTAAATGCGTTAATAATAACTCCACTCAGAAACACCTATCCCCACAAGGGTTTCTAGTGATAGCACGACCCCTATTAGCCACATCTCCCCTGATCGTCACGGCCATCAATCTGGGTTCAAGGGTGGACGCTAAACGTCGGTCACATCATTCATGCGACTCGTGCTCGATCTTTCGACCATCCATCTTCCGAGGCCATGTCTGCACATGCTAGGCTTGCCAACTCAACCTTAGTGTATTCGCTGTGCAACATGGCTTACACCCACTGTATGCGAACGTAGATATGCCTGACACCCATGCCTATACCATGGATCGCCTCATACCGAAGAACTTTCTTGGTGGTGCACACTGATACATTGCAAATGTATCTATAATTTTTGATGCTCCATGCTTAGTTTTATCCAGTTTCTTGTGTTTCGTTCCAACTTTGGAGTACTTTTCATATGATTTCTTGGACTAACCTATTAACAAGAGCCACAGTGCCAGCTGCCTGTTTTCTGCTGTTTTTGGTTCCAGGAAAGTCAAAAAATGAATATTCTCGGAATTGGACGGGACAAAAGCCAAAGTGCCTATTTTTCCAGAAGTCATCAGATGCCAGAGTACGAGACAGAGAGGGGCCAGGGGGCCACCACACCACCTGGCCGTGTGGCCCAGCCTGGCCCGCGCCAGGGGGTGGCGTGGCCAGCCCAGGCACACCCACGGCCTCCCCTTCCGACTATAAGATGCCCCCAGGACGTAAACCCTAAGTACCCGATCAAAAATCCACGAAAGAGTCTATAGCCGCCGTCGTCTCCATCCCTAGATCGGGAGGGATTTGAAGCTCTTCCCGGCACCCTGCCGGAGAGGGGAATTCACCCTAGAGGCCTTCTTCATCACCATGCAAGCCTCTGGTGTGATGCGTGAGTAGTTCATCCTTGGACTACGGATCGATGTAGTAGCTAGATGGCTGGTCTAGATCTTGTGAGCTCTGTTCATGATCAAGATCATCTATTTGTAATTCTGCATGTTGTGTTTGCGGGGATCCGATGGATATTGAGATGCTATTTCAGATTGATTATTGATTCTATCATGTCTTTGTTATTTGAGATCTTGCATGCTTTCCGTTGTTAGTAGCTATCTTGGCCAAGTAGATGCTAGCAACTCCAAGAGTTAGTATTTATGCTCGATAGTGGGTTCATGCCTCTGGTAATCTGGGGAAGTGACAGAAATCTCTAAGGTACTAGATGTGTTGTTGCTACTAGGGAGAAAACAATAATCCTTTGTTCATAGAACAATTGTATTGGTTACTTTACACGTAGTTCGTAAAGCAATAATCTGTTGCTTGCAACTTAATACTGGAGGGGGTTTAGATGATAACCTGAAGGTGGATTATTAGTCATAGATGTAGTTGGATGGTGGTCTATGTATAATGTTGTAATGCCCAATCAAGTCTGAAAGGAGTCAAGATGATTAGTATATGCATGTATTGCTTTCTCGGTGTTTGTCAATTGCCCCGCTGTAATTTGTTCACCCAACATGTTATCTATCTAAGGAGAGCCACCTCTAGTGAACTATGGATCCCGGTCCTTTTTCTTTACATACAATCTACAACTGTTTACTGCTTTGTGTTTACTTTCTACAAACTATTACTTCTTTCCATTCGATACGTTTAATCCTTTGTTTTCTGCAAAACACGGTGAGATTGACAACCTCATCGCAAGTTGGGGACAAAGTTTTGTGGTTGTGTTGTGCAGGTCTCCACATTGCTACTAGCACCGGTAGTGCGCCCTGCCAAAGCTCAGCTAGTAACACCTTTGGGGTGTTTCCTTGCTCCTACTGGTTCGATTAAACCTTGGTTTCATAACTAAGGGAAACTTGCTGCTGTCTTCATCATACATTCCTCTTGGGGTTCCCAACGAGCTCTACATCAACACCGCACCAGCACTTTCCTGGGCGCTGTGCATTGAGCCATCAAGCGATTTTCTGGCGCCGTTGCCGGGGAGTCAAGGACATCTTCACAAGGGGAGTCCCTCATAACCAATCTCTTTACTTTGTTATTTTTGTTTTGCTTAGTTTCTTTTTGCTTTGCTTGCTTGTTTTGTTATTCAAAAACACACAAAAATTAGTTTTACAAGTTTGCTTTCTTATTTGAAAACCCCAAAAAAATGACTACCCTTGAAAACACTAAGTTGTGTGACTTCACTAGCACCAACAACAATGATTTTATGAGCACACCTATTGCTCCACCTGTAGCTGAAAATACTTTCTTTGAGATAAAACCTACTTTGCTCAATCTTATTATGAGAGAACAATTTTCTGGTATTGGTAATGCAGATGCTGCTTCCCATCTAAATAACTTTGTTGAACTTTGTGAGATGCAAAAGCATAGGGATATAGATGGTGATATTATTAAGCTGAAATTGTGTCCTTTCTCTTTGAGAGGAAAAGCTAAAGAATGGTTGAATTCCTTAACTAGGAATAGTATTGATTCATGGACTAAGTGCAAAGATGCTTTTATTGCAAAATACTATCCTCCTGCTAAGATTATATCCATGAGAAGTGAAATAATGAAGTTTAAACAACTTGATCATGAGAACGTTGCTCAAGGTTGGGAAAGAATGAAATCTTTGGTAAAGAATTGTCTCACTCATGGACTGACTGCTTGGATGATCATCCAAACTTTTTATGCAGGTTTAAACTATTCTGCAAGGAACCTATTGGATTCTGCTGCTAGAGGTTCCTTTAGGACCATCACTTTGGGTGCTGCAACAAAACTCCTGGACAATATGATGGTTAATTATTCTGAATGGCATACTGAGAGAGCTCCACAAGGTAAGAAGGTAAATTTTGTTGAGGAAACCTCCTCCTTGAGTGATAAAATTGATATTATTATGTCTATGCTTATTAATGGGAAATCCCATATTGAACCAAATAATGTTCCTTTAGCCTCTTTGGTTGCTCAAGAAGAGCAAGTTGATGTGAACTTTATAAGAAATAAAAAAATTGGCAACAATGCTTATGGTAATAATGCTTATAGGAACAATTTTGGTAACAACAATTATAAGTCATATCCTCCCAACAATGGTAATGCTTATGGAAATTCTTACAACAATAATAAGAGTGCTCCCTTGAACTTGAAGTTATGCTTAAAGTGTTTATTAGTAAACAAACTGCTTTCAATAAAACTATTGAGGAAAAACTCTCTAATGTTGAAAGAAATATAGAATCTTTGGCTGAAGCTCAATCTACTTTGAATAAAATGGCTGCTAAACCTAAAACTAATGAGAATCCCTTTGCAGCTACTAATGCCATACAAGTAAGAATTGATGAAAATGTTAGACTATTAGCTGAATTACATGCTAAGTGGGAAAGAGAAGATGAAATTGCTAGAAACATTAGTGTTTCTACTATTGCCACCACTAGTGTTGAGGCTAGTAATAGTCCTACTACTTTAGATGACAAATTTGATTTTGATCTTGATGGTTGCAACATCTCTGAAGTTATTAAGTTCCTACAAAAGCTTGCTAAAAGTCCTAATGCTAGTGCTATGAACATGGCTTTTACAAAACACATTACTGATGCTCTCATAAAGATTAAAGAAGAAAAGATGAAACATAAAGCTTATATTCCTATGAAACAAGAAGATGGTTGGGAACCCATCATTAATATGAAAGTTAATGACTTTGATTTCAAAGCTTTATGTGATCTTTATAGTAGTGTTTCTATTATGCCTAGAAGGATTTATGATATGCTTGATTTTCCTCCACTTGAAGATTGCTATTTGAATGTCCCACTTGATGATAATGCTAAAAAGAAACTCATGGGGAGTCTAAATGATGTTCTTATTATAGTTAACAATGCCTATGTCCCCGTTGATTTCTATGTTTTGGATGTTGAATGCAATGCTTCTTGTCCTATTACTTTGGGAAGACCTTTTCTTAGAACTGTTGGTGCCATCATTGATATGAAAGAAGACACCATTAAATATCAACTCCCACTCAAGAAAGGTATAGAACACTTACCTAAAAAGAGAGAAAAGATTTCTTTTGCTTCTCTTATGAAAACAAAATTTGGTCTTAATGCTTCTTCATTTGAGAACACTTGATTTTTTTTTCTTTGCTTCTTATGCCTAACTTAAAGGCGTTAAAGAAAAGTACTTATTGGGAGATAACCCAAAAGTTTTAGATGAGTCTTGGAAGTTATTACCTCTGTAATAACCACTCCTTATCCTTTTTATTTGCTTTTTGTGCCAAGAGTAACCTCTAATGAGAGAGAAGTAATGATTGGGAAAGTTGCTGTCCTGAAACATATTTTTGTGCTTTACCGTAAAAATTCGTGAGAGAGCTCTGTATGTCGGA
Source organism: Avena eriantha (assembly GCA_910589775.1). Taxonomy (NCBI): domain Eukaryota; kingdom Viridiplantae; phylum Streptophyta; class Magnoliopsida; order Poales; family Poaceae; genus Avena; species Avena eriantha. The sequence continues at coordinate 332,358,794 of OU342746.1, forward strand.
TTGAGCTGTAACGTTTTGTGATTCTGCCCCAGGTTGTTATCTAACTTTTGTTAGTTCAACACTTTTTAATTTGAGCAACAGAAGGTCTTCGAAAATATTAGTCTTTACCTGCTGGTCGGTTTTGACAGATTTCTGCTATTTTCTACATTTGCTTCTTGTTGGTTCCTTCTTGAGTTCTTTTGGGGAATTGAGATTTTTGAGGGAAGTGCTACAGTAGCTAGTGTTCTAATGGAAGTTTATTTGGTGTTAGAACTGAACCTTAAGACTTATTTATCTTATGTTTACTAATGTTGCTAATAAAGATTGTGTGAAGTTTTGTATGAAGGAAAAATTTCAAGTGTATGGAAGGAAAGAGTAATGAGATGAAGGATGGACTAAAGCTCAAGCTTGGGGATGCCACTCGTGTCACCCCAAGAAATGTCCAAGAAGTACAAGCGTCAAAGCTTGGGGATGCCCAAGCCATCCCCTTCTTCATCAATAAAAATCCCAGATTTCTTCCAAATGCTTCATTTTTATTGTTTCATGCACAGTTGTGTTGTTCTTAGAGCGTCTTCTTTTTCGTTTTTGTTTTGGTTTTTAGTTTGCTTGGTTTTCTTAGTTTTCTGAATAAATTGGTTGGACCCCCTCTTTCATACCTTGGTTTGCAAATAGTTTGGTTTGGTTTTTGGAAAAGAGTAGGAAAGTTCATGCTTATGTGGTAAAAAGAGCTTGTTTTTGACTGTAGCCTATGCTTTGTCATGTTATGATTGATATTGTTTTGGCTTTATGCTTAGTATTCTTTGCTGTAGCATGACTTGTTATAAACAATTGAGATTGCTTAATGTGCCTTGGATGAATCATGCGTTGTTTTAGCATATTAAAGCATAATATAGTGGTATCCTCCTTTGATGCTTTATTTGGGTTGACTTGGCGCATGCTCACACCATGTTATGACTATCTCAAGTCACCATAGCCTTTATGATCCTTTAGTTTTCTACTTGTAGTATCACTTTATGCTTTGATCGATGATGTTTTGTCGCTCTGCATGATTATGGCCATTATTGCTCTCTTAGTTTCTCGCTCCCAGTCTTTTGCTAGCCTCCACAACAAAGTATGAGTTCCACTCATGCATCCAAATCCCTAAACCAAGTTATTCCAAAGATTCCACCATACCTACCTACTAGCTTATGCTATTCCAAGTATATTCATGCCTTTGTTTACCTTCCTAATTAAACGTGTTATGAGAAAATTAGTGATTAAAGCTCTCACGAACTTGATGGCACACTTTACTTTTTGACTCTAATGAACTTGAACCATTGGGTCCTTCTTTGTTGCGTATATGCTTGCGCTTTATAAGTTGAAATTAGCAGAACCATGTATCATGGGGAACGCTTTCAACATTGCACTTGTACTTTGTACCCCGTTGATATCATGTTCTTTTGCTTACGGATCCAGGCGGTGTGAAATAAAAGTGGAACTTTTAAGATCATGGAGTTTGTATGTGTGTTAGAGAAATGCTTGGGCCGCTAGCCTAAGCCATGCCTAATCATGGTGGAAACTTGCAGCATCACCGTAATGAGCACTCTATGAAGCATCCTCAATAAAAACCTATGCAAATAGCAAATAAAAAGATCGCTGAGATTCTCATTATCTGCTTGCCTTGTCATTTTGATTATGGGAAAGCTCCTATATCATGTGCAAGGGGTACCCTGTTGGTGGTTCTTAATGATACACATATACTTACAATGACAAGAGCTTACTTGTGATTGAAGTTGAGTAGCATGAGGATCGGTCTTCGTAAGTAAGGGGCATGAGATTTCGGTTTATAACTTATCAAGCATATCCTCTTAGTTGTGTCACTTTAACCTTAATCACCTTAAAGATGCTTATGATAGGGGCAATGAGAGTTGAAAGCTATAAGTACCATAATTTTTGGAAGCTCTTTATGAGACTTGAATCCCTACTTCCTTTTACAAAGGCTTTTATTCCACCATTACATTGAGTCTCCACCTTCTATCTTTATGCACATACATTGAGAGCATAGTGGCCATTCTTAGTTCTATGTGCATTGTCCCAAGACTAGTTGATTGATGCATAACTTGATATTGCTTGTTTTAAACTATTTGTATCTAGTCACTCTTATGAACTTTGAAGGTGTCCTATGCATTTATATTTGCTACTCTATGAGGGACAAGCTGAATACTATTATGCTATGTTTTCTTTATGTGAAACAAACAAATGTCTTGCAAAGCATTGTTATTCATGAATCTTTTGTTTGTGCCTTTTCATGTTGCATCATAGTTTCTTTGCTTATTGCTAGAAATTTGTCTTTCATGTTATGATTGAAGTACTATGATCCCAGCTTTGAGTGTTTTGCAAATACTTTGATCAAGTCTTTGATGCTGCATGTCACCTAAAAAATTATTCTTTCTGTTTATCACTTACCTACTCGAGGACGAGCAGGAATTAAGCTTGCGGATGTTGATACATTGCAAATGTATCTATAATTTTTGATGTTCCATGCTTAGTTTTATCCACTTTCTTGTGTTTTGTTCCAACTTTGGAGTACTTTTCATATGATTTCTTGAACTAACCTATTAACAAGAGCCACAGTGCCAGCTGCCTGTTTTCTGCTGTTTTTGGTTCCAGGAAAGTCAGAAAATGAATATTCTCGGAATTGGATGGGACAAAAGCCAAAGTGCCTATTTTCCCGGAAGTCATCAGATGCCAGAGTACGAGACGGAGAGGGGCCAGGGGCCATCACACCACCTGGCCGCGCGGCCTAGCCTGGCCCGCGCCAGGGGGTGGTGTGGCAAACCCAGGCACCCCCTCGGCCTCCCCTTCCGAGTATAAGATGCCCTCGGGACGTAAACCCTAAGTACCCGATCAAAAATCCACGAAAGAGTCTGTAGCCGCTGTCGTCTCCATCCCTAGATCGGGAGGGATCTGAAGCTCTTCCCGGCACCCTGCTGGAGAGGGGAATTTTCCCTGGAGGCCTTCTTCATCACCATGCAAGCCTTCGGTGTGATGCGTGAGTAGTTCATCCTTGGACTATGGATCCATGTAGTAGCTAGATGGTTGGTTCTCCTCCTTTGTGCTTTCATGTCTAGATCTTGTGAGCTCCGTTCATGATCAAGATCATCTATTTGTAATTCTGCATGTTGTGTTTGCGGGGATCCGATGGATATTGAGATGCTATTTCAGATTGATTATTGATTCTATCATGTCTTTGTTATTTGAGATCTTGCATGCTTTCCGTTGTTAGTAGCTATCTTGGCCAAGTAGATGCTAGCAACTCCAAGAGTTAGTATTTATGCTTGATAGTGGGTTCATGCCTCTGGTAATCTGGGGAAGTGACAGAAATCTCTAAGGTAATAGATGTGATGTTGCTACTAGGGAGAACACAATAATCCTTTGTTCATAGAACAATCATATTGTTTACTTTACATGCAGTTCGTAAAGCAATAATCTATTGCTTGCAACTTAATACTAGAGGGGGTTCCGATGATAACCTGAAGGTGGATTATTAGTCATAGATGTAGTTGGATGGCGGTCTATGTATAATGTTGTAATGCCCAATCAAGTCTCAAAGGAGTCAAGATGATTAGTATATGCATGTATTGCTTTCTCGGTGTTTGTCAATTGCCCCTCTGTAATTTGTTCACCCAGCATGTTATCTATCTAAGGAGAGCCACCTCTAGTGAACTATGGATCCCGGTCCTTTTTCTTTACATACAATCTACAACTGTTTACTGCTTTGTGTTTACTTTCTTCAAACTATTACTTCTTTCCATTCGATACGTTTAATCCTTTGTTTTCTGCAAAACACGGTGAGATTGACAACCTCATCGCAAGTTGGGGACAAAGTTCTGTGGTTGTGTTGTGTAGGTCTCCACGTTGCTACTAGCACCGGTAGTGCACCCTGCCAAAGCTCAGCTAGTAACACCTTTGGGGTGTTTCCTTGCTTCTACTGGTTCGATTAAACCTTGGTTTCATAACTGAGGGAAACTTGCTGTTGTGCTCATCATACCTTCCTCTTGGGGTTCCCAACGAGCTCTACATCAACACCGCACCAGCACTTTTCTGGGCGCCGTGCATTGAGCCATCACACACTAAGGGGGAACACAATCGTTGGCAATTTTAACAGGGATCATCTTATTAGGCTACCGTCGAGTATCTAATACTAGCACACAATAAGATATACAAACAATAATATTGCATGTAAATGCTATGTGATATGGTCCTTCACGTCGTGATCTCCATCCGTCGTCACCGGATTCCGGTGCCAGGGTTCCGGTGCCTTAGACACTAGGGTACCGGTATCATTCCGTCCTGGTAGTCCGTCACCTTCGTGACTATCTACTAATACGTAATAAAAGGTAATCACTTTACCTTTGCCACAACCATATCACAAACCAACCCCCCCTACAAAACAAAGTTAGACGCCTCTACTTTATCTTTGCATGTTTTACGTGGCGGAATGGGATTTCGCACAAGAACCATTCTTACCTACGAACTTTTAGCACAACTTTGATCAATTAGTTGTTTCTACTACACCCCTTTCAGGGCTCTCCGTTGCAAATGGCATACCAACTAATGCGAGAGAGACAGACACCCCTCTAAGCCACTTTATACGGTACAAGCCGTATGTCAAGCGTGGACCAGTCTCACGAATGAACGTGTAAAGTCAGTTGGGGCCACTTAATCAAGCATAAATGCGGTATACACAAGTACACGTGGGAGGGTAACAACTAAAAGATCAACGCCCACATGCTACATCTCGTGTGTTCTACCCGTTCTAGCATTACTACGCATAGACCTAGCTTTGATACCACTGTTGGGGTTCCGCGTATGAAAACAATAAAATTTTACCCTACGCCCCTGAACCCCTGAAGCTGCCAGGACCTATCTATTAGTAATACAGTAACGGGAGGGGCTTATCGCGAACTTACCCTTGAAGACCTAAAAGCATTGTCAACGCTTAGGAGAGCGTGGTTGATGTAGACGAGCCGAAGCCGACCTCAAGGTCGTGATGAAGTCCTTGCGCACCAACGGCTCCAACGACTTGAGTGCCTGAAGTGCGACACCTCGCGGGGAGTTACACATGTCCGGTGCCTGACGATGACTCCCGCTTCCCCGATTTAGCAGCAGTCGGAAGTAGAGCTCCCGGATCCGAATCCCGCAGCGCGACGGCGCTCCGCGGTGAAGATGTCTCTCGTTCGCGCAGTACAGACTTGGGACCGCGGTCACGAGAGGGAGAGAGAGGGGGAGACAGAAAATATCAATTAGAGGTCCTCCCAAAAGTAAGAAGACCTTTATTGCTTATTCGTGTATTTTATTTGGCCAAATACCCCCACTATATATAGGGGAGGGGAGGTACTACCTCCCTCAAAGTCCCGGTGTGGGACAAGGAGAGGAGGGGGAGGGGAGGACGCCAACCACCTAGTGGGCCCCGCACGGGGGGGCGAGGCCCAGCCGGCCACCCCCTTGGCCCCTTCTCCCTCTCTCCTTTCCCTAAATGGCCCTCTCCCCTCCGGGAATTGGCCCATTAAGCCTTTGACCATTTAAATTGATTTTTCTCTTTATTAAATAATTATGAATAAATGATTAAATCAATATTTAACAGTCATTCACATATTATTCAACCTCCGTGGCTATGGAACAACTTCCACCTCCACTCCAGACATCCTCCGGACTTACCGAAACCCTTCCGTTTTTCTCTCTACTGTTCTTTGGTGGTTTCACCGATCCTATAAACACTCTCTAAGCATCATCAAGCCCTTAAGCATGATACCCCACGGTTCGGGAACACTCCATACATGGTCGGGACACTCCCGCACCAATGATCGACCTAGATGGCCATGTGACCCATGTGCGTTCCACGAAGTTCTTTCGTCGTTTGAACCGGGACAGTCGTGTCTTATTCCCTTTGTCGCTCGATACTTGCATTGCCCGAGATATGATCAATGACATCACCTTGTCGCGTTCAATCTCATTACCGAACAATGCTACTTGACTCGTTCCGACAAGTGATATCCTTGTGATCAAATCACACGCTACGCAGCTATTGGATATTACTTCTCTGAGTGGGCCCTTTAAGTATCTTCCCGTCACATGGAAAGACAAATCCCGCTCATGACATATATTGCCTCTACGGTTTCCTCCGAGTACCTGAACACACCTTTATAACCACTATATTACCAAGTGGCGCTTGATGCTATCTAAGCACTCTCGGGAGATAGTGATTGATATAGCCTCACGGTCTAAGGAATAGTCTACAAGGATCCATTTCTAATCCTCGTAACTTGAACTTCGTGACATGATCGGTTCACGATGTTTAGGTTGGGTATTGAATCATCATCTCATTCTCAGAATGAGATGACTCCATTTCCAACTGGCATAAATGCCACATGATCAGGAAACATGACCATTTGTTGACCAATGAACCAGTGACTAGAGTTTCACTAGGAACCCCTAGTTGTTTATATATCACACGTGTATTTATGTTTCCACTCAATACAGTTATAGCATGATATAAAACTTAATCATAAACTATATGAAATATGATAATAGTTCTTATAACTATTTGTCTCTAGGGCATATATCCAACAGCTTTATCCTTAGACGCCGACTGGTTCTTCCTCTCCCTTCTTTTCTTGGCATCCTCTTTGTAGTACTCCTTGAACTTCATGCTCGTACCGAAGCCGTACACACAGCCAGCTGAGGACGGCGGCAACCCCTTGTCCCTCTTCTTGTAAGCATTTGTCGCCCTGTTGAAAACCGTTCCCATGGCTCCGTCGAATCCTAGGATGAACCTTTGGCAGGAGCGTTCAGTTCATCCTCCTGTAGAGACAAGGAAAGGTGAACCCATTTAGATTCTTGGCTTCATTATTTGAATTAGAATGCAATAGACTTCAATCAGCGATAAATTCCTACCAGCTTCTTCTCGAATTCCTTCACCTCCAGATCGTCGGTGATGAACTCCCCTGTTTCCTTGTCCAGGTAGTAGCGGCCCCAGACAAATTGCCTAAGCTGCAAGTCCGTGATTTTAAGCCAAGGGTTGTCTTTACCAAGGCATTCAAGCTCGGCGTCCTCCTTGTCCCAAATGGCATGTTTCCCCCGATAACCGCCGCTTCCAAGGTGGTGGTTACCTATGTTATGTTCCCGCACAGTCCTGCCCCAGTTAGTCCAATGTATAGCGTCAGCAGTAGCTATATCCGCCTTGAATATTTTAAACTCCTCTTCGTCGAGCATCGGATTTTTCTTACTAATAACCTCCCAGCTTTCACCTTTGTCAATGTTATTCTTCACCCGGGTTTTCCAGCTGCTCAAGGCGTTGCTCATCTTCGTGAGGGCTAGTTTGTTCACCGGGTTCTTTCTCTCCAGGTTTCTAAACCGCTCTGTGAATCTGTATCGCTTGTGAAGCTTCTTAAGGAGGTTATCGACCAAAGCTGCATTGTCAGCATGTTTGATGTACTTCGTGTTGATCGACATGCTTTACCGGACGATGCACCCGAGTTGCAGGCCATACCCTTTGGAAAACGCCTCTAGAGCAATGGCTTGGCCACTTTTTGTGACCTCAGTGAACTCATTGCAGATGGTGGCAACCACTAGCACCTTCTGATCCTTCTTTTCCTTCTTCTTCTTCTAGGAAGCGGTCGGGTTGCCGCTACCGCCATCCATGCACTCTCTGCCATCGGTGCTGGCGCCGCCATCGGTGGTGTCATCCTCTTCTCCGCCACCTTCACTAGTTCCATCGTAGTCGTCTTTGTCCCCCTCGTAATCAGGATCTCCTCCCTCATTGCACCCAGCAGCTCTGGCGATGGTCGCCTTTTCTTGAACCAACCCGTGAAGTTGGAGTTGTGCTCTCTCGTTACATCTCCCTTCTTCCTTGGCCGGCCCTGGTCGATGTAATCCTGATCGATTAAGCTTATATGCTCTTCTACCCAAGGGCCGACAACTTCAATGTGTTGTAGCACGACTCGGTGTGTCTTGTCAAAGTCGGTGCGTCGACCATTAATGCCGACATGCAGTGAGCGGCAACCGTCGCGGTGACCATATCCAGCGAGCCTGCCGAGGTGCTTCTTGGTGGGTATTCCAACATCCTCGTTCTCGGTGGATAGATAATTCTGGAAGAAGGAGATGCACTCGTAGATCAGAAAGCCCTTGTCTATGCTTCCATCTGGACAGGACCTGTTGCGAATGAATCCTTTGATGACACCGTTTAGCCTTTCAAACGGCATCATGTTGTGCAGGAATGTCGGCCCGAGCTGGATGATGTCATCCATGACATGTACAAGCAGATGCACCATGATGTCGAAGAATGCGGGCGGGATGTAAATCTCAAGCTCGCATAGTATCATCACGATCTTTTCCTGTAGCCTGTTGAGCTGCTTCACACCGATCAACTTCCTAGATATGACGTCGAAAAAGTTACAGAGGCCAAACAACATCTCACGGACATGCTCGTCCATTATCCCGCGGATCGCAACCAGGAGTATATGTGTCATCAGCACGTGACAGTCGTGAGACTTCATACCGCTAAACCTCTTCTTCTGCATGTCTAGATATCTACTTATCTTCCCCGAGTAACTGTGAGGAACTTGCACTCCTAGGAGGCACCTGAAAAACTTCTGGAGCTCCTCCAGACTCAGAGTGAAGCAGGCAGCGCGAAGCACCACCTCGTTCTTCTTAACTCTTTTGCGGCGACCTTGGGTCCGTTCCGTTTGATCATCATCATCATCATCATCATCACTATCAAGGTATGGAAGATCTTTCTTGATGCCAAGCAATTTAAGGTCCTTTCTTGCTTTTTGCCCATCCTTGGTCCTCTCCGGCATGTTCAGTAGAGTGCCAACCAGACTCTCGGTAACGTTCTTCGTGATGTGCATTACATCGAGGCTATGGGGAGTGTGCAGGACCTTCTAGTATGGCAGGTCCCATAAAACAGACCTTGCTTTCCATACACCCAGCAGTGGCTTTGTCCTCAGTCGTTTTTTCCTGGTGTAGGGAAATCTACCCAATTATTCAAAAGCTCCTCGATTTCTTCGCTGCTCCTCGGACACGGGGCTCTTTCGAGCTTGTCCATACCATTGAACAGGTCACCACGTTTTCTCCATGGGTGATCCATGTAGAGCCACTTTCGAGTACCTTGGAACACGGTTTTCGAAGACCCGAGATCGCTTGGTAGCTAGAGATGCGGTGTCTCATCCATGCACTTGACGCATGCATTGTGTTCATGGTTCACTTGGGCTGATACATATGCGTAACAAGGATAGTCCTGCACCATCATGAGCAACGCGGCTCTCATATGGAAATATTCTTTAGTGTAGGTGTCCCACGTATCGGCCGGTGTCTCCCACAAACTGGCTAACTCCTCTCTCAATAGCCCGAGATATAGATGCATAACGATACCTAGTTGTTTTGGCCCCTGCATAAGAATCCTCATGTGTACGTACCTTTGCTTCGTGCATAGCCACGTGGGGAGGTTGTACGGCCATACAAACACGGGCCAGGTGTTATGCGTCCTACTCTGGTTTCCAAAAGGATTGAGTCCATCGGTGCTCATACCCATCCTGACGTTCCTTGCATGACCCCCGAACTCTTTGAACTCGACGTCTAATGCATTCCACTGGCCAGTGTCTAAAGGGTGTGTCAGGATCTTGCCCTTCTCTGGATCATCTTTGGGTTTCTCTCTTTCCGCGTGCCATTGCATGAGTTTTGCTTCCTTAGGATCTACGAAATATCACTGCAGACGGGGGGTGATAGGAAAGTACCATACCAATTTTCGAGGAACTTTCTTGTTTCCTCTCTTGTACTGTCCTTGGCCGCACACCGGACATGTGGTTCGATCCGTGTACTCGTTCTGATAATGTGCGCAATCATTGATGCATGTGTGGTATTTAATGTGTGGTAGGTCGAGAGGGCATACGATTTTCTTGGCCTCCTCAATACTTGTTGGCAATGTGTTCCCCTTAGGAAGTCGGTCGTGCCAGTATTCCATGTTCGCGTTGAAGCTCACATCGGTCCATTTGTGTTCGGCCTTCATCTACAGAGCCTTGAGCGTTACACTCAAACGTGTATCCTCGGGCGACACCTAGGATACAATGGAGTCATCCCGTCTACCTCCATTTCGGCCATCTTGGCTTTCTCTCTGGCTGCAGCTTTGTCGTTGCTCGTCTCCTTGAGGAGCAGTTCTTGAACATGAGGGTCCTGCAAGGCCTAAGTTAGCAGCGTCTGTGTGTTCGTGTCTTCTCCTTCTTCATAATGATCATGCCCGTCGCCATCTCCTTCTTCATGCTGATCATGCTCGTCGGCATCTCCTTCGCCGTGATGGTCATGCCCGCCGGCATCTCCTTCGTCATGATGACAATGCCCGGTAGACTCTTCGTCTTCTCGCCCGCCCACGTCTTCGTGACCACCATGTCCTGTCGGCGCGTCATTGAGGTCTCGCATGAAACTGTGCCTGAGCAGGTGACCCTCCAATTTTCCAGAATCAGGGTCGATCCAGCGCTGGAGTTTGCATGTTCGACATGGACATCTTATCATGGTCTTGTTGTTCATAATCCTGTCCTACTTCGCGTCTTTCTTGTACCTAGCAATTCGACCTTCGCTCATCGTGAGGACCATGGTTGCCTGAGCGGTCACAATAGAGAGTATAGGTTAGAACCACACCATATGCACACACACATGCATGAATGTGATACATTGCAAATGTATCTATAATTTTTGATGTTCCATGCTTGGTTTTATCTACTTTCTTATGTTTTGTTCCAACTTTGGAGTACTTTTCATAGACTTTCTTGGACTAACCTATTAACAAGATGCCACAGTGCCAGTTGCCTATTTTCTACTGTTTTTGGTTCCAGAAAGTCAGAAAATGAATATTCTCGGAATTGGACGAGACAAAAGCCAATATGCCTATTTTTTCTGGAGACTCACGGAGCCAGAATACGAGACGGAGAGGGTCCACAGGGTGGCCAGACCACCCCTGGGCGCGGGTCCCCCTTGGCCGCGCTAGGGCATCGTGTGGGCCCCTGGCCGGCCACCGACCTTGCCTCTTTTGCCTATATATCTACCCCAAGGCAAAAACCCTAGATCATCAATCAAAAATCCACGAAAAGTTCTGCAGCGCCGCCGCCACCAAAGGGGAGATTCGGGGGATAGAAAGTCTCTGTTCCGGCACACTGCCGGGACGGGGAAGTGCCCCCGGAGCCATCTCCATCGATCTCCACCGCCATCTCCATCACCAATGTTGATTCCCATGATGAGGAGGGAGTAGTTCTTCCTCGACGCTAAGGGTTCTACCGATAGCTATGTGTTCATCTATCTATCTATGCATGATCATATTGTGATCATGAGCTTTGTAATCAAGTAGATCTACCTTGCTACTCAAGTGCTTTAATAGATCTCTGCTCTCCCCATGTGTGTGAAAGTATTTATCTTGAGTTAGGACATGAAGTGTTTGAAGAGAAAATTAAAAAACCCATGGAACTTTATTTGCATGCTAATAGCAATGTTGTTAGTATGAATTCTTTGGACACCATTATTGCTAATGCTATGGAAAAGTCTAAGCTTGGGGAAGCTGGTTTTGATGAGGATGATATTTTTAGTCCCCCAAGCATGGAGGAGAAAATTTACTTTGATGATACTATACCTCCAATATATGATGATTATAATGATGAGTATGATATTTTCAGTCCACCTACTATTGAGGAGGAAATTAATGATTACAATATGCCTCCTATATTTGATGATTATGGTGATGAGAATAATTATGGTAGCTATTTTGTTGAATTTGCTCCCACTATGATTAATAAGAATAACTATGCTTATAGGGAGAGTAATAATTCTTTTATGCATGTGGCTCATGATAAGAATGTTTCATGTAATAGTTATATTGTTAATTTTAATCATGATGCTACCGAAAGTTATTATGAGAGAAGGGAACACGGTTTTATGTATCTCAACAATATTAAGTTTCAACTCTTTATGTTGAAAGTCTTGAAGTTGCACTTGTTTTGCTTTCCTATGCTTGTTGCTTTGTGCTTTCATGACTTGTTTATTTACAAGATTCCTATGCATAGGAATTGGGTTAGACTTAAATGTGCTTTGAATTTGCTTCTTGATGCTCTCTTTTACTTCAATTCATATTTTCTTATGTGAGCATCTTCTCAAACTAGCATGCCTAACTTAAAGGCGTTAAAGAAAAGTACTTATTGGGAGATAACCCAAAAGTTTTAATTGAGTCTTGGAAGTTATTACCTCTGTAATAACTGCTCCTTATCCTTTTTATTTGCCTTTTGTGCCAAGAATAACCTCTAATGAGAGAGAAGTAATGATTGAGAAAGTTGCTGTCCCGAAACAGATTTCTATGCTTCACCGTAAAAATTCCTGTAAAATCTCTATACTTTCTTTTGAGGCGAGAATTTTTTTTCTTCTGCTCCAGGTTGTTATCTAACTTTCGTTAGTTCAACAATTTTTGATTTGAGCAACAGAAGGTCTTCGAAAAATTCGTCTTTACCTACTGGTCTGTTTTGACACATTTCTGCCATTTTCTGCATTTGCTTCTTCTTGGTTCCTTTTTGAGTTCTTTTGGGGAATTGAGCTTTTTGAGGGAAGTGCTACAGTAGATAGTGTTTTAATGGAAGTTTTATTGGTGTTAGAACTGAACCTAAAGACCTATTATCTTGAGTGCACTAATGTTGCTAATAAAGATTGTGTGAAGTTTTGTATGAAGGAAAAATTTCAGGTGTATGGAAGGAATGAGTAATGAGATGAAGGTGTTGGAAATATGCCCTAGAGACAAATAGTAGTAAGGACTATTATCATATTTCATATAGTTTATGATTAAGTTTTATATCATGCTATAACTGTATTGAGTGGAAACATCAATACACATGTGATATACAAACAACCAGAGGTTCCCAGTGAAACTCTAGTCACTTGTTCATTGGTCAACAGATGATCATGTTTCCTGATCATGTGGCATATATGCCAGTTGGAAATGAGGTTATCTCATTCTGCGAATGAGATGATGAACTAATACCCAACCTAAACATCGTGATTCGATCATGTCACGAAGTTCAAGTTACAATGATTAGAAATGGATCCTCGTAGACTATTCCTTAGACCGTGAGGCTATATCAATCACTGTCTCCCGAGAGTGCTTAGATTGCATTAAACGCCATCTGGTAAAACGGTGGTTATAAAGGTGTGTTCAGGTATTCGGAGGAAACCGTAGAGGCAATATATGTCAAGAGCGGGATTTGTCCGTCCATGTGACAGGAAGATACTCAAGGGCCCACTTGGAGAGGTTATATCCAATAGCTGCGCAGCATGTGATTAGATCACGGGGATATCACTTGTCGGAACGAGTCAAATAGCATTTTTCAGTAACGAGATTGAACTCGACATGGAGATGTCATTGATCAGGTCTCGGGCAATGTAAGTATCGAATGAGGAATAAGACACGACTGTCCCGGTTCAAACGACGAAAGATCTTCGTGGAACGCACAGGGGTCACATGGCCATCCAGGTCCCTCTGTCGATCATTGGTGCGGGAGTGTCCCGACCATGTCTGGAGTGTTCCCGAACCGTAGGGTATCACGCTTAAGGGCTTGATGATGCTTAGAGAGTGTTTATAGGATTGGTAGAATCACCGAAGAAAAGAAGGGAGAAAACCGGAAGGGTTTCGGTAAGTCCGGAGGATGTCCGGAGTGGAGGTTGAAGGTGTTCCATGGCCACATAGATTAGATAATGTGTGAATGAATATTAAATATTTATTTAATCATTTATTCATAATTATTTAATAAAGAGAAAATCAATTAAAAGGTCAAAAAGGCTTAATGGGCCAATTCCGGAGGGAGAGGGCCCATTAGGGAAAAGGAGAAAGGGGTGAAGGGGCAAAGGGGAGGGCGGCTAGGCCAGCCCCCCCCCCCCCCCCCCGCGGGGCCCATTAGGTGGCCGGCGGCCACCTCCTCCCCCCTCCTCTCCTTTAGTCCCACCCCGGGACTTGAGGGGAGGTAGTACCTCCCCTCCCCTTATATAAGGTGGGCTATTTGGCCTAGAAAATACACCCAGTAATCAATAAAGGTCTCCCCACTTTTGGGAGGACCTCCAATTGATATTTACTCTCTCCCCTCTCTCTCTCGTGACCGTGGTCCCAAGTCTGGACTGCGCGAGCGAGAGACATCTTCACCGCGGAGCGCTGTCGCGCTGCGGGATTCGGATCCGGGAGATCTACTTCCGCAACTACTGCTGGATCGGGGAAGCGGGAGTCATCATCAGGCACCGGACGTGTGTAACTCCCACGAGGTGTCACACTTGATCATGACCTTGAGGTTGGCTTCGGCTCGTCTACATCAACCACGCTCTCCTGAGCGTTGACAACGCTTTTCGGTCTTAGAGGGTAAGTTCGCAAAAAGCCCCTCCCGTTATTGTATTACTAATAGATAGGTCCTGGCAGCTTCAGGGGTTCGGGGGCGTAGAGTAAAATTTATCGTTTTTATGCACGGAACCCCTATAGAAGGATGTAGTAAAGCTCAAGCTTGGGGATGCCACTCGTGTCGCCCCAAGAAATATTCAAGAAGTACAAGCGTCAAAGCTTGAGGATGCCCAAGGCATCCCCTTCTTCATCAATAAAAATCCCAGGTTTCTTCCAAACGCTTCATTTTTATTGTTTCATGCACAGTTGTGTTGTTCTTGGAGCGTCTTATTTTTCGTTTTTGTTTTGGTTTTTGGTTTTCTTTTGTTTGCTTAGTTTGCGGAATAAATTGGTTGGACCCCTCTTTCATACATTGGTTTTCAAATAAGTTGGTTTGGATTGGAAAATAGTAGGAAAGTTCATGCTTTAGTGTTAAAGAGAGCTTGTTTTTGACTGTGGCCTATGCTTTGTCATGACATGCTTGATATTGTTTTGGCTTTATGCTTAGTATTTTTTCTGTAGCATGACTTGTTATAAAGAATTGACATTGCTTAATGTGCCTTGGATGAATCATGCGTTGTTTTAGCATATTAAAGCATAGTATAGTGGTATTCTCCTTTGATGCTTTATTTGGGTTGACTTGGCGCATGCTCACACCATGTTATGACTATCCCAAGTCACCATAGACTTTATGATAATTTAGTTTTCAACTTGTAGTATCACTTTATGCTTTGATCAATGATGTTTTGTCGCTCTGCATGATTATGGCCATTATTGCTCTCTTAGTTTGTCGCTCCCAGTCTTTTGCTAGCCTCTGCAACCAAGTATGAGTTCCTCTAATGCATCCAACTCCCTAAACCAAGTTATTCCAAAGAGTCCACCATACCTACCTACTAGCATATGTTATTCCAAGTATATTCATGTTTTTTTCTACCTTCCAAATTAAACTTGTTATGAGAAAACTAGTGATTAAAGCTCTCACGAACTTGATGACACACTTTACTTTCTTGCACTTAATAAACTTGAACCATTGCGTCCATATTAAACCTGAACCATATGCTTGTGCTTTATAAGTTGAAGTTAGCAGAACCATGAATCATGGGGAACGCTTTCAACATTGCACATGTACTTTGTACCCTGTTGATATCATGTTCTTTTTCTTATGGATCCCGGCAGTGTGAAATAAAAGTGGAACTTGTAAGATCATGGAGTTTGTATGTGTGTTAGAGAAACGTTTGGGCCGCTAGCCTAATCCATGCTTAATCATGGTGGAAACTTGCAGCATCACCATAATGAGCACTCTATGAAGCATCCTCAATAAAAACCTATGCAAATAGCAAATAAAAATATCGCTGAGATGCTCATTCTCTCCTTGCCTTGTCATTTTGATTATGGGATAGATCCTGTATCATGTGCAAGGGGTACCCCGTTGGTGGTTCTTTATGATACATATGTACTTACAATGACAAGAGCTTACTTGTGACTAAAGTTAAGTAACACGAGGTTCGGTCTTCGTAAGTAAGGGGCATGAGATTTCGGTTTATAACTTGTCAAGCATATCCTCTTAGTTGTGTCACTTTAACAGTAATGACCTTCAAGATGCTTATGATAGGGGCAATGAGAGCTGAAGCTATAAGTACCATAATTTTGGAAGCTCTTTATGAAACTTGAATCTCTTCTTCCTTCTATGAAGTCCCTTTCTTCCACTTATATATTGAGTCTCCACCTTCTATCTTTATGCACCTACTTTGAGAGCATAGTGGCCATTCTTAGTTCTATGTGCATTGTCCCAAGACTAGTTGATTGATGCATACCTTGATGTTGCTTATTTTAAACTATTGTATCTAGTCACTCTTATGAAATTTGAAGGTGTCCTATGCATTTATATTTGCTACTCTATGAGGGACAAGCTGAATACTATTATGCTATGTTTTCTTTATGTGAAACAAACAAACGTCTTGCAAAGCATTGTTATTCATGAATCTTTTGTTTATGCCTTTTCATGTTGCAACTTAGTTGCTTTGTCTTATTGCTAGAACTTTGTATTTCATGTTATGATTGAAGTAATATGACCCAGTATTGAATGTTTTACAAATACTTTGATCAAGTTTATGATGGTGCATGTCACCTCAAAAATTATTCTTTGTTTTTATCACTTACCTACTCGAGGACGAGTAGGAGTTAAGCTTGGGGATGTTGATACATTGCAAATGTATCTATAATTTTTGATGTTCCATGCTTGGTTTTATCTACTTTCTTATGTTTTGTTCCAACTTTGGAGTACTTTTCATAGACTTTCTTGGACTAACCTATTAACAAGATGCCACAGTGCCAGTTGCCTGTTTTCTGCTGTTTTTGGTTCCAAAAAGTCATAAAATGAATATTCTCGGAATTGGACGGGACAAAAGCCAATATGCCTATTTTTCCCGGAGACTCATGGAGCCAGAATACGAGACATTGAGGGGCCACAGGGTGGCCAGACCACCCCTGGGCGCGGGTCCCCCTTGGCCGCGCCAGGGCATGGTGTGGGCCCCCTGGCCAGCCACCGACCTTGCCTCTTTCGCCTATATATCTCCCCCGAGGCAAAAACCCTAGATCGTCAATCAGAAATCCACGAAAAGTTCCACAGCGCCGCCGCCACCGAAGGGGAGATTCGGGGGATAGAAAGTCTTTGTTTCGGCACCCTGTCGGGACGGGGAAGTGCCCCCGGAGCCATCTCCATCGATCTCCACCGCCATCTCCATCACCATTGCTGATTCCCATGATGAGGAGGGAGTAGTTCTTCCTCGAGGCTAAGGGTTCTACCAATAGCTATGTGTTCATCTCTCTCTCTCTATGCATGATCATATTGTGATCATGAGCTTTGTAATCAAGTAGATCTACCTTGCTACTCAAGTGCTTTAATAGATCTCTGTTCTCCCCATGTGTGTGAAAGTGGCAGCGTGTACACCATGGTGGCACTTAGGCTAGAGATTACAAATATTTGTTATGATTTATATTTGGAGTTGGATCTTTCTATGAAATTGTGGTGTTTGTTGGAACCATCTAGTGCTCAAGGTGACAGTGTGGGGTTTTCTAGATGGGAAAGGCTTACTTTGAGGTGTGATGTTATAGCCCTACCATGGATTAGAGTGTCCAACCGGAGAGTAGTTAAGAGTAGTATCATGAAGATAATATATTTATATGAGAGTGTTCACTAGTGAAAGTATGATCCCTAGGCCTTGTTTCTAAGCATTGAAACACCATTTGCTTCTAGATATGTTACGTGTTTGCTTGTTGCCATCTTTATTTCAGTTTGCCTTTAGTCTCTTCCACACCATCAAGCTATTTTCTAGCACCGTTGTCTTATATCCATACCACTTGTATTTTACTATCTCTTTGCCGAACTAGTGCACCTATACACCTGACAAGTGTATTGGGTGTGTTGGGGACACAAGAGACTTCTTGTATCTTGATTGCAGGGTTGCTTGGGAGGGGATACCTTTGACCACTTCCTCTCTGAGTTCGATAAACCTTGGGTGATCCACTTAAGGGAAAACTTGTTGTTGTTCTACAAACCTCTGCACTTGGAGGCCCAACTACTGTCTACAAGAATAGAAGTGCGTAGACATCAGAATGCTAGCCGGAAAAATTCGGCATGACCTTTCCTAAATTTTGGACATATGGGTAGTGCAAAAATTTGCCGAAATGGAAATGAATCAACATTTCGACAAACATCCATGCACCACACCGGCCGGGACAACAACAAGCAAGCAACAAAAAACTTCCTCCCAATGCAAACATTCATGCACCACACAAGCATCGTCTCGCCATGCATCGCACACACGCCGCCCGCGTGACAAACTTCACCTACATGTTCATGGCCAAGTACTCACCTAGTAGACTCAATAATAGCGAGACGAGACCGCACGATGAGAGAGTGTGGATAAATAGATCTACAAGTTGGTGGAGAGGAAATTAGTAAACAAATAGAAATGTCAGAGAGAAAAGTAAGGAACTTTTAGATCTACAAGTTGGAGGGAAGCTTCCAGTTACCAATCTATGGACTAAAGTAGGTTTAGTTACAAGAAAATGGAGAAACTATGGGCCAAATGGGGTGGGAGGGAGGAGGAAGATGAGCTGGGAGGAGGCAGAAAGGAAGAAGAGATGTGAAATGGGTGGTCGTGGATAGATAGGGTGGGAGCTTGCCACCTTTTTCACATGGATCTAAACGCCCTCATATGTGGCGCATATGGCAGAAATGCGCCACATATGCTCAAACTTGTGTGGCGCATATTGCAATATGCGCCACAGAACATATGGTGCAGGTTAAAGTGGTGGGACCCAGGTTCGGTTTCTGTGTGCATGTGTGGATATGCTCCACATAAGTCAAACATATATGTGGCGTATATCCACACATGCGTCACGAAACGTGGGTCAAATAGATTCCATGGTGGGGCCCGCCTCCATGTTCTGTGGCGCATATGTCATTATGCGCCACAGAACGTGGATCGCCCCACCCCGGCTGGCGGGTCCCACCTAACTTCTGTGGCGCATGTTCTGAGAAATGCGCTACAGACGTTTTTAGTATCTGTGGTGCATATTTCCTATTGCGCCACTGATATATATCTGTGGCGCATGGTTTTACATATGCGCCACAGAGTATCTTGTCTACCTATAAGTTGTTTCCTAGTAGTGCAAGACTCGGTCCATAGGATGAAATTGCCTGCAGGTTAGCTGCAGCCTGCAGGCCACGAAAGGACAAGGACGGCCTTGTAATAGATGAGGGATCGAGAGCTATTTAGAGAGGTGACGGTAGTTGATTAGAACTTGGCTTGTACTCGGATGAACTGGATGGCAGAGTCGTGGATGTTGATCAAGCTGGGTGGGGGATGGGTGGAACGGGCTTGATCCCAAAATACTTCATGAGAGATCTGAGTGAATTTTTTAATATATTAGCTAGGATCTTACAAGTTTTTTAATGATGAAGGTCTTGGGCGAGAGGATTACAAATTACATGCAGTTTACAAAACCCACTTGGTTCCACCTAGCTAACAATCGGTGTATCTACCCCAAGATTCTTGATTCCCCACCCCCCCCCCCCCCCATACAACGTGAAAGTTCCCCACAACATGGTAGCCAACGACTCCTCCACAACAAATAGGGAATTCCGCTTTCGAGCTTTCATGCTAGACAATGTGCTAGCAGAAGAATCATAGATCTTGCTAAATGCAGCGGATGCTTATCTTGATGCCTCTCATTCCCAACTAGTTTGACATTTCCAACTACTATAATCAGCGTTGCTCTCTGGATTCTCTACTTCACCTCAATAAAAGAAGAGAAAATATAGGCAGAATGTTGAGATCTAAGGTAGAGAATTGCAATGGCAGTGAATTGTATCCTTTTTAATAGACCAGAACATGTTGGTAAGGTTAAAAGGGGAAAATGAGTTATACCCATCAATCATAACTTAAGAATATATCTTTTATAGTACTAGAAGGGAAAATCTCACATCCTAACATCAACACAAACACTATGACCTAAACCCTAAACCTGCAAAGGGAAGCTAAGCTAGCTGATCCTATGCAATATCGAAGCATGTGATTAGTTGAGATGTGTGTTCATAACCTGTACTCTATCCATTGAATTCTTGTTAGCTAGCTATGAAGTTTTTATAGCTAGATGTACTTTTTATCTCATTTTTATAGGTACTTGAAGAAGTTGAAACTGATGATAAGGACAAGGAGTCACCCAAAAGGATCCATAGTTGTAGGTTATGTCCTTGATGAGAGCCTTACCTTTTCCTCAAGGTACATGCATGGTTGTCTTACTAAGCATAACCAAAGGCTCGTAATTATGAAAGTGATGATGAAGATGAAGGTGCCACAATGCAAATCTTCGAAGAAGGCGCCGCAAGTTTGTTGGAAATGCTATCATATGCTTGGATTCAGGATTGCCGATATGTTTCATTCAACTATGAACACATTTTGCCATATAAAGAGTACATGTGATATTCATATATCTTCTTTTTATTGTAATAATTTATATAGGTTAACCATTCACATTATGATTGTTCATATGTAGAAAACATCTTCAAATTATGGCTGCTGACAGAACTGTGACGAGTAAACCCCATCGATGCAAAGAGACTTTTCACACATGGCTGGAGGAACATGTGAGACATTGAGGTTTCGTGCAAGATACTACCGTGCTATATAGTAGTATAACTCTAATGTACAATTTTCTTAATGTGCATAGGTCTCGAACATTCCAACTGAGGATGATGATGATGTTCGTCGAGAACTAAGAGTCTTGGCTAATCAAACTTATAGGACAGTAAACATTATATTTCTTATTTGGTTAATGGATACATTTTTTTACAAAAGCTTATGAACTGCAGATGGCCACCATGAACAGTGTAGCTATCTGTTGCAAGGACATAAACAAAGATACTTCTTAGTATGGTATGATCACATATATCATTGAACTTAATTATGCTACAAGGGTTTAGTCGTATTGTTCAGGTGTGATTGGGTTAGTACTATCCTTAGAGGTTCAAAGTATGTAATCAAACTTGTGCACTTTAATCATCTGATACACATGGAAAAAACTCACCAACGATACATTCATCCATGCATAGAAAGCTAGACAAGGGTACTATGTCCCAGAGAAAAATGATACAGAAAAATAGCACGGTGTGAGGTATTCTCCACAACTAGATGCATATGAGTTACGAGGCCCTGATAAGGATACGGAGGACGGTGACATGCCCACGACATCAGTTGTTGATGGTATTAATATTTATTTTAATCAACCTGACATTCCCGATGAGCTGTATCCACCTTATATGGGAGATATTCCTAGGAAGTCCGGCTTCAAAATAAATTCAATATGTATAATAGTTACAGTTTGTAATATGGCATTACCTTTGTGTACAAATGCACCGACCGCAAACAAAAGATTAAAGCAAAGGATAATTGAGGAAAGTGCCAACACAATGGAGAAACCAACAATGGAAGATACATGTCTCATTGTGTATGCAAAAAATTCTTAGGTAGTAGTTGTGTGATAGATTTGTGTGTTTTTGGGGAACTGATAGCTAGCTATCTGCATTGGGGTATTGGTATGTCATATTCGTATGTGTTGTAAACTTGTGATGATATTTAGAAGCATCATATGTGATTTATATTACGATTTTATGTGATTTGGAGTAAATTAGAGGAACCCTAAATATAGAATTGCAGGCTAAATTGTTTTGTCGAAAATATCACTAGGAGCACTAAAAATTATGCCATGCACGGGTACGTAGGGAGGCACCATATTGTGCTGGCCCTATATAGTTGCCATGCCACCTGGGCAATGCCGGTCCATAATGGGCCGTGATGTTTATGCTTTGCTACCGCGGAAGCACTAGCTCGGCAGATAACGATGTGTCGAGCGAAAAAACATGTCGCCTATGCACTTTCCAAGACACAGTTATCTCTGGCGGGTTTTTTTGTTGCCCCAGTGCCGGTCCATAATGGGTTGAGTTATTTGCGTTGCACATGGTCCAAAATCATTGATGATAGTATCTTTATTAACAACTAGCAAGGGGGCCCTCGCAATTGCGAGGGCATCATCTTAGCATATTGGACGTGTTCATGAAATTAGTTTATGGTTCATAGATACTTGAAGTATCGAATTCTAATTACATGGTTTTATGACCACAACTTTTCATATTAAGTAAAATAATAGCTATTTGATAAATCTTTAGAAAGTTTTAATTTGTTGTTTAATATTAATTGCAATATAACTGGCATGTCACCATTTGGTAACATAGAAGAGTGTTGTTTTGATTTAGTTTCTAACCTGACAGCCTAAACCACATGTATATGTTGTGTGCAAATAAATCACTACGGAACCTCAGATTTCTCATAACTTAAAGAATATTTTCTCACCAATTTATTATACCGACATGTTAGCCACAATCTTCTCCATGAACAATTGTTTCTCATGGATAATTATTCTGTGATTTTCCTTGTTTTCATCATTCGCTCAAGGTTGGAGAACAATTTGGTGGCATGCCTTTCTAGAGCGGAGCTGACCAGAACTTTGGGTGCACTACTGATGGCTTATGTAGGATTTCGGAGAAATGTACTCCACCAGATATGTACTAATTATTTGTGAGAGGGACACACAAACTCTCAGGCTAACTGTACGGTAAAAAATCAAATGCTAATGCATGCACATTCTTCTAGCTACATGTAGCTTTTCCATAATGCCTTCGTGAGCGATGTGGCTACGAACATTGTGTCGTAAAATATCCTAGGTTCGAAGACACACAAGGTTAGTCTAAACTTTGTAGAACTGATTCATGCGTATTCGTCACTAGTGAAATGGAAGAATATAAGATTCACATAAATAATAGTTGATTTCTAGGGATCATGACGGGGCATTAACTTTACTGGGAATCTTTTTTGTTTGCCTTTGTTTTGGTTTTTTATCTATCAACTAGCGAAATTGCCCGTGCGTTACTACGGATTTATTTTGTTTAAAAAAGTTACACCGGGCCTGCTAAACGTATATATGTGGTCTGGCCCATGTCGGGATGGCAACGATCAATCAGGCCCAAGCTCTGGTCGCCTCGTTCGCTCGTTTTCATTTACGGATGTTATTAGGGTATAAATTCAGATTAGTGGTAGAGTAGAACGGCCCAAAAAAGTGTTGGACTGGAAGACACAATTCGTCACAATTACGAACGTATATGAACCGGTGCAACTCGCGTTAAAAAATCAAGGTGGGACTAAACAAGCTATGTACCAGGTGAAGTTACACCGTGCCAACTAATCGTATACATGTGGTCTGCCCCACGTCAGGATGGCAACGATCAATCAGGCCCAAGCTCTGGTCGCCTCGTTCCCTCGTTTTTATTTACGGATGTTATTAGGGTATAAATTCAGCTTAGTGGGAGGGTACAACGGTCCAAAAAAGTGTTGGACCGGGAGAAAAAAATCGTCCTTTATTATTAGGTATAGACTAGCAAAATGCCCGCGCGTTGTGGCGGAAGGAGAAATAATGTGGTTATATACCTTTTCTCTAGGCGAACACATGTCCATCTCGGGCCACGGGGAGCTGAAAACGTGCACGATGCCGAGCTCATACTCGTCGTATCTACTTTTCACGCCGCCAACAGCCTCTTGGTTACCTTTGGGTCACCATTGATGTCCTCGAACTTTTATTTCTTGATATTGTGTCAAACAATTAGGCAAAATAATACTCTATGCTCATAATTTCAAAACTGGTTGACGCTACGACAAACTTGGCACTTCACGGTTTCACTCGAGCACCGGAGGAACCAGTAACTCCAACTCTTTTAGGAACCCATCATCTATCAGGCAGACGTTGCTCGTACGCTAGATGTTGAAGTGCCTTGGCTAAAAAGCAAATGCTTAGCCAGAGACATTCGTTAAGGAAGATACACGTGCAAAGCGTAGCAAGTAGACGTGTACGAATATACATACATCATCTAAAATAGGCAATTGCTAATCGCTGCGCACAAAAAACAGAGAACATGTGGGTGAATGGTGACAGCTTGCTCCGTTCTCTTTCTTACACGCAAGAATCTGCACCTTTGAGGTACTTTGCTCCTCCGCCACCGTCGCGCACGGAACCAGGCGCCGCGCCGACAAGGAAGAGCAGCCACACGCGGGACCATGGCCAAACGGATTGGAGGCTTGGACCTCCCCGGTCCGTGGACTTCTCGACACTGATGATGCCGGCCGGCCATTTTTTTTTTTTTGAGTACGACAAGAAACCGGTGTCGAAAACATAGATTAGGGAGGCGAGATCGAGAGGGGAGGTGGCGTTTTTCTTTTGAAGGCATAGTCACACGATGGACAGGAAGGAAACTTCCGCTTTGTATATGGAGTGGATAGCTTCAATACCTCCTGTACTGAACAGACTCTGAATCAACGATGATACCAATTAGTTTAGCCCATCGTGCAACCTAAAGTATGAAAGCGTCTTTGATGTTGGACCAAAGCGCACTTTGACGGACGAAGAGAGAAACGTTTCATACTTTATTATTAGGTATAGACTAGTTGAATGCCCGTGCGTTACTACGGTCATTTAGTTTTATTTTTGTTACTCGAAATGCATGTAAATATAATGGACATAAAAAGTCGTGTCTATAGAAAACAATATGATACATAGTCGTGTGTATAATGGACACTTCTATGAATCGGTGCCCCATACCTAGCTTCCCATCGGACCAATCCTGGGTCATAGGATTGGAAGCAAGGGGGTCATCCAATCTGTTAGTTTCCTTTCGTTAGTTGATTGCTTCCTAATAACTGCTCCGGTTAACTTAGCTATCGAAACCGACCATGTTAACTAATGATGTAATACACGTCCAAATGCCGCTCTTTCCTTTCTTTCTTCGGAGATGAGAAAAGATTATTCCCAAGAACAGGGAAAAGTTGGACACATGAGATTGAGTTTCATGTAATGGTTGCGTGAAGCACAATTTTTTATGTGAGAAGCACGGCAATATTACATCAATAGCTTTTAATTTTGGGAGACGCAATTATTTTAGATTTGGAGATAAATAAGTAGTAGGAAGCACATGTGACAATAGTAGAATCCATGTCTGGGAGGCGTGCAGCAACATTGGACTCTCGGAATCACATCACTTGATTGTAAAGAAGCATGCTGACGCATGATCTGAAACACTGTTATTCCATGCAGCAACGCCTTTTTAGCATGAAGAATAAAGGATTTGGGTTAGGAAGCAGTCATGTGGCATCGATTTGGTAGCAGGATGGCGACTTATTTGGTGAACTACATGGTGGAGGCCGGGGCACATTGTCCGGGAGTGGATGTGAATCAGTTAAATAAGTGGAGACCACTCAACTACAATCAGACCAAGCAGGCACGGCGAGGGTGGAGCAGCGCCGACAAGGATAGAGACGAAAATAATGGAGAAGTGGCGAATGTTGAGGAGGCGTCGTAGATGGCAATGCGGTGCAGACGGCGTTTCAGGGAAGGACTGATTAGACAAACACTGACATGCTCGCCCATCTTTCATGCGCGGACATGATCTCTGCCATTAGCCAACCTGGAGCATGTTGAGTCAGTCGTGAGTAACGAGGGCAAAATCCAAATTGGGGAGGATCGACTACACATGTGTAGGCGAGGTGATTAGGCTCGTCATCGAGGGTACTTATATAGCCCAAGCATGCGCCTGCCTTGCTCCGAAGGAATGTCCAGATGCTAGTCCGGCGAATCGTTTCCCATCGGACTATGATAGGAAGTGTTTAATTTGAATCAACACGTGCATCTGAATGTCCTCATTGTTTTCATGTATGCAGCTGTAACTTGATGGATAAAAAACTTTGACATCACATATCCTAATTATTGACAAATTATTTTGAAACAATAAGCAATCCCATACAGTTATCCTATTGTTGTAAACAATATTTGTTTAAGAAACACTACAACATTCCATTACGATAGCTGGGTCGGCAAGTCGGCAGCTACAATTTCTTTTACAAAATTTTGAAACCAGCAAGCCAAGTTTCATAATGGCCAGCTTCCATAAGTACACCATGCACAACTTCAAAACCGTGAACAAATGAAAAATAATTTCTCTGAAGATGGATCCTAGCAAGGGCATCTCATAGTCTTCGGTCGTGGTAGTCTGCTTCAACACAACACAGTCAGTTTCAAGCATAACATTCCTTTTTTTAAACGCATTTGCCTGATCCATTAATTTAGAAGACAATGCTCAGTTAATTAACGGAAAACAGGGTGAAAACAAAAAAAAGAGCATTTCGATTGCCTATATGAGAAGCTACGAACGTTCCCCGTAACATGGCCTAGCTATAATTGAGCATGGAGAGCATCACAAGCTCGCTCCAGGTTGCATGCCTGCTCCAGCTGCAATCAGGAAGCCATGTTCATTGCAGGTGGTAAAACCCCATCCACCTGCACATGATGCTTTTTTAAATGCACCGTCTGTTGATCTTCAGGATGTCGCCTGATGGTGGAGACCATCTTTGGGCCCTCTCGCAGATTGATTCGCTAGACTTGTGCTTCACCTTCATACAGTTTGATAAATGATAATTCACAGAAAAATAAATGTTGTCATCACTTCTAATTACTTCTCTTCTGTTCGCCTTGTTCCTATCATGCCACCAAAGCCAGAGCAATAAAATTACTCTAGGATTTATTCACAGGATTTCTTCACATAAGTTCAAAGAATCTGGGCATAATGTAAGCTACAATCTGATATATGTTGTTGAGCTATCCTCCACAGCCATTTAACCCTCTTACATTTCAGAAAACAATGACCACCCCACTTAACCATTCTAAAACACACAGGACAACAATTATCTAAATCCATACATCTGAATTGGATTAGGGGCCATCATTTGTTAGTACGCTATTTTCCATAACTTTCAGTTGCACCTAACACTCAAGATGTGTAATTTCTTTGAGAAAAAAGACAAAACATGTAATTTAAGCAACAGAACTATCACTGGAAATTGTGCGCCATTCAACTGATACAATGAGTTTAATATACCAAATGCAAGGAGATCCAGGTATGTTATCTTAAAGTAATTCTTAGTATAACCAAAGGCAAATCTTTTGCCGGTTTGGCTCATGAAGCATGACACATTCTCTACCATGTTGGCGTTGCTACATCACACAACCAGATGTTCTTTTCAAGGAAGTGTAATGTTATTCTACAAGCCTGCCTGCCAACTGCCAACAGTACACTAAGATTGGATGCTTCATAAATGGCCACTAATAACTTCCACGTACAGAAATGAGTCTGCTCAGTTCGCAAGATTGATAGGACATACCGATGATGAAGAATCAAGGTTGAAAGCTTCAAGTTGAAAGTTTCAATCCAACTTGTCTATTGGCACATCTTGTCATTCTCAGACAGGACCTTAATAATCTTCCAATGTACACATTAGAAATCACAATTCTCCTGTAAAATCTCTCTTTATTGTTCATCATATCATTTCAATAAGCAATTCCAAATATTTAACATAGCTAAGTTTCCCCATGCTTATATCTCTATATGTACTTACTGTAAGAAAATAATAGTTTATCACAGACTCCCTTGTCAATTTTACCTGGTATTTGTAGATATAACTTCACCATAATATCCTATACATAAGTACGGGGCCAATTATTGAGTGGAATAAAATATCTAATAAATGAATCGAACTAACCAATGTAGAATTCATCAGAATCATAAAAAAATGAAAGGGTCATGAGAGAAGGGACCGCAATAACAGGACCAATTAACTCCACCATGAAGAAAATTTAATAAGAGCATTAACTGATCTAAGACCATAACAAGAAATGGAAGTTGCGATGGCTGCTTTCCCCAAATCACCGTGTACAGCGAGGATAAAGGGCACGATGCTAGCGTGCTCGTCCCGTGCTGTCGTCCAACTCCCCCTCGCTCCCGACGAAGCTTCCACTTCAGGTGACGAGATATAACTGGAGAGGGAGGGGCGATGGTGCAGCTGGGGTCAGAATGGACTCACCTCCCACCACGAGCCATGATGCGCCACCGCATCACCCTTGTTACGTTGTCTCCGCCTCAATATGGTGTCGTCGCTACAATAGCCATCAGAGATGTGCCAAATACCATATTGCGCATGTAAAAATACAGCAACAGGAAATAGTATCAGCACCACAACCAGGTTGGGAAACACATCGACTATGCGAGGATGGTAATGTATGCTAGGGAATGGGGACGGCGGTGCCTGCACATGGCGAATGGCACGTCCTATGGCGTGGTTGTGGAAAGTACGACCTTTAATTGAAACACGATTTATCTGGCTGGTCCTATGGCGTTTTATCTAAAAAAGGTTTAATTATACCAGGAAGAAGTATTGAGACAAGATTCACTAACCATACAAGCAATGCCTGACTCTGTTTTGGGGTTCTAACCTGAAAGAAACCCCTCACATCTATCCAAGTATAGTAATATAGGTGGTCATTGTAGGTGCACAAACGTTCTGTGTGCTTGCAAACAAATTCTGGGTAAATTGTTGTAGTGGTATCCATATCACTCAGTGACCAACACAGTTTCTAAAGAAACACAAACACCTCTCCATCAGGATTCAGCTAGTGAGCACTGAGCTACTATGCTTCTAGTGAGGTAGCATCCATCTGTTTGAAACTATCTACCTTAGTGCAATTTTTAATTCAAAAGAGGGTCATATGCTTGTAACTCCTCTCCAACCCACCAGGGTTTATATGTAGATATCATTTCATAAGAGGCTAATCAAGATGAAGAAAATCAATATCACACTGATACCTCTTATTGACCTATTGACTATACTATTGACAATCTTCATTAGCAATAACATTTGTTGTAGATTTCTCTTGATTCACAATTACCGGTTCACAATTACCGGTTCGTAAGTTCCAAGATACAAGTAGAACAATGGAACTAAAGCTAATAGAAGATAATCCTATTCAAATGGCAGCAAAAGGACAGTAAAACCATATGAACATTTCTAGACATAAGTGCACTTTCTTTGAGTAGCTATGCACTAAAACATACATATATAGCTCAGCACAAATTAAAGTACAGTCCTATCAAACAATTAAAACTATGGGACAACCCACATCTCAGATCATCACCATACCTTGAGTGGCAGCTGAGATGATTTTCTTGCCGATTAGTTCTGATTTAGAACATTTGAGAAAAGGAACGCCTTACAAAAATCATGGCAGTGCGATAAGTTAGAAATCTAATATCTCATAAAAGCTAATCGCAATTAACATGCGCAGCTAGATTAGGTTAGTTGAAGTGTTCTTTCTACCCATTATAAGTATTGAGTTAAGACAATAAATTAGTATTTCCAAGTACTCCTACCCATAAAAAATGGATAGCTACATGCTAAAGCCTCTATCCTGACAATCAAATAGACATCCACGACCACTACTTTTTGCATGAATTCGTGAAGGCACACCGTTGTATATTTGTAAATGAGACCTGTGAAAAAGCTCAAGATTTTAGAATGATATAATTTGTACTAATAGGACATACTGGAAGATATAGGTCCATGTACAGTAATCAATAATTAAAATTAAAATTAATGGTATAAAATATTCATAGCACACTTGTATTTAAACATAATTTTCTTGCTGCTTGGAGCCTATTTCAGTCAAGAGACACTGAGAGTAACACAAAGACCAAATCAAATCGGTAAATATGATCAGATCTTTACTGAAACAGGAGCATGAATTTTTTGTTAGAAGACGATATTATATGCCAACTTTAGTTTCCATAATTATATTGAACTTTGGAATTGGTTTCCCTATTGCAGCTATGAAATGGATGGTCACATCAGAACGTATATGAATATTATTGAGAAGTTTCTGCAACAGTTAATGTACAACAACTCCAAGAAAAATAAAAAGTTATTAGATGGATTAAATTTGGTAAATTTTGCACCGGTAAACTCCGATCGAACAATATGGGACTTAGCTTTGGATGCTTGCACTTTTTTTACCTGAATGATGAGGAGAGTACACTTTAAGAACAAGCTAAGATACAAATAAGTGCAACTCTAGACCAAGCTAGCTACAGCCATAGCTTAATGCCTAAATAAATACAACACGCCAACAGTATATGCCTCCAAATCAAGCTAATCACGATCTTTGATGACTTGGTTTTCTACCAGTCTATGGGTTGCTACATTGGGCAGGAAAAGAGTTATCAAGGAGTATGGGTGGTATATTTTGCATCAATTACCTTGGTTCATAATTACCCTTTGTTGTAGCTAATGCTCTTGAAAAAAACATGAAGCTAGCTAGTAGCTACAACCAAGGCTTAGAGACTCACTCGCAATATTCCAAGCACTTAGAACAATACAGTGCACATATATTTTTTTCACGAAACTTTGCGTCTCGATTCATTGATAGAAGAGAAATCTTTTTAAAAGCCTAAGAATATTTATTAATCCCATGCCAAAATTTCAAAAAATAATACCAATACAAATAGAAGCATACAAAATAACAGGAAGTCATCACCATTTGGAGACAATTGTTCTGAAAAACATATATGAGAGGATGAGCTATCACTCACCATGCAAAAGATGCTCTTATTGGTAACGGAAGTGCCTCCCGGCCCATCCAATACAGATGTGTAATCTCCACTTAGCTTTATACGATTAGGCATACCATGGAGCATTATTTTAGAGACATTACACTATATGAAACAACGATAATTGGCAATTCCAGGTTGTATAGTGTGGATTATCATGCTTAGAATGAGAGAAGCCTTGGCGTGGTGTTCTTAACGTAGTTGTAGTCTTTAACATTTTTTAAGGACTCCTGTTCAGAAATGAGGAATCCTTTTTCCCTCAGGTGTAGAGCTTAGATTTTTAGTTCCAATACCTTTTATACCATATGCAATCTTTGTAAAACCAAACAAGAGTTTTTTTTATCATATACAGGTTCTAAATAAAGAATGTCCCAATGTTTGTGTAGATTATTGAGATTAAAAAGATAAACGAGAAAGCTCATCACCTCATTAGGTTCAAGAATTCAGAAACATCAATAGCCAAAATATTATTGTCATAAAGATTATGTGGAACAAGCAGTATATCTCTTTAATTTTCGAAGTCTAACTCAACTTATGAGCATATACACCTCAGAAAATTTACGCAAATAGTTACCTTCATTCCTGGGAAAGTTGACCAGCTAGCGAAATCAACAACTTCCAACTGCTCCTGTTTTTAATAGAAAATTATTAGAATATCATGGTTGCCTTCTCAATGTCTTCGTGGCGTTAACAACATTAGTACGGTGAGCGTACCTGCGCAACCTCGTCACTGGCAGCCGTAGACTCTCCGTCGATGTTCTGAACTATGTCGCTATTGTTCAGCAGCTCTGCATTCACAAATTCATATTCCGTCTAGCTTTGGGCATGGGAAAGCATGATAAATTATATTCAGTAACATGCTCATTCTTCATCTAGCTAGGGTCCCAAATCTTATAGACGTAAGAAATCAAACAATGCCAATACTCTAATAGATAAATTACTCTAATCGCCGTTGAGCCCGAAGTTCAATTGGCGCTCCTAAGACAACTTATACGGATACCTCCACTCTTGCGCCAGTTTGCACAGGTCTTGCTGCAGCAGATCCTCCTCGATGGGCTAGGAAAGGTCGCTGGCCGCAATCTCAGACCATGTTGGGCTGGGGGCTCTCTGGAAGGAGGAGGGTGTCCGGCCTTGGACCAAGAACCCAAATAAGCAACCAATGTCCCATATTCCCTACTGTACAGATCAACCAAATTTTGCAAATTGCGAAGATCTGCCCAAGATCCTGGAAGGAATCAAGAAACATATAAGAGGCTGACCTGGTGGATCTGGGGATACATGGAGTTGTGCAGACCAGGCACTCGAGGACATCATGGACGCTGGTTTCCGACTGGATCAGCGGCCCAACGATCCTCCCGCCCACCAAACTCGATGCTCATGGCCGTTTTAGAGGCCTTGAGGCCGTGGTGGGGCAGGTTGGAGGACATGGCGTCGTCGTCCACTCTGATCTCGAGGATAGGCCGGGAGACTCGAGGGATTAGTCTCCTCTGATTTCTCCTGGTTTGGTCTGGAGAGTTGCAGGTCATCCTCGGCAGCTACCCAGCTTGTGGCCTGGCAACGAGGCACGATTTCGGTGGTTGCAAGGAACGAGGGCAGGGAAACCGGTATGGCAGCGCAGAACAGACGTGAAACAGGGGAGCTGTGCGGCCATGGGGACAGGCCGCGACAAGGGTCTTTGGTCTGGATCCGGTCCATGACTCGACGGAGGAAGAGGAGGTGGACTGTAGGTCGAGGGAAGTTACCGACGGTAGCGCAGCATCAGGGACCTAACCTCGCCACCCTGGAAGATACCGATAGCAGCACAGCATCAGGGACCTAACCTCGCCTCCGGGCATGGGGCAGCATCCTCCGGAGGAATGCGGTGGCGCAGCCAATCCTGCACGCCTAGAGCACTAGCCCCGTCTTCCACTGCGAGCGAGCGGAGGGCGTCTGCCTTGGAGGTTCTCAAGATGTTCTTGGCGGCTAGGGCAGGGAGAGACGGGGGCGGCGGCTGGATACTGTGCTAGGGTTCATGGAAGTAGGTCGGGAGAGGATGGGCTAGGTCCTCGCCTCCATTTCTTTTTGGGTAATCTGGGGCATTTTTTCTTAGCGGTGGCAAAGACATGTAATTAACTAACCTAAATATCTGGGCGACTCCATGTACCCTCGGATGTACATCAAACGCTCAGGATTGCTCCAATGTTTGATGTTTGACGACGACTTACGATCATCAACTCCCATTTAATAGTAAAGATTAAGCTCCACCGTATTGCCTGTGTGAGAGATGTGGCTATGGTCAATTATGCGCTCAAAGATCTTACTGTCTCCTTTTTTACGTTGGTGTTCCTAACGAATTCGAAAAATCAACAGGTTAGTCTAATCCTTGGTGAAATATTTTTTTGTGCTTTCGTTATCTTATGGGATGCAAGAATATAGGATGAGGTGAGAAACGCCGATTTTGAGGGACCTGACGAAACTCTAATTTTTATTGGGAATCTTTTTGTTCGCCTTCATGTCGATTTTTTATCTATCACTATGTTAACGGATTAATAAGTTTGATTATTGTTAGCAAAATAAGAGGCATATGCACACTTGAAGAGGGAATTTTAGAATAAAAAATAATTCTAAAATGATTTATCTGATCCACTGCTTGTAGTTTACCCCCTCCGTTCTAAAATATAAAATATTTTAGGTTTAAAAAACACATGTATCTAGACGCATTTTAGTGTGTAGGTTCACTCATTTTGCTCCGAACCGACACACTAAAAGTCTATGAACATGTGGTTAAGAAAAATGTTAAAATATCTTAAAATTTAGAACAGAGAGATTAGAAAATAATATGGTGCATCAACGATTTATTTCCTCTTATCAGTCATATTCAGTGTATACCAATTTGAGTTTTTAGCTTAGCATGTGCTTGCCCAGGTAGGTATGTGTGATCCTTTTGGAAATGTGCCGGTGTAATGCTTTTGGACAAGTATACAAGTTCAATACGTGCTAAAATTGACCAGCTTATGCTCTCCTCTACGGGTTATTTGGGTTATAATTTGAAGACACTTTCCTTATCCATGTTTGAGGAGCACATAGTATATGGACGGGAAGCTTTTTTCTCAAAAAAAAGGCATGCGTTTGGGACAAGGCGTGTAGGAGGAAATTTCTTGTAAATCACGGTCAGAAGAATTGAGCCAGTGTATCCAGTCATGAAGCTAACCGATCGCTTGCAGAGTCTAATTCTGAGACATGACGTTCTCAACATAAATCGTGTCGAACCGGTTACGTGAAAGTTAATTTATTTGGTAAATCCAAGCCATTTATTTTAGATCTAACTTTTCATGGTAATTTACATGACGTGGACAAATGTGGTGTCTCTAAACAACCCCTTATATTGCTTTTAGTATATAATAGATTTCTTGTAAATCACAGTCAGAATAATTGAGCCAATTTATCAAGTCTTGAAGCTAACCGATCGCTTGCAGAGTCTAATTCTGAGACGTGACGTTCTCAACATAAATCGTCTCGAACCGGTTACGTGAAAGTTAATTTATTTGGTAAATCCAAGCCATTTATTTTAGATCTAATTATCACGGTAATTTAGATGATGTGGAAAAATGTGGTGCCTCTAAACAACCCCTTGTTGACATCAGCATAGTCCTAGTCCCCAGGTGTTTACCCACATCATGGTCAGGGTCTTGTTGGTCCTAATGTCGCAGTAAGAATTTGTGTCGTAGTACCGGGGTTAAGAATTTCTCGTTCTGTCTAATCAGGAACTTGCCAAATTCCGTGTACAAGTCACACAGAGTAAGGTCTGCCACGTCTATTGTCAGTCGATAATCAAAAGCAGCATTAACTTCTATTCTACCGTCATGCAAGGTTTCAATACGACACCTTTGCTGAATATTCAGTAGGAATCCGGATGCGGTAGACGTCCTACGGTTATCAACACACATCCACGCTATTACCATAGGACTATAGTCGCAAACTGGAAAAGACAGAGTCAGAATTACAGTTCTTATCCTTCAGGAATAACGAATGGCACATTCTCAGGCTCCAGAGTTGTAGAGCTTTGTTCCCCGCTTCCTATTCCATTGTGTCACCCTCGCCCATGTTCTCCAGTCTCGCATGATCTATCTCCGTGCTCTCTTGCCGTGCAGGATCCATCTCCATGTTAGATATACTTCACGTCCACCGTCGTAGACGTGCAACCAACAGTCGGCTCAGCTTTTCTCTTCCGGCCACCTGACCATACCAGGACAGGTCACAGTGGAGAGACAGTAGGGAGGGACAGCTGCGAGGGAGCCGAATAGAGGGCAAAGGTAGGTGGTGGAGGTGAGCTGTGGTGCATGACAAAATGGTGTGGCAGCGGGAGAGACCAGAGCAGTGGAGCGGAGCAGGGCAATGAATCGATAAAATATGGGAAATTTCTCAATAATGCCGGATCGGATCTTTGAACCTAGGATGCGCGCGGTCGACAGCTTAGGTGGCTATGCCCGCTCGTTAGAATAATGGTCAGAACAATGGCTACGCATGATGTGACTCACACAATTTAATAAACCAAGTCAGTCAGCCAACAAGTTAGACAAGGCAAGTAGCGATCGACGTTAAACGGAACTAGAGCATAGACGTGATGAATCTGCATCAGCTGGTGGCATTTCTCAAATTGACCGATTCGTAGTGTCAAAGTCCCAATTTCCGAGTGAACTGGGAATACAGTTATAATAAACCATTAATTTAAAGCAAGGTGTTATTTCCTTGTATCTAAAACATAATTGAATAAGATAATCATTGTACTACATGGTCATTATACTAACTAAGATAAGGTGTGTAGATCCAAGCCCTTGTTTATTACTATATGCGGTAGGGTATTTTGAAAAGGAAGCTCAAGGAACGGCCTTGTCCCCTTTGAATTTTTGGATGCACCTAGGCAGAATTGTATTATTATGTTATATAGCAATGCTGAATGTATGCTAGCAGAAAAAATAAACGAGAAAAACCTGAGGCCAGTCGCATTGTGGCTCAAGACTAAAGACTAAACACTAAAGGCTCCACCCCTATTGGCTCAAGACTAAACGCTTTGCTCAACAGAACAATATCAGTACTCTCATGTTGTGGCAAACTCGGGTTTCTGTATATCCCTATCCGGATCCGGTATGGTTCTATGTGTGTTCTGTATCCGGTAAAACAAAGGCAGTAGAGGATATCATTTAAATTATTTAAATGAATGCCTTACATTCATTTAATTATGATAGATAATATATTCTGAATGCCTTGCATCCCCGAAGCAATACACACACATATATCTAAATTCTCCTAATTGTTATTTTTTTGACCATTATCTCTTCCTTGAATGTCGCGTTTACTTTAGTGTTTGCTTGAGAGCTTGTATGTAAGAGGCTATAGGAATAACATCGCAAGATAATTTGAACACATTAAGATCAAGGGTTTCCAGTATGTACTAACGCACCTAGAGTATCCTTTATTGTTGTGCATAATGCCTAACATGACGGCAAATTTTTTGCGCACTTTACCTGTCCTTTATCGCGGAATTGGTATCTATTGGTATCATGATCAAATCTAGTAGTACTAGAAAATCACCTCCTCTATTAAAAGAACATGGGACATATCTTATGGATGATGCAGTACTTAAGGCTTAGAGAAACACTTAATATCATGTAGGGTTGGATCATGTCCAGGTTGTCATCTTACAAGGCAGCCCCGGTTGGGTCTTTTATCCAACAAAAGACATGGCACGTGGGATCTATGGATCAGAACTGTTGTGTGGGTTGTGAACGTGTGATACTTAAGCTTCACAAACTCTGATGATATAGTATGTTAGGTATGATTCGCCAAGTAAATATTACAAGTAGTTCACTTGAACGCTGGACTCCCAAGTTAAACGTTGATACCAAACATTTTAGCTAGAATAAATCATGTACAAACTATGATTCGAGTTTTCTAAAGGGTTCCGTAGTAGAAAACAAAAAACTTCCTACGATGGAACTCTAATATGCCCAAGATCTACCTATATAGTAATGTACTAACGACCGGTGCATATAGAATACATACCATTGTAGACCGTACGCATTTAACGTTCCGAGGGGAACGTGATGTAGTCAAACTCGTAGCGGACCTCAAGGTCGCGAAGCTCCTCGTAGATCACCCCTTGCTTCTTCTTCATCGTGCAGCAGCTCCGGTTCACGACATCCAAGTGCCCCAAGTGTTGCACCTCGTGGCTTCATACACATCCGCTGTACGATGAGACCTTTGGCTCCCCGATCCCACCGGAAGTGCGGAAGTTGATATCCGGCTAGGAATCTCTGCAGCGCAACAGCGTGCTGCAGGTGTGGTGTCTCTTGCGCGAACAGTCCTTTCTTGGGACCGTGCCAACGCATGGAGACAACTATGTAGAGAGAGAGGGGGGAGGGATTCTCTAAGGAAAATTCCTTACAGAACATCTCAAATTGTGTCTCATCCCACCCATGGGCACCCCTTTATATAGGGGGAGGGAGGTGTGCCCTCCCCTTTGGGTTTCCCATGTGGGACTAAACAAGAGGAAGAGAGGGGGTAGGCGCATGGGCCCTTACGGTTTCATGGGCCAGCCGGCCAGGGGTGGGCCCCACCCCGCACACAGCCCTAGGCTGGCCGGGTGGGCCCCCTTATGGTGGATAGGCCTTGGCCCTTTTGGCCCTTGACCCTTCCCTCTTTCGGTTTTCCCTCATGGGCTCTTTTTCCCTTGGAAGTTTGGCCCATTAGTGGAATAACCCTTCAAATTAGATTTTAATATTATATTTAATATTAATTACATTAATTAATACATAGATACATATTACAAAATCTGATTCGACCCGAAACACCTTTCGGTTCCCCTTTATTTATTCTCCGAACAACTTCGGAACTCCCGGAACGATTTTGGTCCTCTCACCGGAACTTTTCCGGTTTCCTTTCTTTCTCCATGGAACAATTCCGGCTTTCTCTTTCTGTACTGTGATTCCATCCTATGGATGATCTCTCTCATCGTACCCTTAAGTATATCCCCTCATGGCTTGGGAATGCTCTAGACATGATCTATATCAATGATCAACAGAGGGACCAGGGATGCCCATGTGACCTCTATGCATTCCACGATGACAATGTTGTTTGAACCGTAAAATGTAGAGTCTAATTTCCCCTTGTTTCTTTGAGACGACTTATCCGAGATCCGATCATTGGTATAATATACCCTGTTAAATCTCCTTACCAACAAGTTCTATTTTACCTGTTACCGTGATATTACATCCCTGTGACCTAGTCACATGTTGTAACATTTATGTACGTAATCTCACCAAGCCGGCCGTATGTATCTTACCCGTCATGTGGGTGAACAAATCCTGCTCTTGTGTCACATGTCATCTACTATTCCTCTAGAATACCCAACGTACACCTTTATGATCACCGTTTAACCGTGTGACGTTTGATGCAGTCAAAGCAGCATCGGGAAACAGTGAGTAAAATGAAATCACGGTCTAAGGAGAAGGAGACTAGATTTTAGCTATTGCAACAATGAACTATGTGACTTGATCATGTCGCAATTTTTTTTGAGGAATGTCTATCACATCATTCACCAATGATATGACCTCGTTGTCAATTAGCATAAAATGCCCATGATCTTGAAACCCAGATCATCCTCATTACCAACGAACTAGTATGAATAGAGGCTACTAGGGACTTGGTTTGTTTCATACCACACATGTACCAATGTTTCTACTTGATACATCTATAGCACATTATGAAACTATTATAAACTAATTGAGATACGACAATAAAAATCTATTTATTATTTGCCTCTAAGGCATATCTCCTTCAGTCTCCCACTTGCACTAGAGTACAAATAATCCAGCTCACATTTTACTCATCATAAACCATCTAACATATGCGTTTATTGACCATGCATTCTCACGGGAAATGTCATGTCCATGTTCTGTTTTACCAGATCATTATGTCTTTGGCAAATCGTTAATGTGTTTCTAATTTTGACATTCATACCATTATCTTATAATGGGTTGAAGTGTTCGTTTGGCGACAAAGTGAGACTTTGTTTCTAGTGTTTATAATGGCGGTTGTTTTTACCATTGTCATCTAAACTTCGAAACACACTTTGCAATCCTTTGTGTATGTACGGCAGTTATGGCAATAGAGTGAGGTCGGTTTCCAGGAGCCTACAGTGACTTTAGGTCAACCTCATGGGATTTCTCATGGGCACTGTGCCCTAGGACACACTCTCTGCGTAAAGACGAACTAGTCCCGCCACAACAATATACATCACATTAGATGGAGCCTTTATACTTTATATCTATGTAGATCCTACTACATGAAATGCAGCTATGCGCCTTGCTTTGCTTCTTGTCATTTAAGTGCTAACTTAATTCTGGTTCAGTGATTAACTTAGAAATCACTTCAAGACATGTTCTTATAGTTAAGAGCTTGTCCTACCCACCAGAACCTCGGGTCACATCACGTCGAGTATACAATATGATTGTATGGAAGAACCTATGGCTGAGGCATAGGAGATGCAACACATCTCTTTCTTTCTTTTAACTATAGTTGTAATGCTAAGACTAACTCAGTGCTTCATACAAGTAAGAACGTCTTTCTTACCTCATTCCATTTTGAGGTTCTTCAGAATCTTGTCTAGGACATTCTGAACATCTTCAGAATCAAGTCCAAGAAGCGTTCGAATTTCAATGTTTATTAAACTCACCAATCTATCTCGATAGATCTTATTCTTTAATAACTTGATCAACTTCATCCACATTTACTAAATTAAACATCATTCATATATGTTGTCCATATATCCTAGAATGATTTCATGCTCCCAGTCAAAAATGGCATCCATATATGAGATCTAGGGAATTCACTTAGCTTCCACTCAAAATATGATTGCTACATATTATGATTCAGCCAAGCTGCTATCTCCCACTCAAAATATGTCTCTTACATATTAAGATTTAGCCAAGCTAATAGCTCCACTCGAAATGCATGTCTTCCCAATAATCTTTAGACATTCCAAAATTCTTTGATCACCATCAAATCGAGAATTCCAGTTACGAGACTTCAATATCCATATATTGATGGTGTAAATCCAATAGACTTAACCATAGCTACAATTGTAGTCAACTCATTGAATTTGTCCATACTTTGTGACAAAACGAGCTTTACGTCTTCATTAAGTTTCATTTCCTTCTTATGACTTTGGAGTCATTTACAAATACAAGTAAACTTGTTTACTTAATAAGATCAAGTAACATGTTACTTTGCAATCTTAAATGTAACTTAATACACGATTTCATGACTCCTAGTCATTTCTTGTACTTAGGTCCATCACGCTTCTTTGTAGTTTATAGGTATGTCTTGTTCAAAACATGACAAGTGAATCAACAATATAGTTCCACAAACTTATAGAATATATAGTGAATCCTACTTTCTTTAGTAAAAGTATTCACTGAAACTTTATAATCATTATCATAGTTTCTCCTCTATTTTTAGAATTCGGTTTAACAGAAAAAATTCCGCTGCGCCACCCAACAATAGGTAAGGTCAAATACCTTGTTTTGATCTTTTACTTTCTTCCACCTGTATCTTTATCAAGACATGTCAACTTTGGACAACGGCAGGATTGCCCCTTGTGGAACATGTATTCATAGTTGCCTAAGAATACGCCACAAAGACATGTTTATTCTCCACGATTTCGTCTTATCAAAATCTCTAGAAACTCGAACGTGTCATAACTCTTATGGTGTTGTTTCCACGAATCTTTAGATGTTCCTTTGTATTTCAAATGAGTGTTTTCTTATTTTGATCTCTAACTCTAAATGATAACTATAACCCCGATAAGAGATATTATACAATATGTATCTAATACAAAAATGATTATGATGTTTAGACATTTCAATATAGTTTGAAATTGTCCAATTATCATAATTTGTGAAACATCTTTCGCAGGTCCTTTCATGCCAAGATTAACTTAAATACTTTAGTCATGTCGATCAAATCAAAGAGACTTTATATTTCTGTTAATTCAATATCCCTCTTTGTTGTGAACTCATTTGAACAATTCAAATTGTTTCAAACTTTCGTTTCATTAACTAAATACGCTTATTCACATAAGTCCATAATTAACTAATGATTTCCACTATTTGTTGAAAATATGATACATCACTATGTATAAAGTTTAACATTTCTTCGCATGTCATTGTTTTACCAGAATGCGGAGTTTTAGTCATTCTGCCCAACGAGGCATGGTTTTGCAAAGTCTCTAGATTAAGCATCTAAGACCCTGATCTTCATTAAGAATGAAGAACATGCAATAACCAAACTGACTTAAACTATAGTGTCATGTTATTATTAAACTTTGGATATCTTTTAGCATTATAATCCTTTATAAATGCTTAAACTATTATCATTAACATAGTGATGAGAATAACTCATTTATAATCGTTATGTGACCATAACGGTATTGTTCATAAGAATAGTACAACTGGCTTGTAACTCGTTCATATGAATAATCGTCTCGTCAAAAGCAAGACACACAAATAAGGATTACAAAATTATATTCAAGTCCACTAATCCAGATGATAAACCTTGAGGAAAGGGGTGATGTCGGCCATCAACTGTTTTTCTTGCCGTCATGAAGCCACATTGCCTCAAATCCAGCAATTCTTAAGGAGATCATCCTGTTTTTACAAAGTAGGACAAGTATCAAATACTTTGCAAATTGCAACAATTTTTGCAAGAATTACACTTATAACTTTGTATATCTAACATATACCTTTTTTATCCATGACCTCCATTGTAGTCAAGCCCTTATGAGAGTTCTCAACTCTAATGCAAGATCACTAAGTGTTTCTCCAAACATTCTCTTTTCATCCATGATGGAGAAAAACCCATCCAACGGCTCATAATTTATGTGCCAGAACTTGCATATTACAAAATTGTAGTCCGACTCTCAATCGTATGGAGAATGGCTTATTGGATGATTATGGAGAAAACACAAACATTGCAGAGTCATCGGATTATCTCCTATTGGTTATTGTATCAAGAAGAAAGGATCACCTTTTACGAGGATATCCCTCAGGCGTGGGTATTAATTTATGAAGTTGGACCCTTTTGCTAAGTTCCACATCAAGCAATAAATTTCCCATGGTCGCAAAGGACCTCAATGGGATAGGCCATAATATACTAAGATATTTGCAAACAAACATCTAGACTAAGTTCATAATATGAGTTCAATTCTAATTGATCTCCCACTAAAATTGTCATCCCCTGGACGATTTTAGTGATCACATGATCCCAATCCTCTACACCACCCCCAATCATCACGGCCGGAATACAATATCAAAGGTAGACATTCCCTAATGTCAATCACATCATTCATGTGACTCATGCTCGATCTTTCGATCTCTTGTGTTCTGAGGCCATGTCTACACATGCTAGGCTCGCCAAATCTATCTTGTGTGTATTCGTTGTGCAACATGGCTTACACCCACTGTATGCAAACGTAGATATGTCTAGCCCCCGATCGTCACAGCCGGCTTCATAACGAAGAAATTTATTGGTGGTTCACACACAAGGGGAACACTATCATTGGAATTAAATAGGGATTATCTTATTTGCTACCTGTTGAGTATCTAATACTAGCACACAATAAGATGTAAAACAGGTATCAACATCACATTTATATTTTGTGATATGATATGGTACTTCTTCTTGCTCCTTGATCTCCATCGAGCGCTCTGGCATGATCTCCATCTTGCCCTTGGTTTGACGCCAAGTCCACGACGCCACCACCAGGTCGTCCATCGGAATGATGACTATTACTATACTATTTAGTAACAGAAAAGTAAACTAGTTTACCTTCGTAACGACCAATACCATATAATAATGACATGCCCTCCTACAAAACAAAGTTAGACGCCTCTATTTTATCTTTTGCAAGTTTTACGTGGTTGTTGGGGCTTTCGCAATATAACCATTTCTAAACTAGGAACTTTCCAACCACAAGATGGATCCAACAGTTATCTCTACCACACCCCTTAGGGGGCCCTTCGTTGTAAATTCTATATCAACCATTGAATAAGAGACAGACACCCGCTAACCACTTATACGGTATAAGCCGTATGTTGAGCGTGGAACCAATCTCGCGTACGAATATGCATAAGGTCGGTCCGGGCCGCTTCATCAAACAATACTGCAATATAAATAAGTACACTTTAGAGGGTAACAGCTAAGGGATCAAAGCCCGCACAATACTTGTGTGTACTGGCCGTACAACACTCCTACGCATAGATCGGCTCTAATACCACTGAAGGGTTCTGTAGCAAAAAACAAAAAAAATCCTATGATGGAACTCTAATACGCCCAAGATCTATCTATGTAGTAATCCAGTAACGACCGATGCGTATAGAATACATACCCTTGTAGACCACGCGGTTAACGTTCCGAGGGGAACGTGGTTGATGCAGTCGAACTCATAGCCGACCTCAAGGTCGCGAAGCTCCTCGCAAGTCACCCCTTGCTCCTTTTTCATCGTGCAGCAACTCCGGCTCACGACATCCAAGTGTCCCAAGTGTTGCACCTCGTGGCTTCGTACACATTCGGTGTACGATGAGACCTCTGGCTCCCCGATCCCGCCGGGAGAGTGGAAGTTGATATCCGGCTAGGAATCCCTGCAGCGCAACTGTGTGTTGCAGGTGCGGTGTCTCTTGCGCGAACAATCCTTTCTTAGGACTGTGCCAACGCATGGAGACAACTATGTAGAGAGAGAGAGAGAGAAAGGAAGGAAGTCTCTAAGAAAAATGCCTTATAGAACATCTCAAATTGTGTGTCTCATCCCACCCATGGGCACCCCTTTATATAGGGGGAGGGAGGTGTGCCCTCCCCTTTGGGTTTCCCATGTGGGACTAAACAAGGGGAAGAGAGGGGGAGGCGCATGGGCCCTTAGGGTTTCATGGGCCAGCCGGCCGGGGGTGGGCCCCACCCTACGCACAGCCTTAGGCTGGCCGGGTGGGCCCCCTTGTGGTGGCTAGGCCTTGGCCCTTTTGTCCCTTGACCCTTCCCTCTTTCAGTTTTCCCTCATGGGCCATTTTTCCCTAGGAAGTTTGGCCCATTAGTGTAATAACCCTTCAAATTAGATTTTAATATTATATTTAATATTAATTACATGAATTAATACGTAAATACATGTTACAAAATCCGATTCGACAAGAAACACCTTTCGATTCCCCTTTCTATATCCTCCGAACAACTTCGGAACTCCCGGAACGATTCCAGTCCTCTCACCGGAACTTTTCGGTTTCCTTTCTTTCTCCACGAAACAATTCTGGCTTTCTCTATCTCTACTGTGATTCCATCCTACGGATGTTCTATCTCATCGTACCCTTAAGTGTATCCCCTCACGGCTTGGGAATGCTCTAGACATGATCTATATCAATGATCAACAGAGGGACCAGGGATGCCCATGTGACCTCTATGCATTCCACGATGACAATATCGTTTGAACCGTAAAATGTAGAGTCCAATTTCCCTTTGTTTCTTTGAGACGACTTGGCCGAGATCCGATCATTGGTATCACATATCCTGTTCAATCTCCTTACCGACAAGTTTTATTTTACTTGTTACCGTGATATTACATCCCCGTGACCTAGTCACATGTTGCAACATTTATGGATGTAATCTCACCAAGCCGGCCGTATGTATCTTACTCGTCACGTGGGTGAACAAATCCCGCTCTTGTGTCACATGTCATCTACTGTTCCTCTGGAATACCCAACGTACATCTTTATGATTAGCGTTTAACCATGTGACGTTTGCTGCAGTCAAAGCAGCCTCGGGAAACAGTGAGTAATATGAAATTACGGTCTAAGGAGAAGGAGACTAGATTTTAGCTATTGCAACAATAAACTATGTGACTTGATCGTGTCGTAATCTTTCAAGGAATATCCATCACATCATTCACCAATGATATAACCTCGTTGTCAATTGGCATAAATGTTCATGATCTTGAAACCCAGATCATCCTTATGACCAACGAACTAGTATAAATAGAGGCTACTAGGGACTTGGTTTGTTTCATACCACACCTATACCAATGTTTCTACTTGATACAATTATAGTACAATATGTAACTATTATAAACTAATTGAGATATGACAATAAAAACCTATTTATTTTTGCCTCTAGGGCATATCTCCTTCATTTTCAACCTACCACAAAATTTTTAAGGGCCCCATTGGAGATTACCGTAGTGCAGCCCAT
Source organism: Avena eriantha (assembly GCA_910589775.1). NCBI lineage: Eukaryota > Viridiplantae > Streptophyta > Magnoliopsida > Poales > Poaceae > Avena > Avena eriantha. The sequence goes on from OU342746.1 coordinate 332,403,562, forward strand.
ATTTTGTTTTCTTCTGAAACGTGAGTTGAACCATTTTAGTTTTAGTGAGACAAACTCCCTGGCGCCTAAGATAGTGTGATCTTCTTTAGTTTATAACTTATTGTCGCCTACCTCAAAAAAAAACTTACTGTTGCCCCTAAAGGCGAGCCAACAAAAGAAAATAAAATAACCCACCTACCAACCGACCTATGACACTAACAACATGAAACTCACATTCACGAGCATCCAACAACAAATGGAAAACAAGGTGAGCATAAAGCTTTGAAAGCTACATTAATCAAAATTTCATGCGACGGGTTAGGCTAAACAATTGTACTCCCTCCCGCTACAGTTGAAGGAGAGAGATTGTTGGAACCGACCGGGAGATCCGCTTCCGTCGCCAGCGGGATCCGGGATTTCTCGCCCTCCGCCGGCCGCTCCGGCAGCGGGAGGGCGGGGAATCCCTGATTCCCGGCTGTAAATAGTGTAGGTTTTCCTAGTTTCCCGCTCGTCCGCGTTGAGGAGATGGTGGCGGCGGCGATGCGATTTTTGGTGGTGGTGTTGTTCCTCTCCGGCGGTGGTGGTCTTCGGAGATATGCCGTCCAGCACTCGCCTCCCTCGAGCTCGGCGGCCCCCGGCTTGTTCGAGTTCTTCGTCCCCAGTCCAGATCGGGAGCGGCCGATCTAGTTCCTTTTGAAGCTGAAGCTGAAGGTGATCTGGAGCTTTGCGAAGATGACGACGGTGCTGGGTGCAGGTCCTTAGGGACCGCTGTCCGGCGACTTCCCGGCTGCCAGGGGTTGGCTTCCAATCCAAGCTGGAAGTGGAGCTGCGGCGGATCCGGCACGCCACCGGCTCGTCCTCACTATCGTCGTTTTCGTTTTGCAGGAGGACTTGGTTGTAATTTCTGATTTTCAGGTGTTCCTTTTTGTAATTTGGAGGCTCTAAATATCACTTTCCTTTCTCGCAAAAAAAATAAAGCTTTGAAAGCTATTTCAAGGTGGTTGTCTCATCCCCGAACCAAGAACATGACGACACAACGTCCAGGTCAACCACCACCGTAGAGCCTAAGTGACAAATGTAAAAGTTCAACTATTCAAATTCCAAAGGTTCGGACTTGAAGAACGGTAGACAAATATTTTCTACCATCTTCTGTAAGACCCATATGTTCATTTCTCTAACATTTGTGGACCACACATCTCTTGGAACAACAACGATGATGGTAGTAGACGAATCACATGATTAGGTACAAGTGTTTGGAAATGGTTGCACGAGCTTTATATGACCAGTGTGGCTGTCGGCTTGATCATAGGATAGCATGTTGATACGTCAGATCTTAATATTCTTACCTTTGTTTAGATGGTTCATGAGTTGTCTTCTATGAACAAGCTTTAGTTATGAAATAAAATGTTCAGATGCAATTGATGCAGAGGCCAGGACTACCCCCGGTTCAGAAAATAAAACAGAGCATATAGTTGTTATTCCTCGGCACTAATAAATCCTGAAAGTACATTATTATTGAATTAACTTTTGGGGTGAATCCACACATATAATTGTCAAGCAACAAATCCAACTGTGTAAAAAATCTATATGTACATCAACTCTGAAAGTCTAATTACATTAAAATCAGAAAAATAACTTATCAATAATTAACAGTTTTGAAATGACATAGTTGTCCATTTCTCTATAATCTAACGACTAAACTTGCGCATAGTTCTGGTACCTCATGACACTAACTGCTCAGATTGTATGTTTGCAACCATCGGACAACTACAGTTAGTATTGCGCCGGGCTCCGGCCTCCGCTTGGCCTTGTTACCAGGATACAACTACAGTTAGTATCCTACTGGGTGATGCGAGGACAGTATTTTTGTAGCATTGTTTGACCTTGTCCAACAGATGAATACTAGTACATTTCTTTAGGGAGCTTGTGCCTTGCTGGTGCTTCTAGTCGGTCAGAGGCAGATCAGTGTCTAGCCCTACAACACGGATAGGAAGATATTTGTCTTCCATCCAAAGTAGAGAACTCGTGGACTTTTAATCAAGCGTGCCTTTTGTGGTAGACCGGGTACGAAGCGGTGGGAAGCTGCATGAGGCAGCCGATGGTTTACACAAGTTAATATCGGTATCGGAACGACGTGTTCTGGTCAAGCATGAGATGTGTTTCCGGACGCCTTCTATTTCCAAGAAAGCTCTCTCTCTCTCGGCAAGCCGTGCCTTCCTAACTAGTTCTCCCTCCATTTTAAAATATAAAATGTTTTAACTTTGTGAAAGGAGTGTACCTAGATTTCTTTTAGTATGTAGGTTTATGTAGATTTAAAATGAACCTACGCACTAAAGGGGTCTAGCTCCTTCCACAAAGTTAAAACATTTTATATTTTAAAACGGAGGGAGTATATATGTGGTACCCGGGAGAGTACCTAGTCTTGTGAGACTTGAAAAAATATTAGTCATGTGAGTTTGCGTAGACAGCAGTCATGCATTCATTTTCTACGCACTTTGGAAAGAGTTATTTCCTAGTAATGGCACTGAACAGGTGCATGTTTCCAGGAATCTGGCACCTCATGGGATATATCATCGCATTTATTGCTAAATACGAAAGTCTAAAATTATTTATCTTCTAAATTATTATTTCGATTAGCAATCAATTTAGACAACTAAGTTTGTTTCGATGGAGGATTAAAATTAGATCATGTGTTGCTATGTTTAGAGCCAAAAAACGCAAGACCAGTGACAAGATTACAATACTATGGTTGTCAGATTAGCAGTGAACGGTTACCAGGGTAATTGTACATGGTTACTGAGTAGATTTTTTACATGTTTTGAAGACATCGCAATGATATGCACAACTACAAAGCAAGGATGAAGGTGTTTTTTCTCGCACGTGTTGTCCGATTATAATACTATGGTTATCATATTAGTAGGGAACAGTTACTACAATAATTTTACATGATTATCGGATAATCTCTTCTACGTATTTTTAGACATTGCAACAATATGTACAGGTAGAGCCGATGCTCATGTCTTTCCAGGACCTGAGAGATGGTGTTAACCAACAAGTTTACATTAGTCATAAGTAAACCAATCCACCATTGTTCATGTGGGACTTGATAAAAATAAAAAAATGTTTTTGTAGTCTCTCATAAAAGGATGGTGATGATCACGTTTTTTTAATTTATGTCCTCTGTCTCCCTATTTTGCATATAGCACAAAGAAGCAAGAATTAGTAGTGATTCTGACATGAAGATGGACCTCACTCCTATATGATGCTCATCATCATTCCTAATGCATGTCCTTTTGTGTTTGAAAAATCATAATGTTCTCTAAATCTTGCATGTGCTTCACATGGTTGTTAGAGATTCTTTAATGCACGTAGTAATCGTCAATGACTGTCACATGGTTACTTGCGAAACAAAATAGTCATGGTATGCAAGAATGAAGTGGCACAGGATAAAAATTATCCCAACGCCTTGAAGCTTAAAAAGATTTTTATTCGCCTATTTGGAACTAGTTTGAAACTCCAAAGATGCATCGATTGACTCGGTGATCAAGGGAAAGCAAGCGCTCGTTGATTATGTACTTCAGCGCATGGTTAGAAAATCCCTAGACAACCACTGTACTATGCCATTGTTGGGTTGGGTAAAATCATCTATATATGGATCATTCTGTGTTGAATGCAACACTGCACGCATTGGCATGGCAGTGTGTGACGGTGTCGGTCTCCCAATATGCCGATTTTTGGGCGATTGTACTATGCCATTGGAAGTTGAGCTTTGCCCCTGCCTTGAGGGTTTGGACCTGGCTATCCACCATACCCAACTACCAATCATTGTCGGGACTGACTACTCCGAGCCATAGTTTTAAAATCCAGACCGGTCCGACCGTAAAAAATAAATACGACGCCTTGTCTGGTTTTTTAAGAGGCACTGGTCCAACTAAAAAAACCAAAAAAAGATGCAAAAAATAATGTGGTTTATGCAAGATTTGGTTGCGAACAGCCCGCATAAGGCCCAATACCACCTTTTCTACACTTAGTTTGTAATTTACTATGGAACTAAACACTAAATGTAGGGTTCGATGCTAATTTTCCCTGAAATTAACTTAATTATTTATTAAATTTGATGGTTTTTTGTCGCTATTGAACCAGCGGAGCCAGCGGTTGGAGCAGTGAACCAGTGAGCCAATCACCTCGCGGGTTCACTCGTCTGTCTAGTTTTTTAAACTATGTTCCGAGCTTATCGAGTTCATTCAGCTCAAAGCACAAGATAGATCCCCCTTTATTCACTGGATTTCTGAGATGAAATCTCTAGTAGTTACTTAACGTGCACAGGGTAGGGTTAGTCATGGTCTTGCAAATCCCATGTGACTAGAAAGTGGCACTGTTACATGGTTAGGTCTTGGACCTGAAGATGTCCTCCAGTTCCTAGAGCTAAAAGCTATAGTTCAAAAATACAAGTCACGTTGTGTTTATTCTGTAACTGGGCAGTAGAAGTCACGTTGTGTTTATCCGTCAAATTATGGTCACCATTTTTATGCATACATGTCAAAAACAATTACACCATGGACTAATAGTAGTTCCCTTAGACTGATCGGAATCTAATGTTTATTTGTGAAATCCTCTGGCGTTGCTACAAGTTGTACTTCCCAAAAATGCTTTATGATTAGCTAAGGAAGAGTTGTCAGTCATTTGCATGCCTCTTATGGTATCATGATCAAATATAACTGTTGTTAATACCTCTCGAAAAAAATATAATTGATGTTTTTATTGTCGGTAACTCTGATATATGTGTAGTCGCGGTTTTGTCTGAAGTTGACATGGTGCTTTACTGAACATGCCGCTCAAGCTTCCTAATGTAGACACTTGTGTTTGTCGGAATCAGACAGGGAGCAATGGCACAAGCAGACTCGGCCTAGTGTCCTAGATCAAGGCAGCAGATGCAACATGTTGTGAATCGACACTCGGCGGTGTGGTGGTCCATCCCCAGGAACAGAAGGCACTTGTCGTTGAAGGCTTGAGCATCAAGAACAAAGTGTGTCGCCGTGGCCCTTCGCTTCGTTCCTCGGCGCCCATGATTCTGCATCTCCTTAAGTTGTTCCTGACCTTCATCGACAAACGGTCGGTGACACCTGCTGTCGGGCGCAATTGAGCGCGCCGACCGACACTCCATGTTGCTCGAAAAAGTGCCAGGGCATTTAACTGTTTCCACATTTGCAAGACATATGTTCCTTGATGCCTTCCATTCCTAACTACCCGGAGTTGCCAACTTTCTCCCGCTTGTTCTCTCTCGGTTCTCAACTCTGTCCCGATCATTGAGATTTAAGGAAAGAAGTGCTCACGATCTAGTCATGGACACAGTAGTGGATGTGGGGACGGATGGTGTCTCAAAGTAGTGGACATGACATGCCCTGCTTAGCAGCTCGGCTGCTCCGTCGTCAAGAATCTTAATCCGGTTTCACCTCATGCAACGTGTCTCGTTTATTTTTCAGTGTTCGTGTTGTTCCTTATTCGTAAGCTTAGCATTTGGGGCTTTATTAACTTAAAGTAGGGTGAAACTATAATTGAGTATAGTACTGCAACATATTGTACAACCCAAGATAATTATTGAATAAGCATGAGGTGTGCAGATCTTCTTCTTCTTCTTCTTCTTCTTCTTCTTCTTCTTCTTCTTCTTAACGGGCAGTGTGTAGATCCAAGCACATGCCAATTGTTATATGCAGTACCATATTTTGAAAATCAAGGCAAGGCCTTCCGGCTTATGCATCTTCAGATTTTTTTTTACAAAATTGTATGCCATACATCAATGCTGAATATAATGTCTTGCGGAAAAAAATAAGGAGACAAAATACTAAAGAACCCATCCCTATTGGCTCAAAACTAAAGGCTCTCCTCAACCGAAAATACCAGTACTGTCATGTCGTGCTTAACTCGGGGCTAATTTTTTTTAAATAATACGTTTTTTAATAATTTCCATGAATAATACACGAATTAAAAGATTTGCAATTCTATGCCGTATCGGTATTTCAAATGCCGACTAGTCCTGTCTGCATTTGAAATGCCGACAGGTTATAGCGGCAGTGTGAAGTAGGCGGCAGGTTATAGAAACTAGTCGGCTTTCAGGACCGATCGGCTATTCAAAAGCCGACAGGACTATTGATCGGCATTTCAAAAGCTGACAGGACTGGAATGCCGATACCACACTAGAATTGCAAATCTTTCAATTCGTGTATTATTCGTGGAAATTATTAAAAAAAATGTATTATTCAAAAAAAAAAAGCTAACTCGGGTGTCGTTTGGATCAGGTATGTTTCTATGTGTATTGTGTATATGGTGCAACAAAGGCAACGGAGATCATTTTCATAACCGTTGCTTTATTCATGACAAATGATATGTTCTGAATGCCTCGCATCCCCAATGCAATACACACATATCTAACTTCTCCTTGTTGCTATGTTTTTGCCGGTTCTCTCTGTTCCTTTCCATGCCATGGTTAATATAGTGTTGGCTTGAGCGCTCGTATGAAGAGGCTATAGGGAGAAAATCGCAAGATAATTTGAACGCAGTGAGAACAAGGATTTCTAGTATGTATTGTCGCACCTAGTGCCTCCTTTATAGTTGTGGATAATGCTTAACATTAAGGGCAGTGCTAGGCATCCCCCGGTTCCCAGCCGTCCGTTCGAACCGGTTCGACGGTCAGATCTCCTTCCCGTCCCTCTATTCCACTTTGGTACGAACCATCTCAGTTTTGCTACAAAAGTCCTGTTTTTGCTACATGTAGCAAAAAAATAGTTCATACACGAGACAAAAATAAAAAAAGGGACCTCGCCGGTGTTTCGTCGATAACTTTGTAGCCAAACAATTGTGCTAATGTAGAAAAAAAAGTCTTCACCGGGAAGCTTTCCCAAAATACCTCGTAGAAAAAACTTTGCTCTATTGTAGCAAAATCAGAAAATGGTTGTAGAAAAAAAATCAACAACGGTAGCAAAAAAGGACTCGGTTGAAGACATGGTCAGAGACAACGGCGGAGGCAGCAGGGGACCAGCAGCCCCCCCCAACATGCAAAAAAAAAAATTATACCCCTTAGTATATGTTGACTTCTCCAACCTTCCGTGCTCTCTTAGTCTCTTTTATCTATTGCTCTAAAAAAAGAAATCGGCAGACTAGGCCCATACGAGGAAAAGGTGAGGAACGGAGGAAGGTTCTCTTCGACCTGGGACCCTGCTCGTCGCCTCGTCTGCTGGCGATTCTTCACACGTTCTTGCTCCCCCCAACGCTGCTCTCCCCTGCTTGCCTTCCTTGCTCGGCGGCAACGACTGCTCGGCGGCCTTCCCCAATTCTGCTCCGCCAGTCTGTCTCCATGGCCGACTGCATCTTGAGCGGATCAGTCAAGCCGTAATCAAGACGAGGTATAATTTTGACTCCCTTCAGATCTGGCATTTGTTCTCCATAAATTATTGTATGATTGTATCCTCAATTTCGGATTCCCCTTGGCTACTAATTCTCTAAATAGGGCATTCAGTATATCTGTATACAACTGTCTGTATATATTAGTCCTCGATATTGTGTGATTGTATCCCCAATTCTGTATTCCCCTTGCTCGTTAATTCTCTAAATAGGGCAAAGTATTCAGTATATATATATATTAGTCCTAGCTAACCTGTTCAATCTTTATCTTTCTAATTCTAGGATAATCATGGCGAAAAATAAAAGGAAGGACGTAGCAACGCATAATATACATTCTTATTTTGGGAAGAAAGGAAGAGTTGATGATCCGTGGACAAGGATATGATGGTGCTGGTAACATGCGCGGGGAGTGGAATGGACTACAGGCCAAGTTCATGGAAGAGTGTCCGTATGCCTATTATATTCATTGCTTTGCTCATCAATTGCAGCTAGCTCTTGTTGCCGCATCTAAAGAAGTAGCTGATGTGCACAACTTTTTTGATCATCTTGCTCTTGTTGTCACTATAGTTGTGTCTTCTAGTAAGAGAAGTGATGAGCTGCATGCTAATCAAGTTGCTGAAATGGAGAATCTCATTGAGCTTGGTGAGCTTGACACTGGAAGTGGGGCAAATCAAGTTGGTACTTTATAGAGGCCTTGTGACACTAGGTGGAGTTCTCACTATGCATCTGTTTGCAGCCTTCTGACCAAATACAAACCTACGTTGTTGGTACTTAAAAGTATTGCTTCTTCGAAAGGTTCAGGTACTTCACCTTGAGCACGTGCAAAGGCTAATGGTGCTGTTAAGCTGATGATGTCTTTTGACTTCATATTTATTCTACATGTCATGAAAGAACTTATGGGGATTACAGATTTGTTATGCAAAAAGTTGCAACTAAAGTCCCAAGATATTGTGAATGCCATGGATGATGTGAAAACTACAAAAGTGTTGATTCAGAAGCTAAGAGATAATGGTTGGAGTAAGCTTAAAGCTGATGTGCTTTCTTTTTGTGGGAAACAAGGAGTTAAAACACCAGACTTTGGTGAGTTTTATGTGGATTTCATTAATTCTCGTGTTGAGGATGAGAGTACGGTTGAGCACCATTATCGGTGTGATATTTTCATGGTTGTTGTGGATCAGCAGTTACAAGAGTTAAATTGCAGATTCAACAAACAAGTAACGGAACTTCTCATTATGTGCACTTCCTTGGACCCCAAAAACTCATTTAGTTCATTTGACATTGATATTGTGTGTTCTCTAGCTTCAACATTCTATCCAGCTGATTTTGAAGAACAAGAAATGGAGAATCTGAGATGTCAGTTGCGGCATTATGCGCATGACATACCTACAAATCCGAAGTTTCAGAATTTGACAACAGTATCAGAGCTTTGTCAACAACTAGCGAAACCGAAAAAAATGTGATTATCACTTGATTGACAGGTATATAATGTTCTTTATTGCCAACTTCCTGCACTAGTTGATTTAATCATTTCTAAAAGTACTAACTCATTGTCTCATTTTAATGACAGATTGATTCGCCTTGTTCTTACTTTACCGGTCTCAACCGCAACCACTGAACGTGCATTTTCTGCAATGAAACTTGTGAAAACAAGGCTTCGGAATAGAACGGAAGATGGATTCCTAAGAGATTGCTTGGTGATGTACATTGAAAAGGAGATCGCTGTTGGAATATCGACGGATGCAATTATTGATGAGTTTGACGAAGCACCACGTCGAGTGGACTTTAATTGAAAAGTGTTAGTTGCTCTATCTCATGTTGTCTAGATTTTTGCTTTTCAGTAACATGCAATTGTACATCCTTTTGTCCTCGACAATTACTTAGTGAACGATGGTATTATCAATGGAAGAATATATTTTGTTATCATTTGTCCCACTTTTTGGCCTTTTTTGGTATTCGAGAGCTTTCTTCTTTGTTCGGCCCCCCTCAAACATTTTTCCTGCCCTTGCCACTGGTTAGAGATATCGTCGGAAATCATCGTACCAATACAGAAACATCTATGTAGCAAAAAATATACGAGTAGGTAGCAAAACAGAAAGTAGTATGCAGCAAATCAATCCCGGTCGCCACTCCACCCGTCTTCTGTAGCAACACCGTCACCCATCAGTAGCATCTTCCGCATCTCCTTCCTAGTAGAACAACAGGCACACGAGCATGGGATACAGCCATACTAGGTATCACATTGAAGGTCGGCAGCGGCACGGGTCATAGGGCGGCACTCGAGCAGGCGAACCAGAAGCGTCACGCGCAGGGGAATCGGTGACGGGGGAACTGCTAGCGGCGACACAGGGACGCGGCGGCGGAGGCGCAGAGCAGCCTGATGCGTAGTACAGGAGATGTTCTGCGAGCAACAAGATGTAGCGATAAGGTCGGCCCACCCATATTCGTGCAGCACAATCGCGAGTCAGGCCACCCGGGGGATGGCAAAGTTTATCGTTTTGCTAACATGAAGGGAAAATTGGTGCGCACTTTAACCACCCTTTATCCTCCAATTAATATCATGATCAAATCTTTAGTACTGCTAGAAAATCGCACCCTGCAATAAAAAATCTCAGACGACATATATGGACGATTCGGTAATTAACGCGTAGAGAAACACTTAATGTTATGTAGGGTTGGATCATGTCCATGTCGGTGTCTGACAAGGCAGCCCGATTGGGTTTTCTCCACTAAATCCTAAAAATATAACCAATATTGCGGGATAAAACCACACATATAATTATCAAGAAACTAATCAAACTATGTAGAAGAAAATACATGTACTTAACTCTGATTACAGTCAATCTAGTCGCTCACTCGCTCTTCATCAATAATATTTTAACACCTAATGAAATTCTTACAAGACCCAACCTTGGTGATTACAAAAGGCCTATATTCAGTGGTTCCTTTGATGCACATATATGTCATGGATTTGGCTATGTCTAGCACTCTTAGTGCTATTTTACTCGTCTAACTTAAAAAAAACTACCTGGAGTCACACTAATCCCTGTACATTATTTGATGCAGAGGAAACAAACCCAGCATGTAGACGCCCGACGGAGCGGAAGGCTAAAACACGTGTTCGCGCGTGTGTGTGTGTGTGGGGGGGGGGGGGGGGGGGGCACTAGCTAATTGTAGAATTCATGTTGTGTTTATTTGTAAAACCAGATTCACCGTTCGTTGTTGTCGAGTCTTTTTTAATGTAGCCATGGACTAATAGTTCCTTTAGGCTTATTTGAATGCAATGTTTATTTCTGAACTCTACTGACGTTCCTATATGTTGTATTTCCCCACAAATCTTTATGATCAACCAAAGAAGAATCATCAGTCATTTTCATTCCTTTGATGGTGTCAGGATTAAATATAAATCGGTCATTTTCATTCCTTTGATGGTGTCAGGATTAAATATAATTGATGTTAATTAGTCTCAAAAAAAATATAATTGATGTGTTTGTTGCTGGTAACTTTTCTCTATTTGTAGTTGCCGCTCTATCTGAAGTTGATATGATAGCTTTATTGAACTCACCTCTCAAGGCTCCTGAGGTAGATATATGTGTTTGTCCGAACCATACTAGGATCAGGGACACAAGCTGTTGCGACTTGGTGTCCTTGATCAATGAAACCGATGAACAATATTTGGAGTTGACACTACCTGGAATGGTATTCCATCCCCAAGAAGCGAAGGCACTCGTTGTTGAAAGCTTGAGCATCACGTTCAGCATGTATTACGACCGCCCTTCACTTTGTTCCTCGGTGCCCATGATTTTGTTTCTTCGGCAACAACTCCTGGTTTTCATCATTGGGATGTTCAGTGACCATTGGTTAGTCTCGAGTGGAGGTGGGTGGGCCAACGAGCACTGAGTGTAGCTCAAAAAAAGTGTTAGGGCCTTTCTCAATCGGTGTCTTCCTTCCACGCAAGCAGCAAGGGTGTTCACAATTGCAAGACATATGTTCATTGATGCCTTCCCTTCCCAATTACTAATTGTTGCCTTTTGTTCTCTCTCTGAGCTGTCAAATCTGTCCCCATTTTTCTCTCTTTGTTCTCAACTTCAGCCGCGTAAAGCATATGGTTGATATTTAAGGAGAGGAATGCCGGCCTTTAATATAGGTCGGGTCATGTTGGTAAACTTAGTATAGGAAAAAAACATCAATTGAGATAATATCTTCTACTACCTCATTTTGGGTTTACAAGGCCCCTAACCTAAAAGCTAAAATTCAAAAATGCAAGTCACGCTACCAATCCCATCCTCTCCACATGATTCTGAAAAAAGGTCCAGTATTGCTCCAACAGTACATACTCGTGGGAAATGTATTCATAGGATCACATCAGTGACGCCTTGACCACTTGTACTACTGGCTAGCTGCCCAGATCACGAAGAAACTTCACATTTTATCATGGAAAAAGTGAAACCTACAATACACAGCATGTCTTCAGTTGCTGCTGCCAATCATAATGTTCATAGAAACAAAATCATACTAGAATCTGAAGATAGCAAACACATAACTTTCATATTCTAACTTTTGGGCGACCATAGCATTCAACATAACCTCCTAACTTTGGTGTTGGACCACCGACCTTGTCGCCATAGGCCCGCCATCAATGGATGCGGCTAACTAAAGCCTCGCTAGATTTGGATTCATTGACCACAAACTTATGCCGCAGTTATATGGAGTGTAGGACTTTTATTTGAGCTCCACTGAGCTCCATCTCTAGGGCCATGGCAAAGAAGCACCCTCCATATGGTTGTAGAGGAGGACAAGTGTAGTAATGCTGATGAAGGAGCTGGCAGTGATGCCGGAGGAGAAACGGGAGAGGATCGCGGTTGAAGGCGCCTTTTTGTTTTGGTGGCACTTGAGGATTACAAATTACATGGCCAAGTGCATGCATGTATTTCCCCGTAACAAGGCAGCACTAGATTCCTCCAAAACAAACAAGGTTTTTCACATTTAGTGCTTTTATGCTAGGCAATGTACTTACCGAAGCAACACATATCTTGGTTGCTATAGCAAATGCGTTCCTTGATGCCTCACATTCCCAACTGGTTCGACTTCCCAACTACTCTAACCAGCATTATTCTCTCTGGATTCTCTACTCCATCTTGATACAAAAAAGTCAATCTAGGCAAAAGGTTGAGATATAAGGTAGAGACCTGCAATGGTAGTGGAGTGGAGTGGCTCCGTTTTAAGAGAAGTTAGAACATGTTAGTAAGGTTGAAAATGTAAATGAGTTATACCTATCAAATATAATTTAAGACCATATCTTCTATAGTAGTACACGTCTTAACATGCACATATCTGTTGTTGTTCTCTGCACCCAACCAAACCATAAAAGAAGAGATATCTCATAGTCATGAAATATATAAGCTAGGCAGGAGAAATCTTATGCATTTCCACATAACAAGGTAGCTCACACAGTTGTGTCACATTGGAGTACTTGCAAAATAAATTACTCTCTTCATCTCAAAATAGATGTCGCAAGTTTGTCGAAATTTAGATGTATCTAGACACTATCTAGACATAGATATAGATTATTTAGATTTAGAATAGTTTAGCTGTTGGGTTGGATCATGTCTATGTCGTCGTCCGACAAGGATGCCCGATTGGGTCATTTTTCCACTAAATCCTAAAAGTACAACCAATATTGAGGAATGAATCCACATATATAATTGTTAAGCAACTAATCAAACTTTGTAGAAAGAAAGTACGTGTAGTTAAAATCTGATTACAGTCAATCTTTACATGAAATGGTTAATTTGACAAAAGATAATCCATATCATATTCTTATAGGCGAAGATTTCAATTTGCGAAGATTTCCTTACGAGAAAAGTCGAGGGCACTTCAATGAGCATTGGACTTTCCTTTTCGACGTTGTCATTGACAATTTGAATTTACGAGAGGTTACGATGGTAGGAAGCAAGTTCACTTGGGCTAATAGTCTTCCAGAGCTAACTTATGAGAAACTGGATAGAGTACTTATGGATATCGACTCGGAAGACAAGTTTCCTTTCGTAGCAGTTCGTGCTCTTGAACGTATTGAGACTTTGTCGGATCATGCTCCTATTCTTTTATCTGTTGGGTTGCCAACACCAAAGCACAAACAAGTGTTCAAATTTGAACTTGGTTGGTTGCTTCGTGATGGCTTCCACAACATGGTAAAGTATATTTGGGATAAACAGGTAAGTGGTCAGACGCCGATACAACGATGGAATAACAAAATGTATGCTTTACGTAAATTCCTACGTGGTTGGGCGAGAATACTACCGGAATCCTAAAAAAGAAAAATTGTGCCTTTCATCTATTATCAATTACTTGGAGGATCTAGTGGAAGTCGGGCATTTATCTGCAAAAGAAATTGAGCTTAAAAGCCAATCAAATGCAGTAATCGCACGACTACTGCGAGAGGAGGAACTCAAATGGTATCAATTTTCTAAATCGAAATTCATTCTTGAAGGAGATGTGAATACAAGATACTTCCATGGTGTTTCCAATGGCAAACACAATAAGAAACTTATTCACTCTCTGGTACAGAACGGGGGTACGATTGAGGAACAAGAGCATCTTAAGTCTTATATTACAATTTTTTTATAAAGGTTTGTTTGGGCCTCCTTCTGAGAATTATTTCTCGATGGATGAGGCTCAAATTACGGATATTCCCCAAGTTTCTAATGAGGAAAATAATTTTTTAACTTCTCTCTATACAGAGGAGGAGGTTAAGAAAGTTGTTTTCCAAATTGAACATAATAAAGCTCCAGGTCAAGATGTCTTCCCAACGGAATTTTACCAAAATTTCTAGGAAGTTATCAAGATGGATCTTATAGAGTTGTTTGGGTCTCTTCATGCTGGTCAACGGGACTTATTTCATCTTAATTTTGGCCATATAATTTTATTATCTGAGATTAATGATGCAGAACGAATACAACAATATCATCCTATCTTTCTTCTTAACGTTAGTTGTAAAATTTTCACAAAAGTTTCCACGATTAGGTTGAATTCAGTAGTTGATCATGTTGTTCGCCCTTCTCAAATGGCTTTCGTGCAAGGATGAAACATCTTGGATGGTGTAGTATTCTGCATGAAATGGTTCATGAACCCCACTCAAAAAATATGAATGGAGTAATGTTCAAAATAGACTTTGAGAAGGCTTATGATAAAGTTAATTGGTCTTTCCTGCAGCAGACACTCCGTATGAAAGTTTTTCGGGGGAGTGGCATGCTCTTATTCAATATTTTTTGTCTAGGGTAGTGTGGCCATTAATATCAATGATGACATTGGTCACTACTTCCAGACAAAGAAAGGATTGCGGCAAGGAGATCCAATATCTCCTATATTATTTAATATAGTGGAAGATATGCTGGCAATCCTAATAGAAAGAGTAAAGGTTGATGGTCAAATTGAAGGATTAGTGCCTCATATGGTGGATGGAGAGCTTTCTATTCTTCAGTATGCTGATGGTACAATATTATTTATGGAACACAATCCGGAGAAAGGAAAGAATCTGAAACTAATATTACCAGTATTCGAATAACTTTCCGAATTGAAGATAAATTTTCTTAAGAGTGATCTGTATTGTTTTGGCGAGGCTCATACGAGGCCCATCTTTACACTGAATTATTCGGTTGTGGACAAGGGCTCTTTCCAATCAATTATCTAGGAATTCCGATTCATTATCGGCGCCTTACGATTGCTGAATGAAAACTCATAGAAGAGAGATTCCAAAAGAGTAAATTCCAGTTTCTACCTCCTAGTTTAAATTTGTTGACACTAATTACCCATTTAGCAAATATTCATTCTAATTACCCCATTTAGTAAAAGTTGTGCCAAATTTTACCCTCTTTAAATTTTTGTGAGCGTTTCGATAGGTGGGTCCATGCACTAACTACAAGTGGCGTGCCACGTAGACTAGTTTTGTTATGGAAGGTTTTTTTGTTTCCAATCTCCCATCTCGTTGTTGTGTTTCTCCAATATGTGATAAATGAGGAACTAGTTGAGGTGGGCCTAGGGCAATTGTAGTGCTGCTAGCAGCGATAGGCTCTTACTCAGCAGATCAACCGATTAGGAGTCGTATTCTTTTACTTTGTTGTAGCAGTAGGATTTTTTGTCTTATAAGAGTGACCCTTTTTTTGTTGAGTAAAGACACAGGTTTGAGGAACGGACCAGACATGCGCATTCGAAAAACAATATGGTTCAACTCATGATCAGGCCACTTCTTGTGAGAAATAAAAAATAAAAATAAATCAAAGTGGCATGCAACCTGTCAAAACACTCACAAAATTTACATGGGATAAAAATTGGCACAAATTTTGCTAAATGGGGTAATTAGGATGAATAAATGCTAAATGGGGTAATTGGTGTTAAAATTTTGAAACTAGGGAGTAAAAACTGGAATTTACTCATTACAAAAACATCTTAGTAGTTGGAAAGGCAAATTACTATCTCCTGGAGGAAGACCTATACTCATAAATTCAGTACTTACCAATATGGTATTGTACATCATTCTTCCAATTACCGAAAAGGGTCTTACATAGATTGGACTACTTCTGATCAAGATTCTTTTGGCAAGAGGATAGTGGAGAAAAAGAAATATCGACCGACAAAAAGGAATGTCATTTCCCAACCAAAGGAACATGGTGGCCTTTGTATACATGATATACAAGTAAAAAAAACAACGCGCTTCTGGCTAAATGGCTTTTTAAGCTACTCACAGAAGATGGTGTTTGGCAAACCATTCTATGGAGAAAGTATGTCGGCTCAAAGGCGGTGAAACAAGTGTTATGGAAACCTGGTCACTCTAACTTTTGGGCTGGCCTCGTAGCAACGAAAAAATACTTTTTCCGATTTGGTGCTTTTAATATCAAGGATAGATCTCAGATTCTCTTTTGGGAGGATAACTGGCTAGGCCATGCTACCTTGGGCGAGCAATATCCAGCTCTATATGCTATTGTTAGACATAAAAGGGATACAATTTCCAAAGTGATGGAATCCAGTCCTCCGAATGTGTCTTTCAGAAGAGATATGATTGGACCTCGGCTAGATTCTTTGAATAACCTTGTACTAAGGTTATCATTGGTTCAACTTTTGAATGATTCAGACTAGTTTAAATGAAAGTTACTTTAAATGAAAGTTACTTGAGAATGGTAAATTCATAGTCGACTCTATGTATAGATCATTGATACAATCGGATATTCCAGTCAGTGATGATCATAAGAAAAATTTGAAGATGAAGATATGATTGAAAACGAATTTTTTGCATGGTATCTTCGTCGCGGTGTAATTCTTACTAAAGATAATCTTGTTAAGAGAAATTGGCAAGAAAGTAAAAACAATGTGTTTTCTGTCATCACGATGATATGATTAAGAACCTATTCTTCCAATGTAAATTCGCAAAGTATAACTTTGGTCAAACTTTCAAGTAGCATCTGGTTTATCTCCCCCATGATCCGTAGCAAATATTTTTAGTAACTGGTTACATGGGATAAATGATAAGTACAAGATTATGTTTAGGGTGTGGCCGCTTGGCATTATCTAGTCTCTATGGCTATGTGGCAATGATAAAAAAAATAATGATAAGTTGTTTTCTAACTTGCAGGTTATCTATCGGAGTATGACTACTCTCCGTTTATGGTCATCTCTGCAACATGTGGAGTTTCGGGTCGTACACGATTAGAGGATATGGCGAGGGATTTTTTTTCCCAACTTGTATGACAGCATGATTTGAGAATTGAGCTTCCTTCCTGTTAGGCATCGAGTCAAACACAATTTATTGTAACGGTTGCCTAGTTTTTCTAGTTGTTGGTTCCGTTGTTGTCGGTTGTGTACATCTTAGTTATACAAAGGCCGGGTCTAAACATTACTATCCGTAATAAAGCGCCGATTTTCAAAAAAAAAGGCACTCACTCGCTCTTCATCAATAATATTTTTAACAGTAATAAAATTCTTACAAGACCCAAGCTTGGTAATTTCAAAAGGCCTCTTTTCAGTGGTACCTTTGATGTACGTATATGCTATGGATTTGGGCTATGTGCTATCTAGCACTCTTAGTGTTATTTTACTCGCCTAACTTTAAAAAGATAAAATTGACCTGGAGGCACACTAGCCCCTGTAAATTATTTGATGCAGAGGAAACAACCAAGCATGAAGACGCCAGACGCCCTGCTGAGCGGAAGGCTCTACACGGGTTGGGGGCAAAGTGTGCAACCGGGCGTGGACCACTAGCTAATTGATGTTGTCTTTATTTGTAAAATCAGATTCACCGTCGTTGTTTCCTTCGGACCAATTGAAATCCAATGTTTATTTCTAAATAAACTCCTCTGACGTTGCTATTATCTAGTAATATGGATTTGCTAAAAATCAGGCGCCTGATTTTTTTTTACGTCTCAGTCACCGTTTACACCGTTGGATCTGTGTGCTTTACAATTTGTGCAGGCTATTTTGTTTTCTATCGTCTGTGTTTTTTCCGCGGGTTGTGGACTTATTGTGTCTACACGGGCACGACTATTGGCGCGGCCTGAAGCAATAGCTTGCTGGGCCACCAATGAATCTACGCTGTTTCAACCCCGAAGCCTATTTTATTGCTGGGACTTAGACTGTTTTAAAATCTGTTCGAAGTTTCTTGCACGTTACTACCAGCGGGTTTTCCTAGTTTGGTTCTCCTCATTGTTTTTATTTTTGTTTTTATTTTCAGTTTTTCTTATTTCTTTTTCTTTCTAGTATTTTCTATTTTTTCTTTTCTTTTCATGTATTTTTTATATCATCCTTTTATTCTTTTTATTTTCTATTCTATTTCCTTTTCTTTCATTTTCATCTTTTTTTCTTTTATGTTTTTATTGGAAATTGTTTCAAATATAGTTTTTAAAAAATCACCGATTTTCATAATTTTGTTCTAGATTTTGATAAAGTGTTCATTATATTTGAAAGTTTTGTTCATAATTTTAAAGTTTTTTCATGATTTTTTAAATTGGTTCGTGGTTTTTGATGATTTTTCCATAAAATTGAAAAGTTGTTCATGATTTTTAAAAATGGTTCATGTTAGTAAAAATTGTTCATCGATTTTTAAAATTTTTGTTTATGATTTTTTATTTTAATTTTGGCTCACGAAAAAATTGTTCATGACATTAAGCAACTTTTCTCAAAACTGCCACTCTGTGACTTAAGCAGTTCTAGGGCCCCCATTAAGCCTTCGTCGAGGGATAGTTGCAACTTGCTTATAACTGAACTCCCGTCGGGGCCTAGTTGTAGCCCAGTTATAACTTACTTGTAACTGAGGTCTGTCGGGTCCTAGTTGCAACTTGCTTGTAACTGAGCAACAATCGGTGTGGAGGGGGGGGGGACAGTTGCAACTTTCTTGTAACTAAACACCGCTGGTGAGGGGGTGCGGAGTAGCAACTTGCTTGTAATCGAGATCTACCTAGTTCCAGTTGTAATTTGAAACTTTTTTCAACTTGCTTGTAACTGAGAACCCGTTAGTGTGGAGGGGCAGTTCCAACTTGTAACTGAGTCTGCCAGGTCCCAGTTACAACTTGCTTGTAACTGAGCTCCATATGAGCCTAGCTACAGTAACTGAGCTCCTACCAGGGCCCAGTTGCAACTACTTGTAACTGAACCCCTATCGAGTGCCTGTTGCAACTTGATTGCAACTAGGGCCCCGTCGAGGGCCTAGTTGCGACTTATTTGTAGCTGAGCCTCTCGTTGGGGGGCTAGTTGCAACTTACATATAACTGAACCCCCGTCGAGTGCCTGTTTGCAACTTGATTACAACTAGGGCTCCCGTCAAGCCCCCGTCGAGGGATAGTTGCAAATACCTTGTAACTGAGCTCCTGCGTAGGGCCTAGTTGCAACTCGATGCTAATTTGGGCCCTGCTGAGGGTGCTAGTTGCAACTTGATTACAACCGAGAGGACCCCGTCGGCGGGCCAGTTGCATCTTGCTTGTAACTGAGCTCCCGTCGGGGCCTAGTTGCAACTTGCTTGTAATTGGGGCCTAGCCAAAGGGGCAGTTGCAACTTGCTTGTAACTGGGCTCTAATGGGCCCCAGTTGCAACTTACTTATAACTGAACCCCCCATTGAGTGTCTGTTGCAACTTGATTGTAACTAGGGCCCCAATTGTGACTTGTTTATAGCTGAGCTCCCGTCGAGCCCCTGTTGAGGGATAGTTGTAACTTGTGTATAGCTGAGCCTCCCGTCGAGGCCCAGTTGCAACTTGATTGTAAATGGGGCCCCGCTGAGGGGGGCTAGTTGCAACTTACTTGTAACTGAACCCACGTTGAGTGCCTATTGCAACTTGCTTGTAACTGAGCTCCCACGCAAGGCCTAGTTGTAACTTGATTATAACTTGGGCCTCGCGGGGGGGGGGGGGGCTAGTTGCAACTTGATTACAACCGGGAGGACCTCATCGGCGGGCCAGTTGCATGTTGCTTGTAACTGAGCTCCCGCCGCGGGCCTAGTCGCAACTTGCTTATAATTAGGGCCCAACCAAGGGGGATAGTTGCAACCTCCTTGTAATTGAGCTTTGTCGGGGCCCAGTTGCAACTTACTTGTAACTGAACCCCCTATCGAGTGCCTGTTGCAACTTGATTATAACTAGGGCCCCGTTGAGGGGGCCAATTTGCGACTTGTTTATAGATGAGCCCCTCGTCGAGCCCCATCAAGGGCTTACTTTCAACTTACTTGTAACTGAGCTCCCCACCGGTGTGGAGGGGGGCAGTTGCAACTTGCTTTGTAAACTGAGGTTTGTTGGGTCCTAGTTGCAACTTGCTTATAACTGAGCACCCGTCGGTGTGGAGGGGGGCAGTTGCAACTTGCTTGTAACTGAATACCGTTGGTGAGGGGAGGTGCGCCGTCACCACTTGCTTTTGTAACCCGGTGAGTGCCTGTTACAACTTGATTGCAACTAGGGCCCCGTCAAGGGGCCCATTTTGCGACTTGTTTGTAACCGAGCCCCCGTCGAGGGATAGTTGTATCTTGCATGTAAGTGAGCTCTAACGGGCCCCAGTTGCAACTTACTTATAACTGAACCCCCCGTTGAGTGTCTGTTGCAACTTGATTGTAACTAGGGCCCCAATTGTGACTTGTTTATAGCTGAGCTCCCGTCGAGGCCCTTTTGAGGGATAGTTGTAACTTGTTTATAGCCGAGCCTCCCTTCGAGGGGGCCCAGTTGCAACTTGTTTGTAACTAGGGCCCCGCCGGGGGGGGGGGGGCTAGTTGCAATTTATTTGTAACTGAACCCCTCATCGAGTGTATGTTTTGCAACTTGATTATAACTAGGCCCCCCGTCAAGCCCCGTTGAGGGATAGTTGCAACTTGCTTGTAACTAAGCTCCCGTCGGGGCCTAGTTGCAGCCCAGTTGCAACTTACTTGTAACTGTGTAGTTGCAACTTGCTTGTAACTGAGGTCTGTTGGGTCCTAGTTGTAACTTGCTTGTAACTAAGAACCCGTCGGTGTGGAGGAGGGTTGTTGCAACTTGCTTGTAACTGAATACCGTTGGTGAGGGGGGTGCGCAGTCGCCACTTGCTTGTAATCCGTCGAGTGCCTGTTCCAACTTGATTACAACTAGAGCCCCCGTCAAGCCCTCGTGGAGGGATAGTTGCAACTTGCTTGTAACTGAGCTCCCATCGGGGCCTAGTTGTAGCCTAGTTGCAATTTACTTGTAAATGAGGTTTGTATGGGTCCTAATTGCAACTTGTTTGTAACTGAGCAACAGTCGGTGCGGAGGGGGGGGCAGTTGCAACTTGCTTGTAAATAAACACCGTTGTGAGGGGGGTGAAGAGTACAACTTGCTTGTAACCGAGATCTACCTAGTCCCAGTTGCAACTTGCAACTTTTTTCAACTTTTTGTAACTAAGAACCCGTTAGTGTGGAGGGGGCAGTTGCAACTTGTAACTGAGCCTGGCACGTCCTAGTTGCAACTTGCTTGTAACTGAGTTCCAAATGGGCCTAGCTGCAGTAACTAAGCTCCCACCGGGGCCCAGTTGCAACTTACTTGTAACTGAACCCCCGTCGAGTGCCTGTTGCAACTTGATTGCAACTAGGGCCCCATCGAGGGCCTAGTTGCCACTTGTTTGTAGCTGAGCCTCCCGTTGGGGGGCTAGTTGCAACTTACATGTAACTGAACCCCCGTCAAGTGCATGTTTGCAACTTGATTACAACTAGGGCTCCCGTCAAGCCCCCGTCGAGGGATAGTTGAAAATAGCTTGCAACTGAGCTCCCATGTAGGGCCTAGTTGCAACTCAATTGTAATTTGGGCCCCGCTGAGGGGGCTAGTTGCAACTTGATTACAACCGGGAGGACCCCGCCGGTGGGCCAGTTGCATCTTGCTTGTAACTGAGCTCCCGCTGGGGCCTAGTTGCAACTTGCTTGTAACTGGGGCCTAGCCAAAGGGGGCAGTTGCAACTTGCTTGTAACTAAGATCTGACGGGGCCAGTTGCAACTTACTTGTAACTAAACCCCCCGTCGAGTGTCTGTTGCAACTTGATTGTAACTAGGGGTCCATTTGGAACTTGTTTATAGATGAGCTCCTGCCGAGCCCCCGTCGAGGGATAGTTGTAACTTGTTTGTAGCTGAGCCTCCCGTCGAGGTCCAGTTGCAACTTGCTTGTAAATGGGGCCCCGCTGAGGGGGGCTGGTTGCAACTTACTTGTAACTAAACCCCTGTCGAGTGCCTGTTGGAACTTGCTTGTAACTGAGCTCCCACGCAAGGCGTAGTTGCAACTTGATTGTAACTTGGGCCTCGCCGAGGGGGCTAGATGCAACTTGATTACAACCGGGAGGACCTCGTCGGTAGGCCAGTTGCATGTTGCTTGTAACTGAGCTCCCGCTGCGGGCCTAGTCGCAACTTGCTTGTAATTGGGGCCCAGCCAAGGGGAACAGTTGTAACTTGCTTGTAATTGAGCTCTGTCGGGGCCTAGTTGCAACTTACTTGTAATTGAACCCCCCGTCGAGTGCCTGTTGCAACTTGATTGTAACTAGGGCCCTATCGAGGGGGCCAATCTATGACTTGTTTATAGCTGAGCCCACCGTCGAGCCCCGTCAAGGGATAGTTGTAAATTGCTTGTAACTGAGCTCCCGCCAGGGCCTAGTTACAACTTTGATTGTAACTTGGGCCCTGTCGAGGGGGCTAGTTGCAACTTGCTTGTAACTGAACCCCCTTCAAGTGCATATTGCAACTTGATTGGAACTAGGGCCCCATCGAGGGGCCAATTGCGAATTGTTTATAGCTGAGCACTCGTCGAGCCCCCGTCGAGGGATAGTTGTATCTTGCTTGTAACTGAGCTCCCGTCAGGGCCCGCCGAGGGATAGTTGCAACTAGGGCCCCCGTCAAGCCCTCGTCGAGGGATAGTTGCAACTTGCTTGTAACTAAGCTCCCGTCGGGGGCCTAGTTGTAGCCCAATTGCAACTTACTTGTAACCGAGCTCCCGTTAGTGTGGAGGGGGGTGGGGTAGTTGCAACTTGCTTGTAATAGAACACCGTTGGTGAAGGGGGGTGCGCAGTCGCAACTTACTTGTAACTAAGATGTATTTTTCAACTCGCTTGTAACTGAGAACCCGTCGGTGTGGAGGGGGGCAGTTCTGTCAGGTCCCAGTTGTAACTTGCTTGTAACTAACCCCGTCGAGTGTCTGTTGCAACTTGGGCCCCGTCGAGGGGCCAGTTGCGACTTGTTTGTAGCTGAGCCTCCCGTCGGGGCCCAGTTGCAACTTGCTTGTAACCGGGGCCCCGCCGAGGTGGGCTAGTCGCAATTGGCAAATGCATTTTCGACTTCTTAGTCAATTGAATATTTTGCTTGCAATTGACTCCTTTTGTTAATTAAAGTAGTTTTCAAAATGTTCGCAACCGATCTCGCTATTTAACCTTTTTTTAGTCAATTGCAATTTATAATTTTGCTTGTAACTTATAATTTTTTTTGAAAATAATCATGCTGAATAAGATATTTAAAAAGGTTTTTTCACAAGTTTTAGATGTGGGACCATATATATTAGCAGGGCTATTTTTTCGGCTGCGTGTCCACCTACTGTTCCAAAAGTGAAGTGCGAGACCAGATAGTGATGGAGATACTGCAGAAGGAAGGAGGGACACGCAAGTCAGGGAGGAAGAAGGCGCGATGGGCGCAGCAGCGGCGACCGCGACATGCGCGGCAGCGACGACCGCGACCAGCGCGACAGCATTGGCAACGACGGGCGAGGCTGCGCCGACCGCCATGGACGCGGCAGCGTTGACCACAACGGGCTCAGCTGTGGCAACCGCCAAGGGCGTGGCATCGACTTCCGCTACGACGCACTGGTCCAACCTCCTGCAGCCGCGGCCGAGTACGTCTCAGTTACAAGGTATGTCCTAATTCGAACTCACACGAATCTTCATTTTTCCCCATTTTAGAGATTGGAATGCGCGCAACTACCTGAGCAATTTGAAGATTGTTCATCTTTTTTTTGAGAGTTTGGTATGGATACCAAATACCGGATCAAATTAACTCCCAAATGGATCTTATTGTTCATGAATTTGTACAAACGAGAGTGTATTATTTGTTCTTCACAATTGTAGAGCGCGGGAGCACGGGAAATGGAACGGGTTCTATTTTCCAGATTTGTGCAAACTTGTATGTGTTACTGTGGAATTTCTAGTACTCCCTCTGATCCATATTAGTTGACTTGGATTTATCTAGATTCGGATTTATCTAGTACTAAAACATGTCTAGATACATCCGAATCTAGACAAATTCGAGTCAACTAATATGGGTCGGAGGGAGTATAGATTTGAAGAGCGCGGGGTGGTGGTGGGTGTTATACTATACTCTGTAGTAAGGGAAGAAGACACATATGCTGTATCTGTAGATTACCGTGCAAGGAAAAGGAAAATGATAAAGCACAAATACTACAGGACAAGTACAAGACAAAGGCCAACATAACATACAAGAGAAAAACCCATATTACAAGACATGGTCGGGAGCATAGCTGGGTTGGGTTGTTTTTAGTTGTGACATCAGCTGACGGGAGGTGACTGAGACTTAGTTAAGTCTCAGTCGCCTGAGACGTAGGCTCTCCCTAATAATAGCTTAAGCGTGAACAGCAGGGAGCCATCTGAGACTTTTATCTAAAAAAAACAGCAGGGAGCCATCTGAGACCTCTTGCCGCTGATGCATGGGCGTACGGTCGTGGTCTTGGGCCCTTGTCAGTCTTTGCCGCTGCGTGTTGACCAGGAGGGGTACCGGTGTGTTAGTAGTGTGTCTTTGTAGCTGGCGTGGGCAAGCGGTGATCAAAGCTCCCACATCTCGTCCCTACTCCTTCTCCCCAAGCCAGCCTCACGGCGTCTTCATCATCCCGACCGGCGACGGGAAGGGCCGGCAACTGGAGGTCGATTTGCATTAAAAGGTGTAATCCTGGTGGCCTGTCCGAGCTGTGAGGCCATCTGCGCACAAGCTTGAATCTGTAACGCAGGTCCGTTGTAAGGTCGGTCTTGTGGGGGAGTTGCTGCTCGCATCATAATTCTCTGTCGCCCGATGTTGTCAAGGCATCCAAGTTGTGGCAGCCGTGGCGGAGCATCGGGCAAAGGAGGCAGCGACGAACAGGTGGTGATGGGGAACGACGGGAAGGCCGGTGCGTCCAATCTTCTTTGCCCTCTGGCAGTGGAGGCGGAGCATCAGGCAAAGGAGGCAACGATGCGCAAGTGACAGGGAACGACGGGAAGGCCGGTGCGTCCAATCCTCTCTGACCCCGGTATCTCATCTCTCTCTCTAGTCTCTCCGCTATCGCCCTCTCCTCCCTTTTCCATGTCAATGGCGGCGGGGACGGCGGACAGGTAGCGGTGGGAAATTGCGAGCGCATGAGACTACCTTCCTCTCTCTCTGTCTCCCAAGACTCTCATCTCTCTTCTAATCCACGGCCGCTCCAATCCATCGGGCTGGTCGTCGTGCCCCATATGTCCGCCTCGCCCGCTGAACGGCCAGCCTCCTCATGGTCTCCCACCTATCGTCTTATCGTCTAGATGGTTACCTCTTCCTCCTTTCTGGCCACCGGATGGCCTCTATGCGATTCTATTGCTGCTACGGCCTGCGGCGTAGAGTATTCGGCCCATCGTAATATGTAGCGAAGAAAAGAGCGAGGACCAGCAGCGTGTTGTTGGGGAGCGGGAGAAAGAGAAAAGCAAACGGAATCAGCAACGCTCCACCCAAAAATGCAAATGGCATGTCTTTCTTCTCATCTTCCTCATGAGGTTAACGACGACGTCATCGAACCGTACCAGGTATGGTTCTCCTAGCACCTGCTCTACAAATTCCTAGAACCCTGCAATCTTTCTAAATACTCCCTCCGATCCAAATTATTGGACTCATATTTTTCTAGATTTGAATGTATCTAGCAGTAAAACATGACTAGATATATCCAAATTTAAACAAATCTGAGTGCATTAATTTGGACCGGATGGAGTATATTTTTCATCAAGAATTATCGTTTGTCAATAGCATGAAGTAGGTCATGCTAATGTTGTATATTAGAGTTTAGATTAGTTCAAATTTGAGTTTGCACTAGACTACAAAATAATGCAATCGTGCTGAGTTTTTTCTTTAGAGAATTATAGCCTGATCATTGTTGCGGTTAACTTTGTGTGATGATGTTATATAAATACAGGCTGAAGAATATCATTCTCTTTCCGACTAAACACATTAGTTCAACATTCTGATTTGGATTCAGGAGAATATGAAGGTTTCAGTTTGAATTGATAATAGATAATCAACCAGGGTCGCACAAAAATGGTATATATAGCTGACCGTTATATTTCATCTTCTTTTGTGCTCATCTGAAGGTGTTCTTTGGTGTGATTTAGCTGTTGCTGAGTTTTTTCTTATATCAAAGTCATATTCCAGGAATGATATGCATATTTAATTAATGAAGAACATGGAACACCTAGAATTGATCCTTGTGACACCAGTTGTTGTTGTGTTTCCAGAACTACAAATCCTGAAATACCCGGTTTACCACTCCCATGTTCTCGCTATCGGCCCTCGGTCCAATGTTGTGCTTACCGTCCATACAGCTTCGGCAATCATGCCATGGAGGGTGTGGGCAGCGCGCTGTGATGTCCATGTATCAGGCGGCTTTTGTTTCTTGTATCTGCTTCTCCGATACTACTTTGATATTCGGTGGAGGAAGAACACAAATTTATTTCCGTATGGTATGACTACACTGGCAAGATTAGTGAACTGTTAGGTTTAGTCCCTCATCAGAAATTGGATGTGAGGGAACCCAACTTATAAGTTGGGGCAATCCTCACCTAAAAGGGTGGCGGGAGAAACATGGGCTGGAGGCCGATTTGCGGGTAGAGAAACAAGGGGTCATGGTGACGGCCGATTTTCAAGTCGACCCATCTTAGAAATCTAACGTTTCTCCATCCTAGGTTTGCTCTTTCATTTTGGATCTATCTGATTTGCTTCCACCTAGAGCCATTATGTGTCTCCTTTTTCCCGAACGATGAGCTGAGGCCTTGAACATGACTCCTATTCCCCCTGCCCTGCTCTCTATTGGTCCTATATCTATCTATAACCATATCCTTACCATATAATTTTTGTTCCGATTTTGTTTCAATTTTCTTTGTTTTCCAATCTCCGGTCCTTCTCTGGTGATGATCGAAATATACTATCCTTCTTCTGAAATTCTCGATGTTAAATGGATCCCGGTGATGGCTTCTAATGTTAAAGTAGTGGGATTCATATGTTGATGAGATCTATATCATCACCGGATTTGAAGCACCACCAGTAGACCCATACTTTTCATAAAAACATTCCACTGGACCCATACTTTTCATAAAAACATTCTGGTGTTAAAAACATTCATATGTTGACGAGATCTTTTTCGGTCTGTTCTTCTGGACTAGATTTTATTCAGCAACATGTTCCTCCCGATGACTGGACAGAATTTAAGTTTCAGCCTTGTTTGACAAAATATCATTTTGTTGATACCTTAGTGCAATCTTTCTGAGGGTGCCCTTGGGATATTTTTTTCTGCTCTATATATTGTAATGATCTAATCTTGGTTGTTGCCCGATGACGATCAAACTAAATACTTTTGTTCTTGCCAGGACAAGTTTTCCGACAGTATTTTCCTATATATGTGTCGATCTTGCAAATGCAAGTAGTCCGACAGCCGAGATGCCTAGGGACAAGCTGTCTCCATCTTCCTCTGGTGGCCAAAAGTGCTGGATCAATCAGCTCGCAGTAGTCTAGATGATATCATGTATGCAGAGGGTTCTCTGTTTTTAAAATCATATCCATAAGTTGTTGTCTTGCGACACCACATGCCTCCATAGATGGCATAACTTTAGACGTTTCAATTGAATTCATGCTAGGAGCCTAGCTAGCTTGATTTTTAGATGATTGATTTTGCACATACGCATGTCTGCATGCCCACGATTGATTTTTTCCTTCTGGTTTTTGTAATTAGCCTCAAGAAAGTTGTTTTCTACGAAGCCCTACTAGCTGTTTGTCCTTAGATTCTATGATTTAATTAAGGGGTGTGATCCATGTGCTAAACCATAGAGTTTTTAGATAAGTAACCTCATTACAGAGACATATTATGTATGCTCATTAAAACATTTATTTGGCAGACTTTCATGCATCTCAGTTAATCTTAATTTGCACCCTCGATGAAACATTATTATATTTAAAAGTTTGTATCAAAGAAAATATTTGCTATGATATTGTATTTGAAGCATCCAATTTCTCTTGACATCAATTGGAATTTGCATCATCCAAATTATTATGGTCATTTCAGTTTCAGGGAAAACTTGGTTGAGCTGATTATGTCACTTTTATCAGTGTAAGTATCTTATGGGCCACCCAAGCAAGTAGAAGAGTGGAAGGAACTCAACAAATTCAAATTCAGTAAAAGAAGACATCGTAGGGCTACAAAACGTGAGTTTACAAGTTCAAATTTGTCTATTCTTCCACCCCACGATAGCTTCGGTTCTTTTAGTTTGTTTTCATATGAATATATGATAGCAAATAACCTTAAACAGAAAGGCTACCTCGATTACTGAAAGTGATTTATATTGCGTTGCACTTTCAGACATGGATGTGAGCATCTTTATCCTTCTTTGAGTCGTCGGCTCACAAAGGATGGTGGTGTTTGCTTAATTTCTCAAGTTGCGGTCGTATGTGCATGTAGTAGGGTCAAGGAGCTAGCACAAAATTAAATGTTCAGAGGTGGAATGCTAATACCTGCGTTTTACTAATTATGTCGCCTAAAATGGCTTATTTGAATTTATAAATCCTTATTTTCAACAGTTGTCTAAATAATCTTGTCCTATTAGTTTCTACATTTTGTTTGCATATATCGGTTTTTGTTCGACGGATAGTTTCTAAGGTATGTGCATATGTGGTAAATTTTGTAATTATGTGATATGATAACCCAAACTCAGCTTCAGAATCTCAAGGATTGAAACAGAGGTATGTGAGCCATATTATTTTTCTTACAGAGTGCATTTATATATTTTCCACTTCACTTCCCTGAATATGTGCTCTGCTAAATAGTAGGTGTGTTTAGTCCGAGAGTTTTAGTTTGAATGGGAAGTTTGTTAGTATGGCTGGAAACGGAAAAGCAAGGTTTATACCAATAATTAAACTCATAATTCTTTAGTACTCAGTTCACTTCACTGTGTCATCTACTAATTTAGATATTGGTATTGCCCTCAATTATTGGATCCTTATATAGTAATTCATCCAGAGGCCAATGATATTAGCGATAAGAAGGTTGCAATTGTTTGTGTTGTTGTCTTGTGCCCTAGGCAATATTTCTAGAGTTTCTTGACCAACTAGGCACAAAACCATGAGTTCAGAGTGGGATGGCAACAATAAGAAAATTGCTGTATTATTGATAGGGCAGATTGATCTGTTCATCTTCTGCAACTTTCGTTGTTATTCTGTAATCTCTGTTATGAGAAACAATTGTTGCATGTGCTTTAATTTCTGTTGAGAGCTTCATACAAGAATGTTTTGATATTACTGGTCTTATTCTTCGTAGAGAAACATTGAAATATTGTCCTATGGTATTTGTTTCTTCTTATTCTGTACCGAGGTACAATTGCATGTAAAATGTAACATATATGTGTGAGATATTTGTGATATGTTGTGTCTTAGCGTAAGCAGTTGGCGTGGGCAAAGGTGTAGCATGCGGAAGTCCTGCATAGTCTACATTGCCTGCACTTTTACTTAATGGGTAGGCAGCCACTTATCCTGCCTAATCACATGTGGACATGCCGGATTGTGGGAGCTCTGCAGGCCGGCCCACATGCATTCTGACCAACGGTGTCTCTTAGCTCGGTTGTTGTGGCGCTGGTGGACATTGATGTTGCCCGGGTGTTTGGTGCTTGCTTGCACATGGAGGGCTGGCTCTTGCAGATGCTAGCATGAGTGAGTCTCAAGTATGTAGAGATAGGTCCTCCTCTCATCTGTCTTATGGTTGATAATTAATCATGGAAGAGCTTGATATGTAATGTACTTCTGCATGTTTGTTTGTTTGTTCTTAGCCTTCTAGATGCACTGATTAAGCAGTGTTATTGAAACAGGTTAAGTTAAATGGTCAAGAACAGGAATTTCAAGGCGGCTGCTGTCATTGGCGGTAAAGGTGCACATAGTGAACTGGTGTTGGCTGACGATTACATATGTGTCTTCATCTGGTTCAAGGCCCAATATGAACCACCAACATTATGAACTAAAGGTTACCTTCCATACACTTTCTTAGTTTTGATTGAAAATGCTAATTTCTTAGTTTCTTCGTTATCATGCCCAACATTACTAACTGAACAATGCTAATTTCTTAGTTTCTATTGTATGTTCACATCCATGGAAATCACATGGCATAATCTCGGTGCTTATTTTGTATTTAGAAACTCTTGCCCCCTTAGTAATTTGAGAGTGAGCCTTCCTTTTTTTAACCGCATTTTTATCATCTCAAGCGATGTTTATGCTCCATGATTGGACTATTAGCTCTGATCACATTGTTGACGCTCTTGGTAGACGGTTCTTTTCAAAATTCTACACAGCAACTATACGTTTGGTATTACAATGAGAACTAGTACCGTTCACAATTTCCAGATATTGTGTAGTGGCTTCATTAGGTGACTCATATGTTTGGCAATTTCATATAAATATCATAATACATGGATGTCTCAATATATTAATTCCCTGGATTACCTTTAGTATTAAATATGATTCCCAGTTTTGATATAATCTAACATTTTTTGGGAACATACTTTATCTCCTATGCAGATCTGCCCATTGCCTCGAGGCACTCTCCGTAGCTTTTCTTGGAGGATATTTTTGATGGGATAGCATCATGAATGAAGGGTAGATGCGTATTTGGGTGTTTTCTTCTTAGAATCTATATTTATTTTTCACATACTACGTACGTACCACATCATTCTGATGTGTGGTCAAAGTTTAAATGGAACTGTTCCATTGACGGAAAAATAATTATATGACGAATGATGTTATGCTCTTTAATTGAAGGGATGACCACATAAAACATATATGGAGTTTTAATGGGAAAATAGACAAAAATAACCACTAAAAAAACAAATTCGCAAAATGAACTATGGCCGAAAGTGTTTCACACACACTAACCCTTTTTGTAGCGCCCAACAGCGAGGCGCTACACTCTACAGGATAGCGCCTATGACATAGCCGCTATGGTCCCTGCCAGCGTGGCGGCCGCCTGGCCTGCCCTGGCCCCACCCGGCCGAGTAGCGCATGGGCGTTGAGCCTAGGCCGTGCAACGCCTAGGCGCTATGCCCCAATGTGTAGCGCCTATGTGAAAGGCACTACACATTGAGACATAGAGCCAGCCACGCGGCCCCCTTCCCACCCCGACCCACTCCCTCCCCAGCCGCCAGGAAGAACAGAAGAGGACCCAAGCGGCGGCCCTCTCTCCTCCCCCTCTCAAATCCCTCAGATTGGAGGCTTCACTTGGTGGATTTCGACCCTCCCCGGCTGCTAGAGGTATCCTCCCTCTATTCCTTCCATTTTTACCGATTGAAATCTTTCATTTTGGTGGGATTTGAGTTGAAACCCTAGAAATTTGATTTATGAGGAAATGTTTGGAAATTTGTTGGGTTCATTGGCCAATGTTGGGTAGAATGGTGTCTAAGAAGCATTTAGTTAGGTTCAGGGTTCTTGGATTGTTAGAGTTTGGTTTATTGGAATGTTATGGCTATGGTTAGGGTTAGGGTTTGCTCATGTAAGGGATGGTGTTCTTGTTAGATAAATTGTTTCATAATGAAAAAGAAAAAGGAGAAGGAAGATGAGGAGAGGAAGAGGAGGTCCAATTCTAGGCCACCTTGCGTCGATCAAGCGGAAAGGCCACGGAGGGCGTATCGTACATCCAAGGCCCATGGAAAGGAGGTTCCAATTTGTTGGTGCGAAGATGATTGCATTGTTAAGGAGTCCATCGACTACAATTCAGATACTTGGGGAAGAAAGTTCTTCATGTGTGCCAACTACGCTCGCTCTCCCGTGCGTATCCGCAACCCGTATGAGACTCCACCAGTATGCACAAAGCAATTTAATTTAAGAACATTTATTCCATATCATATTAATAACATGCTCTATTATCTTGTAGTCTCCCCCTCCAGTATGCAGGTACTACACTTGGATAGACCTCGAGCAATCTGAAGCTACGAAGACTATCCAGGAGATCGATAGTGCAATAGTTAGACGTCGGTACCAAGAAGTTGTGCGTAACGAGGAGATGGCGGCAAGGTGCAAGCAACGTGAGGACGAGCGTCGCAAGCAAGAAGAGGAAGAGAAGCGCATCGCTAAGGAGGCTCGTGATGCGGAGAGGGAAAGGAAGCATCAAACGGCGTGGCGCTCCCAGGAGGAAGACGAGGAGCGCAAGAAGAAGGGGAAATGGCCTCGTGTTCTAGACTTGTAGACGGAGGCCATGGTGGAGGCTCGTGGTGTATGAGTATGACATGAACTTTGGGTATGAGTATGTTGTGAACTTTGAGAATGTAAAGCCCCTTAAGGGCAAAACACCATGTATGAGTATGTGATGAACTTTGAGTGTGTTCTCAATTCTGTTATATTTGCAAATTTGTAATACAATTCTGGTATACCTTGTGCTCTAGACTGAGAAATGACTGAGCTGAATTTAGTTCAGGAGCATATCGCCTACTGACAGCGCTACACATTGACTTAGAGAAATTTCTAGCGGACGCAGCTCGATTTGCTTTCAGTATACTCTCTGTATCGGCTGGAGCAACAAAAAACCCAAAGTGTAGCGCCTATCAGGTAGGCGCTACACATGCATAGCGTCTGTCAGGTAGGCGCTACACATTGACTTAGAGAAATTTCCAGCGGGCGCAACTCGATTTGCTCTCTGTATTGGCTGGATAAAAAAACGGAAGTGTAGCGCTTGTCAGGTAGGCGCTATGCCTCTGAACTGAATTCAGTTCAGTTTACCCTCCAAATTTACAGAACAAATACACAAATACATTCAGAAAGATATTCATACTACCAAAACAGAGATATTCATAGTGACAACACATAGTGCATAGATTAACTACTTCCGTCCACATAGTGCAATAGTACTACATCATCACATAGATCAACACATAGTGCATAGAACAACATCAACACATAGCGCACACCACTAAGTGCATAGAACTACTTCCGTCCATGCGTTCTTGGGCGTCGACCCCTCCTCAGAGCCATCTTCTGTGTTACCGCCGCTTCTTCTTCTTCTTCTTCTTCTTCTTCTTCTTCCTCTTCATCATCATCATAGTCTAGACCCATCATCCTCCTACTAGCTCTTGACCTTCGTGGCGGCTCGTCTTCGACAACATTAGCCTTCCCTTTGTTACGGAAGTCCTCTGGTGTCCACCGAGTGAACTCTTTCCTTGGCTTCAATAGGTAAGTGGAACGAATCCGGTATTCTTCCTCCGTCTCATTCTCCATACGAGGCATCTACATGTACGAATGTATGCCTAAGGAAATGTATGGCAAACAAACCAAAGGCACTTAATGCAGTTAAGAAATGTAAGGTCGTCCCATACCTCATCCTCCATACGAGCCGCCGAGGTGGCCTCTTCCTCTTCGTCATCCTCAAGATTAGCCATTGGGTCAGAAATCGACTTGGACCTAGAATTTGACGGTGTTGTGTACTCGGGGTCGCGACAACCTAATAGGTTAGATAACCGACGCATCTTTTGGGCCGTCCGATGTAATAAAGTAAATGAGAAGTCAAAGCGTGTAGCACAACATGCCCTATAAGTACTCCTTTCATTTTCAACCATACCTTGAGGAAGTTTTTAAGTATGCCTTCTGCCTTTTTTCCCTTCGGCCAATCATGGAGAATGTCCTCGGTTTCGTCAGCATGTTTCTTTATCTCCTTTCGCTACGGAGTAAAGAACGCAAACATGTTAGGAAATAAAGCAATGGAAGGGCAAGTAAAGTAATGGAAGGGCTAGGAAAACTTTACCGCAAAGTTGAGCGAGCAAGATATCGGGATTTCGTGCCCCTCCCTAACAAGCTTGTTGTATTCATTGTAGGCAATCTCATCGAATACGCACGGTTCTTCTAATATTTCCTCCTCGTAAGACAGCGGGCAAATGGAGACACGGGTATTTTCAAGAAACCAATGACGGTAGTTGTTCCATGCAATTGGGCAATGAGCTCTTCCACTATTCCATTCTGTTTGCTGAGCCTGCTCCACAAATAGCAAAGTTCGCCACAATCCACACGTATGCCGCGCCTGCTGGGACTCTATCTTTACTCTTGTCTTCAAGTTCTACAGGAGCCCTCCCAATAAGTAGATGCATATCATTACGCCACCCGTCAGAATCTGTGTTCATACACAAAGGGTTCCCAGCAATAGGAAGCCCAAAGATCATGGAAACATCCTGAAGGGTGGGGGTGATCTCGCCAGTCCGGAGGTGGAAAGTGTGCGTCTCCGGCCTCCACCGGTCGACAAGTGCGGTGAGGGCAGCCGCGTTGAGGTTCGGTGTCGACCGGGTCACAAGCGTGATAAAAGGGAGGAGGCCTAGCTGCTGAATGTACGGAGTGTACCGCTCGTCGTACGGCATCTCACTCGAGGACGCGCCATGAGAGCGAATCTTCAGGGGACCTAGCTTCTGCATACATACAAGTCAAAATATTATGCTTCTTTACGGGTCCAACACAATTGAATCAATAGAAAAATTAAGACAAACAAGTCCAACATAGTTTTATTACCATATGCTTCTCCACCATCAAGTATGCACGGTGTTTTGTATCATAGTAATCATCAAGTAGCCACACCATCCTACAAATATATTCCAAATATCAATAAATATGTAAGTGGTTCATCATATGTGACCATTGTTTCAATTTCTACAAGAAACTACAAAGGATATGGGAGCATATTATTCATACATTTATACAAATCCATATACAACCATCATCGGTGGCCATTGTTTTAGTTTCTACAAGAAACTACAAAGCATATGGGAGCATATTATTGGAACATTTATACAAATCCATATACAACCATCATATACAAATCAAATCAATAACACATTGTCATTCCCCAACAAATATAACTAACATACAACTACCAAATACCAAAAGACATGAATAAATCGGCCTATGCTCATGTTTCCATCTAAACCTAGGGTTCCAACCAAATAAGACTAAAACGTGCACTATTTTTTGGATGAAAAAGAGGGGATCAAAGGAGAATACCTTGAGGGGAAGATTGGGTAGCAAATCCACGGAGAAATTCTCCAGATCTGTTGATTTTTAGTGGTGGATTTGAGGGGGGAGGAGAGAGGGCCGCCGCATGGGTCCTCTTCTGTTCTTCCTAGCGGCTGGGGAGGGAGTGGGTCGGGGTGGGGAGGGGGCCGCACGTCTGGCTCTATGTCTCAATGTATAGCGCCTTTCACATAGGCGCTACACATTGGGGCATAGCGCCTAGGCGCTGCACGGCCCAGGCTCAACGGCCAGGCGCTACTCGGTTGGGTGGGGCCAGGGCGGGCTAGGCGGCCGCCACGCTGGCAGGGATCATAGCGCCTATGTCATAGGCGCTATCCTGTAGAGTGTAGCGCCTCGCTGTTGGGCGCTACAAAAAGGGTTAGTGTGTGTGAAATACTTTCCGCCAAAGTTCATTTTGCAAATTTGTTTTTTTAGGGGTTATTTTTGTCCATTTTCCCGAGTTTTAGTTGTTGTTAATATCTCTATTCATGGCTTATTTGACTTTTAATTTAGCATTTTGTTCATGTAAGTATGAAGTTAGGCTTGTGACATGTCTCAAACATCAAAATACCCTGATAGGCATGTAAATGTTCAACTTGAAATTTTTATGCTTAAATCTTAATTTGTTTCTTTTCTAGATGTAAAAATGATGTTTATTTCTGTGAATATGGATGACCTTACAAATGGACAAATATTTAAGAACCATTCTTGGATAGGCACATGGTCAATTGAATGGAATATTGTATTTGGTAACTTACAACAATGTGTGCTACTCAAAATCCTTCTTTCGGTTAGTGAACTTTGGTGGGAAAGGCCAATTTTATTATTTCCTTGTGATATGCTTCTTTATTAGACCCTTATTTTGACCACCTTCCTGTGATAACTTCATTTGTTACAGAGTGTAAGATGTGATTCATGTGCACTGCAGAATTTTCTACCGGTCTATTATGCACTGGCATGTTTCTTTTTGTGAAAAGGCCATTAGATTAAGTTTCATTAGTTTTGTGTATGGAATCTCATAATCCTACACGACATATTAGTAGACGTTGGTTCTAGGATCTTCCCATTTACATGCTTTCATGGTTAGATTTTGAACTAGACTTTTTTTTTAGAAATACCTCTAAATTGTATACCTGGCTTAGCCGGCACTAACTGCTACCCTCTTTGCCACTGTTTTGTGTCCCCGGTTGCTTCTTGCGCTACCTTGTGTCCTTGTCTAGGTCTTGTGAGTGTGTGGGTTGTTTAGTGGATTGAAACAGAAAGCTCACAAACAGAGTTATAACAGAATGCCACAGATTGAAACAAAAAAAATTACAAACAGAGCTATAACAGAATGCCACGCCGATACTCCTGTCAGGACACAGCTGTAACGGCATACACGTTTGACCACTATTCAAGCGTCAGTGTGTGTGCACCAGTGCAGCAAGGACGTTTAATTTCGTATGTTTATATTGTGGCATTAAAACAAAACAGAATATTACAAGCATTGTGACATACAGAAAACAGCTGAGAGCCACCACGCCAATCACATAGTGCCAAAACACATTTTGGGCGGCAAGGCGAAGCTCGCATGTCCGTCTAGTATGTTGTATTTCCCCAGAAAGATTTATGATCAGCCAAAGAAGAGTTGTCGGTCATTTTCATGCATTCTATGGTGTCAGGATCAAATATAATTGATGTTAATTACTCTCAAAAAATATAATTGATGTGTTTGTTGTTGGTAACTTTGCTATATGTGTAGTTGTCACTCTCTCTGAATATGCCTCCTAAGGTAGACATATGTGTTTGTCGGAACCAGACGGGGATTAGGGGCACAAACAGTTGCGGCTTGGTGTCCGTAATCAATGAGGCAGGTGAACAATACTTGGAGTTGCCACTCCCCGGAACGGTATTCCATCCCCAAGAAGAGATGGAACTTGTTGTTGAAAGCTTGAGCGTCGTGCTCGGCCCGCATCACGGCTGCCCTTCACTTCGTTCATCGGGGCCCATGATTTCGCTTCTTCTCCAACTGCTCCCGCCCTTCATCATTGGGATGTTCAGTGACCCCAAGTTAGTCACGAGTGTAAGTGGGTGGGCCGATGAGCAATGAATGTAGCTCCAAAAAAGTTTTAGGGCCTTTATCAATTCGTGTCTTCCTTCCACGCAACGTACGAGTTGGAGCAGCAAGGGTGTTCACAATTGCAAGACATATGTTCCTTGATGCCTTCCATTCCCAATGACTAATTATTGCCTTTTGTTCTCTCTCTGAGTTGTCAAATCTGTCCCCATTTCTCTCTCTTTGTTCTCAACTTTGGCCGTGTAAAACATATGGTTGAGATTTAAGAAGAGGAATGCCTCCCTTTAATAGAGTTCGGGTCATGTTGGTAAACTTAGTATAGGACAAATGAACAATCAATTGAGATAATATCTTCTACTACCTCCTTTTGGGTTTACAAGGCCCCCTACCTAAAAGATGAAATTCGAAAATGCAAGTCATGCAATCAGTGCGATCCTCTCCACAAATTGATCAATGAACTAGGTTGAGAAGCAAAATTATTACGAGCAGTAGTTCCCTCCATGTTATTGGCCATCCAAAAGCACGCAGTTAAGGAAGGAAATTAAGTGGGAGATCATGGTCTTGGTCTAAACCGAAGAGTACTATGGTCTTAGAGGACCTCCACTCGTTGGACGTTCCTAGGCCGAAATCCGGATGGCTGCAACCTTCTTCCTCGGAATGGCCGGTTTCTCACTCGTATTCCTAAACAAACCCAGTAATCGGCGATATATTTGACAGTGCTTCTTCCTGCCACCAAAAAACAACATGAGTTCAATAGATTCTCTCCCAAAAACGTAGTTCAGCGATCGCAAGCAGCTTAGCTTCAGATTCAAAATTATTACAAAAAATAGACTCCTCCACCGTAGCAACCGGCAGCGCCTCCGCCGTAGCAACTGTGGTCGAGCTCAGAGATGGGTTGGAAGACGTGGAGGCAAAGCTCGACAACACAGTGGCGGTAGAGAGTGTTGGTACAGACCTCAATATAGATGTCGGCGTGCCAACAGTGGCGGGGAGATCCTCGTCCAGAATGGCATCGCGGCGCGCCGTGTACCACGTCTTGACCTTGTTGTTCATCGCCGAAGTGTCCCCGCCACCCATGA
Source organism: Avena eriantha (assembly GCA_910589775.1). Classification (NCBI taxonomy): domain Eukaryota; kingdom Viridiplantae; phylum Streptophyta; class Magnoliopsida; order Poales; family Poaceae; genus Avena; species Avena eriantha. The sequence continues at coordinate 332,441,808 of OU342746.1, forward strand.
GAAGCGCCAGGTCTATGTTCCTCTTCTTCACGACGTAGTTGGCCTTGATCAGGTCGAGCTTGATGCCTTGGTTCTGCAGCAGCTGCCGCTGACTTTCTTCGGATTTCTCCTCCCTCTTATCAGCATGGGCCTTCGCATCGGCCATGCACTTCTCAATCTATGCATGAAGTCGTTCAACAGGCGGACCCATAGCCTTCAGAGCCTTGGACTTCTTCTAGCCGAGCTCTGGCCAGCCTTCGGCGACAGCTGTGGGTGGCGCCTCGGGGTTGTAGATGTCGTCCTTGGCCTTGGCGAGTGACACGCGAGTGTCCACCCACTTATGGCACTTCTCGATCCTGTGGAACACATGGTGGAACCTAAAATCGGTCTTGGTGTCGTTGCGGTACATGCCGAGAGCACGGGCTAGCTTCAAACATTGCGAAGGGTTAGTCGTAAACAAGGCATGAACACGGCGAAGGTTAGTCGCAAACACGATGAATTTATGTACCTTGTTGTCCATCTTGGCATCGCTTTCTAGGCGATGCTCGATTTCCTCTTGGATCCCATGCCATTTGCTACACGCTTGTTGCAAGCCCCCCAATGGTTCATCATGGTCTTCTCGCAATGTTCCATGTGGACCTTGTTGAAGTATGGATCCATGAACTTGCGCTCGTCGAACGCAATCTTGATCCGCCTCCAATAGTTCTCCGAGTTTTGATTCGTGTCGGTGATTGCGTCGAGGCTCATCGCCTTTCATGCTTCGGTGAGGCACTCGTCTTCAAGGCGGTCCACTTGATGCGGGGCTCGGCTGATGGTACCGTCTTCGGCTTCCTCTTCCCCTTGCGCTGGATCATCGTCGGCTTCTTCATCCGCCTAACTGTCGGCGAACTCTTGCGAGTGAAGGCCATGCTCCACATCAGTGCAGGATTTCTCTTGTGTGAAGAACGAGCCTACGGAGGCTACAGAGCCAGAAGCGATCATCTCGGCCATGAAGGAGTCGCCTGACATCCCGCCGAACACGTTGTGTGCGTCCGTGTCGTCAAGCTAGATGGAGGAGGCAGCTCCCTTGTTTTGGGAGAGGGCCAAGGGACTGCGTCACAACACCGGTGACCCGGTGTACGAGGGAGATCCGCCATAGGGCATGAAGATGTCGATGTTGAAGTCGGGCGGACCGCGAGGTGCAGGGGAGTGGGGGAAGACCACGTTGGGGTTGAATCCACCCAGCTAGTCGCCATCAAACTCGGGGGATGCTGAGAACCTCGGGCACGGTGTCGTTTGGCTCTCCTGGAATAGTGTTGGCGAGCACGGCGAGAAGCTCGCCGGAGATCCGACGTTGGCCTTGCTTCCCCCACAGTAAGCCGTATGGCCCGGCATGGAGCGGCAGATGGCCCATGGCCGCTCGAGTAGCCGCCATGTTGCACTCTGTCGCCACTTTCGCCTCCATGGCCGCCTACGCCTCCTCCTCGGCTTCCAGCTTCTTCTTCAACTTGTCCTCCCTCTTCTTTCGGCCTTCTTTTTCGGCTTTCCTTCGCTGGCAATCCTTCGCCCAGGATGCATCGGTACAGCCCTCCGGCTTCGGTTGCGGCGCTCTCGGCTTTCTCTGCTTTGGCTGTGCAAGATCGTCGGCAGTGGTGCGAGGAATGGTAAATTTATTGGGCGGCATGGCGGGCAGAGCTCAAGGAATTGAAGGGAGTTGTGGCCGATAGGCGGGGATGGGGGGAAATGGAGGGAAGGGAAAGAAATGGAGGAGAGGGGAAGTCGCCGACAGCTCTAGCCCACTCTAGGGCCATGGCAAAGGAACATCTCCATCTAGATGTAGTGGAGGACAAGTGTAGTAACGCCGACAAAGGAGGTGAAGTGACGGCGGAGGCGATACAGGAGAGGATCACGATGGCAGGCGCCTTTTTTGTTTTGGGGGCACTGTTGTGCAATGAGTGAAGGTATTGGGTGAGCGGACAACGCGAGGATTACAAATTAAATGGCCAAATACTTGCAGGTGGCAAACACCATGCGGTTCCAACCATAGACAAACAGCATTTCCCCATAACATGGTAGCTCGCTGGATTCCTCCACAACAAACAAGGTATTTCCCCTTTAGAGATTTCATGCCAGGCAATGTACTAACCGAAGCAACAAAGATCTTGGTTGCTACAGCACAGCAAATGCGTTCCTTGATGCCTCACAATCCCAACTGGTCGACTTACCAACTACTCTAACCATCATTGCTCTCTCTGGATTCACTACTCCATCTTGATAAAAAATTGTCAATCTAGGCAGAAGGTTGAGATATAAGGTAGAGAACTGCAATGGCAGTGGAGTGGAGTGGCTCCTTTTTAAGAGAAGTCAGAACATGTTAGTAAGGCTGAAAAGGTAAACGAGTTATACCTATCAACCATAATTCAAGACCATATCTTCTACAGTAGTACAGGTGTTAACATGCACATATCTGTTGGTGTTCTCTGCACCCAACCAAACCATAAAAGAAGAGATATCTTATGCATTTCCCCATAACAAGGTAGCTCGCACAGTTGTGTCACTGTGGAGTACTTGCAAAATAAACTACTTACTAATAGAATAGACAGTCAGTTTTGCTGCCTCATTCACTAATATGTTCACCACATAATCCTTACAAGACCTCAGCTATACTAAAAGCATTAGAGAGCAAACTGCATAACATCCAGTCTGAGCGTGGGAAGTAACACGATCATGAAAACAGGCTGAGCTCTGCTGCAACTGTACGTACTTGCAAAATAAATAACGACAGTAACTACAGCGACATACGGTAATATTTACAAGATGAAGCGGTTATCGTCTTGCAAGATAGCTGCCCAGATCTCGCACAAACTTCACATTTTATCACGGAAAAGGCGAAACCTACAATGCACAGGCAGATGTTCAGTTGGCCCTGTAGTCACAATGTTCATCAAACAAACTTATACTAGGGTCAGAAGAGAGCAAACACATACCTTTCAAACTCTAGCTTCTGGACAACAATTCCATTCAGTAAAAGCTCCGAATCAAATATTTCCAAGCCTGCAAAAATGGGAAAGATTTACATAATTGATCCAAAAATTCAAGACAGGGGAAAAGCACAGAAGAACTTTAGGGACAGGAGATATGCAGCACAAGTTTACTGGTAAATACCATTTTTAATGAACGGTAAACAGATGCTGCAGTCTTGTTCACAAGAGATTACAAGGACTCCTTCAAAATTCTTATTCTTCATCATAGACACTGTAATTCTCTCCAACGGCTGAAAAAACAGCGAAGTATAATCAGCAGAAAAGAAAGTTAATAAAAACAGAAATGAGTACGGAATTTCTTAAATTGTATCCACTAGACTTCAGTGAAAAATGAAACTACATTTCTACTCAACTTATGGGAACACAAGTGCACATCAAGAAAAACTAAGGAAAGTAGAATGTAACACAGATCACTAGGAAATTTCACTAAGTAACAGATGCAGGTACACTGTATATCCGAGTCATGCTACGGCTGCTTTTGCTCCACCGCATACTTTTGGACCTAACAGATTTATGTTCACTATGCATTGCAATCACAAGGTCTCCAAATTTTGGATGCACTTTACATAGGAACATGAAAATATCATTTATTAGCATTACCATTAAGTGATAAGCAATTAGACACTTGGACAATTCATCAAATCCAAAAGTATATATATTCAGAACATTAAACCTCACCTTTTTTAGCATCACATTAAACCTCACATTAGAAGGCAGTTCAGAAGTTGACACGTAAGAAATGAATGCAACAAAGGAAATATACTATATACTGCCGAGGACAGCACGATACAGATTGCTACCAAGATACTGGATGCTATCGTAGATAAAGGAGGATAGCCAGTTGCATACCTTGCCACCAGCTGCCACAACTAAAATCTTCAAAAGCTCCTTGCTAGGCTTAGCATTTGGTGTGATTAGCACTCTTCTGCCCTACAATGATTTTTGAGGAAGTTAGTAAATATAAAGATATCATGAACATGGCAGTATTTTTTCAAAGATGATATACTATACAGTAAATGCTAAACAATGATCAAGATTATATAATTTTCCTCTGCTACTACTATTTATTTTTCCATTTTGATTATAATTTTAACTGCTAATAATTAGATGCTAACCTCTAACAATGGGCTTTTGCAGGCTCGGCTTAGGGAGACAGGCATGCTGAAATGCAGCTCCTTCTCCTTCTTTGTATCTCTCATTATGTATTTTTTCTCATCAATGAAGCATCTTGCTTGGTCACAGCATTCAAGCCATGATGGTGTGACTACAGGTATACCCATGGCTATTGCTTCTAGCATGTTTCTTGTACGAGCAAACTTTTCAGCAACAAAATGGGTAGCCTCTGACATAGTTGTTACCACTGGTAACCCGAAGTGTATCAATATCTGCCAATGTCAAAAAGTCAAAAAGTGAGAAACATCAAGATATTTTCAGTTACTTGTGTATAGTATATGCAGATGAAGAAATGAAACTACCTTTGTCTGATATTTGATGGTTTCACTGTCCATGCTTTGGCTGAACAGAACACGGACTGAGGACATGTTTCTCTTTCTTCGCCTGCTTGATGGCAAAACTGGAGATACATCATTCCTAAAAAGATTAGCAAGCTCTCTGGAAACTGGTGATTTCAGGAGGCCTCTCTTCAGTGCCTTCTTTGTTTTATGTGTCCTAGATTGGGACTCTGTGCTATTTAGCTCTCTCAGTGGTGCTCTATTCTTCGAAGTAGAGTCATCGTCTTTCTGCTGAGATGTGGATTGTTTTTCCAGTCGAGTACTAAAAGTTCCTTCAAGCTGATCGAAATCTGATGTTTCTTTCTGAATTCCTCTGACCACTCTACGAGTTGCTGTAGTTCGCACAGAAACATGAGTAGAGTTAGCAGCTGATTCTTTCAGATTAGCAAAGGAAGACTTGTGGATGATTTCCATGCCTTTTATGGTATCATGATCAAATTTGCTTGATGGTTTTGCTGCTGGTAACTCTGCAACTTCTGAAGTTTTAGCTCTCCCTGCAGTTGATCTGGTAGCTTTACTGAACTCAACTTTTGTGCTTCCTGAGGTGAACATGTATGTTCTCTTTCTTTTAGGATGGATTACAGCATCTTTACCTAGTAAACAAGGAATATTTGAGTCATCTGTGCCAGATCCTATGATTACTTCTGGCACCTCAACATTTATGGCTCCTCTTACAACCCCACTCTCAATCCTTGTTTTCACTTTCCCTGTCATATGTTTTGTATTCTTCCTGGTTTTTGACTTACTGGGATGATTCATCAAAGGGATTGAACTTTCACCATTTGGCCTTTCTATGCTGTCTACCTTGAGTCGGGTAAGCTGCAATGTCATTCTCTCTGAGCTCTCAGGTAAGCAGGCTAGCATTTGGTTCTGAACTGGTGACTTCACTGAACATAACGAATCCACTTTGTTTTCTTTCCCCAGAGAGTTTTCCAGGTGTTCAAGCTCCATGATATTATAACTGACAGCTGGTGCGTTGAACAATGCTTCCATGGCTTCAGCTGCCATTTGAGTATTAGGCCCAATATCATATGCTTCATATAAATCATCGGTGACAACAGATGGTTCTGGTTTCTTCAGACAGTTCATGCCCAAGTCATCATCAATACATTCTAGAATGGCCCCAGCCCTGGTACCTGATCCATAGCCACCACATCTCTGGAAGTCAGAGTATGAAATTCTACTTTTAACATGACCTCTTGGAGTTTCCCTGGAGGATAGGCAATCATCATGATTGGGGGTATCAAACCAGTCAAAGACACCTGCCTTCTCCAGTGGGAATCTGTGATCAGCCCTTTTTGCCAAGCACTGAGCTACTTTTGAGCCTAAAGTGGAAACTGACTTTGTCACACTTACCGGCTCAGCGATTATTGTCTGACAAGCCTCTGTGTCATCTTCTATTAGCAGTCTATCGACAATATCAATAGCACTAGCCTGTGATGCATCTCCTGGCTCTTGCGAATTAAGGTACTCTAACCTTGCACATTCTCTTGCATCGGCCATTATGCTCGTGCTGTGATGGTTATAAGCAAGCACCTGCCATGAATTTATAAACTATGGAAGTGTTAGGCCTTGCTACGAACAGTATATTTCACAGATTAAATTGATTAGAATGGTAATAAAAATGTTTAGGATGACAAAGTATCCAATTAATACAGATACGCCCAAATGCAAATACTGCAGAAGAACTGAATGAATGTTAATACCATATTTAGTATGCCAATTTATATAGACACGCCCACATGCACGCAGAGAGAATGTAAGATCGCATGGGAAATAAATGGGTTGTGCTGACTTGTCCATGGATATGGAGAATGAAGAAAAATGCAGGCAACAGCAGATAGAATTTCACACACAGTAAACAGAATATTGAGTAAGGCCGACCAGTTGTCAATAGCCACTATCAAGGATTAAAAATGCCACATTCAGATCAGACAGTGTTCACTGAGTAGAAAACCGCATACCATACTTCATATCTAAAATTTGGATTTCAGATCGTTTCGTCTGCCACTGCCATTGATTCTTTTCAAACATGCATCACACGATTAGAAGTTTATTCGTATCAGAAAATGGAAATAAGTATGGCAATCAGTTGCATGTGGGGAATTTACTCCAAAAATATAGCAGCAGTTATTCTCCACACGGCAGACAAGCATCCTAAGCGTACAGACTGAATCAAACTACCATCTAATCTGAAATTTCAGTCTGGCAGTGATAAGGAACGTCACACCTTCAGCATCCTACAAGTCAGTAACATGAAATTTCTCGACGACGGCAGTAAGCACGTGGCATTACGCAGATCACTCTTACCTACGCATCAAATTTCACCACGGAATCATCAGGATCGACACCTAATAATACAGTAAGTTGTCAAACTGATCGTCTCTACTTATCCAGGCGGGTGGATCTGGATGGTGCGCAACCAGAAACCGTGAAGGCCGGTGGGATTCATGTAATCACTGCATGGAGAACAGCACCATACCTCAAAGGCCGATGGCCAGCGACTGGCGAGGGAGAACGACGACGGCGCCGACGCGAGTAAGAGGCGGAGTGAGTGGGCGTCGGGTGGGGATGGGGATGGATCGAGGCGTCGGCGGTGGCGCCAAGGTACGGCGCGGCGGGGATGGATTGGGAGTGAGGGGAGGAGGGGGAGTGGGGTGGGACTTGGGAGGGAAGAAAGCCCGCGCTCCGGAGGGAAGTGTGCTCGAGAAGCCAAACATCGGGCCTTAATTTTTGTCTCCTTGCTTTTTTACTAGGGAAAAATATGTTTTTTTAGTGAATATGCTTTCAGCGGAATAATACAATGTGTGTACAGAAAAAAAGGTGGGATATTCTAAAATGAAAAAAATATAAAGTGCTAGTACCTCCACAAAACGTACTCTACTCTTATTAGTCTTTTTTCTTTGAACAGATAAGGCCCTAGAAGGGCGAGACTGATTTATTGACTGATTTACAATCGGGACCCTGGAAGATAAAGAAATTACAGAACAGTACTGGACATGAGTACCTTGAAAAAAGCAAAACGCAATCAAGTCCTTTGGTCACCGACAACGCATAGACTCAGCCGACGACCGTCGTCTACACCACCAGGGAGCTTGCCACTTGGGGTGAGGACGGCGCAGGGTGCCATCGAGGAGTCGAAGAAGGGCCTCCGGGAGAGGAGGTTGAACATACGCCACCATGGCGTTCCAAAGACGAACGGGGTCACCATTCGACCAAGAGAAGCAGGGGCGGGCGAGGCAGTCCCGTCGGCATAGGTCACTTGTTGGAAACTCTTCGAGGAAAGCACCACTTCGATGGCATCAAGCGAAGTTGCCTATCTGCGACATAAACCAATGGCCAGAAGAAGACCACCGTCAATTCCATTGTTGCAGCATCAAAGAAACACCAAGCAGATCTAGCTCGTGTAGAGTCAGATAACTCTTCTTCCTCGCCACCATGACCGACCAAGAGAAGGAGTACATCAACTCCACCCCACATCCATCGACACACGCACTTATTGAAGGAGCTTGAACCATAGCCCTCCTCCTTCCTCCTTTGCCATGGAGGCTTGATGGAGAAGGACTCGGTCGATCCATTACTAGAGAGTGAACTCACCAGAGGGGAATAGCTCCAATAGATGGTTTTATTGCAGAGATCCTTGAGATCGTCTCCCTTGTCGTTGTCGATTCTCACCAGAGCCATGTCACAAGGAGAAGAAATCCTAGGCCGCACCAGTGCCAGCTGCCAAGCTCCAGCGACCTACTCCCAAGCTCCACTCACGAAAAACAAACCCTAAAACGACACCTACCTACGGGAGAGAGCTAGCCTCCCCTCCTCCCCCCTCCCCCCCCACTTTGGTTGTGAAGCTGCTGGAGGAGAGGGGGAAAGTAGTTGGGATGGCATAGACGACTATCAACGAGTGGAGAGGAGAGAGGAAGGAGAGGGAAACGTGCTCCTCAACTTTCTCCAACTAGACGAGGCTTGAAGGCCATTATTCTTGCTATTGCTAGTATAATTGTGCACGTGCAACGAATGTGTAATATTAGGATATAAATATCATGAACTATTAATGCATGCGGCTAGTACCTCCACAAAATGTACTCTTCTCTTATTATTCTTATTATTACCGGTATAATTGTGCATGTGCAGTGGATATGTAATATTAGGAGAGGAATATCATCAGCTGTTAATGAATTAATTAGTTTGTTGTTGGTGTAGTGAAATCAACTTTTATAATTTTTCCTTTTTGGCAAATTATTACTCCATTAATTGAAAACATGCCGGTGGTGGAGTGAAATCAAAATTTAAGTTTTTATCTTTATTTGCAAACTTCCCCTACATTGATTAAAAACACATGTAGAATGAAGTCTCGGGAGATAAATCACATGTTACAACCAAGGGCAAAAGAGTTCTAAGTTATTAAGGATCTAAGTCACAACTACTAAATCCCCCAAAGTAATGTACAACATGGAAATCAACCAAAGTACTCCCTCCGTTTTAAAATATAAGATGTTTTAGCTTTGTGAAGTGAATGTATCTAGACCCATTTTAGTGTCTAGGTTCACTCCGAACCTACACTATAAAAGAGGTCTATATACATTAGCTTCACAAAGCTAGAACATCTTATATTTTGAAATGGAGGGAGTAGTACACAATTTGGATGTATTTTCAGCATGCTTATTCTAACCACAAGTACGAGACAACAAAATCCAGTCTTATACATGCATGATCCAAAACAAATCCCCAATTTCACACTGATATATGGACAACACCCTATATTAACTAACTCACGAATTGTTAGTCAAAAGTACGTATGCACTTATGGCCACATGATCCAAACCAATTATCAAATAAGTATGTAAAAGGGAAAAATATACCACTGATGTTTTGGTATAGTTAAGGAAGTTTCTTCCTAACCTCCCAAAGGGTTTTCCTAATATGAGAGGTTAGCAATCAGAGAATAGCATGCCTTCAAAAACTGTGTATTTAATTGACATGCTGAACTTTGGCAGCTCCATATTTCAAATTAAAAACACCAGGGTCATCCAAGTTTCTAGCAACAAATGAAGATCACGTGGCTAATGGGTTTCTTTTTGACATATACTAATCTCACATCCTTTTCTGTATGGCACATGCCATTTTTAACCTCAAAATCACTGCTAGAAGGAGATTTAGTTGTGACAGATCCTGAATCATATCACCACATGAACTTGAGGATAACTTTATTCCAATTTTAATTCCATGTCAAATAAACATGACAAAATGTTACACATAATAATAATAGGGATAATCATAGTGTAGTTAGGAATTGGTTGAGGACTGGAGAGCTCTCCCTGACATCTTGTAACACGAAGGAACTGACCCAGAGTGGCTTCCCAATACAATGATGGCCTAGCAAACAACTCATGTTGTTTGACATCAACCTTTAATCATAAAAGGTATTTTTCATCCTTAAAAATAAGTAAAAAACCACGCGACCACATGAGAACATAGTATACTAGATAAAAGAAGAGAAAATTACCATCAATATGGAGGCCAGGTGTTACGTTGGATGTCAATTGGGACATGGCAGTCCGCTCCTACAAGTCGTCGCGCTCATCGATCCCTCACCACGGTGGAATGAATAGCGGTGCTAGAGTGTGTGTCGTGGCTGCAAAGCATGTGGGATTTGATGCCACATGTTGCATGTTCAGGCGATATTGAGGGGCGGACGATGATGTGAAATTCAGATAGACATAGGCTAAACTAGATCAAATATTTGAGTGATGTTTTCATATTGGAAAGTTTGGGAAGTCCAATCCAATATATGTATCAATCAAAGACCAATCTAAAAAAATCCATCTGGAAGTAAGATTAAACCGTGGTGCGTGTCTCATCGGTGAATGCAGGGTCCTATCGTCAAGTGTTGGGACGAGAACTACAACGTTGGGGATGGGTGGCGCTGTGGATGCATGTATACACAAGGTTGGGAATGGGCAGCAGCGTGGATGCAAGGCAGCGACCACAACAGGGCTTAGGCGGTTGTTGAAAAACAGAGACGAGCGGGATATTGATTAGTGAATCAAGTTGTATATCCTTCTTGTTTTACCGCTAATAATGGGGGCATATGAAACCTCAGATGTTAGTTTGATGGATGTGATTTGTTTCCCTCTAAGTTTTTTATACTTATATAGATTAAAAGGCATGACAAATTCTCATTCCCCAATTCGCAATCGGGTGACTCCATCAGATCTTAGTTGCAACTCATGATAAGTACAAATCATGAAGCAACGAACTGTCCAGATGTATTTTTCTGGATTGCAGCCGGACATGTTTGGGCTCATGACTCGCACGAATCACCAAAGAATCTCTGTAGTCTAGGAAATGTTTCTCTTTACAATCCATGTGTAACTGGTAAAATCTCGGCTGCAACCGCATGTGCAATCAGATAAGATCTCAGTTGCAACCCATGTTGCAACTTGTGGTTAGCACGAATCAAGATGTAATCCAATGGTTCTCAGTCAACTCGGAATTAGCAAAACCATTATTAAATGTCTCTTAAGTTTGATAATTTAAATACAAATATCGATTTGGTACCAACTACATTTATCATGAACCGTAATTTTGATATTTGTATGTGACACATATTAGTGGGTAAATTCTCACACTTCTAAGACCGAACTTGTATGAAGCGTATAACTATGACACGATGACGATCAATAGGATCTCATCAGTGTTGTGGGATTAGATGTGTTGCTTGACTAGGGTGTCAACGTTTTCCTTGATAATGGCATTGGTGACCGGTTGTTTCAGACAAGAGAGAAAGAAGGGAGAAGAGGAATTATGATGGTGATTTGGATTGTAGGAGTAGTAGAAAGAATCTGTGGTAGAGAAAAGTGGCAGTGATGCCCTAATTCCATTGCATGATGAAAAGAAGGGACATGATTCGCATGGCACTATGAAGAAGAAATATGCTCACGATGAAAGGCTATAGTGCTAGCACTACGTTTGTAGCTCTTGAGAATGTACAACTAGTTTTGATAGGCGTCGGTGGAGGATGATAATGGGGCTTGTTTCAAGAGGACCCGAGATGGAATGAGTAGAGGCTATAGTTGAGATGTGTCTTTAGACAACCCGCAGATTCACTTGCTCTTCTTTGAGAATTTGACTACTTAGTTGGAGCATGTTTTAGGAAAAAATAGTAGCATATATTGGCTTGCGAAACACATGCACCGGTAATTTTCTCAATATAACCAAAAGCACGAGCTAGTGAGAAAAGGTGGGTCGTGCATTTATATTTCAACATTCCGAGTATATTTACATTGATCATTTCTCTTACAAAAAATTATACAACAATAAACGAAACTTGCCTAAAACATGTGAACGTGACGCAAAGAAACTAAATGCATCAAGATAACATGGTAATGCGAAGGAAACATGTCCAAAATAGAAATGACTCCATCATATACATGAACACCATGTGTTGCAACTCTCTTACTTGAACGCACACAACACTTTACAAAATACTGGTATCACGGTGTATGCAACAATTCACTTATTATTGTAGTCATATATGTGTTGTGCAATTTCACGATAGTCGTTATGCATGTATTTGCAACATGTTTGAATTATAATAGGTGTATGATACCATTCAATACAAATGAATCATATATCTATAATTTTCAAATGAAAAATGTACATGTGTCCATAATCTAGGTTCTCCTTGAAAAGTAGAATGACATCTATGTTATCCTAACAAAGTTATATGCTTTTGTTGGAAATATGCCCTAGAGACAAATAGTTATAAGGACTATTAACATATTTTGTATAGTTTATGATTAAGTTTTATATCATGCTATAACTGTATTGAGTGGAAACATCAATACACGTGTGATATATAAACAACCAGGGGTTCCCAGTGAAACTCTAGTCACTGGTTCATTAGTCAACAGATGATCATGTTTCCTGATCATGTGGCATTTATGCCAGTTGGAAATGGAGTCAACTCATTATGTGAATGAGATGATGAACCAATACCCAACCTAAACATCGTGACCTGATCATGTCACGAAGTTCAAGTTACGATGATTAGAAATGGATCCTCGTAGACTATTCCTTAGACCGTGAGGTTATATCAATCACTATCTTCCGAGAGTGCTTTGATAGCATCAAGCGCCACTTGGTAATACAGTGGTTATAAAGGTGTATTCAGGTACTCGGAGGAAACCGTTGAGGCAATATATGTCAAGAGCGGGATTTGTCCGTCCATGTGACGGAAAGATACTCAAGGGCCCACTCAGGAGAGGTTATATCCAATAGCTGCGCATCGTGTGATTTGATCACATGAATATCACTTGTCGGAATGAGTTAAGTAGCATTGTTCAGTAACGAGATTGAACACGACATGGTGATGTCATTAATCAGATCTCGGGCAATGCAAGTATCGAGAGACAAAGGGAATAAGACATGACTGTCTTGGTTCAAACGACGAAAGATCTTCGTGGAACGCACAGGGGTCACATGGCCATTGATGACCCACAAGTATAGGGGGTGTATCGCAATATTTTCGATAAGTAAGAGTGTCAAACCCAACGAGGAGAAGAAGGTGCTGGCTAGTGGTATGGATCAGGAATTCTCTGCAAATACTTAGCAAACGGATTTTTAGGGGTTTTCGATAAAGCAAGTAAACAAAGCACGAGTAAATAAAAGACAGTAGGAATAAATGCAGCAAGTGGCCCAATCCTTTATGCAGCAAAGGACAAGCCGGTTGTATTTCTATAGATGACCAAATGTTCTCGAGGATACATGGGAAGACTGTCAAGTGCTTTCGCTTCATATAGTCGATTAATCTTCTTTAGCTTGCTAAGTGTTGTGTGGATGAACCTGTGCTAATGTACCGCCCCATCCAATACTAATACATACTTGTGATTAAACCCCTTGCAAACATCCGTAAGTACAAGAAAGTAATTAAGGTAGAAATGTAACCACAACTTTAAACTCTAAGACCCTTACGTCCCTTGTGCAATGGTTTCCTAACGGGGGTTCAGGTTTCTATCACTCCGGCAACCCCTACGATTAGTAGCCAAATACACAATGCATTCCCCTAGGCCCATATAGGTGAAGTGTTATGTAGTCGACGTTCACATGACACCACTAGAAGAAGTACACCACAACTTAAATAACAATCTATTGAATCTTTCTCAACGCAACTCCACTACTAACAACAAGACTTCTCCCATGTCCTCAAGAACAAAACGAACTACTCACAAGACATCATATGGATCATGATCAGATATAGAATAATTATGTATAACAATCTGAACATAAACAATAATTCAATGGTTCACTCAATAGCATCAACTACAAAGAGTAATTAACACCGGGAAAGTTTCCCCTATGAACTATAGCAAGATTCAACCAATTGTTACAGCAATATGGAGATGGTGATGAGGGTGCTGATGGTGATGATGGTGGTGATGATGATGATGATGATCCCGATGAAGTCCAGCTTGATGGTGGTGTTGATGGCGACGATCTCTCCTCTCCGGGAAGGAATTCCCCCGGCAGAAATCTGTCTGCTGGAGAGATCTTTCTCTCTCGGTGTTTTCCGCCCCGCAGAGGCGGCGGAATCTTTCTGTGGTCGCTCCCCGAGTCTTAGGGTTTCGTGGGGATGATATACGCTAGAGGGGAGAGGCCGGAGTGGGCCAGGGCAACCACACCACTCCTAGGTGTGGCCTAGGCCTGCCCGCGCCATGGGGTGGTGTGGGCCCCCTGTGGCCCACCTCCACTCCATCTTCTGGCATCATGAGTCTTCTGGAAAAATAGAATTTTCCATATATTTTCCCAGATTTTCTGATCTTCACGAATTTTGCCTCCAAACAACACCTTTTTCATTAGAATCCTGACTGCAGCGGTACATGCTCCAAAAGTCATCAACCATGCAAAAATAGATGAAATAACATAAGTATCACCTCTCAATACGAAATATATCAATAAATAATAGTGAATTAAGACATAGAATAGTGATGCAAAATGGACGTATCAACTCCCCCCAAGCTTAGACTTCGCTTGTCCCCAAGCGAAACTGAGCTCAATAAACATGACCTCAGGTTTATGGAGTGAAGAGTCGATAAAAGAATACGGACAAGAAGCATCACATTCATCAAATACATAGATCATAATAGAAGAAAACTCACTATTATATAACTCAACTTGCCATGAGTAAAGGAACCACAATAAAGATACATAAAGTGAATCATAATTGGTAATGGCAAACTTAGCTCTTGGTCGAGACTACCACGCCGGGGGCGTTGCTTTGTGATATGGTAGGTTGTGGCAAAGGTAAAGTAATTACCTTATGTTACGTAGTAGTAGATAGTCACGGAGGTGACAGACTACCACGCCGGAAAGACACCGGTACCCTGGTGTCTACAGCGCCGGTACCCTGGCGTCGAAATCCGGTGACGACGGATGGAGATCACGACGTGAAGGACCATATCACATCGTATTTACATTCAATGTTATTGTTCGTATATCTTATTGTGTGCTAGTATTAGATACTCGACGGTAGCCTAATAAGATGATCCCTATTAAAATTACCAACGATTGTGTTTCCCCTTAGTGTGCACCACCAAGAAAGTTCTTCGGTATGAGGCGACCCAGGGTGACTGGGTGTCAGACATATCTACGTTCGCATACAGTGGGTATAAGCCGTGTTGCACAGCCAATACACTAAGGTTGAGTTGGCGAGCCTAGCATGCCATAGAAGCGTGGCCTCGGAACGCGGATGGTCGAAAGATTGAGCACGAGTTGCATGAATGATGTGACCGACGTTTAGCGTCCACCCTTGAACCCACATTGATGGCCGTGTTAATCGGGGGAGATGTGGCTGATAGGGGTCGTGTTATCACTAGGAACCCTTATATGGATAGGTGTTTCTGAGTGGAGTTATTATTAACTCATTTAATTATAAACTTAGTCTAAATTCGTTTTGCAATTATAAATGTAGAGATGCCTCACCGTGAAGCTTACTTTGTCATCAAGGAATGGGTAATGGGTGAGAAACTTAGACTTGATGGATCCAACTTCCCAGTTGGCTTGTAGACTACATACGGCGCATGATGGATTTGACTGAGCCAGACCACTATGAGACCTCACAAGAGATGGCAGACCGCTACTACCGCCAAGAGATGTCCACCTACATTCTGATAATAATGCGTTACGAGATGGTGGATGGACTCACACCCGCTCATGGGTGATCTTGATCCATATTCGATGGTGGATCAGCTGAGAGCAGAGTTCATAAGCCATGTGCGCATGTGGAAGCATGAGCTGCTTGGAGAGTTCCTTTCCATACAGATGGAGGAGCACACATGTCTGAAGAGTCACTTGGAGCGCATGCTTGATGCACACATGATACTGGTTCACTTCGTAGACTACTGGATGGATGATTCGTTTGCGATAGGCGTGCTACTTCGATCGTTGCCTCCCAGCTATGAAGGACATGTCCGGAGTAGCGTCATGAGTGGTGATACGGAAACATTGGATATCCAACAGTTCATATTACGTTTCAGGAACATAAAGGTTGAACCGATCATCGGTGAGGTCATCATTCACAAAGGTATATATTTGATATACAATTTTATAAATGTTATAATCTTGCAAACACATTTGCAGTGTTAAGTATATTTGATACTTATTTTGTTTTGCTGAAAACATGTCCTTATGCATGAGAGGTGCTTGCTGGAGAGGAGGTGACGTTACGTGTTGATGGCGAGCATGATGATGATCGCCAACGGCACTCTCCCTCAAGATTTATCATTTAGTTTATATGTTGGATAGTTATTGTAATCAAAAGATTATGAACTTTTTTAGTGTGTCTCACACTTTGTGAGACGATTATTCAGATGATTTTGTAACAAACAGTTGTTTCACTTTTATGAATGATTTCTCTTCGTGTTCATATCTTGTTTGATTATATGTAAATTATCCTTGTTGGTTGAAACTAATTGATAATGCATAGACATTTGTAAAATATTGAAATGCCTTTAAAATACCCAACTTAATGATATATTATTTAATGAATGAAACCATTGTTTAAATTCGAAGTTATGTTGATGATATGTGAAATACATTCGATTTCTTACCACATATAAATCATGCCTAAGTTTGGAAAAATAACTTGAACACCGTGTATTACTTGGATACAAAGTGTTTTAATGAACTGTTGAAAGTAAATACATATTCGATGTATTGCGTTTTAGCAAAATGGTAAGTATCATTATATGATTGTTTAAATGTGTAAAGTAGTTTACCAAAGGAAACATGAATATGAAATTATTTGATATGATCAAATTGTTTCATCAAACAAAGGGTATTAAATATAAAAGAGAATCTAATTACTATGATTTGATCAATAGTAATGAAATTCGACTTTATAAGAATGGCATAAAGGAAATTGTGAAATGCAAAGCGTTTTGAAACGTTAGAATTAAAAGCATCACAATGTGATATTAGATATCAAAATGGGTGAACAGATGGCACCAAATAATTCGTTGTAGTGTAGATGTAGAGACCATTAGTTAGAAATAGTTAGCACTCGATTAGAATATATAGTGAACCATTTGAATTCATTAAAGCGGCTCCATATCTAGTATGGATCGTCGTAAAAGTTTTGGGGTTATTCGATATAACCAAAACAATAGCGAATAAGTCCTTGTAGAGTATTCATTGGAAACTTTGAATACGAAATCCATAGCTAAACCAAAAGAGAAGCAAAACTAGTATCGCTTGGATTTTGGTGCATTCTTGAGGAAGTTCACATTCAGTGAGACTTCTCAATTATGAAGCAAATGGAAGATAGTGAAAAACACGATAAGGATTCAAATCCCTGCATCAGAGTGTTGAGAAGCGCAACGGAAAATGTTCTTGAACGATTCTCTTCACAAAGGAAAGAATCAATGATAATGATCATTGTGTTTTCCCCACTTGTGTTGTCACTACATGAAGTAGGATTCAAAATGTAACCCATATCTTGTATGGAGACATTTGTGAATCATTTGTCATGATCCTTGGAATATGACATACCTACGAACTACTAAGGAGATAATGGTAAATTAGAATTATGAGAAATCCTAAAAGCAAAATTCCCTTGAGATTAGAAAGCAATTCGTTGTTGAATCTCACAAGTAAAATGGGTTACTTGAATTTTCCCAAATGACTGCAAAGCCATAGTGGAAAAGGGGATGAATGACAAAAGCATGATTTGTCAAGTATTGGACAAATTCAAATGAATTTGATTCATATGTGCTTAATGTCTAGTGGATTTAAAACTAGTAATAGTACTAGAGTCTCATAGTAAATATCTCACTTTGATATTTGATCAAAGGATTTGAAGTTGTTCAAAATGGTGAGTAGATATGCAATTTGCATGAAATTGAGTGGGAGCTATAAAAGTCTTCCTAAAACAATATGTGAATAACATATTTTCGAGTGGGAGCAATATAAGTCTCAAATTCAAATATGTAGGAACATAGTTTGAGTAAGAGTAGTGACTCATACCCAAATATGTCAGGAACATATTTTGAGTGGGAGCTTATAGGAGTAATTCTTAAGTGTGTTAATAATAAAAGCGCAAATACCGATAAATAATGATTTATAAGGTTAGAAGTTGATAATAAGTGTATTATGATATTATGTAGTATTCCTTAAGGGATTCTGAAAAGGGTTTCAGAATAGAAGTTAATTAAGGAACTTGTCCTTAATAACTCAAATTAGGAATAGTATTAAGTTGAACATCAATGGTTGAAAGAAAGAAAAGGATGATCATCATCCACTATGTTGAGACATAGGTTCTATCTTAAAAAACCAAGATGATAACTGAACATAATATATGATCCAATAAGGAACGTTGAAAAGTGATTAAGTTTGAATCACGACACGTTGAGCTAAGTTTGTCCACAGTGTCTGATAGAGGACTGTGGAATCAGGCCTCGTTCTGCTGCCATAGCGACGATGCAAACACACAAATGTTATCATGTGATGATAAAGTATTAATGCCAATCATGGTGCCATTAGTAAGTTGCAAAGGATTTGGAACTATAAAGTACAGACCCAAGACTCAACCTCTTCCATGAGCAAGCATGTTCAGGGTATTGGATATGGTGCCAATGATTAAGAACAAATGCAAGTAGTCTATCTGTACTCTAGTGCAAGTGGGAGACTGTTGGAAATATGCCCTAGAGACAAATAGTTATAAGGACTATTAACATATTTCATATAGTTTGTGATTAAGTTTTATATCATGCTATAACTGTATTGAGTGGAAACATCAATACACGTGTGATATATAAACAACCAGGGGTTCCTAGTGAAACTCTAGTCACTGGTTCATTGGTCAACAGATGATCATGTTTCCTGATCATGTGGCATTTATGCCAGTTAGAAATGGAGTTAACTCATTCTGAGAATGAGATGATGAACCAATACCCAACCTAAACATCATGACCCGATCATGTCACGAAGTTCAAGTTACGATGATTAGAAATGGATCCTCGTAGACTATTCCTTAGACCGTGAGGCTATATCAATCACTGTCTTCCGAGAGTGCTTTGATAGCATCAAGCGCCACTTGGTAATATAGTGGTTATAAAGGTGTGTTTAGGTACTCGGAGGAAACCGTTGAGGCAATATATGTCAAGAGCGGGATTTGTCCGTCCATGTGACGGAAAGATACTCAAGGGCCCACTCAGGAGTGGTTATATCCAATAGTTGCGCAGGGTGTGATTTGATCACAAGAATATCACTTGTTAGAACGAGTTAAGTAGCATTATTCGGTAACGAGATTGAACACGACATGGTGATGTCATTGATCAGATCTCGGACAATACAAGTATCCAGAGACAAAGGGAATAAGACACGACTGTCCTGGTTCAAACGACGAAAGATCTTCGTGGAACGCACAGCGGTCACATGGCCATCTAGGTCCCTCTGTCGATCATTGGTGCGAGAGTGTTCCCGAACCATGGGGTATCACGCTTAAGAGCTTGATGATGCTTATAGAGTGTTTATAGGATCGGAAGAATCTCCGAAGAATAATAGAGAGAAAACCGGAAGCGTTTCGGTAAGTCCGGAGGATGTCCGGAGTGGAGATGGAAGATGTTCCATAGCTACGAAGGTTGAATAATATGTGAATGAATGTTAAATATTGATTTAATCATTTATTCATAATTATTTAATAAAAGAAAATCTATTAAAAGGTCAAAAGGCTTAATGGGCCAATTCCCGTAGGGGAGAGGGCCCATTAGGGAAAGGCAAGAGGGGAGAAGGGCCAAGGGGTGGCCGGTGGCCCTACTGGGCCAGCCCCCCACGGGGGCCCATGGGGGGTGGCCGGCGGCGCCTCCTCCCACCTCCCCCTCTCCTTTAGTCCCACGCCGGGACTTTGAGGGAGGTAGTACCTCCCCTCCCCTATATATAGTGGGGGTATTTGACTAGATAAATACACACAATATCCAATAAAGTTTTTCTAACTTTTGGGAAGACCTCCAATTGATATTTCTCTGTGTCTCTCTCGTGACCGTGGTCCCAAGTTCGGACTGCGCGATCGAGAGACATCTTCATCGTGGAGCGCCGTTGCGCCGCGGGATTCGGATCCAGGAGCTCTACTTCCGCAAATGCTACTGGATCGAGGAAGCAGGAGTCATCATCAGGCACCGAACGTGTGTAACTCCCCTCGAGGTGTCGTACTTGAGGCACTCAAGTCGTTGGATCCACAGGAGCGCAAGGACTTCATCACGACCTTGAGATCGGCTTCGGCTCGTCTACATCAACCACGCTCTCCTGAGTGTTGACAACGCTTTTCGGTCTTCAAGGGTAAGTTCACGAAAAGCCCCTCCCGTTACTGTATTGCTAATAGATAGGTCCTGGTAGCATCAGGGGTTCAGGGGCGTAGGGTAACATTTTATTGTTTTCATATGCGGAACCCGTACAACTTTCAGCAAGAGAGAGTGTACTACTGTCGTGGTGAAAGAGGATGAGAGCGGCAATTTCCATGGGGGCAAAGAAAAGTTTCATTCCTTAATATCAATATGTGTATGGTATCTAAATTTTATAAACACTGTTTTGAAGTTGACATGACATTCTACGATGATTGGTATATGCAAGTTTTTTTGTTGTGATTTCTAATTATGTTTACTTGTACTTAGGAAAACCAATACTAATTAAATCATTTTTTGCAATTTGTGTTTGCTTTGGGAGAGACTAGGGTGAGGGCACGCTCTAGCGCCAGAGGCAACGCACAACATGTTGAAGCGCGCGAGCGGGACCGCCGTTGCTCGCCACGTGGCGTGGTGCCAGGGCAATGGCGCGCTAGAGGGCTGTAGTGCTTCACACGCCGGGTTCGCTGTTGTTCCGCGGCCACGCACCAAAAAGAGAAAAAAAGATGCGCACCGAGAAAATAGGCATCGCAACAAAACAGCCTAGTAGTGCACATACAGTGCAACATAGTAAAAAAAAGAAGTGCACTGCTAGGGCACCGCGCCTTGCACTGCCACCAAAGGCAGTGCAATATATTAGAAAATAGCAGTGCATGAACGGTGCAATGCGAGGGCACCACACTGTGCACTGTGACGGAAGGCAGTGCAATGCAGTACAAAAAGGTAGTATATGAGCGGTGCACAGCTAGGATACCCCTTCGTGCACTGCAATGAGAGACAGTGCAATATCGTAGAGAAAATCAGTGCACGACCGTTGCACTGCTAGGACACCTCATTGTGCACTACGACGGGAGGCAGTGCAACACAGTTAAGAAAGACAGTGCATGGTCGGTGCACTGCTAGAACACAACAACATGCACTTCAACTGAAAAGGCAGTGCAACCTAGGTATGAAAGGCAGTGCGGAAAAAGAATGCCGTCAAAACATATCAACATCAGATCTTGTTTTAAAGATCTCGATGCAACTAAAACAGCCGTGAAAGCGGATTTTGATTTGGACTCTCTGATCAAAAGATATCGCAATTTTCGTACTCAGATCCGCAAAGAAAAGAGAAAAAGATGATCAACGCCATCGGCTGTCGCCACGTGTCGAGCAGGGGAGGTCCGTACAGAAGAGGTATGCATCTACTTTGGTCTCCACGTGGTTGCACAGGAAGAAACGCACGGTGCGCTCTGTAGAGGGCGCGCTTTTTCTAGCGATTCATGTTTGCTTTGATATCAAAATTAAATCCTTCTTCATGCTCATCTGTTTGTTTTCTTAATGGAAAACTTTCATATCAACTAGATCATGATGGCGCGCGTTGCCGCGCCTGTTAATTAGGAAAATAGATTGTTAGGAGTTGATAAGAATATATTTGAGAAGTTTGACATTGTATATGTAAAAATGAGGTATAATTTTGAGGGAATTCAATTACTACTGCCATGAAGTATACTCACCTATTTTTTAGTTTACACCTTTTTTTCAATTACTCTTATTACATGTAAGCAAAAACTACACAGTTGGTCTACTAATGTGATGATCAGAGCCTGATGGGCGTACAAGGCTTCGCGTGGGGCTCCCTGTTATCTGCTCATTTGATGTCTCAGCAAAATGTGTCATCTACAAGCACAAACCCGCATCTCTGACTCGTCTCGTTTCCTCTGTCCGAACATGGGGTTCAGGTAGCAGGCGAGATGGCCAAGGAGTCGTCGCGGAGGCATTGAGGTCAAGGTAGGCATCTCAGCAACGTAAGACATGATTCATTGTAATAGAGTGAAATTAAGGTCAAACGGAATCATGTTATCTTCATCGGGTTTCTCATTTTCCCGAGATTTTATCTACTTTTATTGAGTTATCACTAATGTTTCTTAGATTTAACTATTTTTTTGCTCAAAGTTATCCGATTCTATGTACATGAATGCCCAATAGAATCATGTGTAGTCAAGACATGAGTACCTCGAAGCTTAAGTAATAGAAAACTCAACACGCTTTTCTAAAGCCTTTTAAATCCCATCTTACCAGCAACACCAACACATAACTCACCTTGACACCTGCAGGCATGCACTACCGCGCCCAGGCGCGCCAAGCGTCCTTCACGACAATGGTGAGTGAGCCCCGCCGCGCCGGCCAGACTGCTCTGGTTAGATGCATATCCGACTTCTCACTGTTAATTTGTTGTTTTACTTTCCAGCCGGAGACAGCGAGGAGCGAGATCAACCGGTGGCTCGAGGCAGCGACGGCGGGCCGGATCAAGGACTTCCTGCCGCCCGGCTCCGTCGGCGCCGCGACCCGCGGCATCCTCGCGAACGCGCTCTACTTCAAGGGCGTCTGGCATACCAAGTTCGACACCCACCTCACGCTGCCAAGAACCTTCCACCTGTCCGCCCACAAAGAAGTCCGCGTGCCGTTCATGTCGAGCCGCCTGAACCAGCACATCGCCTGCTGCCCCGACTGGAAAATACTGAAACTCCACTACGCGTGCGGCGGCAACGATGAACGCCAGCTACGGCGGTTCGCCATGTACGTCTACCTCCCGAACGAGCGGCACGGCCTGCACAGCATGCTGCAGAAGATGGCCTCCAACCCGGAGCTGCTCGAGGCGGGCTCCATGGATCTCTGGAGCAAGGTCCGGGTCGGCGACTTCGGGGTGCCCAAGTTCACGGTATCCTACAAGACGGAGGTGACGGGACTGCTGTAGGGTCTCGGCCTGCGCCGGCCGTTCGACCACCAAGCCGCCGACTTCTCTGAGATGCTCCAGTCGACGGCGGCGGGCGATCAGGAGCGGTTCGTCGTCTCTAACGTCTTCCACCAGTCCTTCGTGGAGGTGAACGAGGAAGGGACCGAGGCGGCCGCGGCCACCGCGGTCGGTTTTTCATGTACTATGTCGCCGACCGCGGCCCCCGCGCCGGTGCCACTAGTAGACTTTGTTGCCGACCACCCCTTCATGTACTTGATCAAGGAGGAGCTCACCGGCGCCGTGGTCTTCGCCGGCCAAGTTGCCAATCCTTCAATCTAGATTTTGATGCTACCTCATGTTCCGCTCATGTCTCGTAATAGGTTTCAAGGATTTGGGTTACCATGATATCTAGGTGTGTCACCATCAACACAAATGAATCGCATCTTCAAATTTTCGAAGGAAATCTATACATTCTCTCCATAACTCATCCACTCACTACCGAGTGTTGTGCAACCTCTGCATCGCCGGTCCGCAGGGTACACCGTGTCGACGAAGAAGACGAACAACAAATACACACACCGATGCAGTAAATTGACACAGGGAAAATAGGAATGATCTGTTTTTTTTATCTTTCTCTCACAATGATTACTCCTCACTTTATATAAACTAAAGGGCTAGATGGATAAACACCCATTTAATTGACAGGGAAAATAGGGATGATATGTTTTTTTAATCTTTCTCTTAAACTGTACATACAATGATTATTCCTCGCTTAGACTAAAGGGCTAGATGGAAAAACACTCATTTAATGTTAAACGTGGGGATTGACTTGGACTAAACGTGGCTACCGGAGTGGGCTCATGCGCATGGCCCAAGTTTCCAAACACTTCCCCCGAAGTGTTCATCCCTATATTCATGTTTCAAAACTCTGAAAAAATCAATGGAAAAATTTATGCCTTTTGGCTTTTGCTATGTTGCACAATTAAAAATCTCATGTGAGAAACTTCGTAGAAACTCAATCAAGGGAAACATAGTACAATTCACTTCACTATGAAGTTAAGTACTCACATCCGGATAAAGATTTCACAAACACAACTCTCAAAAGAGGATGCATGAACGTCTACCTCCCGAACGAGCGGCACGGCCTGCAGAGCATGCTGCAGCAGATCGCCACCAGCCCGGAGCTGCTCAAGGCGGGCTCCATGGATCTCTGGAGCAAGGTCCCCGTCGGCGACTTCGGGGTGCCCAAGTTCACGGTATCGTACAAGAAGGAGGCGACGGGCCTACTACAGGGCCTCAGCCTGCGCCTGCCGTTCGATCACCAAGCCGCCGACTTCTCTGAGATGCTCCAGTCGACGGCATCGGACGATCAGGAGCGGTTCGTCGTCTCTAACGTCTTCCACCAGTCCTTCGTGGAGGTGAACGAGGAAGGGACCGAGGCGTTCCGCGGCCCCCACGCCGGTGCCACTAGTAGACTTCGTCGCCGACCACCCCTTCATGTACTTGATCAAGGAGGAGCTCACGGGCGCCGTGGTCTTCGCTTGCCATGTCGTCAATCCTTCACTCTAGATTTTGATGCTACCTCATAATCTGCTCATCTCTCGTCTGACGTGCCAATCCAATTGTTCTTGAAGTTATATACTGGCACTGTGTTTTCCAATTTCTAGGTAGTCATACATAGTACATCTTCTCCATCTGATTTGTAATAAGGGTAGCTGAGTTAGTATAAAATTGTACTAAATAAGCGGCACTTATGGATTGGGAGTAGAACACATGTCTTTGTCGTTGAAATATGTTTGAAGGATTTAGGGTACAAGGTCTGCAACTTTTGAAGGAAATCTACACATTCTCTCCATAGCCCATCCACTCACTACTAACAATAAGATTTAGAACACGTCTAGGTTCTGCACTTCTGCAACCTAATGTGTGTGTTCTACATAAAAAATAACAAGTGGTAGGAGTATATGTGAACATAAAATTTATAAAATTTATATTTGTTTTTGTTTCTCTCAAATAGCACAACTTATCAACCTCAAACTACAACGTGAATATTGTTTTGGAATTTTTGGTAAACCAAAAAGTGTCTACAAGAAGTGAGGGTGTAGTTGTACCCCTGCTTAGAAAACACATCTCGTGTGTTACCTAACTTTTTGGAACAATGTTTTAAACTAAGATGAAGTTCTATGCAATAGCTGATATACAAAGGTATATTTTTACATGATTGTGGTTTTTAATTACATTTTACTTGTCTTTAATTCAATTAGTGCAAATTAAGCATCATATTTAGCGCCATGGCATGAAACACATCTTCTGCAACTTCCTTTTGGTTTTATATCAAGACTAAATCCTTCAAACACCCATCATTCACACACTGTTTCTCTCATAGTTAAGGCACACTCTAGCGCCAATTCGGGAGGACAAAAAAGATCATCGATGATTCCGCATAGTTATATCTTATGAAATCAGTAGTACTACACCGCCAACCTCCACTTCAATTTTTTCTTATCTATACCATAACAATCTCTCTTTTTTTAGTTGTATGTATACCACACCAACCTTGTTGAATAATGTCTCCCTCTTATATATCCACACCATCTTCAACTAAATAGCCCTCTATCTTCACGTACGCTCTATCCTAATTTGGCAACATTAGCTTAGTACTACTACGTCAAAGAGGTGTCCGTCACAAACACATACATCAAAGAGGGGGATAAAAGATACAAGAATACATGGGAATATGAGACATCAGCAACAGCGTGGGAATGAATTTCTTGAAATCTACCTGTGAGAGAGCAAGTTCGATGTAGGGCTTATGCAGCCCAGAAGTTTCTACCTCCCTCCCTACGGGCAAGTCTGTGTGTCGTTCATGTTGAACAGCGAGCCCAAGCACATTGCATGCTGTCCCGTGTCGAAGGTCATCAAACTTCTTTGCACGTGTGGCCGCTAGAAGTACTGGCGGTGGAGATCCACCAAGGTCCCTTTCGGCACCTTCAGGTTGCGAACATTCTCCATATAGTACGATGATTTCGGGTAGTTATATTATCATTCAATTTATCATTTTTTCAATCATCTACTAAGTGGCCTTTTAGCTGATATGTTGTGTTGCACATATATAATTTGTAAAGTCGACCATACTACACCACCAACCTCGACTTTGTCGTCTTCCTTGTCTATACCAGACCAACCTTACATACATGAAATTAGGTTCAACGCTTATCTAAAAGTATAATTATGGAGACCCCATGAGGCCTCCCCAGCGATTAGTCATTTTCGGTCGTCCGATGGGGTTGGTGCAGCATACCTGGGCCATTGATTGCTGGGGAGAATTGTTTACTCGGTTGTACAACGTTCTTGTATATTGTTGGGTACACCAATAGAGAGCTCGATGATAGTGGGGCCAGGCGATCACGGGCCCGCTGCGTAGAGAGCACCTGGATATTTTTCTCGGGACGCACTCTGGTGGTAGGGTGAGTGGTGAGGCTATGTATATATAACACTTCATCTTCAATATAATAGCTTTGTCGTCTCACTCTATCTCAATTGGTGGCAACATTAGCATATTTCGTCAGATGGTAGACACAAATATATCAAAAAGAGGGTGATGAAATTAACCCAAGAAAGTTATGAGAAACTCAGTGGAATAAGGGATTGGGAGCAACTGTGGAACAAAATACCCGAAACCCACCTATTCGTCAGTGAGATTCAGCATGACAAAAATTGTTTCCTCACCTAAGAGAGTGTGGTGTAGATGTTAGCCTCCAGCCCGGAACTGTTAGAGGAAGACAAATTGGAGATGCTACCAACAACAACGGTTGATGAGGGTTGATCGTGTCAAGAGTCTACCTTGAGTCATTCGTGGACATGAACAAAGAAGGGAGTTGTGTTGTTGCCACAACAACCATATGTCTTGTTTTAGGTAATCTCCCTTGAATAGTGGCTTCACATTTTCTCTCTCTTTAGGCAACTATTTATTGTCGAAAATAGTTAATAAGATAAACTCCACCAGTCGCGCTAAAATGCGGCTGCGCTAAAATAACCGTTGATATAAAACGCGCTCCAGTTCAACGTCCTCCAGTAAACGCGATATAGTTGCGCGCACGCTAATATTTTTTCTCACACGGCATTTTGCCCCCTCCGGCGCGTCAATTTTGGTGCATGTCGAGCGCGCGCTATCGTTCCGACCGCGCGTGAAACACCCAACCGCCAATTAGAAACTTCACCCGTGCCCGCGCCCGCGCCCTCGCCTTTCCCATTTCAGCTCCCCCATTCCGACGCCGCCGGCGCTTCCGACCGCGCCCCCGCAGTAGATCCGCCCCCACCGCACATCCCCATAGCTATCCCGAGCGCGCCGCCTCTTTCCCAACGTCGGTTTGGTTCTCGCCGCTTCCGCGCTGCCGCACCGAACCTCGATTGCGACCATGTCCTCCTCGAGCCGAGAAGCAATATGGCGCACGCAAGGTGTTCGCTGAGATAGCCAGAAAGTATGTTTCCGTCTCCGACGTGCCATTTTTCCTATAGTTTTTAAGTTTAGTTGGTAGATGAAGTGAGTTCAATCGTTCCGTGTTTGTAGAGGAACTATGATTCATCCGATAATGAACTTGAGATGGAAGAATACGAGAACATAGCGATGCTATTGGCTTGCGAGCTAACAAAAAGATGAAGCGTGGTGGCTCAGTTTTAGGTAGGATCAAGTCGTGGAGGGATAGGATCGATGGCCACAATCGGTTGATGTGGATGCATTTCAACGAAAATTGTACATACCCCGAGCACTATTTTCGTTGGTGTTTTCGGATGAGCATCAAATTGTTCAAGCGCATCGCAGAGGAGGTGACCAAGTATGATTGGTTTTTTCAGCAAAGGAGGAATTCCGCTGGAGAACCTGGGCATAGCACCTACCAAATGGTGACCACCGCCTTGCGGATGTTGGCACAAGCGACGGCTAGGAAAGATGTGGAGAGAGCATTTGGAATTTTCGAAGCCCAATTTACTATTGTGAGAGGACCAGCTAGATTTTGGAACCAAGATTGTCATTGGTACATCATGAACGCTTGTGTGATCATGCATAACATGATCATAGAGGATGATCGTGGCAAAGATGTGGGTTACTCCTTGTTTGACTTGATGGGGATTCCGGGCAAGTGAAGAGGAGAGCACATAGAGTGGCACATTCCATTGCCTCATATCAAGCCATTCGGTCGAATGAGGTGCATGATGATCTCCAAAAAGATCTCATCGAGGAGCATTTGCAGTGGTTTGGAAAACAATAGTGGCCACTATGTTCGTATATTTGTTCAATTGTTCGAAAACACTTTGTTGTAATGTTGATGAAAAACTTGTTGTATTTGTTGGTGAACAATTTATTGCATTTGCTTGTGCCATAATAATAACTAGACAATTTATTGTTGAATTATTTTGGGTTTGTTTGATCTAGTTCAATCTATTTTTTTTTGAAATGGAGCATAGCTTCGGCCTCTGCATCAAAGTGATGCACACAACCCGATATTATTGTAAAAAAAGTCTCCGAAGGTATCAAAGTGCCCAAATTATTACATCAATGAAAGGAAAAAAAGCTAGGTTGAGACAACTATCAACCAGCTATAAATGAAAAGCAACACACATATGAGGCTATCCATCTTGCAGTCTAAGACTGTGGCGCCATCCAGTAGCCCGGTAAAAACAGTCATGCGTAACCGTAAGGACTCTGGTGCAGACAGACGCCGTTGGCTCCCGCTGATCCTCTGGGAGCAAAAGGGACCATTGGTCCAGCCAGTGCGCAGTTAACCGGATAACCTGCAAAAAATTAGTTCCTTTTTTGTTAAATATAATATTATTACGACATGTCCAAATGGACCAATATAAAGCTGAAACTCCGACACGAATTCTAGCTTTAGTTTTACTATCCACCCCATTCAACCAATTACTAAACATATTAGTGATCCTAGTTGGTGGAGTTATGTTGAAAGCAACGAAAACCATTCACCATAGAAATGTAGCAAAGGGGCATGAGATAAAAAGGTGTTCTATGGTTTCCAACGAATCACAAAAAGAACACTTATGACATCCATGCCAATTCCTCTTTGCAAGATTATCCTTAGTTAAAATAACCTTTTCACTTAGGAACCACATAAATATCTTGATTTTTAACGGCATTTTAAGTTTCCAAAGATATTTTTTCAGAAATCTAGTATGACCATTCATTAGATCAAGATACATAGATTTAACAGAGAAAATTCATAAATCGTTCAGTTTCCAAAAAAAAACATCCGAATCAGCAGACAAATTAACCTCCATCAACTTCTCACACAAATGCAACCAATCAGTCCACTTATTACCAGGCAAAACCCTTCTAAACGCAATATTCAGTGGTGATTGACTCAAAACATCTGCTACAAGAAGATTTTTTCGTTGAACAATGTTATATAAAGATGGATATTGATTTGCTAACGAGCTATCCCCTAGCCAAACATCTTCCCAAAACCGTACAGTCTGTCCATCCCCAATTTTGAAAAAAACTCGTGTAAAGAAATCATGCTTCACTTTCATAAGACCTTTCCAAAACCGTGAATCCGTAGGCTTGACTTCAACATGTGATAAAGTTGTGTTCTTTAGATATTTATTTTGAATCAACTCTTGCCACATCCTTTTTCACTAAGTAATTTGTAAAGCCATTTACTTAGCAAACACTTACTTTTCAGGTCTAGTACTTCAATTCCTGAACCCTCTCGATCCTTAGGACGGCATATTATATTCCATTGATTTAGCCTATATTTCTTATTCTTCTCATCTCTTTGCCAAAAGAACCGCGATCTATAAAAATCTAAACGCTTTCGTACCCCAACCGGTATCTCTAAAAAAGACAACATGAACATTGGCAAACTTGTCAAAACCGAATTTATAAGAACCAATCGATCTCCATATGAAAGTAACTTTCCTTGCCAACAACTCACTTTAGACACAAACCTACTTTCAATTGGATTCCATTCAGAATTTCTTAGCTTTCTATGGTGAATAGGAATTCCCAAGTACTTAAAAGGCAAACACCCTGCCTCACAACCAAAAATTTCCTTATATTGTTGTCCCAAATCTTTTGCCTTTCCAAAACAGAAGATTTCACTCTTATGGAAGTTAATTTTGAGCCCAGAAAGTTCTTCAAACATGCATAAATGAGTTTCATGTTTATTGCCTTATCAAGGTCATTTTCCATAAATAAGATCGTATCATCCGCGTATTGAAGAATCAAGACCCCCCTCCACCAAATGAGGTATGAGTCCCCCCTCCTGGCCGTCTTCTTTTGCTCCAGAGATAATGATAGCGAGCATATCCGCAATAATATTAAAAAGCATAGGAGATAACGGGTCCCCTTGACGGAGGCCTTTCTTAGTTTGAAAATAATGACCAATGTCATTGTTAACTCTCACACCAACACTATCGCCTTGACCAAAATTTTTAATCCACTCACACCAAACTGGATCAAACCTTTCATCCTAAGATACTGCTGTAAACGTATGCTTTTTCAAAATCAATTTTGAGTAACACCCTATCAAGTTTTTCTCTGTGCAACTCGTGGATTGTTTCATGCAAGACCACCACCCCTTCAAGAATGTATCTTCCAGGAATAAACGCTGATTGTGTTGGACGGATTATTTTTTGGCCAAGTTTGTGATACGATTAGTAGCCACTTTTGTAAAAAAAATTGAAGCTCACATTAAGCAAACAAATTGGTCGATATTGCTGAATTTGGACTGTATTTTCTTTTTTCGGCAGCAAGGTTATTACCCCGAAATTTAACTTATATAAAGGGAGCTGACCATCATAAAGCGATCTAAACATAGACATTAAGTCATCTTTAATGACGGTCCAAAAATGTTGATAGAATTCTGCCGAAAAACCATCAGGTTTCAATCTATTAATGACTGTAAAATCTGTTTGCCGGCGCCTCACGCAATATCAGGATGCAGCGTGATGTAAAGTGAATTTAGCACGCCGCGTGATAGCGCGACTGCTGGAGTTTCTCTAATGACCTGAACTCTGAGGACCGTTGCAATGCTGCCAAGCTATTATTTACTGTGACAACACACAACTCTATTAAATGATCTAAAATATTAGAACATCTTGTTGCAATGATACTAACGTTCTTAAGATTTTCTATAAATGTTTGGTGGTGCTATCGTGCATTGGTAGCACGATACCATGACAAGGTGTGGTAAAGCATTAGAACCTTCTCTCCAATCGATCAGATGGTGGATTTTTTCCTACTAGTGTGGCCCTGAATTGATATTGGCCGGCAGTTTATTATGAAATCATATTTGTTACTCCCTCGATTCCATAATTCTTGTCGTGGTATCTATAGTGAGTAGTGAGTCTCATGAATTTATGGTTTTTTGCTCTCCATGTGTATTGCATATAACCCTACGAAATGCAGTTGTTCGAGTAAGAAGCGGCAGCGACCGGGGGGCGAGAAGTGATGAGTAGCATTCCTAAGTTTTTGACTTTAGTACTCGAACAACTGCATATCCCATATACAGTTTGGCCGTAAGCATGATCTTTTTTAACTTGTGCAGCTGCAGCGATGATGCCAGCCAGCTATGTTGCTGCCACTTTCTGAACTTTGGTCATGTTTGTGTTTTATTAAGACAGACATTATGCTGCAAACAAAATCGGTGCGCTCTCCACCTCACGCACGAGAGGCGGCGGCTGACAAAAATCACCCCAATCTCCACCGGCCATAGCGTAAGTCCCCTCTCCCTCCATGCCGCTTCAGCGGCGGGAGGGAGGGGGGACCTCGTTCCTCCGTTCTGTAGTTAGGGTTAGGGTCTTTTTGCTGCGGTGTGTCATTGGGGTGGTGGGAGCGACACACGGTCTAATAAATCTACCTCAACTCTTCTCCCACACCGGCAGCATCTCGTAGTTGATGACAACGTGTGCTTGTCGATCCTTTAGATCGACGGCTTCTCGCGGATCTTCAGATCTAGCGAGATTTGTATCTCGACGTGTCGCTAGCGTTCGTCGTTATCCACGGCGGCACTGGGGGCCGGTGCGAGGTGGAAGCTCTGGAGCAAGGATGCTGGTCCGGAGCAAGGCCGGCCCTGAGGGGGGACTGGAGGGGCAGCCGCCCCGGGCCCTAGAAACCAAGCGGCCCCAAATCCCATATAGCTAGGCATAGGGACTAGAGGAAGAGCTTGTTTTACTAGCGCCATTAGAGCAGGTTGGGTATTCTCTGTCGTACAAGTGAAGCAGATGGGGATGTCTTGTTCGTGCATGATATTGGACTGAAACTTACTTGGGCCTTTTCTTCTTAGTTGACTTGGGCTTTTAGCTTTGATTAGCCATAAAAGGATTAAGTGGGGTGTGTGTGCGTGGTTGATAAAAAAACTGTGTGAGACCGGTGGTCTTAGATCTACGGTAGTGCCCTAGAACCGATTAGAATGCAGCATACATGTCACTTATTATTTACTCTTTCACTAAATATAGAAATCGACTCATTTTCTTTTCACTTATGCATACGTGGAAGCACCATCACAAGGTGCTACTTTAGTTTTTATCTAACGTGGGCCACTAGACCGGTCTTGCATAGGAGATAGAGAGGACCTATCATTGGCCCTGAGGCCTTCCACATCATTGTAAAATGGCAGTGCCTTTCCGACATCGATGGCCGGTGCCCGCACTTTGCAGGACCGGTGCCCGCATCAAAATTTGAAAGCATCAGAGCAGGTAGGTGCTCCGATTCCTAGTTTCAACTGCCAATAAAATATGCATATTATCAAGAGTGGATATCAACCCTTCTCAGCTGAAACCTAGACGTTGGCTTGATATCAAGATTGTTTATCTAAATAGGTGGTCCTGTATTTATTTTAAAGGCATCAACACGATGTGAGATCAGCGCCCGAAGAGGGCATTGCGCCTATGCCCATGGAACCACACGATTCTTGGTGTAGTAGATGTGATAATCAATAAATGAATTAATTAATATGGGCATACCGTCGTCACTGACATCGTATCTATTAATATCCATAGAAAATCTTAAAACAATATACTTATACATTATTTCATGTCACAATTTCTTTTGAATGCACTTGAAAAAATTAATATAATACTTCATATATATATAATTATTATCTTGATATCTATGGGGCCCCATGGCCCAGTTTCGCCCCGGGCCCTCGAGATCTCAGGACCGCCCCTGGTCCGGAGGTGGTGGATTTGCCGTTATTCCTCGACTTCGTCGATGGTATGAGGAGGATCTTGGTTCAAGGTAGCACGGGGACGTCCCACGGTGCCACAACGACATGTGCCTTGATGCTTGCAGCGGGCCTATTCATCGACTCACAATGTCTCGTTGGCGATGGTGCTCCCTTGGATCCGGTAATGGTGAAGGCTCGATGTCTATTCCAATGCACGTCTAGGCGGCGTTGGTGTTTGGCGGCGGCCGCTGGCTTCCACAAGTGCAGAAAACCCTAGGGATAGTTCCCTGCAAAGTTTTCAGGATATTTGTTTTCTTCTGGTCTGTTTATTAGTTTTCATGTTTATTTACTCATGTAACTTAATTTTCTATTAATGAAATAAGTGGTTCTCTCTAAAAAAAAGACAGACATTATGCTACCTTTATGGTTTTATTCAAGTCGTATACACCGAGAACATGTTTGTGGCCTAGAATTGTATCATATATACTGCATGGTTCTCATTTTAGTCATGAATATGAAAATTTGATAAATTGATTTTCTAGTCACTGGTCTAAATTATTATTTTACCAAGTTATTATGAAACACAAGACCCATCAACTACCTCTCCGTTCTTCACAACAGTAGGGCATTCTTGTTGTGGCGATCCGGTCTGACAGGCTACACTAAATTAATTAACTGACGCAGCTTTGTCTAGATACACATACACTACTAGGAAAAGCAATATAGAAACACCATATTGGCGCCCCACTGTCACGTGCCCACGCCGCTATTACAGTTGTTAAAGTATGTTACGGTTAGACATATTTGGTAGTTTAAGATTATAATCTAAGTCTATCTCTATTAGTCTTCTTGTCCCCAACTCTTCTAGTACTATATAAACAGTCTAAGAGCTTACGATGTAATCACCTCTTGTAATATCAATACAATCATTACTTCCACAATCTTTCTTGGGATCAGAGCGGTTTTCTCCGCCTAGGGTTCCGCCGCGCCGCCCCCGGCGAGATCGAGCTCCATGATCTCCGCCGGGGGCATCAAATCTCGTAGCTAGTTTTCTTCCAATCTATAGATCTATTTTCGTTAGTTTTAGCAATTTTTCGTTTGCCAAATTAGATCTATTTTTTCTTTAGCTACCAAACATCCAATTAGCCATCTCGTCGGTGCAATAAGCTAGCTTCATCGGATCGACTCCAGGCAATGCATAACGGCATCAACACCACAAGCTACATGCAAGAAGGCCATATCCCGTGCATGCACATGCATGGGCAAGAACGGATCAACTCTACTTCAAGAGCTGATTTTGGCCCGCTCTGCATCAAGTCGTCACCAAGCCGATCTACACCGAGCCGATCTACTCCGATCTTGCCATCACGTCATCGCCAAGTCATCGTGCGCCTCTACACCAGCCTTGGCATCGACACATCTCTAGCTACTCCTCGTCATCGACTGCACTGGATCGTCTTCTGTCAACACCGACCGGGGCACTCGTCCCGAGTATGCGCCACGCCATCAACACAGGGTCGCGCACAAATCGCACCGTGGTCATTATCGCCGACAACCATCTACACCAACAATATCGCCACATCGTCGCCGCCACCACCGATCGTGGTCATCGTTAACGCTAACAAGTTTTTCTCCACGAGCGACGCCACGCTCGTACAACCGGAAAATACGGGTCTAATACCCGAAATCGACTACCGCTACAATTCAATCGCCATCGACAACTACCACCGTCGTCTTCGTCTACCACGACCTTGCCGTCAGAGTCTCAGTCTAATTTTTACGTGCACAAGTCTGTGCTCAATTTTTCTTCTTGCAGATACTTCGTCTACTCCGACACGGCGAACAACTTCTACACCGACCGTTTACGGAAAAAAAAAATTTGCTCCTCAATCCGGCTCTGGCACGCATGGCTCATGTTGGTCCCTGTCTTCGCACGTCCGGTATTGGAAACACCGACACGTGCCTTTGTCCCTGACACGCTCCCAAGTCTGGCAAGCTCAGCATTGCGGGTCGAGCTACTTCGACCCAAACTACGTCTACCTCAACTACTACGGCGAATTCTCTAGGCTCAACAGCGACATCGACCACAACACAACAACGTCATCGACTTCATCAACGGCGACAACTTCCCCAACGCTCACTCCTGACTACATTGACATCGGCTTATTCTCTAGTAAGACCGTCAGCGTTACTACCGATCCAACTGCGGGGGTGTGTTGGAGTATGTTACGGCTAGACATATTTGGTAGTTTAAGATTGTAATCTAAGTCTATCTCTATTAGTCTTCTTGCCCCTCAAGTCTTCTAGTACTATATAAACAGCCTAAGGGCTCACGATGTAATCACCTCTTGCAATATCAATACAATCAGTACTTTCGCAATGTTTCTACAGCTAGTGGCGTACAAAAATGACAACACTACCAATAAACAGGCATCGGCTGCATATGTAGACATTAAAATACGTCTAGATAGATGCATTTCTAGACAAAGTTGCATCAATTAGTTTGGAACAAACGGAATACAAAAGAAATAGGGTTGCTCACTGAGCTGATATAGTAATCGCATAAGCAAATAATAAAACTCTTGGTCATCTAAAAAAACATGAAGGAGAGTGGCGAGATGAAGACAAGGAAGAGAAGGGGTTGGAGATAAAGAGGAGAAGAACGACGATTGGGATGAGGCGAGAATAATTTTTTTATCGATGTTTGGGACTAGGATAGAATAAAAGTTTTAATGGCGATTCGTATGAGGCACCAGTTCGGCGGAAGAAATAGCACCATCGATGATGATTCAGCGATAGCTATATTTCAACCCTTTTATAAACTCAACCGTGCCACACCGCCAACCTCCTCTTTAATGTTTTCTTATATATACCATACCAAGCTCTCTGTTTTAGATGTATACCATACCAAATTTACGTACATTACTAATGATCCTCTTATATATACCACATCATCTTCAATAGAATAGCTCTCTATATTACTCTATACTAATTAATTTCGCAGCATTAGCTTAGTACGTCAAATAGGTGTTAGTCACGAAAATAGATCAAAGGGTGGGGGGTAAAAGATCATGAAAGATATGAGAGTATTTGAGAATATGAGGCATCAGGAGCAATGTTTGAACGGATCTCATGAAATCAACCTGTGCAAGAGCAAAACAAAGAGCAAGTTCGGAGTCACCCAGAATTTTCTTCCTGCCTGCCTACAGGCAAGTTCGCGTACCATTCATATCGAGCAACTGAGGCCCAGCACATCGCCTGAAGCTTTGAGAGGAATGCAATCAACTTCCTCTCTTTTTCAAACAATACCATGCTCATTTCTTTCTCTCCTTCAGGCCACACTCATGTGTCAATTTGGGAAAATAGTTCATCATCGGCTATCACGATTTCGGAGTAGCAAAATATAAATAACATATATTATACATATACATACTATACCCGGGTGTAGTTACACCCACACGTGTTTCACACTATCTAGGCAGTATCTATCATACCGAAAGGTATGTACGCGTAGTATGAAGTATATAAGAATATTTGGGCAGTATATATACTATTTGTTTGGTAGTATGTAGTTTTTATTCACATACTCCTTTTGTACGTACAAATATGACTGTATTTTACATATATAGTGCAAACTATGGGCGCACCTGCAATTTTTCACCTAACTTGATTGAAAGTATCTTAGATATAGTATATGAACATACTTAAACAGATAAAATATTACAAATACTTCCGTAAGATAGTATATGAGACGTGGGTGTAGTAACACCCGGAGTAAGAAGTATTTATATATATGTATGTATAGCAGAACTATTCTACAACCCCACACCCAAAATAAAGACCTTCTTCCCAATCCTACCTCCCGCGTTCCACTCCCACCGCACCTCCCGCGTCGCCCCCCGCCCACCCTCCGGCGCCGCCCACGCCCCCTCCCACAACGCCCCCACCCCACCTTCGGCTCGCCGCCCCCACCCTAGCGCCGACGCGCCGCCCCTGTCCCCCCTCCCGCGCAGCTCCCACCCCACCTCCGGCGCACAACCCCCCGCCATACCTCCGGCGCACCACCTCTCGCGCTCCACCCCCTCCCAACCTCCCGCGAGCCGGCCGCTTCCCCCTCGGCGCCGGCCCTGCCCCACCTCCTGCCCCGCCCTAGACCTCCTCAAATTCACTGTGAAAGTTCAGAAAGCCCCCAACCCCCTTCTCTTCTCACGTGAATTTGGTACTTCAACAGGAAGTTCACTTGCTATCTACCGAGAAGTTCACATCTTTCAACGCGGAAGTTCAGAAAAGCCCCCCAAACCCCCAACCCCCTCTTCTCTTGCCACGTGAATCTGGTCACTGGTGGAAAAATGGCCTCTAGTCCCGATTCATAAGGGCCATTGGTCCAGGTTCCCGAACCGGGACCAATCACTCGGAACTAATGCTGGTCCCGGTTCGCGCACGAACCAGGACCAATGGGTCTCCACGTGGGCGGGAGCGCGATGAGGGGGGTGGATCAATGGTCCCGGTTCGTGGAACAAACCGGGACCAATGGGTCTCCACGTGGCAATGCCAGAGACGGGCGGGGGTGGATCATTGGTCCCGGTTCTTGGCACGAACCGGGATCGTTGGTCTCTATGCCGCGGCAGGATTTTCGGGCTATTTTTCTACCGCGAGAATTTTCGGGCCATTTTCTGCCTCGGCAGGATATTTTTTATCAATTTAATGGTACTACATATATACAACAATAATGAAACCACGATATATATATTACACATCATGCATGATCACAAATATATACACTGTCTCATTCGTCTTCTTGGTCGAAACATATTATAATTACAAACGATACTCTCACACGAATTTGATCTAATTTACATTTTCTTTTTTACACTTCACCCTTCCAAATGAAGCGGGTAATAGTATTCTCCTTTCGGATCTATGACTTGTTCTAACAAGAATCCGGCAATTTCCTCTTGAATTGCTTGCACGCGTTCTTGTGATAGCAGACCGTCCCGCATCCGTTCGATCTAATATGAAGAAGGGGATCAATATATATGAATGAAACTAAACACAATTGGTGGTAATAAAATAAAGTTGTGATTATTGTTTATCGTACTTCAATTTTTTTGATGTTCCGGTCTGCACCCTTCTCTTTGGTCGTCTGGCGAATAAACTCGCAGACATAGTATCCACATAAGTTATTCCCGGCTTCCTGCCTGAAGCACTTTACGAGAACAGAGTTCAATCAAAATAATAATCAAGCATGATAATGATGGTATTGAAACTAGAATCAAAGAGATGCGTGGATCTAGCAAGTAGTACTTACAGTCAATGGTTGAAATGTAAGCTCTGGCTTTCAAACACCCCTAGTTTTGGCGGTGAACCATTTCCAAGCCTTCTAGAGGCATCCCTGCATGTCCGCCACTTTTCTAATGGTGTGCGTTTCGAGTCCAGGACTTTTACTACTCCGGTGTTAACAACAATGATTAATAGAATATAGTGGAAGCTGGACACACTAACAAAATATAACACGAGTCAATTATACGCTTAACATCGAGTAAGCGAAAATAGAATGTGTACAAGATAGTAACACTTACCCAGCATTGTAAGAAAATAGTATTTCCCTTCTATTGCTGAAATGCTTCAACGCTTGGAACAAGTTATCCTCTGTCTCTTTGGGTTTTGTTTTTAGAGTAACTTCATGAACGAAATTACAGTCAACAAACCCAAGGTCATAGATTTGTCCTTTGTTGCATTCTTGAATCTTCATTCTCCATATATAATTAGTATAGTGATTAGTAAGATTATACAAGCAACGAATGAGCTGAGCTAGAAAGACTTAATTACAGAAATTAATAATACTTACAAACAGTAGGCACTGACGATAGCTTTGTCGAGGGCGTCTTGTTGGTAAAACTGAAATAATTCTAGAAATTCGATCAGTAGGAAGCCATCTCCATGACCGTAATGGTGGTGTTTATATGCAGCATAGATCCAGTTTTTGGAATCAGCACAGGCTTGGATGTACCAGTTATGCAATATTTGCATTTTTATTGGTAGATCTTTGACTAACTCGGGTTTGACGAGAGGAGCCCCGTACTGGTACACGTATGCTGTTTCTTGGTACCCCTCGAACTCATGCATACGGCTCATGTACTCAGTAATAGACAGTCCATATAATTGGGCCTTTCTCCGTACAGTCGAACAAACTCCGGATCAATGTTCGGATCATGCCGCTCCGGGCTCACCACTCATTGGTATCGTACACTTTGAGCGGTTCAATCGATTGATTTTTCTGTTGTCCGAGCTGGGCAACTTCTTTCCCGACTCTCCGCTCTTTTGCCTCAGCCGACTTGGTAATAGAGCGATTATAGTCTGATGTGAGTGCTATGGGTTGGTGAAGCTGAATCTTAAGCGTGGCTGCTTTGGCTTTATCTTCTACAGTGACCGGGAAATATGCCTCTATCGGCCTTTTCTTGTTAGCCATGTCAATCTTCCACTTTTCATAATGGGCTGCTGCGGCCGCATCAGTTTCCTCATCTGTCTTCTCGCAAGGTAGCTTCTTCATATTCTGATGAGGTACTTTTGGGATGGGCGATAGCTTACGTTTCGGTGATCGGAATGTGCTCTTGCTGCTACAGGTGGTGCTGCCCCCCTTAGTATACTTCTGCTTTTGTCTCTGAGGCTCAGGGGACGGAGACGGCTGACGCGGCGGTGGAGACGGCTGAGGCGGCGATGGAGACGGTTGCGTTGAATGGTGAGACGGTGAAGGCGACGGTTGTGCTGGAGAATGGTGAGGTGGCGGCGAAGGTTGATTGCTGCTCTGAGGAGTGGGTGGCCTTGGCGGCACATAATTTGGAAGCATGATGCGCTCCTTTGGCCATAGAATAGTCCCCCTTTGGCTTCTCCTAGTTGAGTCAGCTCCATATCTTCCCCTCCAGGGTGATCTAGCTTCAGCTCCTCAAAATCTTCCTTCACCTCATCCACCGTGACGACAGCGTACCCTTTTGGAACCGGTCTGCAATGCCAAGTTGGGTTAGGCGCAATTGGTACCGCCATGCCGACCGCCGCCGTCACCCTTAAGTTCATAATCTGCACCTTTAGCTCACAAGCTTTGGTCTGCGTGATATCATCCACTGGGTAGCGTTTAGGAGGAGATGTTGTCGGTGCATCATCATCAACATCATGGAGCTGCGTGGAAGCGACACTGCTTTTCTTATTCGATAGGGCGCCGGTACCCTCGAATGCAGCTCCTACCACGTGCCGCTGAGATTGGCCGCCAGTACCTTGCTGGCTAAGTCTGTCGAGTTGATCCTGGTGCCGCTTTAATGCTTCTTCTACATTACGCAGCTGGTCTGCAGTGGCCGCTTTCTCAGCTGCCTCCCTTTCCTTTCTCCTCTGATGGCTTTTATCGGGATATCTCTTCATTTCCGGGGGGAAGGCAACCTTCCACGGCTTGGAGCCTGGTGTGCCTCGTGCTCGTCCGTCGTGTTCAGGATTTTTAAGGGCGCGTGTTTGCTCGTAATTCTCTCTATCGGGAACGAACCGTCCCACTGCAACACCATCTACTGCATTTCTAATATCGTCGATGGGCAGTAGGGGATCATCTTTGTGTTTCTGATTATATATTGCCCTCCCTTATTTGGCCAACGTGCCCCCATGGCCGTAAAACCAGTTTCTCGCTCGTGGTGTCCATGTTGCGGGCTCTGGTCTGATCCCGACAGCTATGTAATTGACCTCAAATGCATCCTACTTAGGCATGCAACCGGCGTAGCCAGCAGGCCCCATGTTATGATGGTACAATTTCTTAGCAGCGTTCTCCGTATTTATTCTAGACCTTTCCTTAGCTTTCTCCGATGTCTTGTACTTCACAAAATCCTCCCACTGGTGTCTTAACTTAGCATAGCCGCCTTGAGTGACATCTGGAGTCTTCTCTACCTTGACAATGTATGGTACAATTTCTTCTTCCAGTTCTTGAATGCATCAGCCATCTTGCTGAGAGCAAACTTCTTGACTCTTTGCACAAGCTCAATTCTTGCTCTCTCCTCCTCATCTGGATTCACATCTGGCATCGGCAGGAAGAAATTAGTCATGAGCTTGTCAAAAAGCTTATCTTTGGCGGCGTCGCCGACATACGGGACTCCACCGCCGCTTGGCCGATTCCATTCTTGAACGGTGATCGGGATGTAGTCCCTCGCAAAAACTCCGCATTGCTTGACAAATTTTCTTGCGACATCGACGGGAGCTTGCGGTTCGCCATATACACCGACCACTTCGATCCTATACCTCACAGTGTCATCCAACTTTTTTGTTGGGCCTCGTTTCGTTCTTACGGAAGAAGTTCTCGATCCGGAGGGCTAAAAGAAGAAAGAGTGTTAATATATGCATGTATATATATAGACAGCAGCATTTTAATTACAAAAATACATATATACACCTCGCCGGTGTTTGCGAGATTTAAGGTTCCGCCGGAGCCCTCACCTTCTTCCTCATTGGCTTCTCCCCTATCCCAGGCTTCGGCTTCTACCTCACCGGAGCCGTCTCCTCGGTTGAGAGACTCATCTCCTTGACCGGAATCGTTCA
Organism: Avena eriantha; assembly: GCA_910589775.1. NCBI lineage: Eukaryota > Viridiplantae > Streptophyta > Magnoliopsida > Poales > Poaceae > Avena > Avena eriantha. Next base: position 332,483,676 of record OU342746.1, read on the forward strand.
GAAACTCATTGGTGACATCGATATCGATATCTTCATTTTCGCAGATCATTCCTTGGAGGATGTTTTCCTGATGTGTTGGATCCATAGTATCTGCAAAGATGATGTTCTGGAATTACATATTAAGTTTATGACAAGAAAGGGGAAACAACAATCAACACATGGCATCGATGATGATATGACAAGTTAAACAGAGTTAAAATTTAACCCTAAGGCATGCTTGGAAATTTAAGTGGGATCCGAAGGGTCCAAACCCTAGTACAGGAGAGACCCCGAAATCACCTACGAGGGGTTGATTTCATTCTCTTATTAAACTTGTAATTAAAGTTGTTGAAAAATGCATGATTGTGAGTCTATTGTGCAGATCTCATTTTTCTGAGCATTTTGATATATTATACATATTTTTCTGACTTAGAAATAATTAGTTATTGAATTTATAAGATTAAACTCTTTTCTGAAATTATTTAAACAATTATTAAACTTTTACTGCGTCATTATGACATCAGCTCGAGGTGGGTTTTTTTTTCTCCACAGCTAAACTAGCCGCAGAGACTGACGCGGGGGGCCCAAGCCACCTCATATGCCACGCTGGCGGGGCTTGTTCAGCGCCCATGTCACGCACACGCGACGCCACGTCGACCCCACCGTGGCGCCACGTAGGCTCGCCGGCGAACTGCCAGGCGGTGGTGGAAGACGGCGGAGAGAAGCGCGCGGGGTGACGCCACTGTCCCGGTTCGAACCAGCGTGATGCGGGCTACCTAAAACGGGCGGCGCCGTTACGGGAGGTGTGCCGGAGCAAGCTGTTTGACGGTGGACAGCGGCCGGCGGCGGCAGGTGCTTGTGGGGAGGATGATACAGTGAGGGAGGGAGACGTAGGAGTGGTGCTGGAGCACCAGTGGCTCACCAGGAGGCCGATGGAGGGTGCGGCGAGGCCGGAGGAGGCTGGGCACTGCCGGAATCATTGGAGAACGCGGCGGCCGGAGTCGGGGACGGTGGGGTCGATTGCAGCGAGGCGGAGCTTCCTTGCCTGCTCACGGCGGCGGACAGTGGCGCTCGACGACGGGCGTCGACGACGTGAAGCGGCCACTCTGGATTTGGGCAGCCCGCCGGCGTGATTTTGCTCCGCCGCAAATTTTCCTTAGCCGCGCGTCGGTGTGCTCTGTGAATTGGGGGAGTTGGGGAGGAGGAAGGGTCGGGGCTATTAACTGTACAGACCATTGGTCCTGGGTCGTTCCAATAACTGGGACCATTGATCCTTTGGTCCTGGTTAGTGGGACGAACCGGGACTAATGGTCTGGGCAGGAGCGTTGCTGTGCTGCCACGTGCGCGGGCCTTTGGTCCCGGTTCATCCCACCAGCCGGGACCAAAGGATCAACGGTCTCGGTTCGTGCCACCAACCGGGACCAAAGACATGTTAATGGCAGCGCGCGCATCCAGAATCATCGGTCCCGGTTGGTGGGACGAACCGGGATCGTTCCCGCCATTTTCAAATTTGTTTTCTTCTTTAATTAATAAGATGTTTCAATTTAAGATGATTATTTATTTAGAATTTCAAAAAACTTTCAACAGGAAAATGCTTCGATTTACATAACTAATCAAAAACTATTTTCTGTTTTCAAATATTTTTATTTGAACTATACAATTTTACTATTTTCAATTAAAATTGCATTACCAAATATTTATTGCATAATTTGGAATTTGAAAGAACTTTCAACAAGAAAAGTTCTTCAATTTAAATAACTAATCAAAAACCATTTTCTATTTTCAAATATTTTTATTTGAACTATACAATTTTACTATTTTCAATTAAAATTGCATTAACAAATATTTATTACATAATTTGGAATTTCAAAAAACTTTTAACAGGAAAAGTGCTTCAATTTAAATAACTAATTAAAAACCATTTTGTGTTTTCAAATATTTTTATTTGAACTATAATATTTTGAACAGGAAAAGTGCTTCATGTCCGCCGTTTTGAATATAGTTTGAAACGGGCATAAGAAATTCAAAAATGATCCAAACACTGTGAAACCTTCGCGTGGTGTCATATTATGTGTCACAGTTGCAAGGAAAAATATTGAACTTGAAAAATTGCAAACATCATAAAAAATCCTTCACAAAATGACCTATCATGTTCGAGGTTTCATGGCATTTAGGTCAAACCACCAATGTTATGGCTAGAATCAGGGCATAGTTTGTGATAATGTGCCCATATTGTGCACACATGTGCATCTTGGGATGGCTTACGATATTGCAGGAGAAAGTTTTCCTTTTCAACGCACAAAAAAGCCAATTTCCATTTTTGAGGTGTCGAAATCGGGGTGTTCTGTGAAGCAACCACCAAATTAAAGTTTGGCATTGGTACCAACTCATTTTTCAAAAATACTAGACCACCTTATATGGATAATTTCCCAACCGGTATATCTTGAACCTTTCTGTCCATCCCTCATGAAAAAGACAAATTCCTGCCAAATTGGTAGGAGGTTGCCAAGATTTGAACTACAAGTACATGATATAATGCTTGTGAATTTAAAAAAAAATCATTTATAGGTTCACAACATGCTATTTCATCAGATATCCACTTCAAGTTCAGCGAGGCTCAGCCCCGGGCTAAGAAGCTTCATGCCCGCCGTTTTGAATATAGTTTTAAACGGGCATAAGAAATTCAAAAATGATCCAAACAATGTGAAACCTTCGCGTGGTGTCATATTATGTGTCACAGTTGCAAGGAAAAATATTGAACTTGAAAAATTGCAAACATCATAAAAAATCCTTCACAAAATGACCTATCATGTTCGAGGTTTCATGGCATTTAGGTCAAACCACCAATGTTATGGCTAGAATCTGGGCATAGTTTGTGATAATGTGCCCATATTGTGCACACATGTGCATCTTGGGATGTCTTACGATATTGCAGGAGGAAGTTTTCCTTTTCGACGCACGAAAAAGCCAATTTCCATTTTTGAGGTGCCGAAATCGGGGTGTTCTGTGAAGCAACCACCAAATTAAAGTTTGGAATTGGTACCAACCCATTTTTCAAAAATACTAGACCACCTTATATGGACAATTTCCCAACCGGTGTATCTGAAACCTTTCTGTCCATCCCTCATGAAAAAGACAAATTCCTGCCGAATCGGTAGGAGGTTGCCAAGATTTGAACTACGAGTACATGATATAATGCTTGTGAATTTTAAAAAAATCATTTATAGGTTCACAACATGCTATTTCATCATAGATCCACTTCAAGTTCAGCGAGGCTCAGCCCCGGGCTAAGAAGCTTCATGCCCGCCGTTTTGAATATAGTTTGAAACGGGCGTAAGAAATTCAAAAATGATTCGAACAATGTGAAACCTTCGCGTGGTGTCATATTATGTGTCATAGTTGCAAGGAAAAATATTGAACTTGAAAAATTGCAAACATCATAAAAAATCCTTCACAAAATGACCTATCATGTTCGAGGTTTCATGGCATTTAGGTCAAACCACCAATGTTATGGCTAGAATCTGGGCATAGTTTGTGATAATGTGCCCATATTGTGCACACATGTGCATCTTGGGATGGCTTACGATGTTGCAGGAGGAAGTTTTCTCTTTTGACGCACGAAAAATCCAACCGAGACTAAAGCTGTCGGAGGGATAAGGACGCGTGGGTAACCTTTAGTCCCGGCTGGTGGGTGCAACCGAGACTAAAGCTGTCGGTGGGATAAGGACGCGTGGGTAACCTTTAGTGCCGGCTGGTGGGTGCAACCGAGACTAAAGCTGTCGGTGGGATAAGGACGCATGGGTAACCTTTAGTCCCGGTTGGTGGGTGCAACCGAGACTAAAGCTATCGGTGGGATAAGGACACGCGGGTAACCTTTAGTCCCGGCTGGTGGGTGCAACCGAGACTAAAGCTGTCGGCAGGATAAGGACGTGTGGGTGGACGCACAACTCGATGAGATAAAGCATGTAGTGCACGACGCCCTGTCGGAGGAACATGACAAAGTAGAAGCGGCGTCGTGCCTATAAAAGGACCATCGATACGCCATGGCAAGCAGCTCAACAAGCCAACATAGGTAGAGAGAGTTTCATCCCCATGGATAGAGGGTTGGGAAATCTCCCATGGCGGAGCTTCTCAAAGATGTCGTGGGTGCACACGCCCTACGGCATCTTCGGAAGCTCCGCCTCGAAAAAATTTCCCTGCAAGCCTGTGAAAGACTCCATCTCCTCTAACAGTGTTGGGGAAAGGGTTGAGAAATCTCCCGTGGCGGAGCTTCTCGAAGATGTCGTTGGTGCACACGCCCTACGACATCTTCGGAAGCTCCGCCTCGGAAAAATTTCCCTGCAAGCCCGTGAAAGACTCCATCTCCTCTAACAGTGTTGGGGAAAGGGTTGGGAAATCTCCCGTGGCGGATCTTCTCGAAGATGTCGTTGGTGCACACGCCCTACGGCATCTTCGGAAGCTCCGTCTCGGAAAAATTTCCCTGCAAGCTCGTGAAAGACTCTATTACATAAAGTTTCGATACATCACATAAAGTTTCCATACATCACATAAAGTTTCCATACATTACATATATTTACATAGGGTTTAGGATTTAGGATATGAATCCTTCATCGCGTATGTCGATCCCTTGCCTATGATTGTTTCTTAGGCCGTAACCATGGAGCATCTTCTTTGCTTAACGGGATGCTTGGGTCAGTTTTCACGGTGAAGGGCGGATTTTCATCAAATTTATCATAATCTGCTGACATGTCTGTCTTGTCCTTGACTCTCGCAATGTTTCTTTTCCCTGAAAGAACTATGTGACGCCTAGGCTCATCGTCTGATGTATTTGTTTCCTTATTTTTTCTTTTTTTCGGTCTAGAGGACATGCCCTTCACATAAAAAACCTGAGCTACATCATTGACTAGGACGAATGGTTCATCTCTGTAACCAAGATTCTTGAGATCCACTGTTGTCATTCCGTACAACTGGTCTACCTTTACCCCTTCTCCATTCATGTTGACCCAACTGCACTGAAACAAAGGGACCTTAAAAGTAGGTCCATAGTCAAATTCCCATATCTCCTCTATGTAACCATAGTATGTGTCCTTTTTCCCATTCTCGCATGTTGCATCAAAGTGGACACCACTGTTTTGGTTGCTGCTCTTTTTATCTTGGGCAATCGTGTAAAATATATTTCCATTTATCTCGTACCCTTGGAAAGTCAATACAGTCGTAGATGGTGTCGCGGCCAATAAGTAGAGCTGATCTCCAATAGTGGTGTCATTCATGAGATGTAATTGCTACCAAGTGCCGAAAGTGTCCATGTGATTTTATTTAATCCAGTAGTCATCCTTCCCTGGGAACTTGGAGCGTACAACATTCATGTGTTCCTCGATATACGGAGCCACGAAGGTAAAACTTTGGAGAACTATGTAGTGTGCTTGATTCAAAGAATGTCCGTCCCTAAATATCATTGCTTTCTTTCCTAGCGTGCCTTTTCCACTCAGTCTCCCCTCATACCGTGATTCAGGAACACCAATCGGCTTAAGGTCAGGAAGAAAGTCTACACAGAACCCAATGACCTCCTCTGGTCGATAGCCCTTGGAGATGCTTCCTTCTGGCCTAGCACGATTACGAACATATTTCTTTAAGACTCCCATGAACCTCTCGAAGGGGAACATATTGTGCAGAAATACAGGACCGAGAATGTAAATCTCTTCGACTAGGTGAACTAAGAGATGCGTCATAATATTGAAGAAGGACGGGGGGAACACCAACTCAAAACTGACAAGACATTGGACCACATCCTTCTGTAGCCTTTCCAGACTTTCTCGATCGATTACCTTCTGAGATATTGCATTGAGGAATGCACATAGCTTTACAATGGCTAATCGAACATTTTCCGTAGAAGTCCCCTCAATGCAACCGGAAGCAACTGTGTCATAATCACTTGGCAATCATGAGACTTCAGGTTCTGAAATTTTTTCTTTGCCATATTTATTATTCCCTTTATATTTGACGAGAAGCCAGCTAGGACCTTGATACTGTAAAGGACTTCAAAAAAGATTTCCTTCTCTGTTTTGGTAAGAGCGTAGCTGCTTAAGTATTCACGTACTTTATCAGTATGCTTGTTGTATGGGTCTTTGATACGTTGCTGGTCCTCCCGTGCTTCTAGTGTATCTTTTGTCTTCCCATACACGCCCAGGAAGCCTAGCAGGTTCACGCAAAGATTCTTCGTCACGTGCATCATGTCGATTGAAGAACAGACATCTAGGTATTTCCAATACTCAAGCTCCCAAAATATAGATTTCTTTTTCCACATGGCCGTGTGTCCGGTAATGGGGTCTTTCGGAACAGATTGACCGCCAGGACCCTTTCCAAAGATTACTTCTAGGTCCTTCACCATATCAAATACGCCAGCACCTTTAGGGAGCTTAGGCTTCTTCCGGTAATCTGCCTCACCGTTGAAATTCTTGCCTTTCTTTCTTACTTGATGATTGGTCAGAAGAAATTTACGACACCCCAGGTACACAACCTTCTTACATTTATCCAAATATGTACCTTTAGTATTATCTAAACAGTGCATGCATGCACTGTATCCCTTGTTTGACTGTCCTGAAATGTTACTAAGAGCAGGCCAAGCATTGATGGTTACAAACAACAACGCTCGTAGGTCAAATGGCTCCTGTTTGTGCTCATACCACACCTTTACACCTGGTTCTGCCCACAACTGCAAAAGTTCATCGACTAATGTCCTTAGGTACACATCAATGTCGTTGCCGGGTTGCTTCGGTCCTTGGATGAGCACTGGCATCATAATGAACTTCCGCTTGATGCACAACCAAGGGGGAAGGTTGTAGATACATAGAGTCACTGGCCAAGTGTTGTGACTACAGCTCTGCTCCCCAAAAGGATTCATGTCGTCTGTACTTAGACCAAACCATAAGTTCCTCGCATCACCTGCAAAGTTCAAGTACTTTCTCTCGATGTTTATCCACTGCGACCCATCGGCGGGGTGTCTCAGTTTCCCGTCTTTCTTACACTCTTCTTTGTGCCATCGCAACAATCTGGCATGCTCTTTATTTCTGAATAGACGTTTCAACCGTGGTATTATAGGAGCATACCACATAAACTTAGCAGGAACCCTCTTCCTGGAGGGCTCGTCATCGCCCTCAACATCACCAGGGTCATCTTGTCTGATCTTGTATCAACAAGCAGTGCATACCGGGCATTTATCCATATTCTCGTACTTCTCACCGCGGTACAGGATGCAATCATTAATGCATGCATGTATCTTCTCCACATCTAATCCTAGAGGGTAGATAGTCTTCTTTGCTTCGTACGTTGTCTCAGGCAACTCGTTATCCTTCGGAAGCTTTGGCTTCATTATTTTCAGTAACTTCTCAAATCCCTTGTCAGATAAGCCAGTCTCTGCCTTCCATTTCAGCAGTTCAAGTGTGGTACCGAGCTTTGTGATGCCATCTTCGCAATTTGGGTACAACAACTTTTTGTGATCCTTTTGCATGGCCTCCAACTTAAGTTTCTCCGTTTCTGTATCACATTGTTGCTTTGCATCAGAAATGACCCGACCAAGACCATCAGCGGGCTCATCCGATGCCCATTGTTCTTCTTCATTGCCCCCTCCCTCTTCTTCATTGTCTTCCATTGCAGTATCACCGTATTCTTCAGGGGACATAGGATAGCTGTCATCATCCTCCTCTTCTTCATTTTCTTCCAGCCTAACCCCTCTTTCTCCGTGCATGGCCCAACAATAATATCCGGGCATGAAACCTCTCTGAAGCAGATGGCTTTGAAGGATTCTCGAGGCAGAGTGATCTGCCACGTTCCGACAGTCGACGCAGGGACAATGCATAAAATTATCCACTTTGTTTGCCTTAGCCAAATCGATAAATTTATACAAGCCTACAATAAAATCGGAATGGCATCGGTCGCCATACATCCATCGCATCCGTGCATCGATCTGCGTCATAATAATTAACCATTACAATAACATCGTGAATAGTAAAATGACCACCCTACATGGACACATGCAATATTTTTGTATCATTTACAGATAAAGAAGATAAGGTTGCTAACCTCAGCCGAGGATACCATGTTGTGCGAACTAAAGTGTGGCTCGGACATTTCATCAAACACCTTGTGTGCAATCAAAGAAAAAAAAAGCTAGCACCCACACCTCACACACAATCCAGCAAAATTTGGTGGGCAAAGGGCTGGGCTTATATATAGCCAGGGGAGGGTTTTTGGTCCCGGTTATTGCCACGAACCGGGACCAAAGCCCCTCCCGCGTGACACGTGGCGGCCCAGCAGCTCACACCCCACCCAGGTCATTGGTCTCGGTTAATGGCATGACCCGGGACCAATGACCTGGGTGGGGGGCGCACTGCTGGGTCGCCACGTGTCGCGCGGGAGGGGCTTTGGTCCCGGTTCATGGCAACAACTGGGACCAATGCCCACCGTCGCTTCGTCGTCCCCGTGTATAAATATGAGGCCACAACACTTGCTTTCGCCATTGCCTCGGCCTCTCTGCAGTCCATCTCCACCCCACCCCTTTAGCCATCGCCTCTCCACCGCGCCGTTGTCTTGCCTCTCCTCCCTCTCCAATCTCCACCGCGCCGCCATGGAGGTGCCTGATACATTACAAATGTATCAATAATTTTTGATGTTCCATGCTTGGTTTTATCCACTTTATTGTGTTTTGTTCCAACTTTGAAGTACTTTTCATATGATTTCTTGGACTAACCTATTAACAAGAGCCACAGTGCCAGCTGCCTGTTTTCTGCTGTTTTTGGTTCCAAGAAAGTTAGAAAATGAATATTCTCAGAATTGGACGGGACAAAAGCCAAAGTGCTTATTTTTCTGGAAGTCATCAAGTGCCAGAATACGAGATGGAGAGGGGCCAAGGAGCCACCACACCACCTGGCCGCGTGGCCAGGCCTGGCCCGTGCCAGGGGGTGGTGTGGCTGCTCTCGGCACCCCCTCGGTGTCTCCTTCCGCCCATATATTGCCTTCGGGACAAAAACCGTAAGGGGCCGATCAAAAATCCACGAAAGAGTCTGTAGCCGCCGTCATATCCATCCCTAGATTGGGAGGGATCTAAAGCTCTTCCCCGCACCCTGCCGGAGAGGGGAATTCACCCTGGAGGCCTTCTTCATCACGATGCAAGCCTCCGGTGTGATGCGTGAGTAGTTCATCCTTGGACTATGGATCCATGTAGTAGCTAGATGGCTGGTTCTCCTCCTTTGTGCTTTCATGTTTATATCTTGTGAGGTCCGTTCATGATCAAGATCATCTATTTGTAATTCTGCATGTTGTGTTTGCGGGGATCCAATGGATATTGAGATGCTATTTCAGATTGATTATTGATTCTATCATGTCTTTGTTATTTGTGATCTTGCATGCTTTCCGTTGTTAGTAGCTATCTTGGCCGAGTAGATGCTAGCAACTCCAAGAGTTAGTATTTATGCTCGATAGTGGGTTCACTCCTCTGGTAATCTAGGGAAGTGACAGAAATCTCTAAGGTACTAGATGTGTTGTTGCTACTAGGGAGAAAACAATAATCCTTTGTTCATAGAACAATCGTATTGTTTACTTTACACGCAGTTCGTAAAGCAATAATATGCTGCTTGCAAAATACTGGAGGGGGTTCGGATGATAACCTGAAGGTGGATTATTAGTCATAGATGCGGTTGGATGGCGGTCTATGTATAATGTTGTAATGCCCAATCAAGTCTCAAAGGAGTCAAGATGATTAGTATATGCATGTATTGCTTTCTCGGTGTTTGTCAATTGCCCCGCTGTAATTTGTTCACCCAGCATGTTATCTATCTAAGGAGAGCCACCTCTAGTGAACTATGGATCCCGATCCTCTTTTCTTTACATACAATATGTAAACTGTTTACTGCTTTCTGTTCACTTTCTGCAAACTTTTACTTCTTTCCATTCGATACGTTTAATCCTTTGTTTTCCGCAAAACACGGTGAGATTGACAACCTCATCGCAAGTTGGGGACATAGTTCTGTGGTTGTGTTGTGCAGGTCTCCATGTTGCTACTAGCACCGGTAGTGCGCCCTGCCAAAGCTCAGCTAGTAACACCTTTGGGGTGTTTCCTTGCTCCTACTAGTTCGATTAAACCTTGGTTTCATATCTGAGGGAAACTTGCTGCTGTGCTCATCATACCTTCCTCTTGGGGTTCCCAACGAGCTCTACATCAACCACGCACCAGCACTTTTCTGGGCGCCGTGCATTGAGCCATCAAGCGATTTTCTGGCGCCGTTGCCGGGGAGTCAAGGACATCTTCACAAGGGGAGTCCCTCATAACCAATCTCTTTACTTTGTTGTTTTTGTTTTGCTTAGTTTTCTTTTTTGCTTTGTTTGCTTGTTTTGTTCTTCAAAAATACAAAAAAAATTAGTTTTACTAGTTTGCTTTCTTATTTGAAAACCCAAAAAAATGACTACTCTTGAAAACACTAAGTTGTGTGACTTGACTAGCACCAACAACAATGATTTTATGAGCACACCTATTGCTCCACCTATGGCTGAAAATACTTTCTTTGAGATAAAACCTGCTTTGCTCAATCTTGTTATGAGAGAACAATTTTCTGGTATTGGTAATGAAGATGCTGCTTCCCATCTAAATAACTTTGTTGAACTTTGTGAGATGCAAAAGCATAGGGATATAGATGGTGATATTATTAAGCTGAAATTGTTTCCTTTCTCTTTGAGAGGAAAAGCTAAAGAATGGTTGAATTCCTTAACTAGGAATAGTATTGATTCTTGGACTAAGTGCAAAGATGTTTTTATTGGAAAATACTATCCTCCTGCTAAGATTATATCCATGAGAAGTGAAATAATGAAGTTTAAACAACTTGATAATGAGCATGTTGCTCAAGCTCGGGAAATAATGAAATCTTTGGTAAAGAATTGTCCCACTCATGGACTGACTGCTTGGATGATCATCCAAACTTTTTATGTAGGATTGAACTATTCTTCAAGGAACCTATTGGATTCTGCTACTGGAGGTACCTTTATGACCATCACTTTGGGTGCTACAACAAAACTTTTGGACAATATGATGGTTAATTATTCTGAATGGCATACTGAGAGAGCTCCACAAGGTAAGAAGGTAAATTCTGTTGAGGAAACATCCTCCTTGAGTGATAAAATTGATATTATTATGTCTATCCTAGTTAATGGGAAAGCCCATATTGATCCAAATAATGTCCCTTTGGCTTCTTTGGTTGCTCAAGAAGAGCAAGTTGATGTGAACTTCATAAGAAATAACAATTTTGGTAACAATAATTATAAGCCATACCCTCCCGACAATGGTAATGCTTATGGAAATTCTTACAACAATAATAAGAGTGCTCCCTCTGAACTTGAAGTTATGCTTAAAGAGTTTATTAGTAAACAAACTGCTTTCAATAAAAATATTGAGGAAAAACTCTTTAATGCTGAAAGAAATATAGCATCTTTGGCTGAAGCTCAATCTACTTTGAATAAAATGGCTGCTAAACCTGAAACTAATGATAATCCCTTTGCAGCTACTAATGCCATACAAGTAAGAATTGATGAAAATGTTAGACTATTAGCTGAATTACATGCTAAGTGGCAAAGAGAAGATGAAATTGCTAGAAACATTAGTGTTTCAACTATTACCACCACTAGTGTTGAGGCTAGTAATGGTTCTACTACTTTAGATGATAAGTATGATTTTGATCTTGATGGTTGCAATATCTCTGAAGTTATTAAGTTCCTACAAAATCTTGCTAAAATTCCTAATGCTAGTGCTATGAACATGGCCTTTACAAAACACATTATTGATGCTCTCGTAAAGATTAAAGAAGAAAAGATGAAACATAAAGCTTCTATTCCTATAAAACAAGAGGATGGTTGGGAACCCATCATTAATATGAAAGTGAATGACTTTGATTTCAAATCTTTATGTGATCTAGATAGTAGTGTTTCTATTATGCCTAGAAGGATTTATGATATGCTTGATTTGCCTCCTCTTGAAGATTGTTATTTGAATGTCCCACTTGATGATAATGCTAAAAAAACTCATGGGGAGTCTTAATGATGTTCTTATTATGGTTAATGATTCCTATGTCCCCGTTGATTTCTATGTTTTGGATGTTGAATACAATGCTTCTTGTCCTATTACTTTGGGAAGACCTTTTCTTAGAACTGTTGGTGCCATCATTGATATGAAAGAAGGCACCATTAAATATCAACTCCCACTCAAGAAAGGTATAGAACACTTCCCTAAGAAGAGACAAAAGATTTCTTTTGCTTCTTCTATGAAAACAAAATTTGGTCTTAATGCTTCTTCATTTGAGAATACTTGATCCTTTTTCTTGCTTCTTATGCCTAACTTAAAGGCGTTAAAGAAAAGTACTTATTGGGAGATAACCCAAAAGTTTTAGATGAGTCTTGGAAGTTATTACCTCTGTAATAACCTCTCCTTATCCTTTTTATTTGCTTTTTGTGCCAAGAGTAACCTCTAATGAGAGTGAAGTAATGATTGGGAAAGTTGCTGTCCCGAAACATATTTCTGTGCTTCACCGTAAAAATTCTTGAGAGAGCTCTGTATGTAGGATTGAGCTGTAATTGTTTGTGCTTCTGACCCACGTTGTTATCTAACTTTCGTTAGTTCAACACTTTTTTATTTGAGCAACAGAAGGTCTTCGAATTTTTTTTCTTTACCTGCTGGTCTGTTTTGACAGATTTCTGCTATTTTCTGCATTTGCTTCTTGTGGGTTCCTTTTTGAGTTCTTTTGGGGAATTGAGCTTTTTGAGGGAAGTGATACAGTAGCTAGTGTTCTAATGGAAGTTTATTTGGTGTTATAACTGAACCTTAAGACTTATTTATCTTGAGTGCACTAATGTTGCTAATAAAGATTGTGTGAAGTTTTGTATGAAGGAAAATTTTCAGGTGTATGGAAGGAATGAGTAATGAGATGATGGATGGACTAAAGCTCAAGCTTGGGGATGCCACGCGTGTCACCCCAAGAAATATCCAAGAAGTACAAGCGTCAAAGCTTGGGGATGCCCAAGGAATCCCCCTCTTTATCAATAAAAATTGCAGGTTTCTTCCAAACGCTTCATTTTTATTGTTTCATGCACAGTTGTGTTGTTCTTGGAGCGTCTTCTTTTTCGTTTTCATTTTGGTTTTTCGTTTTCTTGGTTTGCTTAGTTTTCTGAATAAGTTGGTTGGACCCCCTCTTTCATACATTGGTTTGCAAATAGTTTGGTTTGGTTTGGAAAAGAGTAGGAAAGTTCATGCTTATGTGGTAAAAAGAGCTCGTTTTTGACCGTGGCCTATGCTTTGTCATGACATGCCTTGATATTTTTTTGACTTTATGCTTAGTATTATTTGCTGTAGCATGACTTGTTATAAACAATTGAGATTGCTTAATGTGCCTTGGATGAATCATGCGTTGTTTTAGCATATTAAAGCATAGTATAGTGGTATTCTCCTTTGATGCTTTATTTGGGTTGACTTGGCGCATGCTCACACCATGTTATGACTATCTCAAGTCACCATAGCCTTTATGATCCTTTAGTTTTCAACTTGTAGTATCACTTTATGCTTTGATCAATGATGTTTTGTCGCTCTGCATGATTATGGCCATTATTGCTCTCTTAGTTTGTCGCTCCCAGTCTTTTGCTAGCCTCCACAACAAAGTATGAGTTCCACTCATGCATCCAGCTCCCTAAACCAAGTTATTCCAAAGAGTCCACCATACCTACCTACTAGCTTATGCTATTCCAAGTATATTCATGCTTTTGTTTACCTTCCAAATTGAACTTGTTATGAGAAAACTAGTGATTAAAGCTCTCACGAACTTGATGGCATACTTTACTTTTTGCATCTAATAAACTTGAACCATTAGGTCCTTCTTTGTTGCGTATATGCTTGCGCTTTATAAGTTGAAATTAGCAGAACCATGTTTCATGGGGAACGCTTTCAACATTGCACTTGTACTTTGTACCCCGTTGATATCATGTTCTTTTGCTTATGTATCCCGGCGGTGTGAAATAAAAGTGGAACTTGTAAGATCATGGAGTTTGTATGTGTGTTAGAGAAATGCCTGGGCCGCTAGCCTAAGCCATGCCTAATCATGGTGGAAACTTGTAGCATCACCATAATGAGCACTCTATGAAGCATCCTCAATAAAAACCTATGCAAATAGCAAATAAAAAGATTGCTGAGATGCTCATTGTCTGCTTGCCTTGTCATTTTGATTATGGGAAAGCTCCCGTATCATGTGCAAGGGTTACCCCGTTGGCGGTTCTTAATGATACACATGTACTTACAATGACAAGAGCTTACTCGTGACTGAAGTTGAGTAGCATGAGAATCGGTCTTCGTAAGGAAGGGGCATGAGATTTCGGTTTATAACTTGTCAAGCATATCGTCTTAGTTGTGTCACTTTAACCTTAATCACCTTCAAGATGCTTATGATAGGGGCAATGAGAGCTGAAAGCTAAAAAGTACCATAATTTTTGGAAGCTCTTTATGAGACTTGAATCCCTACTTCCTTCTATGAAGGCCTTTCTTTTAATTTTATGCTGAGTCTCCACCTTCTATCTTTATGCACCTACTTTGAGAGCATAGTAGCCATTCTAAGTTCTATGTGCATTGTCCCAAGACTAGTTGATTGATGCATAACTTGATGTTGCTTGTTTTAAACTATTTGTATCTTATGAACTTTGAAGGTGTCCTATGCATTTATATTTGCTACTCTATGAGGGACAAGTTGAATACTATTATGCTATGTTTTCTTTATGTGAAACAAACAAACGTCTTGCAAAGCATTATTACTCATGAATCTTTTGTTTGTGCCTTTTCATGTTGCATCATTGTTTCTTTGCTTATTGCTAGAACTTTGTCTTTCATGTTATGATTGAAGTACTATGATCCCAGCTTTGAATGTTTTGCAAATACTTTGATCAAGTCTTTGATGGTGCATGTCACCTCAAAAATTATTCTTTCTTTTTATCACTTACCTACTCGAGAACGAGCAGGAGTTAAGCTTGGGATGTTGATACATTACAAATGTATCTATAATTTTTGATGTTCCATGCTTGGTTTTATCCATTTTCTTGTGTTTTGTTCCAACTTTGGAGTACTTTTCATATGATTTCTTGGACTAACCTATTAACAAGAGCCATAGTGCCAGCTACCTGTTTTCTGCTGTTTTTGGTTCTAGGAAAGTCAGAAAATGTATTCTCGGAATTGGACGGGACAAAATCCAAAGTGCCTATTTTTCCAGAAGTCATCAAGTGCTAGAATACGAGACGGAGAGGGGCCAGGGAGCCACCACACCACATGGCCACGTGGCCAGGCCTGGCCCGCTCCAGGGGGTGGTGTGGCTGCTCCCGGCACCCCCTCGGCCTCTCCTTCCGCCCATATATTGCCCTCGGGACGTAAACCCTAAGGGCCCGATCAAAAATCCACGAAAGAGTCTGTAGCCGCCGTCATCTCCATCCCTAGATTGGGAGGGATCTGAAGCTCTTCCCGGCACCCTGCCGGAGAGGGGAATTCACCCTGGAGGCCTTCTTCATCACCATGAAAGCCTCCGATGTGATGCGTGAGTAGTTCATCCTTGGACTACGGATCCATGTAGTAGCTAGATGGCTGGTTCTCCTCCTTTGTGCTTTCATGTTTAGATCTTGTGAGCTCCGTTCATGATCAACATCATCTATTTGTAATTCTGCATGTTGTGTTTGCGGGGATCCGATGGATATTGAGATGCTATTTCAGATTGATTATTGATTCTATCATGTCTTTGTTATTTGTGATCTTGCATGCTTTCCATTGTTACTAGCTATCTTGGCCGAGTAGATGCTAGCAACTCCAAGAGTTAGTATTTATGCTCGATAGTGGGTTCATGCCTCTGGTAATCTGGGGAAGTGACAGAAATCTCTAAGGTACTAGATGTGCTGTTGCTACTAGGGAGAAAACAACAATCCTTTATTCATAGAAAAATCATATTGTTTACTTTACACGCAGTTCGTAAAGCAATAATCTGTTGCTTGCAACTTAATACTGGAGGGGGTTCGGATGATAACCTGAAGGTGGATTATTAGTCATGGATGCAGTTGGATGGCGGTCTATGTATAATGTTGTAATGTCCAATCAAGTCTCAAAGGAGTCAAGATGATTAGTATATGCATGTATTGCTTTCTCGGTGTTTGTCAATTGCCCCGCTGTAATTTGTTCACCCAGCATGTTATCTATCTAAGGAGAGCCACCTCTAGTGAACTATGGATCCCGGTCCTCTTTTCTTTACATACAATCTATAAACTGTTTACTGCTTTGTGTTCACTTTCTACAAACTTTTACTTCTTTCCATTCGATACGTTTAATCCTTTGTTTTCCGCAAAACACGGTGAGATTGACAACCTCATCGCAAGTTGGGGACAAAGTTCTGTGGTTGTGTTGTGCAGGTCTCCACGTTGCTACTAGCACCGGTAGTGCGCCCTGCCAAAGCTCAGCTAGTAACACCTTTGGGGTGTTTCCTTGCTCCTACTGGTTCGATTAAACCTTGGTTTCATAACTGAGGGAAACTTGCTGCTATGCTCATCATACCTTCCTCTTGGGGTTCCCAACGAGCTCTACATCAACCACGCACCAGCACTTTTCTGGGCGCCGTGCATTGAGCCATCAGTGCCCACGCTGAACCACTACGAGGCGGCGATGTTTGCGTACTACGGCATCCTCGCGCCGCCGCGCGCGACCGTGCCCGCCGGATTTCGCATCAGCGAGGCGGGTGTGCCGGTGGCTCCGCTACTCAACCCCCGCGGATACGAGATGGAGTACGTCATCGCGGAGCGTCACCGCTAGCTGCCCGCGTGGATTAGGGCGTTGCCCCGGTACGCGGCGGCCAGCCAGTACTGGCCCCGGTTGTTCAAGAAGGAGCGGAAGGCCAAGCTTGGCAACCGCATCGTGGACGGGCGCCTGGTGCACCCGGATCGCCGCAACCAAGAAGGTCGGGAGATGTTCTGGTCCGTCCCTGGACAGACCATCTACACCGCTATCGACGCCGCTAGGCGCGCCGAGGAGCTCCGTCTCCCGAACAACGACGAAATCGTGGAGATTTCGTCCAACGACGACGAGGAAGCCGGCGGCTCGGAGGACAACGGCAGCGGAAGTGTTGTCGACTAGGAAAATTTGTAAAGTCGCATCTTTGTATGGAAAAATTTGTGGTCGAATAATAAAATGTCACAATTTAGATCTTTGTCTCAATTAATTTGTGAAAGATTTTTTCAAAAATACTAATCAATTCAATTTCTACCTCGAATTAATTTTTGCCTCGAATTAATTTCTGCCCCAAATTAATTTACATTAATTGTCCTGGACTGCTGACCGTCGCGGGGTTTTTGGTCCCGGTTCGTGGCATGAACCGGGACCAATGCCCCGCAGAGCGCCACGTGTGCCGTCGCGGGGGAATTGGTCCCAGTTCATCTATAAGCATTGGTCCTGGTTCGTGGCATGAACCGGGACCAATGCCCAGGCGGCATGAACAGGGACCGGTGCCTGGCATTGGTCCCGATTATGGAAACAAACCGGGACCAATGGATTTTGGGCGCCGGACCAAAGGCCCTCTTTCTACCAGTGGGTGCTCCGACTGTAAATTCACTTGCTATCTATAGAGAAGTTCACATCTTCCACAGTGGAAGTTCAGAAAAGCCCCCCCAACCCCCGCCCTCCCCCCTCTTCCCACATGAATCTAGTGCTCCGACAAGAAGTTCACTTGCTATCTACCGAGAAGTTCAAATCTTTCACCACGGAAGTTCAGAAAGCCCCCAAACCCCCCCCCCCCCAACCCTCCCTCTCTCTTCCCACGTGAATCTGGTGCCCAGACAGAAAGTTCACTTGCTATCAATAGAGAAGTTCACATCTTTCACCGCGGAAGTTCAGAAAGGGTTGTAGAATAGTTATCCTACAAGGGGTTGTAGAATCGCATACTATATATATATGTATTTCTATAATCCTTCCACATACTACTAACCAAAAGATAAATAACATACATCAAGGTTCTCCTTGCAGAGTAGATTGAACGACATCTAATCATCCTAACAAAGCTACATGCTTTTAGCAAGAGCATGCACTACTGTCACAACGAAAGAGGAGGAGAGTGACCATTGAGACGGGAACAAGGAGAAAATTTTCAATCCTCACACTCTAACGTCTCTAACGTCTTCCACCAGTCCTTCGTGGAGGTGAACGAGGGAAGGACCGAGGCGTCTGTGGCCACCGCAGTCAGTTTTTCATGTACTATGTCGCTGACCGCGCCCCCCATGCTGGTACAACTAGTAGACTTTGTCGCCGACCAGCCCTTCATGTACTTGATCAAGGAGGAGCTCACCATCGCCGTGGTCTTCGCCGACCAAGTCGCCAATCCTTCACTCTAGATTTTAATGCTCTGCTCATGTCTCGTCTGACGTGCTAGTCCAATTTTTCTTGTAGTTATATATTCACACTGTGTTTTGCAATTTCTGGGTAGTCATACATAGTAGCTTTGTCTTTGTAATATGTTCGAAGGATTTGGGTTACCATGATAGTTAGGTGCCACCATCAACAAAGCTGAATCACATCTTCAATTTTCGAAGGAAATCTATACACTCTCTCCATAACTCATCCACTCACTACTAAGTATTGTGCAACTGGTGTCAATATGGAGAAGCTCTTTTTTAATCTTTTTTAATTTGGTGAAGAACTTTTTTAATCTAGACAAAGTAGACCAACAACAAAGACATACACCAATGCGTAAAGTAAATTGATGAAATATGGATAAGCTATTTTTTTAATCTTTCTCTAACTGTACAGATAATGATTACTCATCGCTTTATATAGACTAAAGGCTTTATATAGACTAAAGGGATAGATGGATAAATTTCCACTTAATATTAAATGTGGGGATTGACTTGGCCCAATCGTTGCCACCGGAGTGGGATCTTGCACGCGACCCAAGTTTTCGAACACTCCCCGTTGGATGTTCATCTGTATATTCGTGTTTCAAAACTCTGAATAATTCGGTGGGAAAAAAGTACATCGTATACCTTTTGGCTTTTGCTATGTTGCAGAATTGCCTCGTTAAAAATCTTATGTGAGAAACTTCGTAAAAACTCACTCAAGAAAAACATTATACAATTCACTTAACTATGAAGTTAAGTAGTCACATCGGGATAGAGATTTTAGCAATGAGTTTGCGAAGATTCCAGCATGAACCTAGCATCTCTCTAAGTCTCGTCTACCAATTTCGCGAACACATCTCTCGAAAGAGGATGCTGGAAATGACTTGTTGAATAAATCAACAAGATTTTTACGTGACCTAGTTTGTAAGATCTTTACTTCGTTCATCTTTTACAATTCATGTGCATAGAAGAACTTGGGGTTGATATGTTTCGTAAGATTGATCTTCACATAATCCGTCTGGATTTGTGCAACACAAGCAACATTATCTTTAGAGATAATAGTTGGGGTTGTACCGTGTTTAGCCCACATGACATCTGGATGTCGCCGACCATCCGCCGAAGCTATACTAAAATTTTTAGGTGTCATGAAAAGTGATACCTCTAAAGATCATGCATTTCAGTCAAATTTGGATCTTTTTTTCCAGAGTCCATGATATAAAAACGGGTTAGTTGTGGGGCCTCAGGCTACGCTTGTCGTTTGACGCCAGAGCGGCTAACTTCATGATGATACTAGAATCAAAGACTACAGCAGATGTGGGGTCCATCATGTCCAAGGTCTACCAGAAGTCAATCCTTTGTGGAAGTGCATGAGGAAGAGATCGAGGCGGCCGCGTCGACATTAACATTTGTACTAGTTCATTTGGGGTAGCTTGCCAGTCCTTGTAGACTTTTCTATTGACCACCCCTTCATGTACTTGATCAAGGAGGATCTTGCTGGTCAGAGGTTTTTCCAAGCGAAGTCGTCAATCCTTCTCTCTGAAATTTTGGTGTTGGCTCATCGCTCATATCAAGGTGCACATGCCAATGCAATCTATTCTATTATATACTAAAAGCAATATAAGGATGTTATTCGAGGCGTTACGTTGATCCACATCACTTAATTTATCGTGATGGTCAGATCTGAAATTTACGGTTAAGATTTAAGTGAAAATTATTCGATATGTACCAGTTTGACACAATATATATTGATAAGTGCACCTGTTGGACACCCGTAATTAAGCAATATGACATCCAAAACGGACTTTCCCATCTAAAGGTTGCATCCGCTATATTAAAAAAAAAAGTTGTGTGCGCTCGCGGCTGGAAGCGTGGTGGTTGCATACAAAAATCTTGCTGGAACGTGGTGGCTTTGAACGGAAAAAAAAGGACCCAACTCATGTACAATGCCTCAAAAAGTGTACAAGGCAACCGGAATGAGGCAGTACACGGCTGCTGCTAAGTCGTGGAAATTGCTAAATTGTTCTCCCTTGGATGGACCAAGCTGGCCATTGATATTTCCCAGAGTACGCAAGGATACCATATTCATCTACCATGCTGGCTCGGCTACCGTTGGCGTCGTGCTCACACTAAAATAACGTCTTTCTAATGATACATGAGGGGCTAAATTAGCATAGACTCTCGCAACCAATTAAGAGAATATTCGGACTAATGGGACACATGACCAAGATTTTTCAAGAGGATAGGAAGTGTCATGTTGAATTGTTCTCGATATCCTTAAAAGTTACATTTGCATGGTCAAGTGATACATATGATTTATCTCCAATATCCACGTATCACGTTAATAATATTTGTATTAAGAGGACCTAAAAAGTGCACAAGCATAGTTATTAAGAATTGTTCATGCGGATATTATTTTGTTTGTATGAAATAAGTCTATGAAATTTTTTATGCGACTTTATGTGATGATAAAATATCATGATAACATCACATGTCATGCCAATCATGCAATGAAATTGAGGACTACTTAAGAGCCTTGAACTATGTTTTCTAGGTCAGGTAGTCATCTTGCATAACTGAAAAGTTCATTAGACCGACTGTGTAGAAACAATTGATTGAAGACTAGGATAACATAGAGATATTTAAATAAAAAATATAATATAACAATCGACGGTATTCTACAAAAAAATGACAAATTTATTTTACCACCGTCGGATCCACAAACTCATCACAAAACCCATATAGAAGTTTGGAGCCGCTCAGCTTCAAAGTTAATGAAGTCATCACATTAGTTGCACTATCGATGGGAATGCCCTTTACACTGGAATATATTCATTCTTAGTGATACAACGTGGGGCTAAATCACCACAAAATCTGGGATTCTCACGTGGCGATAATGTCCGCCCACTGATAGGATATTCCAGGTTAATGAGACATATGATGTATTGGATTTGATCACTGTTGGATTATGGCTACAACCAGGCTATTAACCATCCAATCATGAGTCCGTTTTGAAGACTACATATTTCCAACTTGAGTACAAAAAATAAAAACAAGATAAGTTTCAAAAGATGTTTTTGAATATTGTTCTCATGGATGCATTCCTTACTGTCGCCATAGTAAGACCTTGAAACATGGTCCAATTTGTTTATGTATGCAAGAAATAGTATATGGTCCTAGATTTTCAAGGATAGGATGAGATATGCTTGACTGTTCTCTGACACCTTACTATTGTTGTCTACAAAATTAGCCACACACCATGGCAATAATATTTTAAGTCAAGTGTATCTGGAAAGCATAAATCTTAATTCTTAGAAATTCCAATCATACAACAAAATTGATGACTAATGAGAGAGTCTTAACTATGTCGCAAGCCACATAGTCATGTTGCTTGACACAAAAATCCATGTCACCGAGTGTGTAGAACCAGACATAATGATCATTCGCTCACAAATTTAAAATGGTGAAATATGATAGATGTATACATGATATTTTGTTGACCATGAAATTTTCCATAGGTGTATATCATTTTTGTTTCATATCACATAATGTGATAGATTCATGCATCTGTAACTTTGGCTACCGATGTTAAACCTGTACGCTCAAAATAAAATATCTTTAGCATCATATTAATATAACAAATATTGCAAGGTAAAAATGGACATTCATGTTTCTAAAACGTGGCACATTTTTGACATGGAGTATGGAACTAAGAGAAAGAAACATCTAAACAAGGTATTTATGAGAATTTAATATGGCCCAACTATTAGGGGGGATAGATATTTTTCTTTCACTTCATTAATTTTTTATCGAAGTCAACTGGCCTCGCATACCGATCCATGGTCATATAAAACCAATAATTCCTTTTTACTTATCTAATATAATTTACAAAACACACACATGGATCTCTTGCCATATGACATAATAATCATTCGATTGCCAAAATTGTTAGTAAATACGTGATACTTTATTTGCTATAATATGTGCAACAGTTGTAGAGCATTTTAGTTCTTATCACATAACAAGCGATAATGTGATGTCCTTGAAACGATGTGATTATTTGTAGGATACTTACAAACCAGTAAAGATAACGCCCTCGCATTTGCGAGGGCCACCGTGCTAGTTGTCCTTATAGTAATATGTGTGTTTTTGAATTTTTGTGTAGTCATATTGACATATTTCCGTTAGTGTGCATATCCTGCCTCTCCCTCCCCCCATCCTCTCGGACTATACTCCCACATTGGTTATGGTCGGATGCTCATGAGACAGTCAGATCTAGTACCCTGTTGAAGTTGTTTTTATCACTAATGATGATGCTAACCATCTGCCAAAATCTTGGACTAACGGTGGTTCTTCATGCATCACTCCCGCTTGATCCTTGTTATCACACTTCAATTGCTTTTCTGCCGCCTCACAACATTTGATGCCATGCCATATCTGTTTTGTTGGTACTGAGAGTTATTAAGAAGGTTCGTGGAGCCATAAACATTATCTTTGTTACACAACCAATCTGAACCGCACGATATGAATTGTGTGTTTGTTAGTTAACATACCCACATGTGCATGCACTTGAAGTTAGCTAGAGAAAAACACCGAGAACTAGAGCATTGTTAATGAGTTTCAAAGTCATGAACAATGGATATACGTGAACATCAGCCAACATGGAAAAGCTGCAACATTCAAAATGCATGCATGTAGATTTACAAATGATTTGTTTATTTTTAGAAAACTTGATATGTTAACTCGTGCACATTTGACCAAGAGTAGCACATGTTATCCTAATTAATGGCTACACTGAACCTGAAAACGTGTGTCCTTGTTGTGGTGGAGTAGAGGCTTTTGGGTACCTGACATCCGTGATGATGTGTCCTTCTTCAGCATACACTTTATATGGTCCAACCTCAATACGCAATTTCACTACCACGCTAGAGAAGGCTATCATTTCCCCTAGCTACTTCTCTCCGGATATGGAGGAAACTAATTACTTTGCACCGGAGTATCCACAAGCAATTGGCTAACTAACAAAAAATTGATTGAATCTCAATGATGGATCACACGACAATGAGTAGGGGGGATTTTTTATGTGGGGTTAACATGTAAGTGCCCATACTTGATGGACTTGGATTTTGAGAAAGAGCCGCGCTAGAGGCTTTGTCGGCTAATAAACAAGCACACGGGGGACACATGGTTTACCCAGGTTCAAGGGAAAAACCTTACTACTGCTTGTCTGCTCTTGATTGATGATGAACCGAAGGTTTACATGTTGGGGATATACTTTCCGGGTATCCTCATAGTTCCTCACTGACCAGGGTGGCCCACTTTGGGTTAGAGCTTTGCTTCACGGGTGGCCCAGTCAGGAGAGAAGACGGAGTCCAATCCGGTTACGGGAAGGCCCGGAAGACTTACTGACTTAGGCCCATAATGTTACTTGTAGTTCAAGATGTACTCTGTAACCAACTCTTAGTCTTAGCCGGATTGATCTCTCCTGTAAACCCTAGGCCGGATATCTATATAAGGCGTCCTAGGGAGAGCATTTAGGGCACAACACAATAGTCTACAATCTCAACTCGCACATGCGATACCCTTGTAACCCATATTCCGGCTCTGCCGTATTACTGGATTGCTAGCAGGAGTAGGATCCGTCCAAAGCCGGTGGATTCGAACCTGGGTACACTTGTGTGCTCACCGTCCCGGAATACCGTACGTCTCACACCCCTCTCTTCCGCACGCCTCGAGGACCTCCTCATGGCGTACTTGTCATCAATCCGACGACAGTTGGCGCCCACCGTGGGGCAAGTGAGCTTCGGATCTGCGTTCCAAGCGGAATCTGCAAGAATCGGAATCGGCGAGACTATCGCCATCGGTCGCATCCTCTACGCCAGCGACGTCCCTCTCATCGTTCTCGACGAGACTTGGATTCCGGCTAAGGAGGCCTTGACTGCCTATACAATCATGTCTTTCGGCGAGATCGATGTTTACATCGGTTTCGCTGAACCTGCCCAACCCACCCCATCGGTGATGATAGAGGCAGAAGAATCTTCTGGGTCCCCTTTGTCCCCGGAGGCGGCAGAGTTCCGGATCTCAGAAAACCCTAATCCCACCCAGCCCGCACAAGTTGCGGAGATAGTGGAGAAATCCGAGCCTGAAGAAGACCTCACGGCCCAAGTCGAATCTGGAGTGGATCTCCCTGGAGAAGCCATATCCTAGATCGACCCACCCGTGGAGATCGAAATCCAGGAGGAGCACATCAACGACACTAATTCCGGATCTGACGATGCCGGGACAGACAGGCCTTTCCTCAGGTACACACTAAGACGTATGATACTGCAAGGCGCTAGCGCAGATGCAATCCTCTAAACCATTAAAAGTTTCGATATGGCTGATCGCGAAAGCCGCAGGTACCTCAGGAAGCATGCGTTGCACTTCGTCGGATATGTTGGATCCGGATCCGGCTCTGCCGATGCTGGAGAAAACACCGACTCGGTGCTGGATACAATTGGAACAAACGCCGACGTTCCCGCATCCTCGGATGAATCTATGACGTCGGCAGATTTCCGAAAGTTCTCCGCGGAATATGAAGAGGAGTACAACTCCAAAGCTACAGAAGAAGGAGAAGCCATGGATGAAGGATCCGGGGAACACTCTCCCAAACTGCAGGATGACATGGACGTCGGAGATAATACCGAGGTCCAGATGTCTGAAAGTACCGCTCAGAGCTTGACTCCGGGAAACGGACCCAAAGCCGTCTTTGCTACCGGCGCTGCCAAGAAGGCAAAGAAGAAGAACAAGAAAAACAAGACCCCGGCAAAAGACCCTCTGACAGAGGAGGTGATTGCCAAGGAATACGAGGAAGACTCGGATGGAGCACTTATCCCAGACGAGCCAAAAAAAGAAGCATCGGTGGATGGACACGTGATCACAGAAGGTGCGCGTAAACTCATCGATGCCGCATTAACCACACCTATCCCTACAGCTGCAGAACTTACTGTAGATGAGCTGCACGAAAGGGCCCAAGCCCTAGAAGCGCGTCGTCAACAACTCCTCGATGAAGCCAAAAACATCGAGGTGGAGAAGAAACGCATGTCAACCAAGGAATACATGTCTCGGTTGCATCAGAAGACACAGAAGCGTCACATCAATGATGACCAATTCCCACGTGTCCGTGCCGTCCTCTTCGGGGACGAGATGGGGAAGCCACAGAAAGACAGCAACGGAGATTGGGTATACCCAACCCCAGTACAGAATACCGTGGCAGCCCGAGAAATTCTATCGGCTAATCCAGGACCAGAGGAGATCCGTTTGGCATCAAGCTACTCAACAAGGGACTGGAGCAGCAGAAGGTTGCCCTGTCCAGAAGTCAAAAACTGGTCTCGGATTCTGACCAATGTCGCACAAATCCGGCATGGGCTGACGTAAGATCCCATTGCATTCGGGCGCAGTACCATAACCCCGAACGCAGGGAAGACAATTATTCAAGAACCGGATCGTCGGGACAGCATCGCAGAGCTACACATAACTGGAGCAATGTTTCTCCAGCGGCCGAGAAAGACGCGATCGCTGCACTGAATCCAAGGAATCCTCCCCGACGAGAGTTCAACGATCGAAAGGGAGAAGATAAGGAGAAATGTCGGGAGGAGGATTGTCAGAGAATTCCACCTCCTAGATATGAGAGCCATCCGGCTGAGCCTCACCATGGTGGGAACGAAGGACGAAGGAACGACGGAAACCACGCTGGAACAAGCCGGCAGGGGGCTCGTCGTAGTCAACAACCTCCCCGGAACCGGAATAATGACGCTCCGGATGGAGACCGGCGATCAGCCGGAAACAATTCAGCTGCCCCACCCCCTCCACCAGGCAGTTATCACAACGGCCCCCAAGGAGGGCAAGGAGGACGACATGGCGGAGGAGGTGGTGGCAGAATCCGAAGTCCGGCTCCAAGGCACTACAGCCACAGCCGACATTTAGGACGATCTCTATCCCCAAACGGCGCAAGGCACAGGATCAACTCCAACATAGAGGCTCAGTGCTATGAAAACGATGACGTGTACGTGGGCCCAAAGTGCTTCGGACCACGCATCAGAGCTACAAAATTCCCGGAAGGATTTGCTATCTCAAGACATATCCATGCCTACGACGACATTGCTCGGCCAGACACCTGGTTACAGGACTTCTTCCAAGCTTGCTGCATCACTAAAGGCGGAAACAGCCTGGTCGCACCCGATATCTCCCACTTATGTTGCGGAAGACGGCACGATCATGGCTCAATGAACTTCCGGCAAACACCATCCACAACTGGTATGACTTGCAAAGTGCGTTCTTTTGGAATTTCGAAGGCACATATCGAAGGCCCTGTTCGGTCGGAGACCTACAACGTTGCACCCAGAAAGCCGGAGAAACTTGCCGGGATTACCTCGGATGATGGATCGACACCAAGAACTCCTGTGAGGGAGTAAACGATCAAACTACGATTGAAGCTTTCATCGCAAGACTCCCAATTGGTCTACTGCGTCACCGCTTGAAATGTGACAAGGTCACTGATTTGGGAGAGATGATAGAAATAACGAGCAAGTATGCAGATGCTGACAACGATGCAGAGGGATTACTCAATGTCCTGGCGGTACCTCAGTCAGCAAAGACAAAGCAATAGGCTCAGAAGCGCAAAAACACCTCGGAAGAAAAACCCAACACGGAGACAGCGATGGTCACTACTGTTTCTGGGTCTGGAGGACGAGGAGGACGTGGCGGAGGCCGCGTGCGTGGCCGTGGGACATCAAGGGTCCAAGGTAGAGGAGAGCAACAACCAGGCAAAACCTACACTTGGGCCGACATTGCCAATAACCCATGTGTGCATCACTTTGACGCCAATGGGGGCTCGTCCCACACCAACGCTGAATGTCGTTTTAATGACGACATCAAGAGAGATGATACCGCGGGCTACAAAGCTAAGCGGAGGAAGGGAAAGAAAAATCCAGAAAAAGACAAGGAGACCAAGGAAGATTCCGACATGGAGGAAGCTGATGCTTCAAATCCCAAGTCGGAAGGGAAGAAGACTTTTCCCACCAAAAAGGACACTTACGTCACCTTCCTCGCATCTCAACTAGCAAAGGTCAAGAAAGCAGTTCTCCACGAGCTCAATGCAACAGTTCCGACTGTCCCTCAATATCTGGACTGGTCGGAGGTGGCAATCACATTTGACCGCGCTGATCATCCGCCTAAGCTACACAGGCGAGGAAAATACGCCTTAATCGTCAATCCACTTATTGACGGTTATGGTTTCTCCAAGACCCTCATGGACGGCGGTAGCAACATCAATATTCTCTATGTTGAAACGCTACGCTAGATGAAGATCTCGGAAACACAGCTGAACCATAGCTTTGTGATCTTTCACGGAGTTGTCCCAGGAAGACAAGCCAATTCCCTGGGAGAGATCACTTTGGACGTTACTTTTGGAACTCCAAAGAATTATCAGACGGAGGCACTTTCCTTCGAAGTGGTCCCGTTCAAGAGCGCATACCATGCTATATTCGGATGTCCGGCTTACTGGGCTTTTATGGCTCGTCTGTGTTACATTTACAATATGATGAAAATTCCAGGTCCCAACGGCGTGATCACCATCAGGGGAGACCCGAAGAAAGCGCGAGAGTGCGAGGATGGAAATGCCACCTTTGCTGAAGTCGTGCTGCACGCCCAGGAGTACCAGGAGATCAAGAAGAGCATAGATCCGTCCGAGATGCCCGCAACGAAGAAGGAGGTGACAAAGCCAAATCCGGAGTTCAAGGCATCAGAAGAGACGAAGACGACGCCGTTGAAGGATGATGACCCCTCCAAGGTGACCCAGATAGGTGTAGGCCTAAGTAGCGCATAGGAAAGCGCGCTTGTCAAGTTCCTCTAAGCAAATCAAGATATCTTCGCATGGCAGCCATCTGACATGACCGGAGTACCTGGGGAACTTGCCGAGCACTCTCTAAATGTAAACCCGAACGCTAAACCAGTCAAACAATCCTTACGACGGTTTGGCGATGAAAAGCGTAAGGCAATAGCTAAGGAACTAGCGCGGCTCGAGTTAGCCGGTTTCATAGAAGACGTCATCCACACTGAGTGGTCGGCCAATCCTGTAATGGTCCCTAAAAAGGACACCACTGATTTAAGGATGTGTGTTGATTATACTTCCTTGAACAAGGCTTGTCCAAAAGATCCGTTCGCTCTACCTAGAATTGATCAAGTTATCGATTCTACGGCAGGCTCGGAACTCCTCTGTTTTCTCGACGCATATTTCGGTTATCACCAAATCCGGATGAAGGAATTTGACAAAGTCAAAACTTCATTCATAACCCCTTTCAGAACCTTCTGTTTTGTTACGATGCCCTTTGGGCTGAAGAACGCAAGAGCTACGTACCAGCGCACGTTGCAGCATTGCCTCCATGACAAACTCGTACGCAATGTACATGCATACGTGGATGATATCGCGGTGATGTCCAAAAAGAAGGAAACGCTGATTTCCGACTTGGAGGAGTCGTTCGCCAATCTACGAAAATACAACATCATGCTTAACCCAAAGAAATGCTTCTTTGGAATACCACTCGCCTGAAGGACGTACAAAGACTAACTGGTTGCATTGCTGCAGACAGTCGATTTGTAAGCCGGCTTGGTGAAAGAGCCGCACCATTGTATAGACTCCTGAAAAAGATCAAGGATTTTGTCTGGACCGACGAAGCTGAAGCTGCACTACAAGATTTGAAAAGAGTACTCTCATCTGCTCCTATCCTTGCAGCGCCGGAACCTCAGGAACCGATGTTGCTTTACATTGCTGCGACAAATAAGGTTGTCAGTATCTTCATGGTGGTGGAGAGACCAGAGGAAAATCAGGAACACCTGGTGCAGCGTCCGACGTACTTTGTCAGCAAGGTCTTGACAGAGTCCAAACAGCGGTATCCACATTATCAAAAGTTGGCTTACGGTGTTTTTCTAGCATCTCGTAATCTACGACATTATTTTCAGGAGCATCCAATTACCGTGGTGATCAAAGCTCCCATGAGAGACATAATCAACAATAGCGACGCCACAGGACGCGTCGCCAAATGGGGAATAGAACTCTCAGCTTTCGACATTGAGTATAAACCTCGGACATCAATCAAATCCCAGATCCTTGTTGACTTTGTCACTGATTGGATAGAGACCAAGGAGAACATGGCCCTCCCTGAGTCGGAATATTGGACCCTCTTTTTCGATGGGTCTAAGGCTCGAGGGGGCTCGGGGGCTGGCGTGGTGCTCAAATCACCCCAAGGAGATAAACTTTTATACGTGTTGCAGATCCACTTCATAGTGACAAACAACATTGCCGAGTATGAAGCACTGCTGCATGGAATCCGGATTGCGAAGGATATTGGCATATGACGTTTGATGTGTTACGGAGATTCGGATCTTGTTGCTCAGCAAGTCTTAGATATTTGTAATGCAAATAAACACATC
The DNA here is from genome assembly GCA_910589775.1 of Avena eriantha. Classification (NCBI taxonomy): domain Eukaryota; kingdom Viridiplantae; phylum Streptophyta; class Magnoliopsida; order Poales; family Poaceae; genus Avena; species Avena eriantha. The sequence goes on from OU342746.1 coordinate 332,513,550, forward strand.
GCAGCATATAAAGCTATCGTGGATAATCTATCTAAATCGTTCGAAGGGTTTGAAGTTCAACACATCCCTCGAGCAGAAAATGAGAAAGCAGAGGCACTATCTCGCATAGGCTCTACGCGGAAAGAGGTCCCGGATGGCGATTTTTTAGAGCACCTCAAAGTCCCTTCGATAAAGGGAGTAGATGAGGAATATCTGACCAAATCCGACTCACCTTTGATAGCAGTTCTGGCTATAATTCCCAGCTGGACTCAACCCTACCTCGATTATTTGGTAGATGGCAAATTACCCGAAGACGAGGTGCTGAGTCGACAGATCATCCGACGAGCAAAAGCCTATACGATTATTAAAGGTGAGCTCCATAAAAGGAGTGTTTCTGGGGTCTTTCAGCGATGTGTATCTCGGGAAGAAGGAGTGGAAATCTTAAGGGAAATCCATGAAGGCGAGTGTGGTCACCACGCTGCAGCCAAATCTTTAGTGGCAAAAGCTTTTAGACACGGATTTTTCTGGCTAACAGCTCAGGCAGATGCCGAATGATTAGTCAAGACATGCAAAGGCTGCCAAAAGTACGCCAAGCAAGCTCATGTTCTGGCTGATCAGCTGCGAACAATCCCTATAACATGGCCCTTTGCGGTCTAGGGGCTTGATATGGTAGGACCATTTAAACGAGCTCCAAGTGGATTTACTCACCTCTTAGTGATGGTGGATAAATTCACCAAATGGATTGAGGCTAAACCTGTCACTAGTTGTGATGGAGCAACAACCAAAAGATTTGTCGAGGATGTTATAATCCGGTATGGTTATCCGCATAGCATTATCACGGACAACTGGAGTAACTTCTCTATGGGAGAATTGGCTGAATTCTGCGACGAGCAAAATATCCGGCTTGACATTGCGTCAGTCGCACATCCACAGGCTAACGGACAAGTCGAAAGAGCTAATGGTTTAATCTTACAAGGCCTGAAACCGAGACTCGAAGCACCACTACGATGTGCTGCGGGGGCTTGGGCTGAGGAATTACCCTCTATAATTTGGAGTTTACGAACAAATCCGAACAGGTCAACAAGATACACACCTTTCTTCTTGGTCTATGGCGCAGAAGTAGTTCTCCCTAGTGAGTTAATTCATACTTCTCCTAGAGTGGCCGCGTATATCGAAGAGGATGCCGAGATTTCTCGACAAAATGATCTCGACTTAGTCGAAGAAGTTCGCGTCATTGCTGAAATGAGATCTACAGCCTATCAGCAGAAGTTACGCAAGTATCATAGCCAGAGAGTCCGAAATAGATCTTTCAATAAAGGTGATTTGGTTCTCCGGCTAGTGCAACAAAGAAAGCACAAACTTTCCCCAGTGTGGGAAGGGCCCTTTTTAGTTAGTCGAGTATTGCACAATGGATCGTACTACTTAACTGGCATGAGGCCAGTCAAAGAAAGACCTGCTACTAAGAAGAGAAAGAGAGCTAGAGGTAGTACAAATCCGGATGAGTTAGACAGACCGTGGAATATTGCTCAGCTACGTCCCTTTTATTCTTAGTTTATCCTTCTTTGTAATCATATATATGTACATGTTCTTTGAGAAATAAAAGTTTTGGTTGCCTCAAGTTTTTCTGAGAAGTTTTTACCATCTTATTTCCAAATGATCATGTTATAGTCGAAAATCCCAGAATGCCTGAAAGTACTTTATGCTCATGTTCGTTCTGGTCTAGATTTCCGGCTCTAAAACTGCTACCTTCGGGTATAACTCTAAAATTTCTAGTCTTTACTTTGGTTATTTGTCTGATTGCTGGATCCGGTATTTTCCGAGTAGTGAATTGTTGGTACTGGAAGCCGGCTTTGTTTTCGAGTTTAAACTGGTTTAGCAAGTGAGCTCCGTTGCTCGGCAAAGTTTCCAGCTAAAGGTTGAGCCGGCTCACGAAAGGGACGAGGCGGAAAGCCAGATAAACGATAAGTAGAGACGAAAAAATTTAAGTGCTTATGAAAATATTTCAAGCACACAAAAAAAACAAAGCTACAAGTGCTGAATAGATAAAAAGCTTAGCACTAGCAAAAGTCAATAGTACTTAATATTTACAAAACACATCATGTATTTCCGAAATAATACATAGTTTTCTGGTCTATGATGCAGGAGGAGATGACGGAGCTGCCGGCTCGCTGGTTACTCCGCCTTGATATCGTTCCGAGATGTCCGGATCTGAGGTGGTCCGTTCATCGTCGGAAACTTCTTCGGTTTCTTCTGGAGGAGGTGGTGGAGTAGATATGCGGGTGAAGAAGGGGATCTCGTAGCTGGTCAGATCAGCTACGTGGCACCCGTATCCGGCACAGGAGTGCATGATTGCTTGAAGGTCCTGCTCCTGGCCGTCTTCGTCTACCTTGCAGTACCCTCTGGTCACTTGCCATATCTCGATGTTTCCATGGTGGCTCATGACCATGGTGAGAGCGTTCTGCGTAGCAGTCCGCGCGTAGGACATGTTCTAGTCCCGAACAAGCTGCGACATCTCCTTGGCCTTGTCCTGCACCTGAAAATCCGACATGCTTGGCATGTCCGGAAACCTGAGAGACTCGCCAATGTCCTCAATAGACTGGCGGAAGTCATGCAGAAGATCACTGACTTGGGTAAGCCGGTGGGTGTCGGGCTCGGAGGAGGAAGAGTCCGTCAAGTTCAGAGGACCTATACACAAAACAAGTCAAGAAAAATCCGACATTGATGAAAGTCAAAGAAATGATAAGTCAGACAGATGGAACGTACCAAGAATGACGTCGTCAATCTTGGTCTTCTCCGCCCGAAGACTCTGGAGTTCAGCCCGGAGCGCCTCGGAGATATCCTTCTCTCTGCCAAGCTCCTTCTTGAGGTCCGAGATAATTTTATCTTGAGTAGCGATCTTGCGATCACGCTCTTCAGTGGCCATGGAGGAGGATTCCAGGACTTGAGCTATGCTCCTTTCATGATCCGCCTTGAGCTTATCCAGCTCTTGGTGAAGTCCCTTGTTCTCCACCACCAGGGTCTTGAGGTTCTCGGCCTCTTCAATCATAGCAATGGATTGTTTCACCAGCGTTGTAAGTAAAAAAAGAACAACAGTTCAGAAAAAGTTCGGCACTCAAAAAGCAAAAGACAAGGTTTGAATCTCGGAATGTTTACCTTCGGCTTCATCCTTGGCTACTTTGAGTTCGACATTTTTAAGCCGGAGAGCCTTGATCTCTCTCCGCTTATTGCAGACATTGGTAAGTAATTCCTGGTTATAGGAACATACTTTCTGTAAGTCAGAATACCCAAAGTCAGAAAGCTACTTAAGACTCGGGCTAATATTTTTTGCTAAATATCAGCACGAGCCTTGGGGGCTACACTAGTTCATTCTTTGGCATCCTATTGAAAGCATACACCCGGATTCTATATCCTACTTCATGCTTGGGGGCTAGAGGATATGATATAACATAATGTAAGAACAAGAGTTGGAATTCCGACTTACATATTGCTCGTAGGTAAGTTTATCTAAACCCGCGTTCACTTCAACTGCCACCTTCTCGGCAAGAGTAAGAGGGATCACTGGGGTTGTTGGAAGCTCGCCAGCCCTAATCCTCTCGTCGTGAAGGCGGACTTGAGCAAGAAGGTCGGAGAACTTGACGTCCTCTGCTTCTTGCGCTTCCTCCTCGGGGGATAGATGGCTTTTGTCTAGGACTTGCCTGGCCAGCCGCTGGATCTCCTCTGCAGATTTCCAGGACAGGCCAAACTTGGCATGTCCCGGATTGCTGATGAGGTTGTCGACGAAGACTTCAGCCGAGGGATCATTACCCGAAGAGGGTTCACCCTTATCTTGACCTGACGCACCCACGGTGACGTCAGTTTGTGACCCAAGGATCACAGGCTCTGTTGGAGGAGCCGGATTTTCTACAACCACCGGAGAAGGAATAATCACCGGAGTTGCAGAAGGTTGAGGGGCAGGAGTTGGAGGAGCCACGGAAGGAGAAGCTATGGTGAGCTTCTTCTGTCGCAGGGGCTTCGCAGGAATCCCTTTCCCCTTACCCTTGATGAGAGGCTTTGCTCTGAGAATGTAGTAAAGTCGGAAACATTACATCTCAGAAAGAAATTCCAGAAAGGTACAAAGGCAGAAGTTGTGAATGAAAGTTACCTCTTCACAACAGGCACTTCCTTTGTGCCAACAACCACTGTCGGAGCTTTGCACTTCTTGAGTGCAAGGTCCGGCAATGGGACCACTTCAGTCTCCTGAGAAAACTCAGGAGGATATCCTTCGAGTGGAGCAATCTCCAACTCAGGGAGGTTAGCAAGCTGAAAACAAGAAAGCATATCAGCATTGAAGTATATAACTTAAAGATTGAAACATATAAAAGGTGTATTGATGGAAGCTTACTGGCACCACGGGGTTTTCCGCCGTGTACATATCCTGAGAAATCTCCGGACTTCTCCTCTCGATCCGCTCCTTGATCAGCCACTTGATCTGGCTGATGTAGCCTTGAGTGGTGTAGGACTTGGGGCTGATGCGGAGCGAGTCTTTCTTGGAAGACGTGATGGAGTGCATCAGTCTATCCCCATGGTACTGAAGTGGCTAGATCCGACGTGAGACCCAGCACTAGACCAAGTCGGATCCCTTCAGACCCATGTGCTTGATCAAATATTCGATCCGCCTCTTCGCGAGGATCAGATCGTCGGTGAGAGCCGGAACAGCCTCGTCCCAGGAAGGCTAGTCCGTGGCGGCTCCGTCGACAAAATCCGGCAAAGCAGTAGCTTTGCCGGGAGCCGAAATATCCCTATGGTAGAAAAAAGTGGCTGGCCATTGTTTGACCGAGTCACTGGCAGAAATTTTGGGATATGCCCGGTCTCGTCTAAGTGAAAAGCTAATTGTGCCGGTGATGTAAGGAACACCGACACTGATGGAATTTCTCCGGACATGGAAATAGTACAGGAAGAGAAGCAAACTCGGCCTAATGCCGAGAAAGCCCTCACAAAGCGATGCAAATGCACTCATCTCTAAGAGAGAGTTGGGAGGAAGATTGTGGAGTTGAACTCCGTAATGATCTATCACCTCGGAGAAGAACTCCGAGGGAGGAAAAGACAGACCTCGGTCGAGATGGGTGCCGAAGTGGACCCGCTCGCCGTCTTGCGGGTTGGGGACGGTTTCGCCAGAGCCGCTCCGCCAGTCGCCGGCGGCTAGAAGTCCCTCCTTCTCCACGTTCTTGAGGCCGTCCTCATCGAGGGCGCAGGGGATCCAAATTTCCCGGAAGCTTTCCTTCTCCGCTGCTCCTTTCGCCGTCGCCGCCGCCACTTCTGCCGCCAAACCAGAGGAAGAAGACAATGAAGCCATTTCTCTGGTGAGAAGATGACCTAAAAGTGGCGGTGCTGGGAGTTCCTATGGGGGGAAGGACGAGAGAGCTCTGAGCGCACAAGAGGATTGGTAGGAAAGGAAACGGCAAAGACTGGTGGAAAGGAGAAGGAGAAATCCAAACCCCTTATATCCACCTAACTGCACCAAGATTCGTGCAAATGCTACAGTGTAACCGCCACGCGTCATGGAAAGAACTGGGAAGGACCCACGCGATGATTGCATCTCCACGATATCCACGCTCGCATTGAAAGGGCGCCTCGGTTCCGTGAACTGCAGACCCACCAACGGTCGTGCTGACGGCACGCCTGTCAGATGACGTGACTTGACCATGCTGTGTCAGGTGGCGTAGAAACCAAGTCCCGGCTTAGTTTAAAATCGAGCTGGAAAATCCGAGTAACTAATTGATAGGTCCGACTTATTTTTAAGACCCGGATCGTATTTTTTGTGAAGTTTCAGGAACCCTTCAAGATTCTGCAAAGCCGAAGATCAAGCTAGACGATGATAAAATCCGACTTTGGATCTTGGAGGCCTTCGGGGACTGCTGTTGGGGATATACTTTCCGGGTATCCTCACAGTTCCTCGCTAACCAGGGTGGCCCACTTCGGGTTAGAGCTTTACTTCACGGGCGGCCCAGTCAGGAGAGAAGACGGAGTCCAATCTGGCTACGGGAAGACCCAGAAGACTTATCGACTTAGGCCCATAATGCTACTTGTAGTTCAAGATGTACTCTGTAACCAACTCTTAGTCGTAGCCGGATTGATCTCTCCTGTAAACCCTAGGCCGGATATCTATATAAGCCGTCCTAGGGAGAGCCTTTAGGGCACAACACAATAGTCTACAATCTCAACTCGCACAGGCGATACCCTTGTAACCCATATTCCGGCTCTGCCGTATTACTGGATTGCTAGCAGGAGTAGGATCCGTCCAAAGCCGGCAGATTCGAACCTGGGTAAACTTGTGTGCTCACCGTCCCGGAATACCGTACGTCTCACACCCCTCTCTTCCGCACGCCTCGAGGACCCCCTCATGGCGTACTTGTCATCAATCCGACGACAATACAAGGTTGCCGAGATGGCAATGATGCCTAGATTTAATCTGACGGTGTGTGTATGAGAGATTGATTACCCTTCTCGTCTCTCCCTCATGGGCCTTATATGGGGGAGCCAGGTCTTGGGTTACATCCGAGTCTGTTACACATTGAGGGTGAATCCCTAAACATTCATGTCTAGTCCTGCCGTATTCATCAAGGAGTTGCATCCTTCATGGGATTGGCCTCACTAGAATCGTCATGGGATTCGTCGTTATCAACAGGTCGTCACGTGGGCCTCCTATTGGAACCAGTTAGGAAAACAGTAGGTGCCCACATGGTATACCTATGTCAGTAGCCCCCGAGTGTCCAGTCGAATCAAAGATTCGGATAGGAACTTAGCAGTTATTCACTCGAAAGTTTGTCGGTCTTGACTGAAGCTTTCTATTTAATTCATAGGGATTGTGGTACATGTGCCCGGTCATCCGATGGATCGGGATCAGTGAATTGATCTCCAACAAAATCAATAATGGCCTACTTAAACTCGAGTCCCTAGACTCGAATTCGGAAATTGCTGGTGTAGTTCGACTCACGCCGCAAAGGCCTGACTGAGCCGAACTCTAGTTTCAATGTATATGTACAATACAACACGAAGCCTGGGCGCTGGCGCTTATAGACGCCGAGACATAGCCTTAGTCGCCGTGGTCGCGCTGGCGCAATAAAAAAAGCCTCCAGGGATAACTATGTTAGGGATTCTGAAATGACGGCGGATTTTTTGGGGTGGCACAACGTGATCCACCGAGCTAGCGCTTTCACGGAAATATTGCGATTACACCATGACCCATGTAGGGCGACACTGCATACATGTTGTGGCATCCGTGAGACTATGACACAAAGATACTGCCTAGTCTGGTATATGTCGACGGATGTGTTAGTGCATAGCAATATAGTGAAATTGATAATTAATCCAGAACGTTTTGTATATAGATCACATATAGAAAAAAATAGAAAACTCATAATAAAAAAAATCATATCATACAACAGTGATACACATATATTGTTCAGATGCAAATTCATCACCCCAATCTAGTTCACATACATCTCTAAAAAACTAACTAACTATTTTATAACAACTGACTTAGATTTTATGCACTATCACCAAATATCCATCCTTTGCTTTAACTCGAAGGCACAAATATCTCCTTCCTGCATCTTCTTCTAAACAACAAAGTCTACCCAATTTGAAGTTAAGACGACAGTGTTGTCATTTCCATGCTTCACATGAACTTCTTGGATGGTCTCATTGCCACGGTATCTTCATGAATGTGCATGAAAAGTACTGCATATGAAGTAAGATACAATTATGGTTGTAGCAAGTGCGAACATCAAAAGGAAGAAATAAACAACTACTAGTTGTGGTAAGAAAGCTACCATATTTTGTTTGGAGCTGTTGTTCTTGTTCATGGTGCAAATTTAGTAGGGATTGTTGTCTTGTATCTTATGACTATCCTCCTCGGGTTTCTCCTTCTTAATCTAGTCATGTAGACATCATTCACAAACCTATAGCGAAGGCCGTACTTATCTACAACTCCAACATCTAATCCTGCAATGAATTTATATTACTTCACACACATACAAACAAGCATGTTAGTGATCTAGTGTCACCACTATACCTTGCATAGTAGAGGGCACGACCGGACAAGAGCTAGGTACCTTGTTAGGGTTGTTTTCCGCATTAGATATTCCTAACCTATAGAGTCCAACAACACTACCTTATTCTCTTAGAACAAAATTTTCAAACATATAGAGACCATTCAGATCAACGGGGCGTACCAGGAAGGACGCCGGAGTGGTTCGTGCATCAGCGATCGAGGGCGCCGGAGTCGTTCGCGCAACCGCGGTCGAGGTCGTCGGAGAGGTGATGGGTGAAACTAAGATCTAGAGGTGGGGAGTGATAGTGGGATTTGAAGCTGGGCGATTTCTTTAGGATAAGGTTGAGATCTAAATCTTGGTGGGATTGGTCGCTCTGGCCCATTAAACAAGATAGGTAGACAATAATAACAAAAGTAAATAAAGTACTTACACTTAGATAATAATTGTATAATATGGATCTGCAAAATAACACACGAATTACTACTCAATTATACAAAACATGTTCAAACTAATCCTCCTCAATATACTCAGTGGAGGTAACAAACTCTGCATTGCCATCTAGCAGGTCCTCCACATCATCAGTTTGAACTATCCGTCTCATTTTATTAATGAGGTCGAGCATCTCGTAGGAGAGGTCATGGCTTTCCTCCTTCTGCTCGTGGAGAAACTTCTCCGCCTCTTGTTGAGCTCTGGTATTCTGGAAGATCTTTCGTTGCTTGTGCAATGCCTTCTTAACTTTAACTCGATTCCAAAGACAACGCAACGTCCGCTGAAGGCGGATGGACTTGTGGCCCTGTAGTTAGGAACCTCCTGACGCATCCAAGGAACCTGCGTCCGGTGTGATGGGTCCATCGATGGTCATACATAACTCCGCGACATGGTGGAAGGCCACACACGCACTGAAGTTGTGTAGCCGTCTCAACCCCATTCCATTGTGGGTCGTTATTAATAGCATCAAGAGGTAATCTAGGTAGAATCTGCGGGATGTGTGATGAAACGAGATTCCCCTCCAATAGTGAAAACATAGATCGATCTCGATCAAGAAACCCCAAATATCCGTCTAAATCAAAATTAAAATCAAGAAAAAAAGGCTTACATCCATCTCATAGTCGATCTCTGTAGCGCGCCGCCTACCTCTCGTCGGATTCGACCTGATGCCAGCTGAATCTTTCGTGTAGAGAGAGTGAAGATAAGTGGGGATCAGAGTGGGGAGACAATGAAGAGTACGAAAGTGATACTTTATAACCGCCTAGTTGACTCCTACCTTCCGTGGTGGGGCTCAATGGTCAGTGGGACGGGGTTAACCTGCCAGCCCAGATGGGCCCACTTTGCAGATCGCGTATAATCCACGACGCCAGCGAATGTGCCTGCACCCAGTCAACCACAACAATAAACATCGCCGCACTTGCCAACCACCTAATGCAGCACAATGTAGTGCCAGTGTCGGTAATACCATGGCGTAAAAAATTGTGCCTCCCTCGATTGCCACCGCGACAACCCATCCGCCACGTATCCAACTATTCCCGGTTCTTTTCGCTTGTGCCGCGCAAAAAATCTACCGGGTATGGGGCGTATTTTTGTAGTGGTACCCAACACGTCCGTCGGGATTTTCATCACACTTGTTGGTGCAGTTTTTAACTGGTAGAGCATAGTAGATGCGATTGCCAATCCATCAGATTATATCTATAGGTCTTATATTTATGTCGTAGACACAATATCCGAAGGTTTATCACCGCGGAGGTGTTTTGGGTGGCTAAAGAGACGTTGTCTCTAAACTTGACATTGGAGTGTGCATGGGCGAAGTCGTCAATAATTTCGATTGCCGTAGGCATGTCATCATTGCGGATGTAGTATTTTATGTAGGGTGCGCGACCAGCGCTCCGTATGGGAGTAGCCCACGAGTGTCTGTTCGATTCGTAGATTCTAGCAGAAACTAAAAATCGTTGACTGAGATGGTGATGAGAATCTTGTTGATGCCATCACCTTGTCAAATGCTTGAAACGACGCTCCCTATGGGAGTAGCCCCCGAGGCCTTAGCCGAATCATGGATTTAGACGAGGGATAGGAGCGTGCCACTTGAAGTTCTTGTTAATGCGTGGCCATCATTCCAGTCTGGAGTAGCCTCCGAGTGTTTGGCCGAACCGTAGATTCGGACAGAGACTCAAGTCTTTGTACTTGATGTCTTCAGTTGATAGTATTATAGGCTTACACTGGACCCGGAAGTACATCGAGTGCACCAGCGCTTCTGTTAGGAGTAGCCCTCGAGTGTATGTTCGAGTCATAGACAGGCGCATAAACTTAGTCTTGGTCTTTTATCGTGGTTGCATCCGAAGAGTTACTCGATTTAGGCGCTCAGCTCTATGAATGCAGTCGAAAGTTCGATTGGATTCCATGGTGAGCTGCGTCTGGTTTGAATAGATGATGATGTCAGGGATGACGATTGGTGAGCTCAACCGTCGGTAGGGGTTACCTATGTCAATAGTCCCTAGGGATAGCTGCACATTTCCGTTTGGAGGATTTGGGCATTTATAGCATAATGATAATTAGGTCTCCGGTACCATTCATCAAGATAAATAATACATCTATGTTTTTCAAACGAAAACTACATTCATCATACATTTATAATTTTGAAGGGAAAACTACATTCTCTACAGAATCCATCCACTTGATACTAACCAAAAGATGAAGAACATATCGAGGTTCTCCTTGTGGAGTAGAATGTTATCGAATTGTCATAACAGACTTTTATGCTTTCTCAACAACACAACATGTCCTATTGTTGCATCGTGAATGGCAAAGAAATAGGAAGCGAACAAATTCCAAAAAAGTGAGCATGACATATCGATGGAGTTATGGAGACAACCCTCAACCCGGACCACGTCACAACAACGTCCAGCAATCATGCATGCTTGACTATGGAAGGATCTTAGGTAGGTGAGACAAAGAAGGGAAACAAGGTGAGAAGAAGGATAATAAGATTGGTCAGGTGAGGACGAGGAAACGAAAGGGGTGAAGGTAACAAGGAGGAGAATGATGATTCTATTCCTTGCTTTCAAGATGTTTATCATATCTAAAAGTTTATACATAATGTTTTGATTAAGATGAAGTTCTACAATATAACATATATATATGCATGTATATTTGTTCACTATTGTCATATTTTACTTATGTTTTGCGTGTCCATACTACACATATTGCCAATTAAAACACTTATTTGTTCCACAACATGACCCAATTAACTAATGTAAATAATTATTAGTTTCATGTCCTTGCTCTCAAGATGTGTATATCCTATCTAAAAAATTCTCAATAATATTTTAATTAAGATGAAGTTCTACATGAGAACTTCTACATGGATTTCAGGGTAGTTATATCACATCAACCCCTTAAACTAGTAATAAATAACACCATACTTGTCCACTAACCTAGGCTTTAAAGTTTTCCTTATCTGTAGCACATCAAGTTCCTTCTTTATTTGTATATCACACCAAACTTACATACGTGTTTCCCTCTTATATATACCACTTCATCTTCAACAGAGTAGCTCTATCATTTCACTGTATTCCAATTTGGTGACATTTTCTTATAACATCAAATAGGGTGTAGTCAAGAAATAGATCAAGGAGTGGGTGATGAAAGATATGAGAACACGTGGGAATATGAGACTTCAGGAGAGGTGGTAGAATAACGGTCCGCAAATCTACCTCTGACAGGATGCATTATCACATGATTTTAAATGTTACTGCACCCAAACGAGCATGTTGCGTAAGCTGGCCTCCAGCCTGGACCTTATTGAAAACGACGTGATGGATCTTAGGGCAAGGTCACCGTGGGTGTGTTCAAAGGCGCCAAAGTTCACCGTGTGATACAAGAAAAAGCTGAAGGGGATCTTGCATGGACTTAGGTTTATCCTGCCATTCGACACCACCACCACCGAATTGTCAAAGAGGCCATAATTGGCGACCATGTGGAGAAGGGCTTGGTTTGTTGTGTCAAGAGTATACATAGAGTCCTCTAAAGAGAACGAAGAAGCGACTGACACGGCTATAGCAACGACAATTGTCTATCTAGTTTTATGTATAGTTCGACAGGGGGATTGTGAGCAAGGAGGAGCTCACACGCGTCAAGGAGTCATTAACCCTAATCTCTAAGCATTGTTTTAACCCTAAGCTCCAAATTTAAATTTCGAAGGTACATGTGCCATGCGTTCTGCAAGCCCATGGTACTATGGTAGTCATTTCACCCCCAAAAAAGTTCAAGAGGTAGTATGTTCTAAAATTTCGTGCATTATTTTCTTTTTCTTCAGAATATGTTTGAAGGATTATTGGTATTTATACCATTGAACACAGATGAACCACACATCTATACTTAAAGGCTACATTTTCTTGTCAATCGATCCTCTCAGCTGGTAGAGCAGAGCATCAACTAATTGCCCTGAAGAGTTACAGTACATGCTTTCAACAACGGAGAATGTACTATTGCTGCGGCAAAACCCAGGTGAACACCAAAAAAACAGGCAACAAACTATTGTCACAATACGTGTGTCCTATCTATTTAGTTATGACAAGACCTTTACCGAAGGAGCCAGTAGATGCCTGACCCAAATTTGTCAATTTAGGGGTACTTAAATGCTAATCAATACGTCTTGCCACAAATAGTTTTCCCATATCTTCGGTAATGACGTTACTCCCGCCAAAACCAGAAGGGCAAACATTATTCAATGGCATGAAATACTGATACACATGACGTGGCGGAACTTTTCTCAACATTATTGGCGAAAACACTGGCATATTCACCTTAGGTTACTCGAATCACTTGATGGAAAGAGATGTTTCGATGAGAGAAACTCAACAAGTATTGAATGCCAAATCTTATAAAGTACCTTAAAATAGGAAAATGATAGGATACCCCCGGTTACATCGTCCAGTAGAGTAGTGGCACACGATTGTGTGGGTGGGCCCCATCCCACCAACACCTTATCCTCTCCCAAACACACATATCTCCTCCCATCTTCGCCTTTGTTCATGAATTCCCCATCGCGCTGCCTCGCCCATACCACTGGCCATCGCACCGCCCCAGTCCATCGCGTCGCAATGATAGGGAGCTCCGCGCGATGGCCTAAGAGGACTACATGTTAATGCGTCATCATGCCCTCGTTTGCCCCGGATTCGTCTACAACGTGGTCTCCAAGCTCTAGCCATTGGAGTGCACTATAGAGGGAGCCATCGGAGCGGTGGCACCCGCCAATGTTTCAAGGAGCTGCTATCTCACATCTCCTAATCCTGCTTTGTCCATAGTTTGATCCGCTCGCTAGAGTAGACCTGCCGGAGGGCACCATCCCTGATGCCAATTCCCCTGGCGAAGTTGCTCCTGGACCAAGGCTGGTGCAAGACGAGGGCATGGAAATATGGGCTTCTCTAGCAGATCTGTAACATAAATATATAGTTTGCGCTACATACTCACATTATTTTTGCTACTTTAGTGTTTTTAAAATGCTACAATGACATTTTTGTAAGCATTAACGACGGCGGAAAAGAATGCTACACAAGTCTACAATAGCATAATTTTTTATCGTATAATGCTACACATGTCGTCAAACTTTTTTATGATTCTACACCGACAAAGCATCTAGATGGAGCTCTCGGTCACGTTCACCAAGGAGAACCGCCCGGAGTGGGGTGGCAGACCCTACTAGTGATTACAATCCTAGATAGTGATTAAAAATCCTAGCTATAATGTATACCATCAATATCAAATTTAACAATATGTGTTCTACAATTGAAATTTTGAGTTCTACACTTTTTAAGTATAGCTTGGTCTATACCCAATAGTTACATACCGGATTGAAATAGTTCTTCTGTTTCGAAATGGAGTTTGATACTCTCGACCTCTTCATGCAAAGGATGCACACATCTTTTTAATTAGATTATTCAACAAAGCCTTACAAGAAGAGTACAAAGATCAACCCGAAACCTCCTTCCTAGTGACAACTCGCTACACTAACAAGAAGGATGAAGGGTATGTAAAAGAACAACGGATGTCTCCTAGAGGGGGTGGATATGTGTTTTAAAATAAAATTACGGTTTTTGATCTAATAAATGGGAATAAAACTAGCGTTTAATTTGTCAAGCACAAAACCAAAATTCACTAGGTTCAACTAAGTGCACCAACAACCTATGCTAAGCAAGACAAAGAACAAGGTGATATCAAGATAGATTACTTCAAACACGATGACTATAACAATATAAATTGCATAAGTAAAGGGTTCGGGTATAGCGATAAACGATGTACGCGGAGACCATAATTTTATCCTGAAGTTCACTTCCAAAGAGGATACGTCTCCGTTGGAGAGGTGTGATGGCGTAATACTCCCGGATCATCACAAGTGGCTCACCTTGAGGTGCGGTGGCTCGATGCTCACCCAAAACCACACAAGGCCTCACCCTAATATGCAGAGCACACTACTCACCGACGCCACAAAAGGCTCACCTTATTCTCCGAGTTCTCACCACAAAAGGAGGGAACTTGATCCACTATGGGACACTTGTGGTGGTTACCGAACCCATACAGGCTTGGGGAAATCTCGACAACTCAATTGCAGGTTCTCAAGAATCACCACAAAGGCCTCTAGCTTGATAAATCTCTACAACTTAATGGGAGGCCCCAAGAGAACACCACAACAACCACACAACTGTCTAGGATTACAAGAACCCAAGAGTAACAAGCCCATAATCTTTTACTCGCCGAATCTCCATAGAACATTCAAACCTATGCACCAAATGCAAAGGCAAGTCCTTCACTCCCAATTTACACCAAAGCTACAAAATCTATTGGTGGCATAAGAGAGGAAGAACACCAGAAGAGAACACCAAATTCTTCAAGATATAGATCCCAAGGATTCCTTACAGAGAAGGGATTTGGTTTGATAGGGTTGTAGATCAAGATCTCCTCTCTCAAAACCCTCAAAAAGATGCAAGAATCATAGGAGGGGGAAGAGGAGAAGACGAGCTATTGAAGTCAACAATGGAGTAGGAGGGAGAAAAAGATCTCAAAGGGTTAGGTGGGGAGGAAGAAGGTGGGGCTCCTTAAATAGGAGGCCCGAAATCCAACTGTTATGTCTAGTCCACACGGAAGAGGCACTACCTGATCAAGGTCCATCACTGCCGACCCTCCTCGGACATCAATAGGAGAATATACTCATGAGTCAGAAAATGGGTGGCACTGCTAGACCCAACCCTCGGGACTGCCACTGCCTCGGATGACCACCTGCAAGGATTGATGAGGAAGTAGAGAGGTAGTGTTGTAGCACTGCCTGTCCACTACCGTACCAAGAAAAGACCCGACTTCAATTAACCGGCAGTGACCACGACACTTGAAGTGGTAGTACCGCATGTGCGACACTATCGGGCAAAGATAAGCAGAGAACAGATGGGAAACTGCTTGAACCCACACGCGATAACTTGAGCATCTGAACTCTGAATGTAATGAAACCAATTTTGTTCAAAATATTAGATACCACCAAGGGAAAAAATATCAAGTATGAATATGTGATATACCTTCCAAGGTGTGGAGCCAGAAAACCTTCAAGATAAAAAAATGCAAAAAATATACAAGGAGAATCTATTTTTAATGAAATAGAGCTTGTTATGAAGATAACCACAAGCTCTATAACCTCTTATGGATAAGATTCAAATAACAACCAAGAAAGATAATGCAAGAATGCAAAGGTTTGAGCTCTCTTCGAAGGAAATGATCAAGCTACTCACTCGAGAGTCCCTCTTGATAGTACGGCTATCTATCCTAAACCCGGTCTCCCAAAAATTATACGAGATCGGCAAAAGAGAAAACCTATCAAGATCATACCTTTTCCTTAAGTATTCCACTTGAGCTTGATGTAGATGATCTTGACCTCCTAAAGATGAGACATCTTTATTGATTTCTCTTGCTCACGCTTTCTTGATGAAGACTTGCGAATTTCTCCCATACACCATGGAGAAACCTCTTCTTGGAACTTGTGTTTACCGATGCATGATCACCAAGGATGGCAACCTTCAAGAATGAGATCTTTTAGAGATGGTGCACCTTGATTTTGCACTCTGTTTCTTCTTTCTTCATTAGGATGCTCCCTTGAGGATGTATATGAGGAACTCCATCTTATTCTTCAAGACACTCTTGATCTTATTTCTTTCTTTTTCTTCTTTTTGTTCTTGTTCGTCTTCCTTTTTACCTTGAAACCAACATATGGTCCAAGCAATGTCAATAAACAATTCCTACAAGTGTAAGTCAATGAAAACATTAGTCCATAGAGATTATCATTAATTACCAAAACCACACGTGGAGCACACATCCACTTTTAGGGTGGCCATGAACAAGGCTATGTGCCCTGACATCACATCTATGCGCTTCATCTATAAAACTGAAGGCTTCAAACAGCTGCTCGTCAGCGAGCTAGAAGCACAACCGGTCCAACATACCCCCAATGCTAACCGATGCACACGCTTCCGAAGTTGCTACCGCTGTCTTCTGTGATACTACCTTTAGAAGAGGCCAATGCATTGACCTTGCTAGGCCTGCCGCCAACGCTACCACGATGCCAGACAACACCAGCGCCCTGTACATGTCCAACATCATGCACCTTCGTCTGTCAAGACTCACCTCCGTCTATGTAGTAGAAAAAATGCTCCATGACTAGACCTCTCTAGCTAGAAACGTGTTCCAAAAACGAATCCCTTGGGGAGGGAGAGCGACACATAAATCATCACCATCGTCCAATCTGGGAGACCTGGGTATAGGGTTTCCCCTAGAACGTCTAGGCGAGGGTGGAAAATCGCAACAAGATGCTTTTGTAACTCTAAAACAAGCTCTCCCCAATGTGCCGTGCTGGCAATGCCTGATTTCCCCAAAAGAATTTGTGATCGAAATGGATGCTTGTGCTACTGGAGTGGGTGTTTCGCTGATGCAACAAGTGTATCCCCCCTAGCTTTCCCGAGCAATGATTTTAGCCCAAAGAACCAGGCACTATCCATCTACGACAAGAAATGTTTGGCTATTGTCTTGGATCCAGAAAGGTGGAAATCTTATCTTCAGCACAAGCCATTCACAGTGCACACTGACTAACATAGCTTGATTCACCTAGAAGATCATAAGTTAAATACTCCAATTCTGCAGAAAGCTTTCTTTAAGCTGATGGGATTCAAATACAAAACACTGTACAAGAAAGGGGCCCCAAATAGGGCAGCTCTCTCTCTCGCCCCATTGCTTAAACTTATTAGCAATCACATTTGTGCAACCTCAATGGCTTGAGACACTTCTATAAGGCTACAATGCGGACCCTCAAGCACAACAACTGATCACTGATTTGGCTATCTTAGGATATTATCAGGGTTATTATTTGCAAGATGGAGTGATCAGGTACAAATGCCGCATCTAGCTAGGTACCAACATCAAGAATCATCAAGTCATTCTGTTGGCTCTACATAGTAGTGTCCTCATGGGACATTCAGGAATACAAGGCACGTGCCACCGAGTTAAGAAGCTATTCGTGTGGCCACACATGTAAAAAGATGTCATCAACTATGTTTCATCCTGTCCAACATGTCAGCAAGCAAAAAGTGAGAAGGTGAAAATGCCAGGCAGGTTGCAGACATTGTCAATTCCTCGGGATGCTTGGCACATAGTGGGAATTTGACACAATTGTAGTCATCATTGACAATTCTCCAAATATGGCCATTTCATCCCCCCTCAAACACCCTTTCATAGCTTAAACAGTGGCGCAATCCTTTGTCGATTATGTCTATTGTCACCATGGTATATATGCCTCATGTTCTCATCTCTGATCGAGATAAAATTTTCATCAGTGCATACTGTCAACAACGCTTCAACAAGTTGGCAGACACGGCACTCAATCTCATCCCGTCGTACCATCCCCAAACTGACGATCAGACCGACGAGCGTCTGAATTAGTGCTTAGAGACAAATCTGCGTTGCATGGTAAGCACCAATCCTAAGAAATTGGGAAAATGGCTACAGGAAGCTGAATATTGGTACAATACAACGATACTTGAGCTCTTGGAAAATCCCCTTTCCGAGGTGCTCTTCGGTCGTTCTCCCAGACATTTTGGCTTGTCGTCTTCAGCTGGCACTAGAAACAAAGAAGTGGATGCCTGGTTTGAGGAGCGAGCGGCTATGATTTCAGTAATTCGCCAACATCTCATGCGACCACAACATTGTATGAAGCCACAAGCAGATAATTAAGCACCGGTCTGAGCGAGAATTTGCAGTGGGAAGCCCTATGTGCAAACCACTGTCGCAGAAGCTTTCGTTCAAATATTTTGGTCCCTATTTGGTTCTGCATCGTTATGAACTCCAGTTGCCACCCTCACACCCAGTCGTACGTGGGAGCCCCTTTCACCATGATCAATGCCTACCCATCATCACCGGCCTGGTTTGCATGGTTTTTACGGCATGCAAGGACGCACACGTACTGTTGTCAGCGTGATGGCGTGCTGATGTGTCCATGCACTGATTATGTTTTGGTTGATGTCGTCTATGTGTTAGAGCTGCTAAATGCCACGTGCAACTCCAGAGAAGGCCAGCACCAACGCGCCGAACAGGCACATGCTCGCGGAGTGGCTGGCGATGGTGTTTCCCACTACGGGAACAAACATAGACGCTGAGGGGGATTTCAACGCCGAAACTAATGTGCCCAGCAATTTTAATTGAACTTTTAGGGAAATGATCCTGACACAAATATGATGGATGAATTGAGATGGGTTTCCCAGGGTTTCGACCGTACGGTGGAGAGGTATGAGAAGTATGATGTGAATGGATATCGCTTCCATATGGAGAAACACCAGAACACTCGACCAAATGCAAAAACAGTAAATACCGGAGTGTTCACTCCCGGTCAAGATAATGTTGACTACTACGGAAGTTTACAAAATGTATACAAGCTGAAATTCACTAAAGGGCTCCATCATCTCACTCTTGTTGTGTTCAAATGCCATTGGTTCGACCCAGTCGATGGACTAAGAACTACCCCTTCCATCGGGTTAGTGGAAGTTAGGCCTTCAACCACTTATCCTGGGTCCGATGTCTTTGTTGTTGCTCACCAAGCGACACAAGTTTATTATCTTCCCGACCCATGCCAGAAAGAGGAACTACAGGGCTGGGAAGTTGTGTTCAAGGTATCTCTACATGGTAAGCTGCCCATGCCAAACGAGGACGATTACAACAGCATAAACCCCATCACATACGAGGGAGATTTCTACCAAGAGGAAGAGGACGGCGCGGACTTTGATGTACTTATGGGTGGTCTTGAGGACCTTGAGGACGATGCACAAATTCGTGGTGAGCCAGTTGTGTATATAAAGGACATAGATATGCTCTCCAATCTACACCAAGATGTTGATGATGATGAGCCTCCACCGTTCGAGGGCCTACCTTACTTCTCACGTGATAATGATAGTGAGCACGAGACTGATGATTAGCGGTGAGGGTCTTTATGTATTATTAATCAATTGTTACCATGCTTACTGATTATTTTTATACTCATTACTAATTGTTTACTCGTTCTTAATGCAGGTGATTGAACCATGAGCAAGAATTCATCAAAAAACTTGCTAAGTAGGTTGAGGCAGAGCGACGATCCGCCAGAAACAAGTAGTCACCCTAGAAGACCTCCTAGTCGCTTTGTTGACGATGAAGGAGGAGAAGGAGGACGAGGACGAGGACGAGGACGACGAGGAGTACGAGGACGAGGGCGAGGAGGAGGAGGAGGAGCTCGAGGGCCCACAGTTGAGGAGCCACCTAAGAGGACTAGAGGTTGCACCTACACCTAAGGAGGTTGCACCTTCACAAAGGGGTCGACGACGCTGCCGGATTTCGATGCCCTCCTTTAGTGAGGTACCTAGTGCTATCATGCCTACTAACTATTATCATTACTACTATCCTTAGATACCCTCCACTAATTGCCAATATTTCTTAGGTACCCTCTGCTAGTGGCACCACAGCTCCTGAGGAGGATGAGGAGGTGCATCAGAGCGAGCAGGAGGAGGAGGTATGATTTGTTCCCCTATTCCACCCACTTCCATTCATTCACTTGCATTGTAATTTGCATTTGCAACAGCACCAGGAGGACGAGGAGGAGGACGAGGAGGAGGAGGTACCCTCTAGGCAGCAGGAAAGCGGGCCAGCGAAGCCGGGGAAGTTGTGGGTTCGAGAACCAAATAAGCTCCCAGATCGACCAAGAACTGAAGCGGAGAAAATCCGCCTTGAGCCAACCAAAACGTAAGTGATATCTCTCGATCATATATGGAGGCCTTGTTGTAGGGGTTCCACGTATGAAAACAATAAAATTTTACCCTACGCCCCTGAATCCCTGAAACTGCCAGGACCTATCTATTAGTAATACAGTAACGGTAGGGGCTTTTCGCGAACTTACCCTTGAAGACCGAAAAGCGTTGTCAACGCTCAGGAGAGCATGGTTGATGTAGACGAGCCGAAGCCGACCTCAAGATCGTGATGAAGTCCTTGCGCTCCTGTGGCTCCAACAACTTGAGTGCCTCAAGTGCGACACCTCGTGAGGAGTTACACACGTCCGCTGCCTGACGATGACTCCCGCTTCCCTGATCCAGCGACAGTTGTGGAAGTAGAGCTCCCAGATCCGAATCCCGCAGCGCGACGGCGCTCCGCGGTGAAGATGTCTCTCGTTTGTGCAGTCCAGACTTGGGACCACAATCACGAGAGAGAGAGGGAGAGAGAAAATATCAATTAGAGGTCCTCCGAAAAGTGAGAAGACCTTTATTGATTATTGTGTGTATTTTATTTGGCCAAACACCCCCACTATATATAGGGGGAGGGGAGGTACTACCTCCCTCAAAGTCCCGGGGTGGGACTAAATGAGAGGAGGGGGAGGTGTCCGGCCAGCCCTGGTGGGCCCCACGCGGGGGGGCTAGGCCCACTAGGGTGCCGGCCACCCCATTGGCCCCCTTCTCCCTCTCTCCTTTCCCTAATGGGCCCTCTCCCTCCGGGAATTGGCCCATTAAGCCTTTGACCATTTAAATTGATTTTTCTCTTTATTAAATAATTATGAATAAATGATTAAATCAATATTTAACATTCATTCACATATTATTCAACCTCCGTGGCTATGGAACACTTCCACCTCCACTCCGGACATCCTCTGGACTTACCGAAACCCTTCCGGTTTTCCCTCTACTATTCTTCGGTGATTCTACCGATCCTATAAACACTCTCTAAGCATCATCAAGCCCTTAAGCATGATACCCCACGGTTTGGGAACACTCCAGACATGGTCGGGACACTCCCGCACTAATGATCAACAGAGGGACCTGGATGGCCATGTGACCCCTGTGCGTTCCACGAAGATCTTTCGTCGTTTGAACCGGGACAGTCGTGTCTTATTCCCTTTGTCTCTCGATACTTGCATTGCCCGAGATCTGATCAATGACATCACCATGTCGTGTCCAATCTCGTTACCGAATAACGCTACTTGACTCGTTCTGACAAGTGATATCCCCATGATCAAATCACACGCTGCGCAGCTATTGGATATAACTTCTGCGAGTGGGCCCTTTGAGTATCCTCCTGTCACATGGACGGACAAATCCCGCTCTTCACATATATTGCCTCTACGGTTTCCTCCGAGTACCTGAACACACCTTTATAACCACTGTATTACCAAGTGGCGCTTGATGCTATCTAAGCACTCTCGGGAGACACTGATTGATATAGCCTCACTGTCTACGGAATAGTCTACGAGGATCCATTTCTAATCATCTAACTTGAAATTCGTGACATGATCGGGTCACGATGTTTAAGTTGGCTATTGGTTCATCATCTCATTCTCGGAATGAGATGACTCCATTTCCAACTGGCATAAATGCCACATGATCAGGAAACATGATCATCCGTTGACCAATGAACCAGTGACTAGAGTTTCACTGGGAACCCCTGATTGTTTGTATATCACACGTGTGTTGATGTTTCCACTCAATACAGTTATAGCATGATACAAAACTAAATCATAAACTATATGAAATATGATAATAGTCCTTACTACTATTTGTCTCTAGGGCATATTTCCAACAGTCTCCCACTTGCACTAGAGTACAAATACACTAGCTGCATTTGTTCCTTAATCATTGGCACCATATATCCGGTACCCTGAACATGCTTGCTCATGGAAGAGGTTGAGTCTTGGGTCTGTACTTTACAGTCCCAAATCCTTTGCAACTTACTAATGTCACCTTGATTGACATTAATACTTTATCATCACATGATAACATCTGTGTGTATGCATCGTCGCTATGGCAACAGAACGAGGCCTGATTCCAGGAGCCTACAGTGACTTTAGGTCAACCTCGAGGGCTTTCTCATGGGCACTGTGCACTGGGACACATCATTCTATGTTAAAAGCGAACTAGCCCCGCCACAACATTATACAACACTTTAGATGGTACCCTTATCTATTATTATAAATGTATTCATCGAAACACTAGTGCACTATGTGCAACTTTCGATGTTTTTGTTCACCTCGCTTCCTACTTGACTTTAATCGGTATTTACAGGAGTTCCCAACATATTCCCTTATAACATAACCCTTTATGTTTTAATATATGTCATCCTTTATGGATTTGGAAAACATGTCTACAGTTCTCTATTAGACACTGCGGACAAACTTAGCTCAACGTTCTCTATTAGACACTGATTCGAACTTAATCACTTTCAAACGTTCCTTATTGGATCATATATTATGTTAAGTTATCATCATGGTTTTCTAAGATAGAACCTATGTCTCAACATAGTGGATGATGATCATCCTTTTCTTTCTTTCAACCATTGATGTTAAACTTAATGCTATTCCTAACTTGAGTTATTAAGGATTAGTTCCTTAATTAACTTCTATTCTGAAACCCTTTTTTAGAATCCCTTAAGGAATACTACATAATATCATAATACCCCTATTATCAACTCCTACACCTTATAAATCATCATTTATAAGTATTTGCGGTTTTTATTCTTAACACACTTAAGAATCACTCTGTAAGCTCCCACGCAAAAATATGTCATTCACATATTGTTTTAGGAAGACTTTCATAGCTCCCACTCAATTTCATGCAAATTGCATATCCACTCACTATTTTGAATAACTTTAAAATCCTTTGATCAAATATCAAACTTGGAGTTTTACTATGAGATACTAGTACTATTACTAGTTTTAAATCCTCTAGACATTCAGCACACTTGAATCAAATTCATTTGAATTTTTCCAATACTTGACAAATTGTGCTTTTGTCATTCACCCCCTTTTCCACTATGGCTTTGCAGTCATTTGGGAAAATTCAAGTAGCCCATTTTACTTGTGAGATTCAGCAACGAATTGCTTTCTAATCTCAAGTAAATTTTGCTTTTAGGATTTCTCATAATTCTAGTTTACCATTATTTCCTTAGTAGTTCGTAGGTATGTCATATTCCAAGAATCATGAGAAATGATTCACAAATGTCTCCATACAAGATATGTGTTACATTTTGAATCCTACTTCCTACAGTGAAAACACTAGTGGCGAAAACACAATGATCATTATCATTGATTCTTTTCCCTTGTGAAGAGAATCGTTCAGGAACATTGTCCATTGCACTTCTCAACACTCTGATGCAGGGATTTGAATCCTCATCGTGTTTTACACTATCTTCCATTTGCTCCATAATCCAGAAATATCACTGAAAGTGAGCTTTCTAAAAAATGTACCAAAATCCAAGCAATACAAGTTTTGCTTCTCTTTTGGTTTAGCTATGGATTTCGTATTCCAAGTTTCCAACTAATACTCTACAAGGACTTATTCACTATTGTTGTGGTTATATCGAATAACCCTAAAACTTTTACGAATTCAAATGGTTCACTACTTTCTAATTGAGTGCTAACTATTTCTTAACTAATGGTCTCTATATCTACACTACAACAATTTATTTGGTGCCATCTATTTACCCATTTGATATCTAATATCATATTGTGATGCTTTGCATTTTAACGTTTCAAAACGCTTTGCATTTCACAATTACTTTTGTGCCATTCTTATAAAGTCGAATTTCATTACTATTGATCAAATCGTAGTAATTAGATTCTCTTTTATATTTATACCCTTTGTTGATGAACCACTTTGATCAAATCAAATAGTTTCATATTCATGTTTCCTTTGGTAAACTTCTTTACACATTTAAACAATCATATAATGATAATTACCATTTTCGTTAAAACACAATACATCAATATGTATTTACTTTTAACAATTCATTAAACACTTTGTATTCAAGTAATACTTGGTATTCAAGTTATATTGCCGAACTCAGGCATGATTTATATGTGATAAGAAATCGAATGACTTTCACATATTATCAATATAACTTTGAATTTAAACAATGGTTTTTAATTCCGTAATGAAATATCATTTAAGTTGGGTATTTTTAAGGCATTACGATATTTTACAAATGTTCATGTATTATCAATTAGTTTCAAACAACAAGGATAATTCACAAGTAATCAAACAAGATATGAACACAAATATAAATCATTCATAAAAGTAGAACAACTGTTTGTTACAAACTGATATGAATAACCGTCTCACAAAGTGTGAGACACACTAAAGAAGTTCATAATCTTTTGATTACAATAATCATGCTAAAACATAAACTAAACGATAATTTAGAGGGAGAGTGTCCTCGACCATCATCATCATGCTCGCCATCAACACGCAACGTCACCTCCTCTCTAGCAAGCACCTCTCATGCAGAAGGACCTGTTTTCAGCAAAACAAAACAAGTATCAAATGTACTTAACACTGCAAATGTGTTTGCAAGATTATAACATTTATAAAATTGTATATCAAATATATACATTTGTCATCGATGACCTGAGCGACATCTGGTTCAACCAACACATTCCTGAGATGTGTCACAAACCGGTGGAACTCCATTGATTCCTCGTCGCCCCTCATAATGCAAGTCCTGACTTGTGTTTGGTACCTTGGTGGCAGCTGATGTCTACGCACTTCTATTCTTGTAGACAGTTGTTGGGCCTCCAAGTGCAGAGGTTTGTAGAACAACAGCAAGTTTTCCCTTAAGTGGATCACCCAACGTTTATCAAACTCAGGGAGGAAGTGGTCAAAGGTATTCCCTCTCAAGCAACCCTACAATCAAGAGACAAGAAGTCTGGTGTGTCCCCAACACACCCAATACACTTGTCAGGTGTATAGGTGCACTAGTTCGGCGAAGAGATAGTGAAATACAAGTGGTATGGATAATTATAAGTGGTAATGGTGATAGAAAATAGCTTGATGGCGTGGAAAAGACTAAAGTCAAACTCAAATAAAGATGGAAGCAAGCAAACATGTAACATATCTAATAGCAAACGGTGTTTAATTGCTTAGAAACAAGGCCTAGGGATCATACTTTCACTAGTGAACACTCTCATATAAATATCTTCTCTTCGTGATACTACTCTTAACTACTCTCCGGTCGGACACTCTAATCGATGGTAGGGCTATAACAACACACCTCAAAGTAAGCCTTTCCCATCTAGATAACCCCACACTGTCACCTTGAGTACTAGATGGTTCCAATAAACACCACAATTTCATAGAGACATCCAACTCCAAATATAACTCATAACAAGTATTTGTAATCTCTAGCCTAAGTGCCACCATGGTGTGCACACTGTCAACTTAACACACATGGGGAGAGCAGAGATCTATTAAAACACTTGAGTAGCAAGGTAGATATATAGATTACAAGCTCATGCTCTCAGTAAGATCATGCATAGAGAGAGAGAGATGAACACATAGCTACCGGTAGAACCCTTAGCCTCGAGAGAGAACTACTCCCTCCTCATCATGGGAATCAGCAATGGCGATGGAGATGGTGGTGGAGATCGATGGAGATGGCTCTGGGGGCACTTCCCCGTCCCGGCAGGGTGCCGGAATAGAGAATTTTTGTCCCCTGAATCTCCGCTTCGGTGGCGGCGGTGCTGCGGAACTTTTCGTGGATGGAGGCTTGACGATTTAGGGTTTATGCATCAGGAGGCTCTTATATTCGAGATGGGAGACCGAGGGGGTGCCGGAGGGGCCCACACCACCCCCTGGCGTGGCCTGGCTTGGCCCGCGCCACCAGGTGGTGTTGCCACCCTCTGGCCCTTCTCCGTCTCGTATTCTGGCTCCAAGTGTCCCCATATAAAATATCGACTTTGGCTTTTGTCCGGTCCAATTCCGAGAATATTCATTTTCTGACTTCCTGGAACCAAATACAGCAGAAAACAAGCAGCTGGCACTATGGCTCTTGTTAATAGGTTAGTCCAAGAAATCATATGAAAAGTACTCCAAAGTGTGGACAAAACACAAGAAAGTAGATAAAACCAAGCATGGAACATCAAAAATTATAGATACATTTGCAATGTATCAACATCCCCAAGCTTAACTCCTGCTCGTCCTCGAGTAGGTAAGTGATAAAAAGAAAGAATAATTTTTGAGGTGACATGCACCATCATAAACTTGATCAAAGTATTTGTAAAACATTCATAGCTGCGATCATAGTACTTCAACATAGCATGAAAGATAAAGTTCTAGCAACAAGACAAAGAAACTATGTTGCAACATGAAAAGGCACAAATAAAAGATTCATGAATAACAATGCTTTGCAAGACGTTTGTTTGCTTCAAATAAAGAAAACATAGCATAGTGGCATTCAGCTTGTCCCTCGTAGAGTAGCACATATAAATGCATATGACACTTTCAAAGTTTACAAGAGTGACTAGATATAAATAGTTTAAAATGAGCAATATCAAGATATGCATCAATCAACAAGTCTTGGGACAATGCGCATACAACTAAGAATGGCCACTATGCTCTCAAAGTAGGTGCATAAAGATAGAAGGTGGAGACTCAACATAAATTAAAAGAGAGGCCTTCATAGAAGGAAGTAGGGATTCAAGTCTCATAAAGAGCTTCCAAAAATTATGGTACTTTTTAGCTTTCAGCTCTCATTGCCCCTATCATAAGCATCTTGAAGGTGATTAAGGTTAAAGTGACACAACTAAGAGGATATGCTTGACAAGTTATAAACCGAAATCTCGTGCCCCTTACTTACAAAGACCGAACCTCAGGCTACTCACCTTTAGTCACAAGTAAGCTCTTGTCATTGTAAGTACAAATGTATCATAAAGAACCGCCAACGGGGTACCCCTTGCAGATGATACATGAGCTATCCCATAATCAAAATGACAAGGCAAGCAGACAATGAGCATCTCGGCTATCTTTTTATTTTATATTTGCATAGGTTTTTATTGAGGATGCTTCATAGATTGCTCATTATGGTGATGCTGCAAGTTTCCACAATGATTAGGCATGGCTTAGGCTAGCGGCCCAGTCGTTTCTCTAACACACATACAAACTCCATGATCTTACAAGTTCCACTTTTATTTCACACCGCCGGGATACATAAGCAAAAGAACATGATATCAAAGGGGTACAAAGTACAAGTGCAATGTTGAAAGCGTTCACCATGATACATGGTTCTGCTAATTTCAACTTATAAAGCACAAGCATATATGCAACAAAGAAGGACCCAATGGTTCAAGTTTATTAAATGCAAGAAAGTAAAGTGTGCCATCAAGTTCGTGAGAGCTTTAATCACTAGTTTTCTCATAACAAGTTTAATTTGGAAGGTAAACAAAAACATGAATATACTTGGAATAGCATAAGCTAATAGGTAGGTATGGTGGACTCTTTGGAATAACTTGGTTTAGGTAGTTGGATGCATGAGTGGAACTCATACTTGGTTGTGGAGGCTAGGAAAAGACTGGGAGCGACAAACTAAGAGAGCAATAATGGCCATAATCATGTAGAGCGAAAAAACATCATTGATCAAAGCATAAAGTGATACTACAAGTTGAAAACTAAAGGATCATAAAGGCTATGGTGACTTGAGATAGTCATAACATGGTGTGAGCATGCGCCAAGTCAACCCAAATAAAGCATCAAAGGAGAATACCACTATACTATGCTTTAATATGCTAAAACAACGCATGATTCATCCAAGGCACATTAAGCAATCTCAATTGTTTATAACAAGTCATGCTACAGCAACGAATACTAAGCATAAAGACAAAACAATATCAAGCATGGCATGACAAAGCATAGGCCACAGTCAAAAACAAGCTCTCTTTACCACTTAAGCATGAACTTTCCTACTCTTTTCCAATCCAAACCAAACTATTTGAAAACCAATGTATGAAAGAGGGGGTCCAACAAATTTATTCAGCAAACTAAGAAAACAAAGCAAACTAGAAACCAAAATGAAAACGAAAAAGAAGACGCTCCAAGAACAACACAACTGTGCATGAAACAATAAAAATGAAGCGTTTGGAAGAAACCTGGGATTTTTATTGATGAAGAAGGGGATGCTTTGGGCATCCCCAAGCTTTGACGCTTGCACTTCATGGATATTTCTTGGGGTAACACGCGTGGCATCCCCAAGATTGAGCTTTGGTCCATGCTTCATCTCATTACTCATTCCTTCCATACACCTGAAATTTTTCCTTCATACAAAACTTCACACAATCTTTATTAGCAACATTAGTGCAGTCAAGATAATAGGTCTTTAGGTTCAGTTATAACACCAATAAAACTTCCATTAAAACACAAGCTACTGTATCACTTCCCTCGAAAATATCAATTCCCCAAAAGAACTCAAAAAGGAACCAACAAGAAGCAAATGCAGAAAATGGCAGATATCTGTCAAAACAGATCAACAGGTAAAGACGAATTTTTTCGAAGACCTTCTGTTGCTCAAATCAAAAAGTGTTGAACTAACGAAAGTTAGATAACAACCTGGGACAGAAGCACAAAAAATCACGCCTCAAAAGGACGTACAGAGATTTTACACGAATTTTTACGGTGAAGCACAGAAATCTGTTTCGGGACAGCAACTTTCCCAATCATTACTTCTCTCTCATTAGAGGTTATTCTTGGCACAAAAAGCAAATAAAAAGGATAAGGAGCGGTTATTACTAAAGTAATAACTTCCAAGACTCATCTACAACTTTTAGGTTATCTCCCAATAAGTACTTTTCTTTAACGCCTTTAAGTTAGGCATGATAGTTTGAGAAGATACTCACATAGAAAATACGAATTGAAGTAAAAGAGAGCATCAAGAAGCAAATTCAAAGCACATTTAAGTCTAACCCACTTCGTATGCATAGGAATATTGTAAATAAACAAGTCATGAAAGCACAAAGCAACAAGCATAGTAAAGCAAAACAAGTGCAACTTCAAGACTTTCAACATAAAGAGGGGAAACTTAATATTATTGAGATGCATAAAACCATGTTTCCCTCTTTCATAATAACATTCAGTAGCATCATGAATAAAATTAACAATATAACAATCACATGAAACATTCTTATCATGAGCCGCATGCATAAAAGAATTAATACTCCCCACATAAACATAGTTATTCTTATTGATTGTAGTGGGAGCAAATTCAACAAAATAGCTATCATTATTATTGTCATCACCATAATCATCAAATATAGGAGGCATATTGTAATCATTAATTTTCTCCTCAATAGTAGGTGGACTGAAAATATCATATTCATCATTGTAATCATAATATATTGGAGGTTTAGTATCATCATAAGCAATAGAATAGTTATCTTCCAAAGTGTGTTCATTTGTAAACATATCATCATTGGAAGGATCATGGATAGCACTAATAGTATAGCAATTATTAATATCATCATTTTCAGAATTGGTACCGAAGAGATTTTTAATATCAAAAGTAGTGTGCTTTTCCCAATCATGATCACTACTATAGGTAATAGGCATAGGAACATCATCGAGTATAGACTCATCAAAAACTATAATAGGAGCAACATGCTTAGAGGAAAATATCGTTTCCTCTCTCCTTTTACGCCTCCTTTTCTTCTTTTTCTTCTTCTCTTTAGGAGGGAGAGGCTTGAAAGGAAGCTTCTCCATATACCCTAGTTCATTGTTAGAGACAATAGAAGAAACTTTGGAGGATTCCTCCTTTTCATTAATAAGAACAAAACACATATTAGTCCTATCATATTTTGGTAAAACCTCATATTTTATAATATTTTGTATGTAAGTATTTGTGTGGCAATTATCAACACAATAAATATGACAACCATGCAGGACACTATTCATATCAAAAGCACTCATATCTACCAAAGAAGTTTTTCCTAATAATTCTTCACACCCCAAAAATAATGTAAGTTCATCATGCTGATTAGGAGTGATCATGCCATCACAATACAAACTTGCAGTACTCATTGGATTAGAAGGGCTATTATTATGGCCTGAGCATTGAAAATTGAAATGACCCACTTCAAAGCAAAGTTCACAAATAAAAGGATAAAGGACACAAACTTTTTTACCAAGATCATTTAAAGACTTATACCACATTCTAGTTTTTTCATTCCTGTGGGTGATACAATATTCTTCTTCAATTTCATTATTCTCACAAGGTCTATGTATTCCACAAAAATTAACATCCTTATAAGAAATAGTACCTTCAGAGGTTTGAGCATGTTTATTTCTATCATTACTAAAAATTTCATTTTCCATGCAAGTGTCTTTAAAAGGCTCATGATACATGTCCCAGTTTTTATTTAGGAGCATTAATATGAGAAGCAAAGGCTCTAAAACAGTCAATAAGAATTTGAGGATCAAGACCATATTTAGCACTAAGCTCTTGAAAATCAGCAGTTTCAGCGAAAGAGTTAATGCAATCATACTCATAGTTTATACCTGGTTCTTTACCTTTGTTGTTATCCCAATCTTCAGTATTGCTTTGAATTGTTTCAATAAGATCCCACTTAGCTTTGGCATCCTTACTTGTGAAGCATCCCTCTAAACAATTATCTAGATAGTCCTTGTAATGTCCTGAAAGCCTTGCATAGAAATTATAATAACAATATTACTGGAGAGCTCATGAATGGGACATTTGAGCATTAGTGACTTCAATCTCCCATGCTTGGGAAATACTTTCTCCATCATGTGGATGAAAATTATAAATGTAATTCCTATCTTCGTGAATTTCATGAGGAGGCTAAAATTTAGAGTAAAAGAGAGATTCAAGTTCCTTACACTCCAAATGATGAGGATCATCTATTAGCTCATAACACTCCCTTGCTTTGCCCTTGAGTGACAAAGGGAATAGCTTCCTCTTAACTTGGTTCATTGAAATACCTGCACACTTGAACAACCCGCATAATTCGTGTATAAAGAGTAAATGATCACCGGGATGGACAATTCCATCCCTAACATAATAGTTGTTCATAACACGTTCAAAAGAATTTATAGGTATTTTAAAAGAGATGCTTTCAGTATGTGGATTTCAAATATCACAAGTATCATTAGAATTACCACATATGGGAGATAAATTATCATCAGAGGAAATTTTCTTCTTTAAGGCTGGGGAACTAAAAAGATCATTTTCATAAAAACTAACTTCCCCAAGCTTAGACGTTTCCATAGCATTAGTAACAAAGGTGTTCAAAAGATTCATACTAATAACATTGCTATTAGCAAGCAAAGAAAGTTCCATGGGTTTTTTAATTTTCTTTGCAGACATTTCAATTTCTATCTTAGGAAAAATACTAAAAAGCTCTCTAATTTTTTTGTTGTTTTCCATTAAGCCTAATTAGTGAAAACATGAAACAAAAAGACAAAATTGCAGAATCTAAAGGAAATAACTTCGAGCACTCACACTAGAGGATGTGAGTACCTTTATCTTACCTCCCCGGCAATGGCGCCATGATGACCTAGAAGTATAGGGGGTGTATCGCAGTATTTTCGAGGGAAGTGAAACCCAATTTATTGATTCGACACAAGGGGAGCCAAAGAATATTTATAAGCCTTTACAACTGAGTTGTCAATTCAGCTACACCTGGAAACAATATTTCTCACAGCAGTTTATGAGTAGCAACAGTTTTGTAGTAGGAATAGTAAAGTAGCAGCAGTAGTAAAGTGAAGACAGTAGTAACAATAGCAGTAAACAGTAGGATTCGAGTGCGGTAGGCATAGGGATGGATGGACGGGTGTTTCATGGACAAGACAATTCACATAGCAATCAGCACATAGGGGAATTGCAGATAAATAAGATAAAGCATCCAAGTACTAGATAATCCTAGGCATGTGTTCCATATATAGTCATACGTGCTCGCAATGAGAACTTGCACAACATCTTTTGTCCTGCCAGCCCGTTTGCAGCGGGTCCTCAAGGGAACTACTGGCAATTAAGGTGCTCCTTTTAATAGAGCACCGGAGCAAAGCATTAACACTCCATGAACACATGTGATCCTCACATCAAAGCCATTCCCTCCGGTTATCCCGATTTCTGCCACTTCGGGGCCATTGGTTCCGGACAACAACGTGTGTATACAACTTGTAGATAAGACCAAAAACAATACTATCATAATGAATCAATAACATGTTCAAATCTGAAATCATGGCACTCGGGCCCTAGTGACAAGCATTAAGCATAACAAGTCGCAACAAAGTCATAAAGCACTAATAAAAGATACTAGGCACCATGCCCTAACAATCTGATGCCATTACATGAATGATCTCATCCAATCCCTACCATCCCTATGGCCTACAGTGGGGGATTACTCACTCATAGATGGGGGAAACATGGATGGTCGATGGAGAAGCGATGGTGATGATGATGGCGATGATCTCCTCCAATTCCCCATCCCGGCAGGGTGCCAGAACGGAGTTTCTAGTGCTGTTTCGTCGAATCTGGTGGTGGCGGCGGAGCGGAACTCCTTCTGGAAAAACGTCGCCCCCTAGAGTTTTTAGGTCAGAAGGCTTATTATAGGCGAAGAGGGAGACTGAGGGGGTTTCTAGGGCGGCCAGACCACTCCCTGGCGCGGCATGGGCTAGCCCGCGCGGCCAGGTGGTGTGGCCTAGGCCCAGCCCCCTCCGTCTCGTATTCTGGCTCCGGGAGTCTTCTGGTGAAATAGGATTTTTGGCATATTTTCCGGGATTTTTCCTGATAGTTGATTTTCTGCACAAAAAGTAGACACCAATGCAATTCTGCTGAAAACAACGTCAGTCCGTGTTAGTTGCATCCAAATCACACAAGTTTAGAGGAGAAACAATAGCAAAAGTGTTCAGGAAAGTAGATACGTTTGGCACGTATCAACTACCCCCAAGCTTAGCTTATTGCTTGTCCTCAAGAAATTTAGTTGAAAACTGAGTGCGATAAAACAACTTTGACGAACACATGTGCTTCATATGATGTATATATTCTCAGCATGTGATCAACTACTTAGACAATTCATAATAAGGAGTATGCAACTAAGTTTACTTAATAGGCATTGCAAGCTATGAAGAGATTCCATCTCAAAAATAATAACTAGCATGAAGCATAAACATAAGCAACATTACAATGCTCATAACAAGGTATGATAGAGTGGTATCTCGCTTGCCTTTGATTATGAATGCCAAGGCACCTCTGAGGTTCAAGTGATGACTAGAAGTAAAGATATCAAAGATACAAGCATCAAAGTCATAACACAAATAATCAAGTAATGAGATAAGCACAAAGAATGACAATTATGCTCTCAATAAG
This sequence comes from Avena eriantha, assembly GCA_910589775.1. Lineage (NCBI taxonomy): Eukaryota > Viridiplantae > Streptophyta > Magnoliopsida > Poales > Poaceae > Avena > Avena eriantha. The sequence continues at coordinate 332,547,233 of OU342746.1, forward strand.
GTGCTCCAAGAATATGTGGAGACTCAACAAGTAAAAGAAAAGGTTTTGAATAATTTGAAGGGCTTCCAAATGCTGAAAGTATGGTACTTATTAGCTTTGAGCTCTCATTGCCCTTATCATAAGCATCTTTAAATGGTTAAGGTTAAAGTGACACAACTAAGAGGATATGCTTGACAAGTTATAAATTGAAGTCTCATGCCCATTACTTACGAAGACCGATCCTCATGCTACTCAACTTCAGTCACAAGTAAGCTCTTGTCATTGTAAGTATATACGTATCATAGAGAACCGCCAACGGGTACCCCTTGCACATGACATAGGAGCTATCCCATAATCAAAATGACAAGGCAAGCAGACAATGAGCATCTCAGCGATCTTTTTATTTACTATGTGCATAGGATTTTATTGAGGATGCTTCATAGAATGCTCATTATGGTTATGCTACAAGTTTTCACCATGATTAGGCATGGCTTAGGCTAGCGGCCCAGGCGTTTCTCTAACATACATACAAACTCCATGATCTTACAAGTTCCACTTTTATTTCACACCGCCGGGATCCATAAGCAAAAGAACATGATATCAACGAGGTACTAAGTACCAATGAAATCTTGAAAACGTTCCCCATGAAACATGGTTCTACTAACTTCAACTTATAAAGCGCAAGAATATACGCAACAAAGAAGGACGCAATGGTTCAGGTTTATTAAACGCAAGAAAATAAAGTGTGCCATCAAGTTTGTGAGAGCTTTACTAACTAACTTTCTCATACAAGCAAACATTTTATTCGGAAGAAAACAAGGCATATTGAATATGCACGGAAGTAGCAAATGATGCTAATAGGTACGTATGGTGGACACTTTGGAAATATTTGGTTTAGGGAGTTGGAAACATGAGTAAAACATACTCAGTGAAAGTGAAGGCTAGCAATAGTAAGGGAGCGACAAACGAGAGAGCAATAGCTGTCATAATCATGCTTGCAACAAAACAGAACTAATCATGGCATGAAAGTGATTCAAGATCCTCAAGGCAAAATAATTCATCGAGGCTTAACTGATTATTACAGTCATGTGCATGCGTGAGCATGTGCCAAGTCAATTCAAATGAAACATTCAGAGGAGGATACCACGGTGTCATACCAAGTTATGAATAGAATAATGCAAGTAAACATTCATAAGACATGCTACAAACTATTAGCAAGCTGGAACTAATCATACGAAAGCAAGAACTACTAAGCATCCAAAGATAACATACACCTTACACGAACAGACTAAGCATGCCCATAGTGATGAGTATATGTACAAAAATGAAAACAAATAGAGTTTGTTACCAGCCTCTTACCACGCCTCAAGTTGTCATTATCCTCATTATTGCTCTTCACTTGCGGGCTTGAACAATAATATGAAACCAATATCCACTAAGGACTGCTGAACCCTGTAGCGAACTCACAAAACCAAAGAAGAACGACAAATATTTTTGTTGTTTTCGATTTTTAAAACAAGAACCAAAAAGGAAAAACAAGCAAAGGAAAATCTTTTTGAGTTTTTCGAAAAGTTCAAACAAAGAAAAAAGGAAAAAAACAAACCAAGGCAAAAATAAGAAGCAAACAAAGAGAAACAACAGAAATATTTTTGGTCTTTTTGTGTTTTAGAAAGAAAAAGCAAAGAAAGAACGAAAACTAAAAAGAGAACGAACATGAATATACAAAGTACCGACGCAACATGATAAGGAGATGAGTGTGGTGTCGGCGTACCTCCCCCCAAGCTTAGGCTTTTGGCCTAAGTGGGTATCAATCCCAAGCCGGCCAGGATGATGTGTCACCGTAGTATGACGAGGAGGTCCCCTCGTCCTGGTGCGAGCTCGAGTACGTCCCTCCGTAGTGTGTGGAGTAGTCATAGGAGGGTACATCCTGCTAGTGCTGCTCGTGGAAACCCAGCAAGCGAAGCTCCTCGTCCACCTCCTCCTTGGAGCGTGACCACGGTCTCCTGTGAACACTAAACAAAGAAGGTTGTGGCAAAGGAATCTCCCTTTCATCCCCGTCAGTGAAAAGCATCCTATATACTAGACTGTTCAAATCAGAAGTAGCAGTGACAAAGTGATGAGTTTTCATAGCAACAAGGTCAAACCTTTGTGGTGCCAGTACAATATCATTAGGTCCACTAAAAGGCCTAATGCATTGACCATACGCGAGGCAATGATGCCCCCATAGATAGGCCCCCTAGCAGCTAGGCGGCGAGCAATAAGCGAGCCAAGGTTGTACCGAGTATCATTGTTAAGCGCAGCATCAAGGAAGGCTAAATGATAGTTGGATATATTACTTATGTTCTCCCTACCTAGTACGCTAGTAGCAAGATAATATGCAAAGTATCTAAGAGAAGGGAGTTGGATATTTCTTATCTTTCCGCGATGCTCCACGCGATCATCATCATTGGTCACTCCTCGGTAAAGCTCCATCAAATCCGCGGGTCGCCCTTGAATTTTCTTCACGGTCCCTGTCATGCTTACACCTACAATACTGCAAAATCTGTCCAAAGGCATGGTGAAGGGTAGATTATAAATTTTGAAAGAGACAGTCGACTGATAGGATGTGTTAGTAAACGTGAAGCTCTCAACAAAGGTTTTGGTGAGCATAGCGTATTTCTCACTCTCATCTTGCATATATGAGGTCAAACCAACCCTCTCAATCAGTAGCAAGAAATCATCAAGAATACCTGCAGCTTGTAAGAAAGTAAAACAAGGAAAAGTGGATGGGTGAGCATCCCCATCATCCCTTTCATTACCAATACGAGTTACAATGAGATCTTCGTTGTATGATGGCCTAAACTGAGAGGCTGATCTTCAGGGCCTCGACCTCCTAGGTGCATCACTCTCAAATATCTCTCCAAAGGTATGGTTGTTCATGCTTGGTATTCTGAAATTTTAAACACCTATAAAACAAGTAATTGCAAAATGAATATAATGAAGGATACTACTCATAGGGACTTGTAAGAGGACTAAACATGCATCAAAACTATATCTCTAAGCATCAAACAAGCTTACAAGCTCTCTTAACCTGTCACTTACAGCAACAAAATACTCAATATATAATCCACTAAACACAAATCTACTTGGACAAGGGGAGGAGTCACATACCAAGTAACAATTGCTCCAAATTTCAGCAAGAAAGATGGGCTGAGCAAGGAGATCGAAAAAATTGAGAGCAAGCACAGGAAGAACGCGATTTTGAGCAATGAACTGGAGCTTACTCGGGAGAGAGAAGAAAGTGGTAGGTGAGAGAGTTAGTGGAGGGCCAGGGGTGGCCCACACCATGGCATGGCGTCACCCAGGGCAGGCCGCGCCACCAGGTGGTGAGCCTGCCTGGTAGGCCCCCCTGGCACCTCTCAGGCACTCCTCTGCCCCTTTTTTCATGCAAAAATGTAATATGAATTTTCTAGAATTTTTTGAGACACTTTATTTTTGGGCATTTTTCAGGTATAGAAGAATGATTTTTTGACAGACAGATTTTTTTGAAATGATGCAATGAACAAACAAGGCTAGAACTACATAAGTTCTAAGACACTCTAACATGCAAGCAACTAATAACAAAGAAAACTAAACAAAAACTAAAATGGATGGCAATAGAAGTAAATGGAGATAATTATAGTGAAAACATTGTTTTGTTCAACGAAATCCTTTTGTTAACAAGGTTGATCAGGTCTTGTTACCAAAACAATTTCATATGAGTCAAAACTGTGTATTCCACTAATGATTATGTTACCTCAACCTCGATAGCAATGGTCCCAATCATAATAGTTTCAAATTTTTCTCTTGGTATGGGACAATATATTTCTCCAACTTGAATGCCCTCAACATGTTCAATTGAATTCAAACCATAAGTCCTTTCAATCTTCTTGGGGGAATAGACAGTATGTTCCTTGTCATTAACATTGAAAGTCACCTTTCCTTGATTACAATTAATAACAGCTCCTACAGTATTAAGAAAAGGTCTCCCAAGAATAATAGACATATTATCATCTTCAGGCATTTCAAGCACAACAAAATCAGTTAATATCAAGCAATTATGAGCCACTTGAACAGGTACATCCTCACATATACCAACAGGAATAGTGGTAGATTTATCAGCCATTTGCAAAGATATATCAGTTGGTATCAGTTTTTCTAGTTGAAGCCTCTTATAGAGAGAGAAAGGCATAACACTAACTCCAGCTCCCAAATCACACAAAGCAGTTCTAAGATAACTATTTTTAATAGAGCAAGGGATAGTTGGAATACCTGGGTCTCCAAGTTTCTTTGGAACCTTACCATTAAAGGAATAATTAGCAAGCAAAGTGGAAATTTCTTCATTAGGGATCTTCCTTTTATTCGAGACAATATCCTTCATATACTTTGAGTAAGGAGGCAATTTAATAGCATCAGTCAAAGGAATTTGCAGGAATAAAGGTTTCATCCACTCACAAAACTTATTATAGTGTTCATCTTCCTTTGACTTGTGTTTCTTATCAGGGAATGGCATAGGTTTTTGGACCCAAGGTTCTCTTTGACTACCATGTTTCTTAGCAATAAAATCTTCTTTGGTGTATTTAGTATTCTTAGTGTGGTTTTCAGGTTCTTCTTCAACTTTTTCTTCATTAGGAACTTCATTTTCTTCATTACCACTTTCAGTTTCAGCATCAGAGATAGATATACTATTAGGATCTATAGCAGGTTCAGAGGGTTCTACAATAGTTTTATGTTTCTTTTTCCTTTTCTTATGAGTAGAGCCACTATTTTCAGCTTGTTGAGAATCCTGCTCAATTCTTATGGGATGCCCCTCAGGATATAGAGGATCCTGGGTAGCAGCACCACTTCTAGTTCTAATTTCATAATCATGTTTTTCTTTAGCAGCATTAACTAGCAAGTCTTTTTGCACTTTAACGAGTTGATCTATTTGAGTTTGAACCATTTGAAAGTGTTTAACATCATTTTAACATCATTAGAGGTTCTTTCCACAATATCTTTCAACTCAACAATAACTCTAGTGTTTTCCATTAGATGATTTTGCACCCTTTTATTAAAATTATCTTGCTTAACAATAAAGATATCGAATTCTTCTAAGCATTGATCAGGAGGTTTAGAGTAAGGGATATCACCTTCATCAAAGTGTTGGAGAGAGTGTACCTCAATAGTGGGTGAGTAGGGAATAGGCTTACATAATTCTTCTATAGGAGGTCAATTCTTGACATCTGCAGCTTTAATTCCCTTCTCCTTAAGACATTTCTTAGCTTCCATCATCACTTAATCATTTAATTCAATAACTCCCCTCTTCTTTGATGTTAGAACAGGCACCGGAATAGTAGGTTCAGGTACAATTACTTCAGGTATAGCTTGTTTAGGAGGAGTCCAATCTTCATAATTCTTGCTTATTTTAGCCATTAATTCCTCAGCTTCCTTTGGAGTCCTATTCCTAAAAACACAATCAGCACAACTATCTAGGTATGTCCTAGATTCTTCAGTTAGTCCATTATAAAATATATCAAGAAGCTCATTCTTAGGTAATGGACTTCCAGCTTGTGCATGAATCAAATAACAAAACCTTGCCCAAGATTCGGGCAATACCTCTTTTTCTCCCTGTTTAAAATCAAAAAGTTCCTGCAAAATAGCATGTCTAGCACTAGGAGGAAAATATTTCTGTAGGAAAGTACTAATCAAACAATCAGGGCTATCAATAGATCCAGGAGGTAAATTACTAAAAAAAGTTTTAGCTTCTCCTTTCAGTGAAAAGGGGAAAATCTTAGCAACAAAGTAAGTACGCATCTTAATATCATCAGAAAACAAGCCACTCATGGTAGAAAATTCATTCATATGTGCTACCACACTTTCATTCTTAGTCCCACAAAAAGGTTCTTTCTCAATAATAGCTATATAAGATAGATCGAGAGAGAAATCATAATCTCTATCTATAATGTTTATGGGAGAAGCAGCAAACTTAGCAATAGGAGACAATTTGGGTCTAATAGTACGCCTCTCAAGGAGACTCTTAGCAGCGCTCCTATCATGGGTGTTTTTACATTCTTTAATAAACTCATCGGTCATCTCAACATAACCATCTTCAATATCATAACTCTCACAAGACTAAGGTGAACTAACATGTGTAGTAGTGTCTTCATTAGGAGTTTCAGTATTTCCAGCTATAGTTCTAGCAATCATAGCATCTAGGAAAGGACCTAATGAACCACTCTTATCAAGCACAGCAGAAGCAACATCATAATCATTAGAAGTTTCGGATTCAGCAGTAGTAGCAGTGTGTGTAACATGTGTATGTGGTGGTGTAACGAGCTTACTTATAACAGATGGTGAATCAAGAGCAACAGAGGTGTTCAGAACCGTACCTCTTCTTGTAGTGGATGGTAAAATAGGAACCTTGTCATCACGAGACTTACCCATGATGGATGGATAGTAGCGAAAAATAGAGAATCCAAGTGAACTTTGATAAATAAAGCTATGCTCCCTGGCAACGGCACCAGAAAATACTCTTGATGACCCAGAAGTATAGGGGGTGTATCGCAGTATTTTCGAGGGAAGTGAAACCGAATTTATTGATTCGACACAAGGGGAGCCAAAGAATATTTATAAGCCTTAACAACTGAGTTGTCAATTCAGCTGCACCTGGAAACAATCTTGCTCACAACAGTTTATCAGTAGCAACAGTTTTGTAGTAGGAATAGTAAAGTAGCAGCAGTAGTAGAGTGAAGACAGTAGTAACAATAGCAGTAAACAGTAGGATTCGAGTGCGGTAGGCATAGGGATGGATGGACGGGCGTTGCATGGACAAGACAATTCACATAGCAATCAGCACATAGGGCAATTGCAGATAAATAAGATAAAGCATCCAAGTACTAGATAATCCTAGGCATGTGTTCCATATATAGTCATACGTGCTCGCAATGAGAACTTGCACAACATCTTTTGTCCTGCCAGCCCGTTTGCAGCGGGGCCTCAAGGGAACTACTAGCAATTAAGGTGCTCCTTTTAATAGAGCACCGGAGCAAAGCATTAACACTCCATGAACACATGTGATCCTCACATCAAAGCCATTCCCTCCGGTTATCCCGATTTCTGTCACTTCGGGGCCATTGGTTCCGGACAACAACGTGTGTATACGACTTGTAGATAAGACCAAAAACAATACTATCATAATCAATCAATAACATTTTCAGATCTGAAATCATGGCACTCGGGCCCTAGTGACAAGCATTAAGCATAACAAGTCGCAACAAAGTCATAAAGCACTAATAAAAGATACTAGGCACCATGCCCTAACAATCTGATGCCATTACAATGATCTCATCCAATCCCTACCATCCCCATAGCCTACAACGGGGGATTACTCACTCATCGATGGGGGAAACATGGATGGTCGATGGAGAAGCAATGGTGATGATGATGGCGATGATCTCCTCCAATTCCCCGTCCCGGCAGGGTGCCAGAACGGAGTTTCTGGTGTTGTTTCGTGAAACCTGGTGGGGTGGTGGAGCGAAACTCCTTTTGGTAAAACGTCAAACCCCCTAGAGTTTTTAGGTCAGAAGGCTTCTTATAGGCAAAGAGGGAGACCGAGGGGGTGTCTGGACGGGCAGACCACCCCCTGGCGTGACCTGGGCTAGCCTGCGCGGCCTGGTGGTGTGGCCTGGGCCCAACCCCCCTCCGTCTTGTATTCTGGCCCCGGGAGTCTTCTGGTGAAATAGGATTTTTGGCATATTTTCTGTGATTTTTCCTGATAGTTGATTTTCTGCACAAAAAGTAGACACCAATGCAATTCTGCTGAAAACAACGTTAGTCCTTTTACACAAGTTTAGAGGAGAAACAATAGCAAAAGTGTTCGGGAAAGTAGATACGTTTTGGACGTATCACGCCAGAAAATAGGCGTTTGCCGTGGGAGGTTCTTCTTCTTTAATCCTCCGGTGTGAATACCTTTTACCTTACCTCCTCGGAAACGGCGCCAGAAAATAGCTTGATGTCTACGCACTTCTATTCTTGTAGACAGTTGTTTGGCCTCCAAGTGCAGAGGTTTGTAGAACAGCAGCAAGTTTTCCCTTAAGTGGATCACCCAAGGTTTATCAAACTCAGAGAGGAAGTGGTCAAAGGTATCCCCTCTCAAGAAACCCTGCAATCAAGATACAAGAAGTCTCTTGTGTCCCCAACACACCCAATACACTTGTCAGGTGTATAGGTGCACTAGTTCAGCGAAGAGATAGTGAAATACAAGTGGTATGGATAATTATAAGTGGTAATGGTGATATAAAATAGCTTGATGGCATGGAAAAGACTAAAGACAAACTCAAATAAAGATGGAAGCAAGCAAACATGTAACAGATCTAATAGCAAACGGTGTTTCAGTGCTTACAAACAAGGCCTAGGGATCATACCTTCACTAGTAAACACTCTCATATAAATATCTTCTCTTTGTGATACTACTCTTAACTACTCTCTGGTGGGACACTCTAATCGATGGTAGGGCTATAACAACACACCTCAAAGTAAGCCTTTCCCATCTAGATAACCCCACACTTTCACCTTGAGTACTAGATGGTTCCAACAAACACCACAATTTCATAGAGACATCCAACTCCAAATATAACTCATAACAAGTATTTGTAATCTCTAGCCTAAGTGCCACCATGGTGTGCACACTGTCAACTTCACACACATGGGGAGAGCAGAGATCTATTAAAGCACTTGAGTAGGAAGGTAGATCTATAGATTACAAGCTCATGATCTCAATAAGATCATGCATAGAGAGAGAGATGAACACATAGCTACCGGTAGAACCCTTAGTCTCGAGAGAGAACTACTCCCTCCTCATCATGGGAATCAGCAATGGCGATGGAGATGGTGGTGGAGATCGATGGAGATGGCTCCGGGGGCACTTCCCCATCCCGGTAGGGTGCCGGAACAGAGACTTTCTGTCCCCCGAATCTCTCCTTCGGTGGCGGCGGCGCTGCGGAACTTTTCGTGGATGGAGGCTTGATGATTTAGGGTTTATGCATCGAGAGGCTCTTATAGGCGAGAGGGGAGACCGAGGGGGTGCCGGAGGGGCCCACACCACCCCCTGGCGCGGCCTGGCCTGGCCCGCGCCACCAGGTGGTGTCACCACCCTCTAGCCCTTCTTCGTCTCGTATTCTGGCTCCAAGTGTCCCCCGATAAAATATCGACTTTGGCTTTTGTCTGGTCCAATTCCGGGAATATTCATTTTCTGACTTCCTGGAACCAAAAACAGCAGAAATCAGGCAGCTGGCACTGTGGCTCTTGTTAATATGTTAGTCCAAGAAATCATATGAAAAGTACTCCAAAGTGTGGACAAAACACAAGAAAGTAGATAAAACCAAGCATGGAACATCAAAAGTTATAGATACATTTGCAATGTATCAGCAGCGACCGCAGCACAACGCTGTTTGCAAAAGAGCCCGTCATCCAGCTATCTAGGAAGTATGCAAGCCTCATGTACACATTATGCATGCGCTCCAAGTGGTCGTCCAGTGATGAGTTCTCCTCCATCTTAATGGGAGGAAGTCTCCCATCAGCTCATGCTCCATATGCGTGCTTGCTTGTGTCCCAATATGTAGCATCACCAAACGAGGGTTGACATCACCCATGAAAGGCCATATCTCATCCACCATTCCGAAACGCATAGTAACTGAAATGAAGGAGGCCATCTCTCGACGGAGATAGCGGTCTTTCCGCTGCTCTGGGGTCTCTAGGTTAATGGGCTGATCCAAATCCATCCCGTCGAGTATATAGTGGACCACGTCATTCTCGCTAAGGAGAACGTGGAGACGCGCAACCCATATGGAGAAGTTTGATCCATCTAATCTGAGCTTCTCTCCTTCTAACCAATCAATCGTCAACAGGAAAGGTGGCATCTACATTTACAATTGCAAGAAGGAATTTAGACTAAGTTTATAATTAAATGAGTTAATAATAACTCCACTCAGAAACACCTATCCCCATATGGGTTCCTAGTGATAACACGACCCCTATCAGCCACATCTCCCCTGATCGTCACCGCCATCAATGTGGGTTCAAGGGTGGATGCTAAACGTCGATCACATCATTCATGCGACTCGTGCTCGATCTTTCGACCATCCGCGTTCCGAGGCCATGTCTGCACACGCTAGGCTCGCCAACTCAACCTTAGTGTATTCGCTGTGCAACATGGCTTACACCCACTGTATGCGAATGTAGATATGTCTGACACCCATGCCTGTACCATGGATCGCCTCATACCGAAGAACTTTCTTGGTGGTGCACACTAAGGGGGAACACAATTGTTGGTAATTTTAACAGGGATCATCTTATTAGGCTACCGTCGAGTATCTAATACTAGCACACAATAACATATACAAAAAATAACATTGAATGTAAATGCGATGTGATATGGTCCTTCACGTCGTGATCTCCATCCGTCGTCACCGGATTCCGGCGCCAGGGTTCCGGTGTCATAGACACCAGGGTACCGGTGTCATTCCGGCGTGGTAGTCCGTCACCTCCGTGACTATCTACTACTACGTAACAAAAGGTAATCACAAAGGAATGCCCCCTGTAAAACAAAGATACACGCCTCTACTTTATCTTTGCATGTTTTACGTGGCTGAATGGGCTTTCGCACAAGAACCATTCTTACCTACGAACTTTCAGCACAATGTTGATCAAGTAGTTGTCTCTACTACACCCGTTTCGGGGCCCTCCGTTGCAAATGGTATACCAACTAATGCGAGACAGACACCCCCCTAAGGCACTTTATACGGTACAAGCCGTATGTCAAGCGTGGACCAGTATCGCGAATGAACGCGTAAAGTCGGTTGGAGGTCGCTTCATCAAGCATTACTGCGGTATACACAAGTACACATGGGAGGGTAACAACTAAAAGATCAACGTCCACACGCTACATCTCGTGTGTTCTATCCGTACTAGCATTACTATGCATAGATCTAGCTCTGATACCACTGTATGGGTCCCGCGTATGAAAACATTAAAATTTTACCCTACACCCTTGAACCCCTGAAGCTGCCAGGACCTATCTATTAGTAATACTGTAACGGGAGGGGCTTTTCGCGAACTTACCCTTGAAGACCGAAAAACATTGTCAATGCTCAGGAGAGCGTGGTTGATGTAGACGAGCCGAAGCCGACCTCAAGAGCTTCAAAGTTCGGGTGGCCGAAAACGCTCGTGCCAATGCCACGAGACTGTGTCATGGCGAGTGGCGAGGCGTGCCAACTGAACAGGTTGCAAAGCAAGCTTGTACAAGCAGTTCGGTGCTCACTTTACCTTTACCAACAGGTTGTCATGGCAGTCGTAGATGCTGAGGGTGCCGCGCTGGAAGCGTGTGTCGCAGAAGTGCTCGTCGAGCTTCCCGAGGCTCACAACACTGCTCTTCAGCCGCGGGGTGTAGTACACATCCGTGAACGCGCGATGAGGCCCGTCGTTGATGCTGAACACGATCATGCCGCGTATTTTATCTGCAGCACCGATCCATCGCCAAAGCACATGTTGCCCGTGATGGACTCGTCGATCTCGACGAAGGGACTCTGGTCTCCGGTCATATGGTTCGAGGCACCCATGTCCAGATACCACGTGTGCTCGACTTGCCCCTCCGCGTGGACCGGCACCACCTTGGCCTTCCCCTCGTTGAGGAAGACCAGCATGTGCTCTGCCGTCCCCGGCGTCGCTGCAGCTATTGTGGACGCCACCGTATCGAGATCGACCCCGCCAGCAGTAGCATGCGGTCGGTGTCGTCATCGTGCTTGGCAAGTTGGGCCTCCTTCTCGCGTTTCTTCTTGCTGCTTTCGCAAGCCCAATGGCCCTCCTTGCCACAATAGCGACAGACATCGTCGCGTTTCGCGCCACTGGGGCCGCTTGTCGTCGCTGCCTTTTCCGCGTCCCTTGCCCTGGCGGTTCTCGCCGCCTGAGCCACTGTCGTCGGCGTCGTGCACAGCGTGCTTCTTTTTCTGGGAGCGCCACTCCTCCTCGGTGAGGAGTAGCTGCCCCGAGCCTTCCACGCCATCGAGGGCATCGTTCTCTTCCACCACCAACTGCCAGCCGCAGAGCTCCTCTATTGACATGGTTTTGACATCAAAGAGTCACTCAATTAACGATGCCATCTAGCGATACTTACGGGGAAGGACGCGAAGGAATTTCCTCACGGCCTTGGCCTCGTCTTCAGGGTCTCCGAGAATCTCCAGGTCCCTCAGGATGGTGGAGAGGCACAGCGAAAAGTCTTCGACGGTCTCGCCGTCCTTGAACTGGACGCGGTCGTACTCGCGGCCACCGCGTATGCGCCTTCGCGTCGCGAACTCGCTCGCTGCCGACATGCAGGGTCTTGACTGTGTCCCACGTGGTCATCATGGTCGTCGATGTCGCCCTCATCCACTGCCTCCCAGAGCCCGTGAACCTGCAACTTGACACGCATGATCAGCGCCCAGTCCGCGTAATTTGTGCGCGTCAGTGTTGGCCAGATGTTGCTTCCGCCACCGTTCCTCACGACCGTCTCCCTCACCACCAGCTCGCGCCCATGGGTTCTGCCCTGAGAACGGCCACGGCGAACTGGGGACAGAGAGGTTCTACAGCGAGGGTTGCGCGACGTCGACCTGGAAGTATCGCCCTTTGGTGAACCGATCCCCCCGCGGCGGCCGCTTCCTTGTCGGTGTCCTTCGAGCCCGGCCGCCATCGATCGTGGACAAGGCTCTGATACCACTTGTGAATTTCAACACTATCTCGCAAAGGATCTCGCTCAGGAACATAGTTGAGACACGAAATACAGAGGAGACAGTGTTTTGGCGCTGCACACGACTTGCAACATTTTCAGTTTCTTTCTTTCCTTTTATTGTACTACCTCCGACCCAAATTAGTTGACTCAGAGTTGTCTAGATTCAGATGTATTTAGATATGTTTTAGTATTAGATACATCAAAATCTAGATAAACTTGAGTCAATTAATTTGGGTCGGAGGGAGTAAAGGGATCGATCGTGCGTGAGCACACGGATGCGCACATTGGCTGTTCCATCCCATGTCCGGGCGATCGAGCTTACAGCGCAAGGATCGGATCAAAATAACTAACAGAAACAAGCTAATCCTGTCCTAGAAGATAGCCGATGCCTAACTGTAATTATTTGACACGACTGACAGAGCTAACGACTAGATTAACCAACACACGGCACTCAATCTCATGTCGTCGTACCATCCCCAAAACAGACTGTCAGACCGAGCGCCGATCCTATGAAATTGGGAAAATGGCTACCGCAAGCTGAATATTGGTAAAATACAACGTTACTTGAGCTCTTGGAAAATCCCCTTTCGATGTGCTCTTCTCCCAGACATTTTGGCTTGTCGTCTTCAGCTGACACTAGAAACAAAGAAGTGGATGCCTGGTTTGAGGAGCGAACGGCTATGATTTCAGTAATTCGCCAACATCTCATGCGACCACAACATTGTATGAAGCCACAAGCAGATAATTAAGCACCGGTCTGAGCGAGAATTTGCAGTGGGAAGCCCTATGTGCAAACCACTGTCGCTAACCGATCGTCCCAGAAGCTTTCGTTCAAATATCTTGGTCCCTATTTGGTTCCGCGGAGAGTGGGAAAAGTGGCGTATATATGATGGAAAATATATATATCACTCCATTCCCTACAGAAATTCGGTGTGACAGGAGGATGGTCCAGCGCGGAAACAAGCAAACTCCACAAGTGTTGATCAAGTGGGAAGCGTGCATGACGTGGGAGCCCCTTTCACCATGATCAATACCTACCCATCATCACCGGCCTGGTTTGCATGGTTTTTACGGCAAGGACGCACACTGTTGTCAGCGTGATGGCATGCTCATGTGTCCATGCATTGATTATGTTTTTGGTTGATATCGTCAACTCCGGAGAAGGCCAGCACCGAACAGGCACATGCTCGAGGAGTGGCTGGCCACGTAATTCCTGGCCGAGCTCACGAAAGCGTGGGCAGTAGAAAATGTACTACTCTCTATTCCATAATAAGTGTCGCTAATTTAATATAACTCTGTGCAAAATCAGCGGCAGTTATTATGGATCGGAGGGAGTACTAGCTCGCATATCCGTGTTAGTAAAAGGTTTTTTTTTGTCTCTGCTGACTTGCCAAATTGGTGGGTTCCAAGCGCTCTGAGTCAAACAAGGTCTGACCTGACGGTAGTGGGCAGATAACAAGTTCGGTGAATCTAGTGGCATCCATCCAATTTACTAATTCTCAAGGACATGTCCCAATTTTAGCGAGAGATAAGAAGAAAGTCATAAAAAATTCTAAATAAAAAGTATTTTTCCTCTTATATATACCACTTGATTTTTTGACAGAACAACTCCATCATCTCATTCCATCTCAACCGGTGGCGATAATAACTTATTTTGTGAGATAGGTGGTAGTCACATAAATATATCAAAGAGAGGGTGGGAAAAACACGAAAGATGCGAGAACACTTCGGAATATGAGACATCGGGAGAAAATGTGGAACAAATTTTCTGGAACCCGCCTATGACTTTGAGATATTCAGCGGGATCAAAAATGTTTCCCCACCTAAGAAAGTGAATACTAGGAGCTAAATCTGCTAGAGGAGGACTAATTGCAGGTCATCGTGGACACATTAAAAGGTGCCTTGGAGATGCTAGCATCAACCATGCCCGTGGATGAGGGGTTCATCGTGTCAAGAGTCTATCAATTGAAGATTTGCTTCACTTTTGGAAGATCTTGCATTATGTCACTAGAACCATGGGTCCTTCGTGGAAGTGAACTAAGAAGGAGGCGATATGTGGCTGCCACGACAACCATATGGCTTGTTTTAGGTAGCTCCATGGGGATCGGAGTAGGCTGGCCATGGACTCATCTGTCAACCCCCTTGATGTTCTTGATCATGGACAAGGTTGCATAGCCCTCAATCATAAGATTTTGATTCCAGCTGAAGGCATATCGTGTGTCATGTGTTTTGTTAGTTCTGGGTGGGTTGTTCTAAATATTCTAGTGGTATGTGTCTTTGTCTTTATAATATGTTTGAAGGATTTTAGTCTCTGCACCATCGAGCACAGATGAATCACAAAACCACACCTTACAAGAAATGCTACATTCTCCTATCAATCCATCCAGTCACAACCAAGATATATTGAACACAACACATTCATCTTACATAGTAGAGTATCAACAAGTCAGCATTCCACAACAGATCATATACAACTATTGTAGCGAAAGCAAGTGAAGATTGAAGAAACAAGCATGTAACAAATGCCACTGAAGAGACCATGCCATATCTCGTAAGTTTTGACACCGCTTCCTTGCAACAACATGGTATATCAATCATGTCGGATGTCATGGAAGCCAAAAATATATGACACTTGAATCCAGATTGGGATTAATAAAGTGGTACTAGATGATAATCTTCGCTTCTTAGCACAAATTGTTTTCCCATATCTTTGGTAACAACATTACTCCCGACAAAGTCAAAAGGACAAATATACAATATTTAGGGGCATCAAATACTGGTATAGATAACATGTAACATCCCAAGATTTTAGAAATTGGGGTTATAAAAAAATTGCATTTGCATGTCATTAATGTGCATTGCATTGCATCTATGATAAGTTTTCAAAAATTGAATTCAAACCTTAGTTTAAAAATCCTATATTTGAATTGCCAAAATGCACCTATAAGGATTTACAAATCTACTATTTATAAACTATTGAAAAGGTTATAAAAATGATCTTAAGATGATTCCCTGAATTTTAGAAAATTTTGGAAACTGGAATTACTCTATTTGGAGTTATAAAAAAATACCAAAAATAGAAAGGGAAAAGAAACAAAGGAGCACTAGCCACACAGCCAGCCCACCGTCCAATCTACCGTGCAAGCTATACCGCATAGTAGACAGCACGCAAACCACGGACCCTACCGTTGCTAGGTGGGACCCACCGGGCTCCTTCCTCACGATGCTGGGACCGCGTCGACCATGTCTCTGATCCAAACAGAAATCCATGATTTCCTCGCGTTTCGATCCGATTTCTTCGCCCCTCTACACGCATATACCCCGTTAAATAGCCCGTTGTATCTTCTTTGCGATTTGTTTTTTCTTTTTTCTCGAATCCTAGTCGCCGCGGGAATTTACCGATCCCACCTCCGTCGACCGCTTCCGACCGAGCTTGAGCGAGAGGTTGACCCCTCTTCCCCTCCATGATCTTTGCCTTGGACTCCCGCATCTCCTAATCGTTTCCCCCCTCGCGCAGAGCTCTATGTTTCCCATGATTTCTCGCTGGAGCATCACCATCGACCTCCTCGTCCTAGTTCGCTTCTCGTGGATAGTTAACCCATCGCTGGAGAGCACTTGAATCCCACCACCATCGCCATCTGCAGCCGCTGCCACCGTTCGCCACCACCGGCGTTGATCAAGCCGCTGAGCACCATGAAGGTTTGCTTCGCTGCCATCGGATCCCAGATGGATGACTGAGACTAGAACCGCGGCCGAACCAGTATCAGCCGGGGACACTACGCCACGTGGCCATCCAGTCACTGGCCACATCAGCACAACGTCACGCCATGCCAGCGCCCACACGCTGATTCAGCTACCATGCCGCGTGGTATATTCCGGAAATATTCCCTATAATTCTAGAAAATGAATAAAAGTCAAAAAATATATTAATCTTGCAAAATTCATAGAAAATTATCTGTAAGTCCAAATTTAGCAAATAATATATTGATGGATTCTTATAAATATGAAGAATATTAATATTCTATTAGATCAAACATGCATTGTTTATATTTTCTGTAGTAATTTTATTAGTTTAATAGTTTTATTGGAGTAAATAAATCATAGTAAATTATATAACAGAAAATACAAATAGGATGTCCTAGAATTCCTAATTCATGTTGTACATTAGCATGGCCTTGTATGTAAATTTCATCGAATTAAATTCAAACGATTTTAACCTTTTTAATTACTATATAATCATAGAAAATTATGCAAAAATTCAAAATTAGTGAAACCGATTGGTATTGTTTTATTTTGATCATATCTATTCAAATAAAATGTAATCAAAATTATTTGGTACTATTAAAGTACAAATTCTTGCAGAAAGATATAAACTCATTGCAATTGTACTTTAATCATAAGAAAATATCTATAAATCCCTTTTGAGTGATTCAAATTGCTACTGGTTTTAAATTTCATTACTTATCAGTAGTATTTAATTTATAATTTAATATGACATAAACATCAAATGTTGAATTAAAGTGAGTAAACCCCTATTTAAATTGATATAGGTCTAACGATAAATGCTTTATTGCAGTAAATGATTTTCTATATGCATCATCTAATGTAATAATGTCTAGAGAACTAAATATAACCATTGTGACCTATTAAATCATTATCATGAATTTGGTCATCATTGCTTTATTATATTATTGCATATGCATCTTATTATTTTGTCTTGTTGTTGACTGTGAATTAGTTTATCATTTAGAGTGTAAGATGTGTAAAGATTGTTCTAGAAAAGAGGGTGTGAATAACATCAACAAATAAGGCAAGTGAAACTTGCTTCTTTATATTCCATTTATTGTTCTATGGATGTGGTGATTATTAGTAGAGCTACATGTGTAGAAGTAATTGTTTTATGATATGCCAGTTGTAGTGGAAAGGGTCTACTTTGGTATGCTATGGGTATGGTAGTGGAAGAGATTGCATTTGATTTGATGAAAGGGAGATAATTGTTTAGATGGATGGAATGAAAGATATAGTTTGAATGTCATGGTCAGGGCCAAGGCCTGACTTACTGACATGTTCACTCATAGATGTTGAATGCCATGGTAGAGTCTGACTACTGACATGAGCATAGCCTGTTTAGTTGAGTGCCATGGCAGGGTCGTTGAATCTGACTAGTGACATGTGCATAGCTAAGTTATTTGGAGAGTGGCATGGTAGGGCATCGAGCTTGACTACTGACATGTGCACAAGAGTTCGGTTGAATAGTGAGTGGTATGCTAAGGGCATTGAGCCTGACTTAGTGACATGTTCTTCAGTAAAGATGGAGTATTTAATCGGAGTTGGAATATGGAATTTATCTACTGTAGTTGGAGGTTTAGAACTTGATATGGAAAAGTAGGACAAAACGGTCTGCTCTTTCTATGAAATATGCTAGTACATTATGGGTATGTTATAGTTGTTTAGTCACACTTGCCAATATATTCAATGTATTGACCATTCGTGGCTGCAACATTTCATATTGTAGGTTATTCTGTTTCTGTGTGATCGTTCATAGGCCGCGAGAGTCCACTCAACAGTGGTTCGCCTGTGGCACATTTGAAACATTGAGATCTAACTTATTATTGCTTTCCGATGTGTACTTGAGTAATGTAATTGCAAATTATGGATCATGTACGTTATATTCATGATGCACAGTATATTTGGTGTCTATCTGTACCATGTGTGCTAGCGAACCGATGCAGATATTAGCACTATACACAGGAGCTCAGCCTTATCAGACGAGGATGTTTGGGATGGTATCTGAGCATTGCATTGACTGTAGGTTCGACCTTAGAAATGGATTGGAAATAGGAATACCCTATTAGGAGAACTATCATATTTTGTACTTAATAGAATTCTTGTAATAATTTACTATGTTTTCCAAGACATCTTCTTGTTCAAAACTTATAGATGTCCATTCATTTGAATAGTAGAAGAGATGATCTACCATGAAGACTATAAGAATTGGAAAATATTATTAGAAGTTTTCTATAAAGAAAATCCATATATGACAGTTGGCTTATAAGTAAAAAACAAATAAGATGATAGAAATGAATATCTCATCAAGTTTGGTTAGATCTGGACCACCATGTTTTATCTCTTTAGGAGAGGATCGCTATCGTGTTAGCATCTTATGTGGTATGCCAATATTAGTTGCTTGCTTGTTTGTATTGAACCATATTGTGTGATACCTTGTGTTGAATCTGTTATTTTTAAAACTCCAAAGTTGTAGGATTTTTGAGAAGTTTTATATAATACACTAGACTTATCCCTAAGCTGGACAAATAACTGTGTACATTTGAAAGACAAATTAACTGAAACATCATCATCCTCTAAATGTGCCGTCGGGCACGTTCAGAGGCTGGTACTTGCCTTTGAGACTAGTTCATGTGTGGAGTAATAAACACTAATAAGACATCCCTGGTCTTGCCTCTGAGACTAATTCATCTATTGACGATAGTCCCGGCTTCCTGACTATGGGCAACACGACAGAGTGGTGTGGAGTTGCCAATGATATATGAGATTGGAGTTGTTGGGAGAACAACGACGATGGATAAACCCAATATGATATACCATGAAATACGTCGTCAATATTTGTTATTAGTAGTTTCTCATAAACAATGTATTGCCTTTACTAATGATTGTTATACCACGAGAGACATGTGAACTTGGGTACAATATGAATATGGCATAATTCTTCAAACGTTACTCCGAATAGGGGTCTTTGCTCTTACCGGATGGTACGCTAATAATTCACTTGGTGTGCTTGTGGAGAGATACACTCTAGGCTGACTCATAGTGTTTGTTCGTCATCATCTGGCTAGACACATGATCAAGTTGTTGACCATAGGAATATTGATAGTACAATATGAGTAAAGAGTACATGTCAGGTAACGAGGATAACATAGTCTTTCATCTTGGGCAATGTAAACTATCGACGAAGCAATACGATCTGTATTAGATATAATATTATGGTTCACACGATAAAGATCTTCGTGTTATTGGCATAGATTACTACGTGTTGTAGGGTTCTGCGCATGAAAACAATAAAATTTAACCCTACGCCCCTGAACCCCTAAAGCTTCCAGGACCTATCTATTAGTGAACTTACCCTTGAAGACCGAAAAGTGTTGTCAACGCTCAGTAGAGCGTGGTTGATGTAGATGAGCCGAAGCCGACCTCAAGGTTGTGATGAAGTCCTTGCGCTCCTTATGGCTCCAACGACTTGAGTGCCTCAAGTGCGACACCTCGCGGGGAGTTACACACGTCCGGTGCCTAACGATGGCTCCCACTTCCCCGATCCAGCAGCAGTTGCGGAACTAGAGCTCTCGGATCCGAATCCCACAGCGCGATGGCGCTCCGCGGTGAACATGTCTCTCGCTCGCGCAGTCTAGACTTGCGACCACGGTCACGAGAGAGAGAGAGAGGGGGAGAGAGAAAATATCAATTAGAGGTCCTCCCAAAAGTGGGGAGACCTTTATTGATTATTGGTGTATTTATCTTGGCCAAATATCCCACTATATAGGGGGAGGAGGGGGTACACCCTCCCTCAAAGTCCTAGGGTGGGACTAAAGGAGAGGAGGAGGGAGCGGGGTGGCTACCGGCCACATAGTGGGCCCCGCGCGGGGGGGTGGGGGTTCTAGGCCTAGCCGGCCAGCCCCCTTGGCCCTTCTCCCTCTCTCCTTTCCCTAATGGGCCCTCTCCCTCCGGAAATTGGCCCATTAAGCCTTTTTGATCTTTAATTGATTTTCTATTTATTAAATAATTATGAATAAATGATTAAATCAATATTTAACATTCATTCACATATTATTCAACCTCCGTGGCCATGGAACACCTTCCACCTCCACTCCGGACATTCTCTGGACTTACCGAAACCCTTCCGGTTTTCTCCCTTCTTTTTTTCGGCGATTCTACCGATCCTATAAACACTCTCTAAGCATCATCAAGCCCTTAAGCGTGATACCCCACGGTTTGGGAACACTCCAGACATGGTCGGGACACTCCCGCACCAATGATTGACAGAGGGACCTGGATGGCCATGTGACCCATGTGCGTTCCACGAAGATCTTTCATCGTTTGAACCGGGACAGTCGTGTCTTATTCCCTTTGTCTCTCGATACTTGCATTGCCCGAGATCTAATCAATGACATCACCGTGTAGTGTTCAATATCGTTACTGAATAATGCTACTTGACTCATTCCGACAAGTGATATCCCTGTGATCAAATCACACGCTGCGCAGATATTGGATATAATCTTCTCCGGGTGGGACCTTGAGTATCTTCTCGTCACATTTACGAACAAATCCTGCCCTTGACATATATTGCCTCTACGGTTTCCTCCGAATAGCTGAACACACCTTTATAACCACCGTATTACCAGATGGCGTTTGATGCTATCTAAGCACTCTCGGGAGACAATGATTGATATAGCCTCACGGTCTAAGGAATAGTCTACGAGGATCCATTTCTAATCATCGTAACTTGAAATTCGTGACATGATTGGGTCATGATGTTTAGCTTGGGTATTGGTTCACCATCTCATTCCCAGAATGAGATTACTCCATTTCCAACTGGCATAAATGCCACATGATCAGGAAACATGATCATCTGTTGACCAATGAACTAGTAACTAGAGTTTCACTGGGAACCCCTGGTTTGTTTGTATATCACATGTGTATTGATGTTTCCACTCAATACAGTTATAGCATGATATAAAACTTAACCATAAACTATATGAAATATGATAATAGTCCTTACTACTATTTGTCTCTAGGGCATATTTCCAACAGTCTCCCACTTGCACT
Organism: Avena eriantha; assembly: GCA_910589775.1. NCBI lineage: Eukaryota > Viridiplantae > Streptophyta > Magnoliopsida > Poales > Poaceae > Avena > Avena eriantha. Next base: position 332,568,807 of record OU342746.1, read on the forward strand.
AGAGTACAAATACACTAGTTGCATTTGTCCTCAATCATTGGCACCATATATCTGGTACCCTGAACATGCTTGCTCATGGAAGAGGTTGAGTCTTGGGTCTGTACTTTATAGTCCCAAATCCTTTGCAACTTACTAATGTCACCTTGATTGACATTAATACTTTATCATCACATGATAGCATCTGTGTGTATGCATCGTCGTTATGGCAGCAGAACGAGGCCTGATTCCAGGAACCTACAGTGACGTTAGATCAACCTCGAGGGCTTTCTCATGGGCACTGTGCCCTGGGACACATCATTCTACGTTAAAAGCGAACTAGCCCTGCCATTATATTATACAACACTTTAGATGGTACCCTTATCAATTATTATAAATGTATTCATCGAAACACTAGTGCACTCTGTGCAACATTCGATGTTTTGTTCACCTCGCTTCCTACTTGAATTTAATTGGTATTTACAGGAGTTTCCAACATATTCCCTTATAACATAACCCTTTATGCTTTAAGATATGTCATCCTTTATGGATTTGGAAAACATGTCTACAGTTCTCTATTAGACACTGTGGACAAAACTCAGCTCAACATTCTGTGATTGAAACTTAATCACTTTCAAACGTTCCTTAATTGGATCACATAATATGCTAAGTCATCGTCATGGTTTTCTAAGAAAGAACCTATGTCTCAACATAGTGGATGATGATCATCCTTTTCCTTTCTTTCAACCATTGATGTTCAACTTAATACTATTCCTAATTTGAGTTATTAAGGATCAGTTCCTTAATTAACTTCTATTCTGAAACCCCTTTCAGAATCCCTTAAGGAATACTACATAATATCATAATAGACCTATTATCAACTTGTACATCTTATAAATCATTATTCATAAGTATTTGTGCTTTCATTATTAACATACTTAAGAATTACTCCTATAAGCTCCCACTCAAAATATGTTCCTACATATTTGAATTTGAGACTGACATTGCTCCCACTCAAAAATATGTCAATCACATATTGTTTCAGGAAGACTTTCATAGCTCCCACTCAATTTTATGCAAATTGCATATCCTCCCACTATTTTGAACAATTTCAAAATCCTTTGATCAAATATCAAACTTAGAGATTTACTATGAGATACTAGTACTGTTACTAGTTTTAAATCCAGTAGACATTTAGCACATTTGAATCAAATTCTTTTGAATTCATCCAATACTTGAAAAATTGTGCTTTTGTCATTCACCCCTTTTTCCTACTATGGCTTTGTAGTCATTTCAGAAAATTCAAGTAACCCCTTTTACTTGTGAGATTCAGCAACAAATTGCTTTCTAATCTCAAGGCAATTTTGTTTTTAGGACTTCTCATAATTCTAGTTTACCATTATTTCCTTAGTAGCTTGTAGGTATGTCATATTCGAATAATCATGACAAATGATTCACAAATGTCTCCATACTAGATATAGATTACATTTTGAATCCTACTTCACATAGTGAAAACACTAGTGGGGAAAACACAATGATCAAAATCATTGATTCTTTCCTTCTGTGAAGAGAATCGTTTAGGAACGTTGTCCGTTGCGCTTGTCAACACTCTGATGCAGGGTTTTGTATCATCATCGTGTTTTTACCTAATTTCCATTTGCTCCATAATTGAGAAACATCACTAGAAGTGAGCTTTCTCAAGAATGTACTGATACACTGCAAATGTATCTATAATTTTTGATGTTCCATGCTTGGTTTCATCCACTTTCTTGTGTTTTTTCCACACTTTGGAGTACTTTTCATATGATTTCTTTGAATAACCTATTAACAAGAGCCACAGTGCCAGCTGCCTGCTTTCTGCTGTTTTTGGTTCTAGGAAAGTCAGAAAATGAATATTCTCAGAATTGGACGGGACAAAAGCCAAAGTGCCTATTTTTCGAGAAGACTCCAGGAGCCAGAATACGAGACGGAGGAGGGCCAGGGGCTGGCTGATGACCCACAAGTATAGGGGGTGTATCGCAGTATTTTTGATAAGTAAGAGTGTCGAACCCAACGAGGAGCAGAAGGTGCTGGCTATTGGTATGGATCAGGAATTCTCTACAAATACTTAGCAAACGGAATTTTAGGGGTTTTCAATAAAGCAAGTAAACAAATTACGAGTAAATAAAAGACAGTAAGAATGAATGCAGCAACTGGACCAATCCTTTATGTAGCAAAGGACAAGCCGGTTGTATTTCTATAGATGACCAAACGTTCTCGAGGACACATGGGAAGACTGTCAAGTGCTTTCGCTTCATATAGTCGATTAATCTTCTCTAGCTTTCTAAGTGTTGTGTGGGTGAACCTGTGCTAATGTACCGCCCCATCCAAGACTTAATACATACTTGTGATTAAACCCCCTTGCAAACATCCGTAAGTACAAGAAAGTAATTAAGGTAGAAACCTAACCACAGCTTTAAACTCTAAGACCCTTACGTCCCTTGTGCAATGGTTTCCTAACGGAGGTTCAGGTTTCTATCACTCCGGTAACCCCTACGATTAGTAGCCAAAAACACAATGCATTCCCCTAGGCCCATATAGGTGAAGTGTCACGTAGTCGACGTTCACATGACACCACTAGAAGAAGTACACCACAACTTAAATAACAATCTATTGAATCTTTCTCAACACAACTCCACTACTAACAACAAGACTTCTCCCATGTCCTCTATAACAAAACGAACTACTCACAAGACATCATATGGATCATGATCAGAGATGAAATAACGATGTATAACAATCTGAACATAAACAATAATTCAATGGTTCACTCAATAGCATCAACTACAAAGAGTAATTAACACCGGGAAAGTTTCCCCTATGAACTATGCAAGATTCAACACAATTGTTACAGCAATATGGAGATGGTGATGAGGGTGCTGATGGTGATGATGATGATGATGATGATGATGATCCCGATGAAGTCCAGCTTGATGGTGGTGTTGATGGCGACGATCTTCCCTCTCCGGGAAGGAATTCCCCCGGCAGAAATCTGTCTGTCGGAGAGATCTTTCTCTCTCGGTGTTTTCCGCCCCGTAGAGGCGGCGGAATCTTTTTGTGGTCGCCCCCCGAGTCTTAGGGTTTCGGGAGGTTGATATACGCCAGAGGGGAGAGGCTGGAGTGGGCCAGGGCGGCCACACCACTCCCTGGCGCGGCCTAGGCCTGCCCGCGCCATGGGGTGGTGTGGGCCCCCTGTGGCCCACCTCCACTCCATCTTCTGGCATCCTGAGTCTTCTGGAAAAATAGGATTTTCCGTATATTTTCCCGGATTTTCTGATCTTCACGAATTTTTCCTCCAAACAGCACCTTTTCCATCAGAATCCTGACTGTAGCGGTCCATGCTTAAAAAGTCATCAACCATGCAAAAATAGATGAAATAACATAAGTATCACCTCTCAATACGAAATATATCAATGAATAATAGTGAATTAAGACATAGAATAGTGATGCAAAATGGACGTATCAACTCCCCCCAAGCTTAGACTTCGCGTGTCCCCAAGCGAAACTGAGCTCAATAAACATGACCTCAGGTTTATGGAGTGAAGAGTCGATAAAAGGATACGGACAAGAAGCATCACATAGATCATAATAGAAGACAACTCACTATTATATAAATCAACTTGTAATGAGTAAAGGAAACACAATAAAGATACATAAAGTGAATCATAATTGGTAATGGCAAACTTAGCTCTTGGTTGAAGAATAGTTGATAATTTGCTGGAGTTCACAAATAGATGGTTTTCAAAGAAAGATTTCAAAGTAGTAAACTTCAAGATAAGAGCAATGTGCAAAACAAGGAACATAAGAAACATGAATGCAAAATCATCAGATGAATGAATGAAACACATGAACTCAAAATACTTGCTGAGATAGAGGGGAGTAGGTTTACTGACTCAACTACAAAATAAAAGAAGGGCCCTTCAAAGAGGGAAGCAGGGATTGCAAGTCTCATAAAGAGCTCCCAAAAATTATGATACTTACTAGCTTTCAGCTCTCATTGCCCCTATCATAGGCATCTTTAGGTGATTAAGGTGAAAGTGAGGTCCAATCTGAGTTATATGCTTGACAGACTATAAACTGAAGATCCCAAGTCCCTTGAGTACGAGGGCCGCTCCTCATGCTACTCAACTTTAGTTACCGGTAAGTTCTTGTCATCGTAAGTATGTGCGTATCATTGAGAACCGCCAACGGGGTATCCCTTGCCCGATGATACGGAAGAATCCCCATATCATAATGACAAGGCAAGCAGACAATGAGTATCTCAGCAATCTTCTTATTTACCATGGGAAAATGGTGCTTTTTTCTCTCTTTCCTCTTTTCATAGTGTCTCTTTTTTTTCTTTTTCTCAATAGCTATCTCTCTTTTTTTATAAGAAGAATGCTTCATAGATATCATTACGGTTACGCTGCAGGTTTCCACCATATCAGCATGGATTAGACCAGCGGCCCAGGCGTTTCTCTAACACACATACATAACTACATGGACTTACAAGCTCCCCTTTTATTTCACACCGACGACATCCGCAAACAAAAGAGCAAGGTATCAACTGGGTATATATTTACAAGTGTTGAAAGCGTTCCCCGTGATAACACGGTTCTGGTAATCCCCAGCCTATATTTTGCAAGCATATAACTTTCATGGAGAGTTCACAATGGTTCAGGTTTATTAAGTGCGGAAATAAAGTGTGCCATCAAGTTCGTGAGAGCTTTAATCACTAATTTTCTCATAACAAGTTTAATTTGGGAGGTAAACAAAACAAGAATTTACTTGGGATAGCAATAATGCTACTAGGTAGGTATTGTGGACACAAATGGCAAAGGTTTTGGTTTAAAGGAGGTGGATGCACGTGAAGAATACCCTCTCAATACAGGTTTTTGGCTAGCAAGGCTAGGTAGCAAGTACAAGAGTTGAAGGAAACAACCAAACATACAAATTATAAAGTCAAACATGCAATCTTCCTTGGAAGCACAAAAGAACTTAACTAGAGAATACTAGACTTATGAGCAAATCAAGAAAGAAAGATGATGAAATTATTTTTCTCTAGCGTACTTCTATCTTTTCCTTTTCAACTCTCAAAAAGGTGTTGCTACTGACCGAGCCAGGTTTGCCAAAACCAACTAAATTAACTCAATGATCCCAGAGTGCTACCAATACTAACAACAAGATCAATCATATAACCACGAATTGAAAACTAACATAAGCTATGCAAAAGAGTGAATGATAGAACTTCTCATTAATATTCCATAACGAAAACTCACACCAAGGGATACAAATCTAACGAGAGAGGGGATACTTCCATAATGCAAACCATACTACAAAATAACTCCTCTATTCATGATATGACTCTACTAATAAGGTAAAAAGATAGAAGATAGTGATGTGATACCGCGGCACTCCCCCAAGCTTGGAACAAACCAAGGGGATGCCAAACCTGATGACAAATTACTCCTTTGGTGGTGGTGGTTTCCAGCATCCTGAAACTTGCAGAAGCACTTATGTGTTTAAACCTAACCTCATACTCACAGTTTTGATTTTGAACGTCATAGAACTGTGCTTGCAGTTCGTTGGTTGTTTGGCGAAGTGAGAAGACTTCATCTTTGAGTTCAGCAGTCTCCTTTTGGTGCTCGGCGATGAGTTCGGAACAAATCTTATGGATGATGTCCACTTCGCGCTCCGCCATCTTCCTGTACCTAAAGACTTCATGCTCCAGTGCTTCCATCCTGTCCTCTAGACTTCCTTCACCTTTAGGGCCTTGAACCTCTTTAATCCAGACCTCCCCACCTTTCAGGAATAACTCCTTGGGATGAATCTTCAATTCTCTCATGTATGGGTTGATGATATCTTCTAAGGAATCTCCCTTGGATGATCCAGAGGAAGACATTATGGCTCCAAATATGGGGTTTTTACCTGGCAGAAATAGATTGAAACAAAAGCACGACGAAAACACGATATACAAACCTCATGGGATCCGGGGGGGTTATATATTACGAAGTTTCATGTCAAAAGGAAGGTAGTAGGAGAAAAACGAGTCGGAGGCAGAGTCCGGGGTGGACTTACCACCTGGTGGCGCGGCCAGGGGAGGGCTCGCGCCACAGGGTGGTGTGAGCCACCCTGGCTCCGTTTCCGTCTCTTTTTCGCTTCGTATCTTTCCTTATTGACTGAAAACTGCAAAAATATAGTTGGATTGAATTTTTGCGGAACTTTTCTTACCAGAATTGTTACCTGTTTGAAAACAGACTCTTCAGGTCTCTGAATTTGGTATTTAGTGGATCCTTCCGGAGGCACCACTTGAATATTATTGATATCTTCATCTTCATACACTTATTACTTGAGTCATAAAACCCTTCTCTTCCTTATTACACCATTATCTCCACTTCCTGGAAATTTCTTTCACACAAAACTTCACACAGTTCTCATTAGCAACATTAGTATAAGTGAAGTGACAAAACCTTTTGTGTCCAACTTCAACTGAAAATCATCAAAACAAAAGCTACTGTAGCAAATCCTTCTGAAGACCCAAAAAGAATTCAAGAAGGAAATCGAATAAAGAAGCAAATGCAAGATTGGCAAAATCTGTCAAAACAGACCAGTAGGTAAAGATCAATTTTTTTGAAAAACTTCTGTTGCTCAAATCAAAAAGTGCACAACTAACGAAAGTTAAATAACAACCAGGGGCAGAAGCACAAAAAATTACAGCTCAATCCGACATATAGTGTAGCATCCCATCTGTCTAACATATGTAATGCTACTTGGTCTAGTAATATAATGGCTACTTCCTACATATAATTGTTGCATCATGATTATATCATGCTCATGTCATCATGCCACCTTGCATTTGAGCATCATATAAAAACCCTTTCCTTTTGGTTCTTCTCTCATATGCATTAGCAATTGTATTTGGCTCTTGATATATTGTATTTGGTTCTTGATAAATGCTTGATGCCCAAGTTGAGTTGGGGGCATATCTTTTATTCAACTCCATCACCTTTCTTTGTCACCACCTTATAATTCCACCATCCTAGTTAACCATGAGCTTTTATCTTTTCTATTGGGCATTTAATCTAGCTCATGGGGGTTGGGATGGATCCAATTCTATTTCCACATGCTCTCATATTGGCATCATATTGTTTTCACACTATTGATATGTGGAGCCACCTTTGCATGCATTATGAGTGGTTCCCCTTTTCCTAGTTTTCATATGGATTATTATGGATTTATGCTCATGTTGGGATATTTTTGGGACTATTAAACATCTAGTGGAATATACACACTAGCAAGTCCCCATTATAATCAAATGTGATCATCTCCATCTACTCCACTTGGAACTTTCATTTAAATTCTTTTGCTTGGCTTTTACTCCACATTTTGGTAATGCATAGGAATAATGCCATGGTACATTATTATTGTTTTCACAAGAATAAATCATTGCATTTAATGATTATGCATGGGCCATGCAAGAGTACCACCACCTTTGATCCTCTAGTTTTTATTTGTTTTTGGAGTGGATCATGTTCTCTTGGGATCATGCCTAGTAAGCTCAATTCTTTTGCTTTTACCATCACACCTTCACCATCTTGATCTCCTCCCCTTGCCAGGCGCACTCAAATCATCACCCCTCATGTGTGCATGCCTCCATGCATGATCATGTGGAACCATACCAAGACCCTAGCCCTACCCTACCTCTTCATCTCACCACTTCTTCTTTCTTGATATTGTCTTGTGCATGTTCAAACCCTAATCACCACCACACCACCACCCCATCTACCCCTAACCTTGGTCTAACCTAACCCGAGCCAACCCTAGCCATGCCATCTACCCTTACCCCGACTCTCTCTTTCTCTCTTTCTCCCTGCCATGCTGGCCCCACACCCGAGCCTCTCCTCTCTCTGGCCCGCCTGCAGACACCCCATGCCCCTGCCCAGGCCGAGCCTCGCCGGGAACATGAGCGAGAAGGGAGGAAAAAGGTGGTCGAGCCACCTTTTTGCTTTTTCACCCCGAGCCCCACGGCACCCTCCCCTCTCCCGTCCATATCCACCTCCCCACGCCTCCTCTGCCTCGCCCAGATCCAACCCGAGCCGCGCATCACCCCCTCTTCCTTCCCTTCTACCCCACAGCCATCCCAGAGATCACCGTCGGCCTCCACCTCCACCTGCTCGATCTAGCCAGCGGCGTGGCGTTTCGGTTGTCGAGGAAGCCAGCCAGGTTCCCCTGCGTCGTCCCCGTCCACGCCAGCGAGGAGGAGACACCCCAGGCTGAGCTGCACATCAACACGCCGCCGAAACCCTAGCCCGGCTGTCTATCTGCATCACCGCCGCCCCGCTGCGCCACGTCCTTATCCGACCCCTCCAGCGACCCCGTGGTGAGCCCGTGATCCCCTCTGACACCCTCTCTCTCTCTCCATTGCGGCCTAGCCTCGCCAGGCGTTGTGCCGAGCACTCTAGGTGCAGCGGCGGCCGCTGGCGTCTGCACGCCCCGCGCCACGTAACGTCTCACCTAGCCGCCTAGCTACTCCCTGTCAGCAACCCCCACCCCACCGCACTGGTACCGCCCCTCTGCGCGCGTGGTCCGCGTCGCGGGTTCGAACCCCCGCCTCGCCGCACCGTGCGCTGGCGTTCCGTCAGAGCCGCAGAGAAGATCCACAGTGCCGATGCGCGCTTTGCACTTACCCCCCACACTTTTTGGCCTCAACACGCAATCCTTCGAGACCCCACCTGTCAGCCACCGTGGTCATTTTACAAAAGGGCCCCGCAAAGCCTGGGCCGCAACCCGCGGTCCCTGTCTCTGCCGCGTGGCCCCTACGGGCTCAGCCACTCGAACGTGGGGCCATTTGACCACAGGTCCCACCTGTCTGCCTCGTGGGCTAGGTAAGCCCGCGGTGAGGAAAGTTTTGCGCGCCGTTTCGCCCACTCAGCACGGGTCCCACCCGTCAGTGACTGGGGTTGGATTCGTCTGGGTATAAAAAGCTTTTATGTTTTCTGTTTAACTAAAAAACATTTCATAAATGTTTAAATACCAATTCAAATCTGTTTTTAAATAACTTTTAAATTATAAATCCAAATAATACAAATGATATATGTTTTGGAATCAAAAAATGTGAGGATTTCAAATATGCAATTCAAAATGTTGTTTCACCACTTTAAATTTTCGAGATGATTAAAATTGCAATAAAAATGTCTTTTCTTAAATAATTAATAACTTTAAATCTATAACTCCAAATTTGACAAATATTATGTCTAAATCGATCAGCGCGACGAGCCCGTTCTATCTATGCATTCCTTGTACTGAATTGAGGCATGCATCATGTCATTATTAAAATTCAGAACTGTTTATGGCAATAAAACTTGACCAAATAAAGAATAAAATGCATTATTCTTATACCCACACCTCACCCTTGCCATGCTACTTCAATGCCATGTAAATTGTGCATCATTCATCATGGCATGCTTGTTTGCTTGTCGCATTTTAATTCATATGCTTGTGCACTTTATTTATGTTGGCCCTTGTTTGTTTGGTTCTTCTTCGAATAGACGCCCAGCAGGAGAATTATCAGGAATCACAGGAGTTCTACCCAGATCCACCTCTCGCTTCAACTGAGCTACCAGGCAAGCAGTACCACATGCTTGCATACATATAGTACCTATTGCCTCTATCTTATTCTTGCATCATTGAGTCACGATTGCATTAAATTAAATCCCAAGTACTACATAGCCTTTATTTTTAAACCCCACCGAAGCTTGTTCCTCCATCCTATGAGCCATTACTACAAGAGTTGTTTGATCCATGCCGGTCGTAGAAAAACATGTGTAGGGTATGTGAGTGTCTGATGGATAATGAGGTACCTAAACAACTTAACCTGACTAGTAATGGGATAACTAATGAAAGAGGCACCGGTGAGCAATATCTGCTATTTGGTTCTTCGTGCTCACTTGTGTCCCGTAGGACCCCGAGTACTTGATTCCTGTTCCCCGACTATTCGCACTATCCACATCCAGGAGGCCTTATGGACCCCCCTAAGCCAGAGCTTGATTCATTCTTATTTCTTGGGGCCACATAGTAGTTTGGGGCTTTATTCCTATCATGTACTTATGCCATGTTACTGCTTTATTTAAGATTGTGCGTGGAGCACCTGTACTGTTTTGGATCGCGCCATGTTTTCGCGGTATCGACAAGCCCAGTCACATTTCTGGGTTCCCAGTCTTTTACAGCCGTCGTCGCAAACCTTGGGTCCGTCTCGGAGCCGGCCAACTTCGTTGCGGGTAGATTAATGGGGTGGCCCCCTGAAATATTTCTGAATCCTGTGATCGCTTTGTCGTGAATGCCTCGTTGGGTTTTGAGTTGGTTTTTCCGAGGTTGATCGAGTGTGTGTTTCTATTTGTGCACCCCTGCAGGGTAAATCTTTCAGAAAGCCGTGTCCGCGGTTATGGACGACTTGGAGCACAGTTTCTCGATCATAGACAATTATAACTAAAGTACCGCTTTTAATTTGACTAAGTACTTGACTAGTAAATAGTGCAATACTCATGGAATGGTTAATAAAACTACCAACGGATGGGTTGTTCGTCCACTTTCTCGTTGGTAAGCGAGGAGGAGGATGGATCTGTTAATTATACTGTTATAACTGTTGTTCTTAATTCACGGACATCCGTCTATCATTGGTTAGGCGGATGGTTAGCGAGTATCTATAGACTTGTTAGTTATTATCTTTTGCTGCAATTGCGTCACCCCAGGTTGTGTCCCCTTTAGAGGCATAAAGACTTGCTGAGTACCCCTAGGGTCTCACACAATAAATTGTTTGATTCAGATGAACAGGTGTACTCGTAAGATGGATACTGGGTGGAGGAGACAGATGATGTTGGCAACGATCACTCGGTGTAGAGATTCTGGGAACGGGGATCCGTGAGATATGTGGGCAGGATGTGTTTATTATGTGGCATCTTATGCCGATTTGCTTCTTATCCGTACTCGGATCTTGTTTTCCGCTTCTGCCTGATACTCTGATGTTTGATGTATGAGGAGCTATCCGAAACTATTATATCTATCTAGGATATTTCGATCTTGCCGTATGGCGTTGCAATATTTCTATTTCTTTTAGATGGAATGGCTCTGAGGACTGTTGTATGTGGCTTTCATACATACTCACTTGTGTATGTAGTTGATCCCTTTGCCTGCCGATTACGCCACTCGTTCTTGTCCCGATGTTCTGGAAGTGGTTAGGACGGCCGAAAGGTCTACCCGTGAGTGGCCCCCGGGCCCCACTTTACTATTTTAACCACTTTCGCTCATCCAGGCTTGCAACTAAGAGCGTAATTCACCGAGGTAGTTACAATTGGTATCAGAGCCATCCCGCCCTTCAGGGTCTCAGCCAAATGGTCATTTTTAGTCTAGCAAATATTATTGGTAGCTATGTATACTAGGGAAAAACAAAACGTGAGAGTAGGACTGCTTCCATTTTTCTTCTTACCCACCCACCCACCCTCTTCTGGTAAGGAAGTGTAACGTTTTCAATCCTCTTCTGAAAATTCAAACTAGGATTCATGTGTTCTGGGTTCCGGAGTACCATAGGTTGTGTGTGTGTGTGCGTGAATTCCTTGTCTATCTGTTGCATCCAAATGTTATCTCCATCTGCCGTTTGGTTATCAACTGTTGGTACATTCCATACCGACAGGCCTTTGTTAACCGACGCGATCTATCTGATTAGTTGTATACCGGTGCGATCTGTCTTACTCTTTGTTATCCGACGTTATCTTGTTTGCGGTGTTCGTTCCGTAGTTATAATCTTTAGGTTCATCTTAAGAAGAAGGTGTTGGGATATGTGTTTTACTGATTCTTGTGCGGAGTAATGATTGGAGTGCGGGATGGAGTCGTGACCATACCACTACTTTTATCATTCGCTCTTGCATATCGAATTGGTAGAGTTACTAATCTTGATTCGTTAAGCGGTTTTGCGCATATAGTGGTATTTTAATGCCGAAAATTGCGGAAAATTTTTCTTTGTTAGTTTGTGTACCACACTCCTTGTTCAGTCGTGTGCGATATGCTTAATATCTTCTAGGTGCTTTGAACTTTGTTGATATTTTAATATCATCTCAGTGAATTGTATCCTTTAATCTTGGTTAATTCCATTTTGGTACTATTTTGGATTATTATTATTCTCCATTATAGTACTGACTTGTGTTTTATATCAATCACAGGATGGCACCACCACGCCGTTCTGAGGAGGACATACCACCTGAACTGGGGGCTGCTTTGGCAAGTATTGCTAATGCCTTGGGAACAATGCAGCAGAACCAGCAGCGATTCGAAGAAAGCGTGAGGAGGAATGAGTTTGTTCTGTTACCTCCACCTCCCAAGCGAGGAGACATCAAGAGTTTTCTCAAGTTCAATCCACGCCAATTTGAGGTGTCTGATCAGCCACTTGATGCTGATGACTGGCTACGTGAAATATCAAGGTTGCTGATGACTGCAGATGTTCCTGAGCAAGAATGGGTCAAATGTGCCACTCACCTTCTGAAGGGAGATGCAGCTCTGTGGTGGGAAAATTACCTCAAGGCAGACCTCTCTGGTTTTCAACCTACTTGGGAGCAATTCACTGCGGCGTTCAAAGAGCAATACCTATCAGAAATTGTCATGGAAAGGATGAAGGAAGTGTTTCTCAACCTCAAGGAGGGCAATGACAATGTCAATACCTATATCAGAAACTTCATGAACCTTTCTTAGTATGGTGGCGATGAGATCTCTGATGACAAGAAGAAGCAAAAGAGGTTCAGGCAAGGGCTCAATGCATCAATTAAATACGCAATCACTCATGCAAGGCCGGGGTCTTTTATGGAACTCCAACACACAGCTCTGCAGGAAGAAGCAAGTAGGCAAGTGTTTGAGGAGTCAAAGAAACACAGCCGCGATGCAGCAAGCTCTTCAGCTATGACAGCTCCTTCTAAGCGCCGTGTCTGGGTTCCTAACACCCCACCGTCGCTCCCGGCTCCACCAAGACCGTCAAGCTACGTGGCAAGGCCACCAAACTCCTTCACTGTGGCTCCCAGGGGCTACAACCACAACTACCCTGGAGCGCCTGGCGGAGTCCCTGGCTACGTTGCTCCACGTCCACCTGGTGCTTGCTACACTTGTGGAAACACTGGGCATCAGCACTGGAATTGTCCAATGAACAACAAAGCTCTTCCACCACCACCTCCAAGACCTGCGGCAAGTTCTTCTTTGGTTCGTGCACCTCCACCTCGGGCTCTCAACATCAACACCAAGCCCGGGTCTACGGTTGCTCGTGCCAACTGTGTCAACGTCGCTCAAGCTGAGCATGCACCTAGAGTTGTGATGGGTATGCTTCCTGTTAACTCAGTTCCTGCACGAGTTTTATTTGATTCTGGTGCATCACATTCTTTCGTGCCATACAAGTTTGCGGAGAGTAATGGGTTACCTTCTGATGCTTTACCAACTCGCCTAATGGTGCAATCTCCTGGATCAAACATGAGGGCTTCTAAAATCAGCCATGGCAATGAAATTGAGATTGGTGGCTCTTCATTTCTGGCTTCCTTAATTATTCTGGGCAATTCTGACATTGATGTTATCTTGGGCATGGATTGGTTGACAGCAAATGCAGCTGTGATTGATTGTGTTGAACACTCGGTTTCTCTGAAAATTCCTGAAGGCCATATAGTCTATTCTCCAAGTCTGACTCCTACAATTCAGCTTTTCTCTTTGGTGGGTCTGAATGATGATGCTATGGAAGCTATTCAGAGTGTTCCGGTGGTCTGTGAGTTCCCAGATGTTTTTCCTGAAGAGTTGCCGGGTATGCCTCCTGATCGTGAGGTTGAGTTTGTGATTGAACTTGAACCCGGTACCGCTCCTATCTCCAAGCGGCCTTATAAAATGGGTCCTGCTGAGTTGGCTGAACTCAAACGTCAGCTTGATGAACAAGAGAAGTTGGGTTTCATTCAGCACAGTACTTCTTCTTGGGGTAGCCCAACCATATTTGTGAAGAAGCGAGACAAGACTGATAGACTTTGTGTTGACTATCGGGCTCTCAATGCTAAAACCATCAAGAATAAATATCCCCTTCCGTGGATTAATGATCTCTTCGATCAGCTAGCTGGAGCTGTGGTATTCTCTAAGCTTGATTTGAGAAGTGGATATCATCAAATCAAGATTCGCAAGGAAGATGTTCCTAAAACAGCTTTCACCACCCGCTATGGCCTGTACGAGTACACGGTCATGTCTTTCGGTCTCACCAATGCACCTGCCACCTTCTCGAGGCTTATGAACTCGGTTTTCATGGAGTATCTTGATAAGTTCGTTGTGGTCTATCTGGATGACATTCTAGTCTATTCTAAGTCAAAGGAAGAACATGAAGAACACCTTCGGTGTGTCCTAAACAAGCTTCGTGAGAACCGCATGTATGCAAAGTTCTCCAAGTGTGAGTTCTGGCTTCCTCAAGTCACCTACCTTGGTCACGTCATCTCTACCAAGGGCATTGCCATCAATCCAGAAACTATTAAGACAATTGTTGACTGGCTTCCACCCATAAATGTCAAAGAAGTCTGGAGTTTCCTTGGTTTGGCCAGTTACTGCCGTCGCTTCGTTCAGAACTTCTCGAAGATTGCGAAGCCTCTTACCGATCTCCTCAAGAAAGGCAAGAAATACCTTTGGACTCCTGCATGTCAAGCAAGCTTTGAAACACTCAAAGAGAAGCTCACTTCCACACCAGTCTTGGTTCCTCCAGATACATCAAAGCCTTTCCAGATATTCTGTGACGTCTCATTGCAAGGATTGGGTGCGGTCCTTATGCAAGAAAAACAAGTTGTTGCTTATGCCTCTCGGCAGTTGAAGACGCATGAGATCAACTATCCTACACATGACCTCGAACTCGCAGCAGTTGTCTTTGCTTTGAAAGTATGGAGGCATTACTTGCTTGGCAACCGTTGTGAGATCTTTTCTGATCACAAGAGTCTGATGTATATCTTCACACAGCCTGATCTCAACCTTCGTCAGAGAAGGTGAATTGAAGCAATCAATGATTTCGATTTGACCATCAACTACACTCCGGGCAAAGCTAATATCATGGCCGATGCTCTCAGCCGAAAAGCTTATGTCAACAACCTCATGGTGGAAGAACAACAGCCTCTCTTGTGTGAGGAATTCCGCAAGCTCAACCTTAAAATTGTGGATCAAGGGTATCTTCTGAACCTTCTGGCAACCCCACTCTTGGAAGAAAAAGTTCGTTCCATTCAACTTGAGGATCCTTACACTAAAAAGATCATCTCCAACATTCGGCTTCTGAAGTATGAGTCCTTCCACGTCAACGACCAAGGCACTCTTTTCTTTGAACACCGGATGTTTGTTCCGAACTACCCGGGTTTAAGAGAGCAAGTTCTCAAGGAGGCACATGATTCTGTTCTTTCTATCCACCCTGGCAGCACTAAGATGTACATGGACTTGAAAACACAATATTGGTGGCCTGGGTTGAAACGATATTGTGCCAAGTATGTCTCGAAGTGTGATGTTTGTCGCAGAGTTAAAGCTGTTCATCAAAAACCTCCCGGTCTTCTACAGCCATTGAAGCCTCCGGAATGGAAATGGGACAAAGTAGAGATGGACTTCATCACTGGTTTTACAAGGTCGCAGAAGGGCAACAATGCAATCTTTGTTGTCATCGACAGGCTTTCTAAAGTGGCTCACTTCTTTCCCGTCAAGGAAACAATTTCTGCAATTCAGTTGGTTGAGCTCTATATCAACAGAATTGTCTCTCTGTATGGGGTTCCTCTAGAGATCAGTTCAGACCGTGGAAGCATCTTCACTTCCAAGTTCTGGGTAAGTTTCCAAAGTGCTTTGGGGACAAAATTGAACTTCAGCATAGCTTACCACCCTCAGTCGCAAGGACAAGTTGAAAGGATCAATCAGATTCTGGAAGATATGCTCCGTGCTTGCGTTATCTCTTTCGGCATGAAGTGGGAAGAATGTCTTCCTTATGCTGAATTCTCTTACAGCAACAGCTTCGAGAAAAGTCTAAACATGGCACCATTTGAGGCTCTCTATGGTCGCAAATGCAGAACTCCGATTGGTTGGTCGGGCGCAGGTGAAAGGATATTGTTTGGCCCCGACATTGTAACTCAAGCGGAGGAGAAGGTTCACATCATTCTTGAAAACCTAAAGATTGCTCAAAGTCGCCAGAAGAGCAATTATGACAGAAAGCACACGGACATGGAGTATGTCCCTGGTGATCTCGTTTACCTTCGTGTCACTCCCATGAGAGGCACGCATCGCTTTGGTATCAAAGGAAAGCTGGCTCCTAGATACATCGGTCCTTTCAAAATTCGTGGAAGAAGAGGAGGAGTTGCTTATGCTCTTGAGCTCCCTGAAAAACTCAAGGTCCATGATGTTTTCCATATATCTCAACTCAAGAAGTGTTTCAAGGATCCCGGCAGGACCATGGACCATGAACTCATCAATCTCCAAGAAGATCTATCTTATCAAGAACACCCCAAAAAAATTCTTGAAGTCGCAGAAAGAAGGACTCGCAACAAGTCCATCAAGTTCTGCAAGGTGCAGTGGTCACACCATTCTGTTGATGAAGCCACTTGGGAACGCGAGGATGAGATCCGTGCCAAGTATCCTACCCTCTTCGTGTCTTATTCTTCTTCCTACAATCTCGGGGCGAGATTCCTGTTTAGTGGGGGAGAGTTGTAGCATCCCATCTGTCTAACATATGTAATGCTACTTGGTCTAGTAATATAATGGCTACTTCCTACATATAATTGTTGCATCATGATTATATCATGCTCATGTCATCATGCCACCTTGCATTTGAGCATCATATAAAAACCCTTTCCTTTTGGTTCTTCTCTCATATGCATTAGCAATTGTATTTGGCTCTTGATATATTGTATTTGGTTCTTGATAAATGCTTGATTCCCAAGTTGAGTTGGGGGCATATCTTTTATTCAACTCAATCACCTTTCTTTGTCACCACCTTATAATTCCACCATCCTAGTTAAACCATGAGCTTTTATATTTTCTTTTGGGCATTTAATCTAGCTCATGGGGGTTGGGATGGATCCAATTCTATTTCCACATGCTCTCATATTGGCATCATATTGTTTTCACACTATTGATATGTGGAGCCACCTTTGCATGCATTATGAGTGGTTCCCCTTTTCCTAGTTTTCATATGGATTATTATGGATTTATGCTCATGTTGGGATATTTTTGGGACTATTAAACATCTAGTGGAATATACACACTAGCAAGTCCCCATTATAATCAAATGTGATCATCTCCATCTACTCCACTTGGAACTTTCATTTAAATTCTTTTGCTTGGCTTTTACTCCACATTTTGGTAATGCATAGGAATAATGCCATGGTACATTATTATTGTTTTCACAAGAATAAATCATTGCATTTAATGATTATGCATGGGCCATGCAAGAGTACCACCACCTTTGATCCTCTAGTTTTTATTTGTTTTTGGAGTGGATCATGTTCTCTTGGGATCATGCCTAGTAAGCTCAATTCTTTTGCTTTTACCATCACACCTTCACCATCTTGATCTCCTCTCCTTGCCAGGTGCACTCAAATCATCACCCCTCATGTGTGCATGCCTCCATGCATGATCATGTGGAACCATACCAAAACCCTAGCCCTACCCTACCTCTTCATCTCACCACTTCTTCTTTCTTGATCTTGTCTTGTGCATGTTCAAACCCTAATCACCACCACACCACCACCCCATCTACCCCTAACCCTGGTCTAACCTAACCCTAGCCAACCCTAGCCATGCCATCTACCCTTACCCCGACCCTCTCTTTCTCTCTCTCTCCCTGCCATGCTGGCCCCACACCCGAGCCTCTCCTCTCTCTGGCCTGCCTGCAGACACCCCATGCCCCTGCCTAGGCCGAGCCTCGCTGGGCACGTGAGCGAGAAGGGAGGAAAAAGGTGGCCGAGCCACCTTTTTGCTTTTCCACCCTGAGCCCCACGGCACCCTCCCCTCTCCCGTCCATATCCACCTCCCCACGCCTCCTCTGCCTTGCCCAGATCCAACCCGAGCCGCGCATCACCCCCTCTTCCTCCCCTTCTACCCCACAGCCATCCCGAAGATCACCGTCGGCCTCCACCTCCACTTGCTCGATCTAGCCGGCGGCGTGGCGTTTTGGTTGTCGAGGAAGCCAGCCAGGTTCCCCTGTGTCATCCCCGTCCACGCCAGCGAGGAGGAGACACCCCAGGCCGAGCTGCACATCAACGCGCCGACGAAACCCTAGCCCGGCCGTCCGTCTGCATCGCCGCCGCCCCGCTGCGCCACGTACCGATCCGACCCCTCCAGCGACCCCGTGGTGAGCCCGTGATCCCCTCGGACACCCTCTCTCTCTCCATCGCGGCCTAGCCTCGCCGGGCGTTGTGCCGAGCACTCTCGGTGCAGCGGCGGCCGCTGGCGTCTGCACGCCCCGCGCCGCGTAACGTCTCACCTAGCCGCCTAGCTACTCCCTGTCAGCAACCCCCACCCCACCACACTGGTACCGCCCCTCTGCGTGCGCGGCCCGCGTCGCGGGTTCGAACCCCCGCCTCACCGCACCGTGCGCTGGCGTTTCGTCAGAGCCGTAGAGAAGATCCACAATGCCGATGCGCGCTTTGCACTTACCCCCCACACTTTTTGCCCTCAACCCGCAATCCTTCAAGACCCCACATGTCAGCCACCCTGGTCGTTTTACAAAAGGGCCCCCGCAAAGCCTGGGCCGCAACCCGTGGTCCCTGTCTCTGCCGCGTGGCCCCTGCGGGCTCAGCCACTGGCACGTGGGGCCATTTGACCACAGGTCCCACCTGTCTGCCTCGTGGGCTAGGTAAGCCCGCGGTAAGGAAAGTTTTGCGCACCGTTTCGCCTAGTCAGCACGGGTCCCACCCGTTAGTGACTAGGGTTGGATTCGTCTGGGTATAAAAAGCTTTTCTGTTTTCTGTTTAACTAAAAAACATTTCATAAATGTTTAAATACCAATTCAAATCTGTTTTAAATAACTTTTAAATTATAAATCCAAATAATACAAATGATATATGTTTTTGAATCAGAAAAATGTGAGGATTTCAAATATGCAATTCAAAATGTTGTTTGGCCACTTTAAATTTTCGAGATGATTAAAATTGCAATAAAAATGTCTTTTCTTAAACAATTAATAACTTTAAATCTATAACTCCAAATTTGACAAATATTATATCTAAATCGATCAGCGCGACGAGCCCGTTCTATCTATGCATTCCTTGTTCTGAATTGAAGCATGCATCATGTCATTATTAAAATTCAGAACTTTTTATGGCAATCAAACTTGACCAAAAAAAGAATAAAATGAATTATTCTTGTACCCACACCTCACCCTTGCCATGCTACTTTAATGCCATGTAAATTGTGCATCATTCATCATGGCATGCTTGTTTGCTTGTCGCATTTTAATTCATATGCTTGTGCACTTTATTTATGTTGGCCCTTGTTTGTTTGGTTCTTCTTCGGATAGACGCCCAGCAGGAGAATTATCAGGGATCACAGGAGTTCTACCCAGATCCACCTCTCGCTTCAACTGAGCTACCAGGCAAGCACTACCACATGCTTGCATACATATAGTACCTATTGCCTCTATCTTATTCTTGCATCATTGAGTCGCGATTGCATTAAATTGAATCCCAAGTACTGCATAGCCTTTATTTTTAAACCCCACTGAAGCTTGTTCCTCCATCCTATGAGCCATTACTACAGGAGTTTTTTGAGCCATGCGGGTCGTAGAAAAGCATGTGTAGGGTATGTGAGTGTCTGATGGATAATGAGGTACCTAAACAACTTAACCTGAGTAGTAATGGGATAACTAATGAAAGAGGCACCGGTGAGCAATATCTGCTATTTGGTTCTTCGTGCTCACTTGTGTCCCATAGGACCCCGAGTACTTGATTCCTGTTCCTCGACTATTCGCACTATCCACATCCGGGAGGCCTTATGGACCCCCCTGAGCCAGAGCTTGATTCATTCTTATTTCTTGGGGCCACATAGTAGTTTGGGGCTTTATTCCTATCCTGTACTTATGCCATGTTACTGCTTTATTTAAGATTGTGCGTGGAGCACCTGTACTGTTTTGGATCGCGCCACGTTTTCGCGGTATCGACAAGCCAGTCACATTTTCGGGTTCCCAGTCATTTACAGCCGTCGTCGCAAACCTTGGGTCTGTCTCGGAGCCGGCCAACTTCATTGCGGGTAGCTTAATGGGGTGGCCCCCTGAAATATTTCTGAATCCTGTGATCGCTTTGTCGTGAATGCCTCGTTGGGTTTTGAGTTGGTTTTTCCGAGGTTGATCGAGTGTGTGTTGCTATTTGTGCACCCCTGTAGGGTAAATCTTTCTGAAAGCCGTGTCCGCGGTTATGGACGACTTGGAGCACAGTTTCTCGATCATAGACAAGTATAACTAAAGTACCGCGTTTAATTTGACTAAGTACTTGACTAGTAAATAGTGCAATACTCATGGAATGGTTAATAAAACTGCCAACGGATGGGTTATTCGTCCGCTTTCTCGTTGGTAAGCGAGGAGGAGGATGGATCTGTTAATTATACTGTTATAACTGTTGTTCTTAATTCACGGACATCCGTCTACCATTGGTTAGGCGGATGGTTAGCGACTATCTATAGACTTGTTAGTTATTATCTTTTGCTGCGATTGCGTCACCCCAGGTTGTGTCCCCTTTAGAGGCATAAAGACTTGCTGAGTACCCCTAGGGTCTCACACGATAAATTGTTTGATTCAGATGAACAGGTGTACTCGCAAGATGGATACTGGGTGGAGGAGACAGATGATGTTGGCAACGATCACTCGGTGTAGAGATTCTGGGAACGGGGATCCGTGAGATATGTGGGCAGGATGTGTTTATTATGTGGAATCTTATGCCGATTTGCTTCTTATCCGTACTCGAATCTTGTTTCCGCTTCCGCCTGATACTCTGATGTTTGATGTATGAGGAGCTATCCGAAACTATTATATCTATCTTGGATATTTGGATCTTGCCATATGGCGTTGCAATATTTCTATTTCTTTTAGATGGAATGGCTCTGAGGACTGTTGTATGTGGCTTCCATAGATACTCACTTGTGTATGTAGTTGATCCCTTCGCCTGCCGATTACGCCGCTCGTTCTTGTCCCGATGTTCTGAAAGTGGTTAGGACGGCCGAAAGGTCTACCCGTGAGTGGCCCCCGGGCCCCACCGTACTATTTTAACCACTTTCGCTCATCCAGGCTTGCAACTAAGAGCGTAATTCACCGAGGTAGTTACATACAGAGATCTCTCACGAATTTTTACGGTGAAGCACAAAAATCTGTTTCGGGACAGCAACTTCCCCAAATCTTACTTCTCTCTCATTAGAGGTTGATCTTGACACAAAAACCAAACAAAACGGATAAGGAGGGGTTATTACCGAAGTAATAACTTCCAAGACTCAAAGAAACAAAAACAAACTAAAAGAAAAAACAAATTGGGTTGTCTCCCATAAAGCTCTTTCTTTATAGCCATTAAGATGGGCATGATAATTTTGAAGAAACTCTCATAGGGATATGAATTGAAGTGGAAGAGAGCATTAAGAAGCAAAAACACACACACATTTAAGTCTAACCTACTTCCTATGCAAGGGGATTTTGTAAATAAACAAGTTATTGAAACCAAAGGCAACTTGCATAAGAAGGCAAAAGAAGCGCAACATAAAAACTTTTAGCATAAAACGGGGAAACTTGATATTATTGAGATGCATACGAACACTTTTCCCTCTCTCATAATAGCTTTCAGTATCATGCATAAACTTAACAATATAGCTATCACAAGGACCATCATAGCAATGATCACTTATTCTAACAGAAAACACAGGAATACTAGCTCTCATAACACTACTATGTGAAACAATATTAGAGGTATCCTTACAAAGGATATTATGTCCCTCTTCCTCATACTTAGTGACAAAGTCTTTCACATTTGCTATTATAGGTTTATCAACCATTTGTTTATCAGGTTCAACCGCTTTATTCATACTTTCATCTACCATACTAGCCATCATAGAATGTTCCTTTACCTTAACTGGGAAAGGCATTTTCTCAATATAAGGTTTAGGTAGAACATGATTAGCAGTATAAACTTCAGTATTTCTTGCAGGAACACTCTTAGCAACATCTTTATAAGGTTCATGATACTTATTCCACTTCTTTTTAGGCACTTCAGTATAGGAAGCAAAGGCCTTAAAATAAGAAGCAATAGCTTGAGAGTCTAGACCATAAGCATTTTTAATATATTGAAAGTCAACAGTTCCCATAAAAGATTCAATGCATTCATAATCATAATTTATACCAGACTTTCTACCTTTGTCATTCTCCCAAGCTTCAGCATTGTCTTGAATACGATCTAGAAGGTCCCATTTAACTTCTTCTTCCATGCGAGTGAATGATCCAGCACAAGAAGCGTCCAATAAATCCTTGTCATGTAGAGGGAGCCTTGCATAAAAGTTGTTGATAATAATATTGTTGGGGAGCTCACGAATGGGACATTTGAGCATTAGTAACTTCAATCTCCCTCAAGCTTGAGCTGTACTCTCTCCATCAAGAGGCCAAAAGTTGTATATTTGATTCCGATCTTTATGAATCTCACTAGGAGGATAAAACTTTGAATAAAAGAGAGGCACTATTTCCTCCCATTCTAGAGCTTGACCATTCTTCAGCAGCTTATACTAGTCCTCAGCTCTTCCTTTCAGTCATAATGAGAATAACTTCTTCTTAACTTGATCTGTAGTAATACCTGCACACTTGAACAACCCGCATAATTCGTGTATAAAGAGTAAATGATCACCGGGATGGACAGTTCCATCCCCAACATAGTAGTTATCCATAACACAATCAATAATTCTTGTAGGTATTTCGAAAACATCTTTCTCAGCAGGTGGTGGCTTATCTACTACCTTAGCAGTGGTAGTAGCATTACCAAATAAGAAACTCAGCGAATTATCCATAATGAAAATAAAGCAACTAGTGGGAGTAAACAATACTCACAGTAGAAGTTTCCTTTACCAGTTCCACTCTCCAATAGCGCTTCACTCCCCGGCAACGGCGCCAGAAAATAGTCTTGATGACCCACAAGTATAGGGGGTGTATTGCAGTATTTTCGATAAGTAAGAGTGTCGAACCCAACAAGGAGCAGAAGGTGGTGGCTAGTGGTATGGATCAGGAATTCTCTGCAAATACTTAGCAAACAGATTTTTAGGGGTTTTCGATAAAGCAAGTAAACAAAGTATGAGTAAATAAAAGACAGTAAGAATGAATGCAGCAAGTGGCCCAATCCTTTATGCAACAAAGGACAAGCCGGTTGTATTTCTATAGATGACCAAACATTCTCGAGGACACATGGGAAGACTGTCAAGTGCTTTCGCTTCATATAGTCGATTAATCTTCTCTAGCTTGCTAAGTGTTGTGTGGGTGAACCTGTGCTAATGTACCGCCCCATCCAAGACTTAATACATACTTGTGATTAAACCCCCTTGCAAACATCCGTAAGTACAATAAAGTAATTAAGGTAGAAACCTAACCACAACTTTAAACTCGAAGACCCTTACGTCCCTTGTGCAATGGTTTCCTAACGGAGGTTCAGGTTTCTGTCACTCCGGCAACCCCTACGATTAGTAGCCATAAACACAATGCATTCCCCTAGGCCCATATAGGTGAAGTGTCATGTAGTCGACGTTCACATGACACCACTAGAAGAAGTACACCACAACTTAAATAACAATCTATTGAATCTTTCTCAACACAACTACACTACTAACAACAAGAATTCTCCCATGTCCTCAATAACAAAACGAACTACTCACAAGACATCATATGGATCATGATCAGAGATGAAATAATGATGTATAACAATCTAAACATAAACAATAATTCAATGGTTCACTCAATAGCATCAACTACAAAGAGTAATTAACACCGGGAAAGTTTCCCCTATGAACTATGCAAGATTCAACACAATTGTTACAGCAATATGGAGATGGTGATGAGGGTGCTGATGGTGATGATGGCGGTGATGATGATGATGATCCCGATGAAGTCCAGCTTGATGGTGGTGTTGATGGCGACAATCTTCCCTCTCCGGGAAGGAATTCCCCTGGCAGAAATCTATCTGTCGGAGAGATCTTTCTCTCTTGGTGTTTTCCGCCCCGCAGAGGCGGCGGAATCTTTCTGTGGTCGCCCCCCGAGTCTTAGGGTTTCGGGAGGTTGATATACGCCAGAGGGGAGAGGCTGGAGTGGGCCAGGGCGGCCACACCACTCCCTGGCGCGGCCTAGGCCTGCCCACGCCATGGGGTGGTGTGGGCCCCCTGTGGCCCACCTCCACTCCATCTTCTGGCATCCTGAGTCTTTTGGAAAAATAGGATTTTCCGTATATTTTCCCGGATTTTCTGATCTTCGCGAATTTTGCCTCCAAACAGCACCTTTTCCATCA
Organism: Avena eriantha; assembly: GCA_910589775.1. Taxonomy (NCBI): domain Eukaryota; kingdom Viridiplantae; phylum Streptophyta; class Magnoliopsida; order Poales; family Poaceae; genus Avena; species Avena eriantha. Next base: position 332,593,316 of record OU342746.1, read on the forward strand.
GAATCCTGACCGCATCGGTCCATGCTCCAAAAGTCATCAACCATGCAAAAATAGATGAAATAACATAAGTATCACCTCTCAATACAAAATATATCAATGAATAATAGTGAATTAAGACATAGAATAGTGATGCAAAATGGACGTATCACTGGCCACACCACCCCCAGGGGCGGGCTGGGCCTGGCCGCGCCAGGGCATGGTGTGGTGGCCCCAGGCACCCCCTCGGTCTCCCTCTTCGCCTATAAGAAGCCTTCTGACCTAAAAACTTCGGGGGTTCGACGTTTTTCCACGAAAAGTTCCGCTGTGCCGCCGCCACCGAAGGGGAGATTCGAGGGATAGAAAGTCTCTATTCCGGCACCCTGACGGGACGGGGAAGTGCCCCCGGAGCCATCTCCACCGATCTCCACCATCATCTTCATCGACCATCCATGTTTCTCCCATCTATGAGTGAGTAATCCCCCGATGTAGGCTATGGGGATGGTAGGGATTGGATGAGATCATTCATGTAATGGCATCAGATTGTTAGGGCATGGTGCCTAGTATCTTTTATTAGTGCTTTATGACTTTGTTGCAAGTTGTTGTGCTTAATGCTTGTCACTAGGGCCCGAGTGCCATGATTTCAGATCTGAACTTATTATTGATTCATTATGATAGTATTGTTCTTGGTCTTATCTACAAGTTATATACACACGTTGTTGTCCGGAACCTATGGCCCCGAAGTGACAGAAATCGGGATAACCGGAAGGGAAAGACTTTGATGTGAGGATCACATGTGTTTCACGGTGCTCTATTAAAAGGAGCACCTTAATTGCCAGTAGTTCCCTAGAGGCCCCGCTGCAAACGGGCTGGCAGGACAAAAAGATGTTGTGCAAGTTCTCATTGCAAGCACGTATGACTATATATGGAACACATGCCTAGGATTGTCTAGTACTTGGGTGCTTTATCTTATTTATCTGCAATTGCCCTATGTTCTGATTGCTATGTGAATTGTCTTGTCCATGCAACGCCCGTCCATCCATCCCTATGTCTACCGCACTCGAATCCCATTGTTTACTGCTTTCGTTACTACTATATTTGCTTTGCCACTACTGTTACTTTGCTATTCCTACTACAAAATTGTTGCTACTGATAAACTGCTATGAGCAAGATTGTTTCCAGGTGTAGCTGAATTGACAACTCAGTTGTTAAGTCTGATAAATATTCTTTGGCTCCCCTTGTGTCGAATCAATAAATTGGGTTTCACTTCCCTCGAAAATACTGCGATACACCCCCTATACTTGTGGGTCATCAAGACTATTTTCTGGCGCCGTTGCCGGGGAGCATAGCTTTATTTATCAAGTCCACTTGGAATCACTATTGCTGAAGCTAAGTTTATTTTCTCCTTGTTTGCTTGTTTCTTTATCAAAAATACAAAAAAAATTGGTTCCTACTCTAGTTGTTATTTTCGTTGGTTTGTTATTGTCTTGCTTTATCATGCTTGTTGGCAATGGTTGGTTTCTTTGAAACTGAAGCTTATTGGCAAGGTGGGTTCACGGAAGATCAAAAATATTATTATAAGGAACACCGCTTGTCACAAAAAGGGAAACACTTATGGGAACAAATTGATAGATTGTATACCATTGCTAGGAACGTGTGCTCTACTTATAATGTTACTTGATGAGTCTTGTTACAGAAAGAGGTATAAACACCTCCCTTTTCAATGTGAGTATAGTGATAATGATACCATATCTTCTTATGCTAAAGGAATTTATGACTTTGATGATGCGGAACAAATTGAAGAATTTATTGCTTGGAAGGGTGCTTTTGAACTTGCTAGTTTGCTTGAAAATATTGACGATTCACCTTACAAATATGAGGTGTATGGTATACTTAAATTTTTATTTGCTAATTACAAGGATGAAAATGGCTATATTCTTGAATATTTTAATAGATGCTTTCCACAAATGGAAGAGACTAATGCCTTGCAGGATCCTATGGAAGAAGAAATTGATGAACCTGAAATCTCATTAGATGAAAAAGAGGAGGAGAGTAATGAACAAAATGAGGAAGAATGGATTAGCTACCCATGCCTACCTTCTAATGAGAGTAACTATTTATCCCTTACATTATTTGATTGTCCCCCTTGCTTACTAAAGGAGAATGAATGTTATGTTCCTGAGGTTTCTCTTGAAAATGTTTATAATAAAGCTCTAGTGCTTGTAGATCATGAAGAGCATGCTTTATGTGATAGTTATATTGTTGAGTTTATTCATGAGGGTACTGAAAATTATTATGAGAGAGGAAAATATGGTTGTGGAAGCTTTCATGGTATTGAAACACCTCTCTATGTGCTGAAAGTTTTGAAGTTACTCTTGTTTTATCTTCCTATGCCTATCACATTGTTATTTGCTTACACGATTCCTATGCATAGAAAGTGGGTTAGACTTAAATGTGTTTTGAATTTTATCCTTGATGCTCTATTTTACTTCAACTCATATTTCTTATGAGAGCATCCTCTCAAACTTTTATGCCTGAAGATGATAATATGTCTATTATTCTTGGGAGACCTTTTCTTAAATACTGCAGGAGCTATTATTAATTATAATCAAGGGAAGGTGACCTTCAATGTTAATGACAAGGAACACATTGTCTATTTCCTCAAGAATATTGAAAGGACTTATGGTTTGAATTCAATTGAACATGTTGAGGGCATTCAAGTTGGAGAAATATATTGTCCCATACCAAGAGAAAAATTTGAAACTATTATGATTGGGACCATTGCTATCAAGGTTGAGGTAACATAATCATTAGTGGAATACAAAGTTTTGTCTCATATGAAATTTTTTTGGTATCAAGACCTGATCAACCTTGTTAACAAAAGGATTTCATTGAACAAAACAATGTTTTCACTATGATTATTTATGTTTACTTCTATTCTATCCATTCTAGTTTTTGCTTATGCCTAACTTGAAGGCATTAAAGAAAAGTACTTATTGGGAGATAACTCAAAAGTTTTAGATGAGTCTTGAAAGTTATTACCTCAGTAATAACCGCTCCTTATCCTTTTTATTTGCTTTTTGTGCCAAGAGTAACCTCTAATGAGAGTGAAGTGATGATTGGGAAAGTTGCTGTCCCGAAACAGATTTATGTGCTTCACCGTACAAAATCGTGAGAGAGCTCTGTATGTCGGATTGAGCTGTAATTTTTTCTGCTTCTGCCCCAGGTTGTTATCTAACTTTCGTTAGTTCAACACTTTTTTATTTGAGCAACAGAAGGTCTTCGAAAAAATTCGTATTTTCCTGCTGGTCTGTTTTGACAGATTTCTGCCATTTTCTGCATTTGCTTCTTGTTAGTTCCTTCTTGAGTTCTTTTGGGGAATTGAGCTTTTTGAGGGAAGTGCTACAGTAGCTAGTGTTCTAATGGAAGTTTATTTGGTGTTAGAACTGAACCTTAAGACTTATTTATCTTAAGTGCACTAATGTTGCTAATGAGATTGTGTGAAGTTTTGTATGAAGGAAAAATTTCAGGTGTATGGAAGGAATGAGTAATGAGATGAAGGATGGACTAAAGCTCAAGCTTAGGGATGTCATGCGTGCCACCTCAAGAAATATCCAAGAATTACAAGCGTCAAAGCTTGGGGATGCCCAAGGCATCCCCTTCTTCATCAATAAAAATCTCAGGTTTCTTCCAACCACTTCATTTTTATTTGTTTCATGCACAGTTGTGTTGTTATTGGAGCGTCTTATTTTTCGTTTTTCGTTTTTAGTTTGCGTGGTTTTCTTAGTTTGCTGAATAAATTGGTTGGACCTCCTCTTTTATGAATTGGTTTTCAAATGGTTTGGTTTGAATTGGAAAAAAGTAGGAAAAGCTCATGCTTAAGTGGTAAAGAGAGTTTGTTTTTGACTGTGCCTATGCTTTGTCATGCCATGCTTGATATTGTTTTGGCTTTATGCTTAGTATTCTTCGCTGTAGCATGACTTGTTATAAAGAATTGAGATTTCTTAATGTGCCTTGGATGAATCATGCGTTGTTTTAGAATATTAAAGCATAGTATAGTGGTATTCTCCTTTGATGCTTTATTTGGGTTGACTTGGCACATGCTCACACCATGTTATGACTATCTCAAGTCACCATAAGCCTTTATGATCCTTTAGTTTTCAACTTGTAGTATCACTTTACGCTTTGATCAATGATGTTTTGTCGCTCTGCATGATTATGGCCATTATTGCTCTCTCGTTTGTCGCTCCCTTACTATTGCTAGCCTTCACTTTCACTGAGTATATTTTACTCATGTTTCCAACTCCCTTAAACTAAATATTGCCAAAGTGTCCACCATACCTACCTATTAGCATCATTTGCTATTTCCGTGCATATTCATTATGCCTCGTTTTCTTCCGAATAAAATGTTTGCTTGTTATAAGAAAGTTAGTTAGTAAAGCTCTCACGAACTTGATGGCACACTTTATTTTCTTGGACTTAATAAACCTGAACCATTGCGTCCTTCTTTGTTGCGTATATGCTTGCACTTTATAAGTTGAAGTTAGCAGAACCATGTATCATGGGGAACGCTTTCAACATTGCATTGGTACTTAGTACCTCGTTGATATCATGTTCTTTTGCTTATGGATCCCGGCGGTGTGAAATAAAAGTGGAACTTGTAAGATCATGGAGTTTGTATGTATGTTAGAGAAACTCCTGGGCCGCTAGCCTAAGCCATGCCTAATCATGGTGGAAACTTGCAGCATAACCATAATGAGCATTCTATGAAGCATCCTCAATAAAAATCTATGCACATAGTAAATAAAAAGATCGATGAGATGCTCATTGTCTGCTTGCCTTGTCATTTTGATTATGGGATAGCTCTTGTATCATGTGCAAGGGGTACCCCGTTGGCGGTTCTCTATGATACGTATATACTTACAATGACAAGAGCTTACTCGTAACTGAAGTTGAGTAGCATGAGGATTGGTCTTCGTAAGTAAGGGGCATGAGACTTTGATTTATAACTTGTCAAGCATATCCTCTTAGTTGTGTCACTTTAACCTTAACCATATTAAAGATGCTTATGATAGGGGCAATGAGAGCTCAAAGCTAATGAGTACCATAATTTCAGCATTTGGAAGCCTTTCAAACTTTTCAAAACCTTTTTCATTTCCTTGTTGACTCTCCACACATTCTATTAGCACTTTCTTGAGAGCATAGTGGCCATTCTTAGTTCTATGTGCATTGTCCCAAGACTTGTTGATTGATGCATACCTTGATATTGCTTGTTTTAAACTATTTGTATCTAGTCACTCTTGTGAACTTTGAAGGTGTCCTATGCATTTATGTTTGCTACTCTTTGAGGGACAATTTAAATGCCACTATGCTATGTTTTCTTTATGTGAAACAAACAAACGGCTTGCAAAGCTTTGTTATTCATGAACCTTTTGTTTGTGTCTTTTCATGTTGCATCATAGTTTCTTTGTCTTATTGCTAGAACTTTGTCTTTCATGTTATGATTGAAGTACTATGATCCCAGCTTTGAATGTTTACAAATACTTTGGTCAAGTCTTTGATGGTGCATGTCACCTCAAAAATTATTCTTTCTTTTTATCACTTACCTACTCGAGGACGAGCAGGAGTTAAGCTTGGAGATGTTGATACATTGCAAATGTATCTATAATTTTTTATGTTCCATGCTTGGTTTCATCCACTTTCTTGTGTTTTGTCCACACTTTGGAGTACTTTTCATATGATTTATTGGACTAACCTATTAACAAGAGCCACAGTGCCAGCTGCCTGTTTTCTGCTGTTTTTGGTTCCAGTAAAGTCAGAAAATGAATATTCTCGGAATTGGACGGGACAAAAGCCAAAGTGCCTATTTTTCCAGAAGACTCCAGGAGCCAGAATACGAGACGGAGGAGGGCCAGGGGCTGGCCACACCACCCCCAGGCGCGGGCTAGGCCTGCCCGCGCCAGGGCATGGTGTGGTGGCCCTAGGCACCCCCTCGGTCTCCCTCTTCGCCTATAAGAAGCCTTCTGACCTAAAAACTTCGGGGGGGTCGATGTTTTTCCACGAAAAGTTCTGATGCGCCGCCGCCACCGAAGGGGAGATTCGGGGGACAGAAATTCTCTGTTCCGGCACCCTGCCGGGACGGGGAAGTGCCCCTGGAGCCATCTCCATCGATCTCCACCATCATCTTCATCGACCATCCATGTTTCCCCCATCTATGAGTGAGTAATCCCCTGCTATAGGCTATGGGGATGGTAGGGATTGGATGAGATCGTTCATGTAATGGCATCAGATTGTTAGGGCAAGGTGCCTAGTATCTTTTATTAGTGCTTTATGACTTTGTTGCAACTTGTTGTGCTTAATGCTTGTCACTAGGGCCCGAGTGCCATGATTTCAGATCTGAACTTATTATTGATTCATTATGATAGTATTGTTCTTGGTCTTATCTACAAGTTGTATACACACGTTGTTGTTCAGAACCTATGGCCCCGAAGTGATAGAAATCGGGATAACCTGAAGGGAAAGGCTTTGATGTGAGGATCACATGTGTTAACGGAGTGTTAATGCTTTGCTCCGGTGCTCTATTAAAAGGAGCACCTTAATTGCCAGTAGTTCCCTAGAGGCCCCGCTGCAAACGGGCTGGCAGGACAAAAGATGTTGTGCAAGTTCTCATTGCGAGCACGTATGACTATATATGATACACATGCCTAGGATTGTCTAGTACTTGGGTGCTTTATCTTATTTATCTGCAATTGCCCTATGTTCTGATGGCTATGTGAATTGTCTTGTCCATGCAATGCCCGTCCATCCATCCCTATGTCTACCGCACTCGAATCCCATTGTTTACTGCTTTCGTTACTACTGTCTTTGCTTTGCCACTGCTGTTACTTTGCTATTCCTACTACAAAACTGTTGCTACTGATAAACTGTTGTGAGCAAGATTGTTTCCAGGTGCAGCTGAATTGACAACTCAGTTGTTAAGGCTGATAAATATTCTTTGGCTCCCCTTGTGTCGAATCAATAAATTGGGTTTCACTTCCCTCGAAAATACTACGATACACCCCCTATACTTGTGGGTCATCATGGACCAAAATTCAAGAAATACGAATCTTGCTTTCCTTTTGGTTTCAGCTATGGGTTTTGTATTCAAAGTTTCCAATGAATACTCTACAAGGACTTATTCGCTATTGTTTTGGTTATATTGAATAACCCCAAAACTTTCACGAATTGAAATGGTTCACTACAAATTCTAATTAGTGTTAACTATTTCTAAGCTAATGGTCTCTACATCTATACTGTAACGATTTATTTGGTGCCTTCTATTAAACCCTTTGATATCTATATCACATTGTGATGCTTTGCATTCTGACGTTTCAAAATGCTTTGCATTCCACAATTTCCGTTATGGCACTCTTATAAAGTTGAATTTCATTACTATTGATCAAATCATAGTAATTGGATTCTCTTTTATATTTATGCCCTTTGTTGATGAAACATTTTGATTAAATCAAATAGTTTCATATTCATGTTTCCTTTGGTAAACTACTTTACGCATTTAAACAATTATATAATGATAATTACCATTTTCGTTAAAACACAATACATCGAATATGTATTTACTTTTAACAATTCATTAAACACTTTGTATTCAAATAATACACGGTTTTCAAGTTATTATGCCGAACTTAGGCATGATTTATATGTGATCGAAAATTGAATGACTTTCACACATTATCACATAACTTTGAACTTAAACAATGGTTTCATTCATTAATGAACATATCATTGAGTCGGGTATTTTAAACAAGGCATTTTTAGTGTTTTACAAATGTTCATGCATTATCAATTAGTTTCAAAAAACAAGGATAATTCACAAGTAATCAAACAAGATATGAACACGAATAGAAATCATTCATAAAAGTGGAACAACTGTTTGTTACAAACTCATATGAATAACCGTCTCATGAAGTGTGAGACACACTAAAGAAGTTCACAATATCTTGATTACAATAATCATCCTAAACACGAACTAAATGATAAATGTCGAGGGAGAGTTTCGTCGCCCATCATCATCATGCTCGCCATCAACACGCAACGTCACCTCCTCTCCAGCAAGCATCGATCATGCAGAAGGACCTATTTTCAGCAAAACAGAACAAGTATCAAATATACTTAACACTGCAAATGTGTTTGCAAAATTATAAAATTTATAAAACTATATATCAAATATATACCTTTGTCATCGATGACCTCTCCGGTGATTGGTTCAACCTTTACATTCCTGAAACGTAATATGAACTCATGAAAATCCAATGTTTTCGAATCACCACTCATGATGCTATTCCAGACATGTCCTTCGTAGCTGGGAGGCAACGACCGAAGCAGTACGTCTATCACAAATGGATCAGCCATCCAGTAATCCACGAAGTGAACCAGTCTTGTATGTGCATCCAGCATGCGCTCCAAGTGACTCTTCAGACATGTATGCTCCTCCATCTGTATGGAAAGGAACTCTCCAAGCAGCTCGTGCTTCCACATGCGTACATAGCCTATGAATTCTGCTCTCAGCTGATCCACCATCGAATATGGATCAAGATCACCCATGAGCAGATATAGTTCATCCACCATCCCGTAACGCATTATTATCTGAATGTAGGTGGACATCTCTTGACGATAGTAGCGCTCTGCCAGCTCTTGTGGGGTCTCATAGTAGTCTGGCTCAGTCAAATCCATCGTGTGGCGTATGTAGGCTACCACGTCGTTCTCGCTAAGGAGAACATGGAGACTTGCAACCCAAATGGAGAAGTTCGATCCATCTAATCTGAGCTTTTCTCCTTCTAACCATTCAATTGTCAACACGAAAGGTCCCATCTACATTTATAATTGCAAAACGAATTTAGACTAAGTTTATAATTAAATGAGTTAATAATAACTCCACTCAGAAACACCTATCCCCAAAAGGGTTCCTAGTGATAACACGACCCCTATAAGCCACATCTCCCTCGATCGTCACGGCCATCAATGTGGGTTCAAGGGTGGACGTAAAACGTCGGTCACATCATTCATGCGACTCGTGCTCGATCTTTCGACCATCCGTGTTTCGAGGCCACGCTTCTATGGCGTGTTAGGCTCGCCAACTCAACCTTAGTGTATTCGCTGTGCAACATGGCTTACACCCACTGTATACGAACATAGATATGTCTGACACCCAGGCCTGTAACCCTGGATCGCTTCATACCGAAGAACTTTCTTGGTGGTGCACACTAAGGGGGAACATAATCATTGGTAAATTTAACTGGGATCATCTTATTAGGCTACCGTCGAGTATCTAATACTAGCACACAATAAGACATACAAACAATAACATTGAATGTAAATGCTATGTGATATGGTCCATCACGTCGTGATCTCCATCCGCCGTCACCGGGTTCCGGCGCCGTAGACACTAGGGTACCGGTGTCATTCCAGCGTGGTAGTTCATCACCTTCGTGACTATCTACTACTACGTAACAAAAGGTAATTACTTTATCTTTGCCACAACCATATCACAAAGCAACACCCCCTGCAAAACAAAGTTAGACGACTCTACTTTATCTTTGCATGTTTTACGTGGCTGAATGGGCTTTCGACAAGAACCGTTCTTACCTACGAACTTTCAGCACAACGCTGATCAAGTAGTTGTCTCTACTACACCCCTTTCGGGGCCCTCCGTTGCAAATGGTATACCAACTAATGCGAGAGAGAGACACCCCCCTAAGGCACTTTATACGGTACAAGCCGTATGTCAAGCGTGGACCAGTCTCGTGAATGAACGCGTAAAGTCGGGGCCGCTTCATCAAGCATTACTGTGGTATACACAAGAACACGTGGGAGGGTAACAACTAAAACATCAACGCCCACACGCTACATCTCGTGGGTTCTACCCGTACTAGCATTACTACGCATAGACCTGGCTTTGATAACATTGTAGGGGTTCCGCATATGAAAACAATAAAATTTTACCCTACGCCCCTAAACCCCTGAAGCTTCCAGGACCTATCTATTAGTAATACAGTAACGGGCGGGGCTTTTCGCAAACTTACCCTTGAAGACCGAAAAGCGTTGTCAACGCTCACGAGAGTGTGGTTGATGTAGACGAGCCGAAGCCGATCTCAAGGTCGTGATGAAGTCCTTGCGCTCCTTCTGGCTCCAATGACTTGAGTGCCTCAAGTGCGACACCTCGCGGGGAGTTACACACGTCCGGTGCCTGACGATGGCTCCAACTTCCCTGATCCAGCAGCAGTTGCGGAAGTAGAGCTCCCGGATCTGAATCCAGCAGCACGACGGCGCTCCGCGGTGAAGATGTCTCTCACTCGCGCAGTCCAGACTTGGGACCACGGTCACGAGAGAGAGAGGGGGAGAGAGAAAATATCAATTAGAGGTCCTCCCAAAAGTGGGGAGACCTTTATTGATTATTGGTGTATTTTATCTTAGCCAAATACCCCACTATATATAGGGGGAGGAGGGGGTACACCCTCCCTCAAAGTTCCAGGGTGGGACTAAAGGAGAGGAGGGGGGAGGGTGTGGCCACCGGCCACCTAGTGGGCCCCGCGCGGGGGCGCTAGGCCCAGCCAGCCAGCCCCCTTGGCCCCTCTCCCTCTCTCCTTTCCCTAATGGGCCCTCTTCCTCTTGAAATTGGCCCATTAAGCCTTTTTGACCTTTAATTCATTTTCTCTTTATTAAATAATTATGAATAAATGATTAAATCAATATTTAACATTCATTCACATATTATTCAACCTCCGTGGCCATGGAACACCTTCCACCTCCACTCCGGACATTCTCCGAACTTACCGAAACCCTTCCGGTTTTCTCCCTTCTTTTCTTCGGCGATTCTATTGATCCTATAAACACTCTCTAAGCATCATCAAGACCTTAAGCGTGATACCCCCTGGTTCAGGAACACTCCATACATGGTCAGGACACTACCGCACCAATGATCGACAGAGGGACCTGGATGGCCATGTGACCCCTCTGCGTTCCACGAAGATCTTTCGTCGTTTGAACCGGGACAGTCGTGCCTTATTCCCTTTGTCTCTCGATACTTGCATTGCCCGAGATCTAATCAATGACATCACCATGTCATGTTCAATCTCATTACTAAACAATGCTACTTGACTCGTTCCGACAAGTGATATCCCCGTGATCACATCACACGCTCCGCAGCTATTGGATATAATCTTCTCTGAGTGGGCCCTTCAGTATCTTCCCGTCACATGGACGGACAAATCCCGCTCTTGACATATATTGCCTCTACGGTTTCCTCCGAATACCTGAACACACATTTATAACCACCGTATTACCAGATGGCGTTTGATGCTATCTAAGCACTCTCGGGAGACAGTGATTGATATAGCCTCACGGTATAAGGAATAGTCTACGAGGATCCTTTTCTAATCATCGTAACTTGAACTTCATGACATGATTGGATCACGATGTTTAGATAAGGTATTGGTTCATCGTCTCATTCTCAGAATGAGATGACCTCATTTCGAACTGGCATAAATGCCACATGATCAGGAAACATGATCATCCGTTGACCAATGAACCAGTGACTAGAGTTTCACTGGGAACCCCTGGTTGTTTGTATATCACACGTGTATTGACGTTTCCACTCAATACAGTTATAGCATGATATAAAACTTAATCATAAACTATATGAAATATGATAACAGTCCTTACTACTATTTGTCTCTAGGGCATATTTCGAACACGTGTATCAAGACGCTAATAGTAATCATTGTCACGGAAGGAATTCTGGGCATGTCCGTAAATATCTGAACCCACAGGGTCACACACTTAAGATGTTATAGGAATTTAGAATGTGAGTACGATTACGATATTTGAATGAAGTAATCATGCAAGGATGTTTCAGAGTGCCTCAAAATATTTCGGAGGTGCCCGAGATATAACCGAGAATAGACGTAATTGTTTCGAACATATTATGGAAGACATCTGGAATATTTTAGGAAGGTTCTAGAACTAATTCGAAGGAGTTTGGAATTTTTAGGAAATCTTAGAAATGAATATTCAGGAAATTAATTATGCCGGTGGGAGCACCATGGGACGGAGGGGTCACATGGACCCCACCGGCCGCGCGTGGATGGGAAGGAGGGAACCCTGGCCGAGTCGGCCAGGGTCTCCCCTAGGCCGGCGGGTGGGGGATGGGCGGTGGGGGAGGAAGGAGTCCCTCTGGGACTCGTACTCTCTCCCCAGGAAGTTGGAGGAGGTAAGAGGATTCCTACTAGGACATGAAGCCTACTCCTAGTCTCTCTATGTATGTGCGGAGGAAAGTAAGGAGAAGTCCTACTAGTACTTGGAGTCCTACTTCTACTCTCTCTCTCTCGGAGGAGGAGGAGGTAGGCTATCTGCGCATATATACGGGGGAAGGGACAAAGGAAAATACACAAGTTTTGGAGGAGCCACTCCCTAACCCTGCCCGCCATCGTCACCTACCTGCCGCCCTTAGTCATCGCCGTCTTGGTGTCTAGGAGCTCGTCTTCCACCTCTTCTTCGCGTTGACATCATCTTTGCGGGGAACTCCTTCGTCTTCACGCCGGAGTTCGTCTACTACCTCCATCTAGATCCAATCTAGTCGGACGGCAAAGTGCATGCTACTGGCTCTTCATCAACAAGTCTTGCTTTGTTCATGAGCTATATATCACTTCGACGCAGTGTCTTTCTCGTTGGACGTGTGGATACCGGTGGAGGTGCGATGTGTGGAGCACTTGATCGTTGGAGCCATCCGTGGAATAATACATCTCATTGGGACTCGCTAAGGCTTGTTGCGGGCATCGATGCACGACCAATCTCGTCATCGACAAACTTCCACTTGTTCGATCAACGAGGGTATGATCTGTTATCTCTTCCTCACATTGGATCTTGGTTATGCAGTAGAAAATTTTGTTCTATGTAGCACTTTCCCAACAATTCTATTGTCGCAATATCCCAATCTGTGCACAATAGGTAATTACATTAAATAAGTGATTGTCATAAAAATAGTTTAAAAACAGGGTGGTGAAAGAGGTAGAGGAGACATGCGAATACGAGACTTCGGGAACAATGGTAGAACCATCTTGCACGAAGCTTCATGTGAAAGACCGAGCCCATGTAGGATCATAAATGTGTAAGCACCTATAATACCATGTGTTGGATCAGCTAGCCTCCATCCTATACCCGCTCAAGATGGACGAAGCGGATCTAAGGGGCAAGGTCACTGTGCGGATGTTCAAAGGTTCTGAAGTTCACCATGTCGTACAAGAAAAATGTGCCGAAGTTCATACAAGCCAGAGGTAAAGGGGTTGTTGTAGGGTCTTGCATGAAAACAACAATGCCCCCAAGAGATTTTTTGCAAAGATCTAGATTTTGATTTCGTCTGAAGACTGAAGTCTGTATGTGTGCCATTTGTTCTGAAAGCTATATGATGGCACATAGCACTGCGTTCTCCGTAGAAATTCTGTGTGAAAGGGTCACCCGAGGCGGCAACAAGCAAACTCCACAAGTCTTGATCAAGTGGGAAGGCTTGCCGGAAGCGTGCACGATGTGGGAGCCCCTCTTCACCATGATCAACGTCTAGTCGCCTACCCATCATCACCGGCCTGGGGACAGGCCGGCACTCTAGGGGTTAATGTCGCGGTCACAACACGGTACCTAGTACAATCTCAAGGTGAAACGGAGGATAGATGCAAGACAACGGATCCACGAGGCACACCTTCTAACAAGTGGGACCACACTGTCGTGGGACCGGCGGGCAGTTCGCGATGTGGCTTAACTGGCTCCAACGCGAAGGAGACAAGGATCGATTGAGAATTATTCTTCACAGCACATCCTTCTTCGTCTCGCGACCTGCGTTCCTGCTTCACTTGCTCTGCGCTATACGACACTGCAGAAAAATCCGGCTACGCTGAGGGCTAGGCATCTACGTCGATAGCCAAATGTCGGGGCCATCGGCGTAGGGTCCTCCCCAGCCTAGGCCAGCAGACCGGCCCTCGGCACAGGAATACCATCAGCGTAGCCTAGCTAGGCCGAGGACGGCTCTTGGCATAGCTACCGCGCATGGAACGGTGTTAAGGCTACGCCAACGGCATTGCCTTCAGCATAGGTTTCATAGCTATGCCGATGATAATGTCCTCGGCATAGCTATTTTTTGTTTTACCACATTAATCTTAGAAAAATCATCACTAAATCATTGTAATTCACAAAAATACAAATAAAATATCAAAATTTACAGAAAAATAAGGCATATATATCTACACTCAAATATTACGCATTCATGAATAAAAACTAAATAAACATAAAAACATTACATATAGTTTAAAATAAGCATAAGAAATTCAAAAACGATCCAAACAATGTAAAACCTTCGCGTGGTGTTATATTATGTGATATAGTTGGAAGGAAAAATATCAAATTTGGAATGTTGTAAATATCACAAAAAAACTTTCTCAAAATGATCTATCATGTTTGAGGTTTCGTGACTTTCAGGCCAAACGACCAATATTATTGCTAGAATCGCGTCATAGTTTGTGATAATGTGCTCATATTATGCACACATGTGCATCTTGAGATGGTTTACAATATTGCAGGAGGAAGTTTCCTTTTTACCTCACTAGAATTTCATTTTCCATTTTCTGATTGCAAAAAAGGGGTGTTTTGTGAAGTAAACACCAAATGAAAGTTTCACATTGGTACTACCACATTTTTCAAAAATACTAGACCACCTTAGATGAATAATTTCCCAACCAGGGTATCTTAAACATTTCTGCCCACCCCTCATGAAAAAGATAAATTCCTGCCAAATCGGTACGAATACGACCAGATTTGAACTACATGTACATGATCTAATGCTCATAATTTTTTTTTTTGAAAAATCATTTTTAGTTTCACAATATGCTATTTCATCGAGATCCATTGCAAGTTTAGCAAGGCTTAGCCCCGAGCTAAGAATCTTCACGCACGCTGTTTTGACCATAGTTTGAAATGGGCATACCAAATTCAAAAACGATCCAAACAATATAAAACCTTCATGTGGTGTCAAATTATGTGATATAGTTGCAAGGGAAAATACCAAACTTGGAATATTACAAATATTACAAAAAAAACTTCTCAAAATGAGGTATCATGTTCGACGTTTTGCGGCTTTCAGGCCAAACGACCAATATTATGGCTAGAATCGCGGCATAGTTTGTGATAATATGCCCATATTGTACACACATGTGCATCTTATGATGTCTTGCAATATTGCAGGAGGAAGTTTTCCTTTCTACCTCAAAAGGATTCCATTTTCCATTTTTCGAGTGCAAAAATGGGGTGTTTTGTCAAGCAACCACCAAATGAAAGTTTCATACTGGTACTACCACATTTTTCAAAAATACTACACCGCCTTAGATGAACAATTTCCCAACCGGGATATCTTAAACCTTTCCGCTCACCCCTCATTAAAAAAAGATAAATTTCTGCCAAACTGGTAGGAATTCGGCCAGATTTGAACTACAGGTACATGATCTAATGCTCGTGATTTTTTGGAAAAATTATTTTTAGGTTCATAATATTCTATTTCATCAGAGATCCATTGC
Organism: Avena eriantha; assembly: GCA_910589775.1. NCBI lineage: Eukaryota > Viridiplantae > Streptophyta > Magnoliopsida > Poales > Poaceae > Avena > Avena eriantha. The sequence continues at coordinate 332,608,903 of OU342746.1, forward strand.
AAGTTTAGCAAGGCTTAGCCCTGAGCTAAGAATCTTCACGCACGCTATTTTGACCATAGTTTGAAACGGGCATAAAAAATTTAAAAACAATCCAAACAATGTAAAACCTTCGCGTGATGTCATATTATGTGATATAGTTGCAAGGAAAAATACCAAACTTGGAATATTGCAAATATTAAAAAACATCTCAAAATGAGCTATCATGTTCAAGGTTTCGCGGCTTTTAGGCCAAATGACCAATGTTATGGCTACAATCGCGGCATAGTTTCTGATAATATGCCCATATCATGCACGTATGTGCATCTTGGGATGTCTTACAATATTGCAGGAGGAAGTTTTCCTTTTACCTCATCAAAATTCCATTTTCCATTTTCTGAGTACCAAAAACATGGTGTTTGTGAAGCAACCACCAAATAAAAGTTTTACATCGGTACTACCCCATTTTTCAAAAATACTAGACCACCTTAAATAAAAAAATTCCCAACTGGGGTATCTTAAACCTTTCCGCCCACCCTTCATGAAAAATACAAATTCCTGCCGAAAATTGGTACGAAGTCGGTCATATTTGAACTACAGGTATATGATCTAATGCTCATGATTTTTTGGAAAAATCATTTTTAGGTTCATAATATGCTATTTTATCAAAGATCAACTGCAATTTTAGCGAGGCTCATCTCCGAGCTAAGAATCTTCACACACACCGTTTTGACCATTATTTGAAATGGGTATAAGAAATTCAAAAAGATCCAAACAACATAAAACCTTCGAGTGGTGTCATATTATATGATATAGTTGCAAGAAAAAAATACCAAACTTGGAATATTACAAAAAAAAACCTTTTCAAAATGAGCTATCACGTTCAAGGTTTCATGAATTTCGGGCCAAATGACCAATGTTATATGGCTAGAATCACGGCATACTTTGTGATAATGTGCATATATTGTGCACGCATGTGCATCTTGTGATGGCTTACAATGTTACAGGAGGAATTTTCCTTTTCATCGCACGAAAAAACCATTTTCAATTTTCTGAGTGCTAGAAATCACAACCCTTATGAAGCATACACCATGAATATGTTGCCAAATGGTACCACCCAATTATTTGTAAACTATTATACCACATTTAAAGTACATATTGCCAATTGGTTGCACCACAAAAGCTTACCATCCACCTCTCATAAAAAAGACAAATATCTGTCGATTCAGCTGGAAATTGAAAACTTTGAACTAATGGTGTTTGTAGTTTGCTCATGATTTTTTTAAACACATGTGTATCTTGATATGGCAAACATATGATATGTATGTCATATTTGGATTCCTCTCATTTTCTAATCAATTTGGATTATTTTAGATTTTCAAAATTCGAAAAGGAGAAAAAAGTTATTTTTCTATTAAAAAAATTACTTATTTTATATTTTGATTTCTCACATTTTTATGATAATAATGGATATATTATTTGTTGAATTTCGATTTACAGATTTAAAGAAATTAATTATGCCATATTATATGATAATAATGGCAACAAATGAATAGAATAATATTTTATTACTTATTTTATTTTCATTGGAATTCAATATTATTATTATGTATTCATTGTTGTTTACTTAAATAATTGTTTGGAATTTTAAAAAAATAAAGTCGTGTGACATAGTGGTATAAGATTTAATAGGATTGATATGGTAGTATTGACAAGAAGGTATAATTTGTTTTGCGGGAGCTCATTTAAAGGGAACCGAGAAGTTAAGCGTGCTTGGAGCGGTATTGTGTGAGGACGGGTGACCAACCGAGAAGTTTGATCAAAACTGCGATTTAACCTAAATTAAGTGTACTTAGTATTAAAAAATATCCCAAATAAGAGAGATTCAAACAATTCAAACGCGATAGGGATTCAAACAATTCAAAAAAAATAAAATTAAAATGATTTTTTTGAAAAATACAAACTGAAGTCAGTCAATGCCGAGGGCAAATCCGTCGGCATAGGCTATGCCGAGGGTGGCCGTCGGCGTAGCCCCTATGCCGACAGGCTGCTACGCTGAGGGGGCTAGGCCGACGGCTGCCCTCAGCATAGACTATGCCGACAACATTTCGGGGCTGTGCCGAGGGCAGCTGGCCCTTAGCGTAGCGCAATTTTTCTGTAGTGCGGGCGTGTTCTCTTAATCGAGACACTGTGTGAGAGTAATTTTGTGTTGGATCGTAACATACTAGATGGACCCAGCGTGCCCCGCCGTGTCGTCATATACTAATTGGATTTAAATTCCATAGTACATATCATTTCGTATCCGGTCGGTTGTGGTTTGTTTCGGATCGTATGGCATGGGGTTGTTTATTGTATGCTGGAGGGTGGCAAGAGCGAATTGCATCCCACGCACCCCTAAATCCGCAAACCCACCGCACTCCCATGCACCGGTCTCGACCAGCGGCCAACCACCGTAATGATGATCACCATAGATTCACATCACACATACGCTCATACAACAATCATGCCCCATGATCCGTGCCACCGGAACCGTCCCCTACAACAATATTGAAGAAAAACGCAGAGTAGAGAGTAGAGGAAATGAACCAAATAGGAGGAAACCCTAGAGAACACACATGGGCGCAGCGGCCGCACCAAGAACCAGCCAGCACCAACGAAGTTTAGGAGACGAAGAAGCAAGATGTTATAATAGCACCAAAGGAAACCACCACCACATCAAGAAGAGCAGGAGAAAGAACAACCCTGCAGTCAAAGAAGCAATGACTTGACCCGTGCCCAGCTTCACCCTTCCACGTAAAACACATGTGGTTACACATGGCTCGCCGCAATACCAAGAACACAAAAGGCACGCAGGCAGGCATACACGGAACGATGATGTCCATTTCTCAGCGGTTACATGCTGGCAGATGGGGCCCACGGGACCCAATTCAAAAGCTAAAATCAGATATTTTACGTTTATAAGTCCAAGCTTAATTAATACTCCTAAATCACTGTTCCCGTATCATCATTTTCTCTCACGTAATTAAACTATCTTGTAACTAAAACAGTCACGTAATAAAAATACACGAGCAAACCAGGGTTGAAAATTAGAATCGTGTGATTACTTTGGGACTCTTTGTACTTATGTTGATGATTACTAATTTAGTTTAAAATGGGGATATATTAAAATCATGGAGATACCAATTATACCCAGTCTTTGCAACAACGCAATGTCCTAATGGCATTACAGATGCACAGATGCACACAACCAATAAAAGAAGTAGAATTACAAAAAAGAAAAGTCCCGCTATGATGATCTATTCCTTGTAGAAACAACACTAACACGACCAAGCCAGCATCAGAAGTAAAACTTCTCCAAAAGTGACTCCTTCAAGAAGCAAACAGTGCACAACCATCGTCGCCCGAGAATAGAACATAGGTTTTCACCCTGGAAAAAAATCCTCACTCACAAATAATGTTCTCAACAAGACCATTGCAAGACACAACCAATTAAGGCCAAACTTTGGACTTTCATTTGAAAGGTAAGAATGTGAACTTTTCCTATGTTGTTGTCCCATTTTCTATGTGGCTGCTATGAGCCATGATTTACCAAACCAATTCCTCATTGCCACAAAGAATCGAACCACCACTGCTACTCCTTTGATCTCGGCTTTCGTGACATTGTACGCCCCTGACTTACCATGGACCGAAAGACCTATCACATGATGGTAACAGATAGAAGAGCTTCGCAACGCTCCCACTGAAACCAAACGGTCGGGGAAAACATGGGAGCCCCTGATCAAATCCCATCTGATCCAGCAATCACTAAGTATAAGGCGTCCATGGGAGTTTGTTGGTGGAGTCTTCCGGAACTCGACACTCTGGCCAGATCAACAAGGGAAGACACCAAGTAGATCTTCGTCTTGGTACGAGCAAACCGCTAGGACTACTACCTTTATTCACAAGAATCACATGCCCTCATGCCACCAGTCAACTCCCTACAGCAACAACATAAGCGGAGAGGCAACCCAACGCAAAACTGCAGGAAGTCATCCACGTGGCCAGGCCACAACTCACCTCCCCTATAGAATATGGCCGTGTAGATGTGTTCCTGACGGCATGTCACGCCGGCCGCACCGGCAACGTTCTAGCACCACCTCGATGGCAAACTGCCGGAGATCCTGAGGCCCCGTCCAGCACGACCGTGGTGCTCCATGCCCTTAGCAAGCGCCACCCCCCCCCCCCCCCCCCCCCCCCCCCCCCCCCCCCCTCCATGCCCTTAGCAAGCCCCCCCCCCCCCCCCCCCCCCCCCCCCCACCACAAGTAAACGTCACTGAGGAGCACCTCTCCTGCCCCCCGTCGAATCTTCGATGGTAAGGGCACTGCCACCACCGGCAGTGCTGGCAGCAGCAGAGGCCGGAGTAGTGTAGATCGGGGTGGCTCTAGGGGTTGAGGAGGGAGGTGAGAATCACCTGGGGAGACTCGGGAGGGGATGGCTCGGGAGGAGAAGTATGGAACTTGTTACTTGATTATTACCAGTAGATCTATTGAATTTTGCAAAGGAAAAAAGAGTTACAAGCAGGTGAACATTGACGAAGCAAATGCCAGAAAGAAAGCATGGCATATCTGTTGAGTGTTGACACTGCTTCCCTGGGCCCGGTTGTAACAACATGGTATGTCAATCATGGGAGCCAAATATATATGTCACTTGAATCTAGAGAGAGGCATGCAGTTGCGCGTGAGAGAGAGGCAAGTAGCAGCCCATGCACGCGAGAGAGGCAGAGCGCATGCACGCAATACGAAATGTAGCTTGCATGCGTGCGTAAGTAAATGTTTTTTTGTCTCTGCTGACTTGGCAAATTGGTGGGTTCCACTGAAATGCGTGAGTCAAGTGAGGTCTGACTTGACGGTAGTGGGTAACAAGTTCGCCGAATTCAGTGGCATCCAGCCAATTTATTGATTCTCAGGGACATGGTCCCAATTTAAGGGAGAACTAAGAAGAAAGCCGTAAAAAACTCTAAATAAAAAAGTTCTTTTATATATATACCACTTCATTTTCCAACAGAACAGGTTGGTCGTCTCTATATATTCTATCTCAACCGATGCTGACAATAGATTATGTTGCCATATAGGTGGTAGTCACATAAATAGATCAAAGAGAGGGTGAGAAAATCAAGAAAGATACGAGAACACATTGGAATATGAAACGTTGGGAGAAAATGTGGAACAAAATTTCCGAAACCCGCACATGGGTTCAGGAGACTCAGCAAGATCAAAAATGTTTCCCCACCCAAGAGCTCGAGTTCAGGAAGCTAGATCTTCTAGAAGAGGACTAACTTTTTTTTCGAAAAGGGATCTATGCCCCGGCCTCTGCATCAAGTGGTGCAGATAGCCTTTTATTACTTTATTTGAAATGTATCATAGTCTTACACTCATGGATCAGATAGAGTCGATACATATATCAACCATCTAAAAATAATAAACAACAAGAAGCTATCCATCCGATAGTCTACTAGTGTGCCGCCACCCAGTGGCCTGGAAATAGAAGTCATGAGCAACCGTCAGCAACCGGTTGTATCCAGTATCCATCGGCTCCCGCTGATCCACCGGGAGTAAGAAAGACCATAGTTGGATCCAATGCGCCGCCAATCGAATAACCTGCAAAAAATTAGTGCCCGTTTTTTTGTCAACGGGTGGCGACAATAGCTTATTTTTTCAGATAGGTGATAGTCACATAAATAGACCAAAAAGAGGGAGAGAAAATTACCAAAGATACGAGAACACACTGGATTATGAGACATCGGGAGAAAATGTGGAACAAATTTTCCGAAACCCACCTATGGCTTTGAGAGATTTGGTAGGATAAAAAATGTTTCCCCACCTAAGAGAGTGAATACCAGGAGCTAGAGCTTCTAGGGGAGAACTAATTAGAGGTCACCCTGTGCACGTTAGAAGGTGCCTCGGAGATGCGAGAGTCAATGATGACCGTTGATGAGGGGTTCGTCATGTCAATAATCTACCATGAGTTCTTAGAAGGAAGCGATATGTGGCTGCCATGACAACCGTATGGCTTGTTTTAGCTAGTTCCACAGGGTCGGACAGGCTGGTCATGGACTCCTTTGTCAACCCCCTTGATCTTCTTGATAATGGAGAAGCTCACTACCCCCGTATGTTCTTGATCATGGAGACTCTCACTGGCGTTGTGGTTTTCGTCCTTCCAATTCGTGATCAATTAGGGACTCACCGACATTGTGATTTCACCGGCGTAGCCCTCTGATTCCGGCTGAAGGCTTATCGTGTGTTATGTGTTTTGTTAGTTCTGGGTGAACTCTTCTAAAAATTCAGGTGATATGTGTCTTTGTCTATATAATATGAAGTATTTTGGTCTCTGCACCATTGAGCACAGATGAATCACACATCCACACCTTACAAGAAAGGCTACATTCTCCTGCCAATCCATCTGGTCACTATTAACCAAAATATATTGAACACGACACATTCAGCTTGCACAATAGAACATCAACTATTCGTCTTAAAAGAGTTACAAGCTGGTGAACGCTAAACAAACAGCAAACAAATGCCACACAAGAAATCATGCAGTATCTCTTGAGTGTTGACACCACTTCAGTGGGCCCGGTTGCAACAACATGGTATGTCAATCATGCTAGCTGTCATGGGAAACAAATAGATATGTCACTCGAATCCAGATTGAGGTTAATAAAGTGGTACTACATGCTAATCATTCTGTATTGCCACAAAGAAGTTTGCACGTATCTTCGGTAACAATGTTACTCCTGTAAAAATCAAAAGGACAAACATACGCCTATTTTCCTCATTTCAGTCGAATCACTTGACTGAAAAAGAACTTTCGAGGAAATCAAATGAACGAGGATTGCATCACAAATTATTTAAATCACTTCCTCCGTCATAAATTAGTTATCTTAGATTTATCTAGATATAGATGTATCTAGTTATAATACATAATTTGAGATGGAGGGAGTAGATGAAAATAGGACTCACCTTACACTAAGGTGTGGTGGAACTGGTGTTTAAAAAAGCAGTGATGGAACTAATGTGCTTGCAGTAGCATTCCTGGCACCACGAGGGTTGTCCTTGGAAATTTACTGCGTGGATCTCGAATAGCAGATCCATTTGATTCTCTTTTCCTTGATGAACCTCGCACCATAACAGCAGAACCTCTAGAGTGGACATAAGGTGAAGCGCAAAAGTTCTGCAATGTCTGATACTCCCTCCGTCTCAAAATAAGTGACGTGCATTTGTCTAGATTTGGATGTATCTAGACACGTTTTAGTATATAGGTATATGTGAATCTAGACAAACTTAAGTCACTTATTTTGAGACGGAGGGAGTAGTTCAAATGATGCCGTGGGCAGTGAGACATTACTCGAATTAGTTGACAGTACAGTCCTGGACCCAAAAAAAAAACAGAACATGAGGTTACATACTCAGAAACAGAGGATATATGCAAGTCAAATAATGTGGGATACATCAAGACATACAAATACATGTAAATGAATAGGCTAGACGTGGACAAGCTACGATACTATTAATCCCTGCTTGACCACATGAAATGGCTATATAGTGGCTGAAATGACATGCATGACATAGTCCATCGGTAGGCCTCTAAGTGGGCGCGGCCACGGCTGCCCGTGGGCATGCCGTTTATACCCATTTGATTAATCGGGACCTCGGTATTAACTAGCTAATCTAAAAACAACCATATGCGTGTCCACTTACAGGCCTATCCATCAGACGTACGACAAACAACCTGCCTAAACGAATCCTACAAGGTTATAATTAGTGTATGCACATTCCAACAAAAGGAGAAGAATTGTACTACATAAACAGAAAATGTCCTTGCACATGATCCTCATACGGACAATTGTGAACAATCAACAGCAGCTTATCAAACCATAACTTCTTTCAACCAAATTCAGGAAGTACCACAACAAAGGAGCCTAAACGGCATTTGTTCAAATGAATCATTGCTTTACAAATTCAATTCTCTTCAGTTGTGAGCATACGCCTTCAGATGTGAGGGAAGCACACCACAGATAAACTTATGGCTCGTACCTACTAGAGTATTTGGTTCAAGGCTTCTCAATGCCCGAGAAATTTATTAACACTTCAGTTTAGTTGATAGAATAATAGGAAGGAGATTCTCTTTATAATTATCCAAGTTCCCCTGTTGCAACGACAACTTCAGCGTCCACTCAAACAGGGAGCCAAATGGGCCGTAACCATTTTGATGAAGCAAATAAAAGAACGGAAGGTGAAACCTGGCATCAAACAACTGAAACTGTGCAGTCCTTTGGCTGGTGGAAGGGGAAAGCTGCAGGTGACCCGCGGTCCTTTGCCAAGGTCGTCGCTTCTCCGGTGATGGGGGGCGGAGGCGGTAGGTATGGGGGTCGTGGGAACTATGCTGCCAACCGTGGCCATGGACGCCATGTTTGGAATCGAGAATATGCTCAAGCCTCCTCTAGTGCCGGTCCCCGTGGATCGGGATCTCAACGGTCCGGTGACCGTTGGGAGATCGCTGCTCGTGAATTTGAGCAGAGGCGCCAGGAGGCTGCTTCCCTGGTGGATACCTCTGGGAAGAACACCTCATCTGGATCTCCTGCTGTTGTAAGTGACTCTGTATGTTCTAACTGCAAAGTGAAAGGCCATCTGGCTACCCTGTGCTCTACTGCTAGATGTGAGCGTTGCAAGAAGCTTGGACATGTGAGTCAGGTTTGCCAAGCAGTGCTGCCATGGGAATGTATTCCTCAGATGTGTGCTTTCCAGTCGCCTGGTATGGGTTTCTTTTATATTCCTGATTCCAGTACTTCCAAGCACAGTAAGGAAAGGTCTAGCAGTGTAGTGATTATAGTGATTGAGGGAAATGCTACAGCTAGAGAACTTGAGATGGAATTTAACATAGTGTTCGGTGACAGTTGGAGATGCACAGCTAGATCTATTGGGCCTAATCAGTACACAATGGGGTTTCCTAATCCTCGTGAGGTAGAAAGGGCTATTTATTATGGTGCTTCGATGGAATTGAAGACTACTGATGCTACTGTTAGGCTATCTACTTGGACTGCTTCAGTAGGTGCTAAGGCTGCTCTGCAGAAAGCTTGGGTGAGAATTAGTAACATCCCTCTGGACAAGAGAACTGAGGCTAATGTCTTTTTTGTTGGTGCACTGGTGGGAGTTTCTTTGGACTTTGATGCAGCTACCCTGCATAAGCCTGAATATGTCAGGGTACTCATTGGTTGCAGGGATGTAGAACTCATTCCTGCAAAAGCTGAAGGTTGTCTGGGTGATAATTTCTATGATTTCTTCTATGAAATTGATAAAGTTGTCGTAGCTGGACCTCCTAAGCAGCCCAGCAAAGTTGCTGCTGGTGGCAGTAGTGCTCCATCCCCTAAAAGAGCTAGAATGGAGCAGAGTCTAACAGCTACAGCTACTGAAGAAGCATCTGAGGAGCAAGCATTTTGCAGACAATATGATTCTGTGAGGCAACATATGAATCATGAAATGGTGGCGCCAATTATGGAAATGAAACATGAATCTGAAGAGGATAGTGCAGTGGTTGGAAATGAGCTGCTCATTGAAACCTTGGCTAGAGAGCATGAAGCCTCCCTCTCTTCTAGTATGTCTGATATTCCAAACAAGTGGCTGATTCCTTGTTCCAACCCTGCTGTCAATCAGTCTAAGTGTGGGTTGGCAGATCCCCTTTCTTTTAAGGATTGGCCTTCTTTACCTACCATCACTGATGTCTCTACTGATTCTTCTACTCCAGTGAAAGAAACTACTGCTTATCTGGTCCAGTCTCCCGATTCCTCTCCCATGGAAGAAGTGACAGTTGTTGATGAGGTTCTATCTGATAGGTTCAGTCAAAGGCTGCAGGCTGATTCAAATGCTCATATTTTAGACAAGGTGGTTAATATCTCCAAGAAGAGGAATCTAGAAGGTAATCAACATAAAAACCCTGATCCTTTTGACAGTAATTCCTTTGCTATCCTCTCTGATAATGAACTCATTCTTAGAGCTTCTATGATGGGGGCTAGAATTCCTGATAATGATTTCTCTACCATTCACATGCTTAGAGAGTTAGAAAATGCTAGGAAAGGTTTACAAGAAAAAATGAGCCTAAAACGTGTTCCAAGTTGCTATATATTGAGAATAACACTGGTGTGAGTACTCCTCTTTCTATGGCCTGGGCTGATTCCTCCGATGTTGATGATCCACCTTTTACCTTAGTTGAGAATAGGAAAAAAATACTCCTAAGAGGAAACCTAGTGTGGTGATCTCCAAACCCATGACAAGAAGTCAGAGGAAGAAAATGGAAAATGATGACATTTCTACCCTGGATCCTGGTAGAAAAGTCAGAAATAGAGCCAAACCCCAAAAATTTAGATGAAAGGTGCCTTTTTCAATGTTAGAGGTGTGGGAAAAAAGGTGTTTCCTCTTGTTGGAATGATATGATGGGCAGTTATTCCTTGGACTTTATTGGTATTCAGGAAACTATGAAAAAAGATTATAAGATGAGTTTCTTTAGGAAGCTTGATCCTGGAAATAAATATTTCTAGAAATGGTCTCCTTATGTTGGGAAGTTTGGTGGTATCCTATGTGGTATAAATTCTGATACTCTAGATGTTAATGCTTTTACAACTGGCAGGCATATGCTGCATTTTGTTCTTTGGGATAAAAATAAGAAATGTAATTGGGGTCTCATAGTGGTTTATGGAACTTCTCAAGAGGAGCATAAGGAGGATTTCCTGACTGAGCTTGCCTCCTTTTGTCATAGTAACCTTATGCCTTACATTGTGGGGGGGATTTTAATGTGTTGAGACACAGTGGAGAGAAGAATACCCATTTTGTTAATTCTCATTCCACATATCTTTTTAATTCCATCATTCACACCCATGGTCTGAGGGAGATTTTCATGCATGGAGGCAAATATACGTGGTCCAATAAACATGATTCTCCTACCCTTGAAAAGCTTGACAGAGTTTTGATGTCTCCCGATTGGGAAGATCTTTTCCCCCTAGTTTTTGTGAGGAAATTGGTAAGGGATATTTCTGACCATAATGCCTTTCTTTTGGATTCAGGTGCAAGTCAAAAACTGATTGCCACTAAGAGAGAGTTTAGATTTGATGTTTCCTGGTTTGTAAATGAGGAGTTCCTTCCCTCGGTTGATAAGATTTGGAATAAACCTGTTAATTGTGCTGAGCCCATTGATGTCCTTAACATTAAGTTGAAAAGATTCAAAAAGTATTTTAAAGCTTGGGGGTCTAATCTGTTTGGGCATAATAAGAAAAGGAAAATGGAGCTTAAGCAGGAATTAAATTCCATTGAAATCCTTGAAGAAGAGGGTGAATTACCTCATGATATTGGTATTAGGAAAACTGAGATTTTAGTTGATTTGATGAAATTGTATGCTGAGGAGGAATCTCAGTGGCATCAGAAATCTCATGAAAAGTGGCTCCTGGAGGGTGATTTAAACACTAGTTATTTCCATACAGTGGCTACTAGGAGGAAAAGGAAGAACACTATTTTCTCTCTCTCCAAAGATGATGTAAATATTTAAGGGACTGAAAACATTCTGAAACATGCTACTGAATACTACAAAGACCTTTTCGGTCCTGCTCCTGGGAATCTATTCCATGTCAATGCTGATATGTGGGGCCCCATGAAAAGCTCAATGATGAGGATAATGCTAAATTAGGTGAACCTTTCTCTGAGGAAGAGGTCAAACATGCTTTATTTTCCATGGCTAAAAACAAGGCTCCTAGTCCTGACAATATTCCAATTGAATTCTGTCAACATTGTTGGGATATTGTGAAGCATGACATTATGAGACTTTTTGCTGCTTTCCATACTGGTAACCTTAATGTTCAAAGATTAAACTATGGTACAATTACCTTGCTTCCAAAAATTTCTGAGGCCAACAAAATTAGTCAATATAGGCCTATTTGCCTTCTAAGATGTATTTACAAGCTCCTTACAAAAACCCTAACAATTAGAGTGGATCCTCTTCTAGATAAGTTGATTAGTGTTAATCAAAATGCTTTCATGAAACAAAGAAGTATTGTTGATGGAATAATGTCCCTACATGAAATCATGCATCACCCATTCCAAGAAACATGTGGGTATCATCCTTAAGTTGGATTTTGAAAAAGCTTTTGACAAGGTGAACTGGGACTTTTTGTTAAGATGCCATGAAGCTATGGGTTTTAGCCTCTTTTGGAGATATATGCTTAAGAAAATTCTCCATAATGGTATGGTTTCTATTAAAATTAATAATACTAATGGCCCTTACATCCAAAGTGCCAAAGGAGTGAGGTAAGGTGATCGCTTATCCCCTTTCCTTTTCAACTCTGATGTCCAATGTCTTACTAAAATGGTTCTTGAGGCTCAAAAAATGGTTTGTTGCTGGGGTTGATTCCTGATCTTATTGACAAAGGGGTTGCTATTATGTAGTATGCAGATGATACTGTTCTATATATAACTCATGATCCTGAGAAAGCTCTGAAGCTGCTGCTTTACATGTTTGAGATCATGTTTGGCTTGAAGATTAATTATCAAAAAAGTGAGCTCTTTTTTATTGGTGGGGACAATGATATTGCTGAGCTCTATTCTGATATGTTTGGTTGCAGGGTTGGCTTGTTACCTATGAAATATCTGGGTGTCCTTATCACTTCCAGGGCCCTTAAGAACTCTTATTTAGACTTTGTTGATGCTGAGTTTGTGAGAAAACTGGATGCTTGGGTTGGAGGGGCTGCCTCCTCTGGTGGGAGATTAGCTTTGGTTAATGCTTGTCTTTCTAGTTTGCCTTCCTATGTTATGAGTCTTTTCCTGTTAAATAAAACTTTCATTTCCAAGCTGGATAAGCATAGGTGTCGTTTTTTCTGGCATTGGAAAAACAGAAAAGAGGCTATTATATGGTGGCCTGGAAGAGAGTTTGTAGATCCAAAAAGAAAGGTGGCCTAGGAGTGAAAGATTTAAGGAAACAAAATATTAGCCTCCTTTGCAAGTGGTGGTGGAAGCTTGAAAAAGGAGATGGCCTTTGGCAACAAATTGTTAGAGCTAAGTACCTTAGGAAGCATGATGTTGTCACTGTTAAGGGAAAAGTCTCTGATTCCCCCTGCTGGAAAGCTCTCCTCAGAATAAAGAGTAATTATTTAATTGGGAGAAGGATCTCCTTAGGCAATGGCAACCTCACCAGTTTGTGGCATGATCCTATTGGAGACAATTTGCCTTTTTCTGAAAGCTTCCCTATGCTTTTTAGTATCTGCCAGGATCAGGATTGCACCATTAAAAAATGTGTGGAGGTGGATTTTAGGGTCCCCTTCAGAAGAATCCTTAGAGGCACCTTGCTTGCTCAATGGACTCATATTTGTGACTTTGTGAGATCCTTACCCTTTTCCATTGATAATGACAAGGTTTACTGGTCCCTAAATACAAATGGAGTCTTCTCTACTAAATCTGTTTACTTATGGCTTGAGAGGAACCTTGTTGATTCTAGCAATAAATGGATTTGGAGAGCTAAACTTCCCCTAAAAATAAAGATTTTTATGTGACAGCTTTGCCGGGATGCTCTGCTTACTAGATACAATATGAAAAAAAGAAAATGGCATGGCTCTCCCTTATGTTCCTTTTGTGATCAGGTAGAAACTAATGACCACCTTTTTTCACCTGCTCAGTGGCTAAAGTTGCTTGGGGAGTTCTTGAAATGGCCATGGGTACTTGTTCTGTTCCTAATTTTTTTGGCAGGATATGGCTTGGTTGCATTCTTTTCTTCCCCATTAGGAGAAGTTCTTTGTTGTTTTGATTGCTTCCTTGTGTTGGGATATCTAGCTTACTCACAACAAAGTTACATTCGAGAACTATATTCTCCACTCACCCAGTGAAATTACCTTTTCTTCTATCTCTTTGCTTCTTTACTGGGCAGGTTTGCAGAAGGAGAATGACAAAGCAATGCTATCTCAGGGGGCATCCCAGCTGATGCAGGTCGCTGCAAAGATCTACTCGAGGTCTGGTCCTAGGGTGCAACCCTACATGATGATTGCTGGTCCCTGATTCACAAATCTCGACGTAAAAAGTTGTGGAGGATGGAGGCTCCCTTCCTGATTTCATCTGCTCAGCTTCCTTTTGTGTGTGTCTGTCAATCTATTTGAAACTCTAGTTAGTGGTATCAGGTTTTTGCCCCGTAGTGGCGTTCGATGTCGAGCATCTACAGCAGGTTTCCCGTTACTGCTCCAACTCGCTTTCATGTTCTCCTATCCCCTTTCTTCAGACTGTAACAACTTCTGGCGTTTGTGACAAACTCTGTTATTTTCGTTTAAATACAAATGGAAAGGGGTGAAAGCCCGGTTGGAAAAAAACTAAAACTGTGCAGGCATGAGCGAACCGGACAAGTGAGCGTGCAGGACAACCAAAGCAACATGCCGACATGAGTGAACTGGTCGCGAAGAACGCAATGTATCTCAGGGGCACCATGGGCGCGTTCAAAGGTACCAAAGTTCACCATTTTGTTCAAGACGGAGGTGAATGGGATGTTGCAGGTTCTCTGGTTGTGCGAGCCGCTCGACACCACCGTCACCGACTTCTCAGAGATGCTAGAATTGACGGTGACGTCGAACAAGGGGGGTTCATCATCAAAAGTCTACCAACAGTCCTACGTGGAAGTAAAACGTACAATGGACAGAGGTGGATGTGAAGCTCGCTAGTGTCGTTGTTTTTGCTGGCCAAGTCATCAACTGTAACCTCTGTACTTTCATTTCGGCTGAAGTCCTACGTATGCCATGCCTTCCGCAAGTTCAGGATAGACTGTTCTTTTCACTTCATTGATAGAAATGGGATTTGATTTAGAAGCCAAAAAAAAGACCAAGACACTCTTATTTACACAACTAAGAGCATCTCCACTCCTGGCCCTCAAAGGCCCCCCAAAGGCCTTTGAGGGCCGCCGGCGCCAATTTTCGGCCCCAGCCGCGTCTCCCAAATTCATTTGGCGCCGGCGCGCGCGCACGATTTACCCGGCGCGCCCGGTCGAAACCCAATTTCAAGGGAGGCTATTGGGGGCACCGGAGGGCGGGGAAAAGTTCGGCGGGCCAGCCTTGTCGGCGACCTAGCTGAAAATTATTCCCTTTCCCACCAAAATTAGCACCGGTTCCCTCCAAAATTAGCCCCTACCTCCCACCTCCCCCCCCCCGCCTCGCCTCCCACTCCCGCCATTTCCCCAACACAAACCAGATCGCGCCACCATGCCACCGAAGAAGTATGCCGCTCCCTGCGCAACTGCAGCAGCGCCGCCGGCGAAGAAGAGGGGCAAGCCAGAGAAGGAGCGGCCGGAGGGGATGACGAACACGGAGTGGGCGTTCGACCTGCAGCGTCGGCAGGTCGAGAACGCCAGCCACCGGCAGAGAGAGCTCATGGCGAGAAAGAAGCGGGACTCGGAGGCTCTGGCTGCGGAGGCACTCATGGCGCAGAGAGCCGCCCACATGGCGGGCATGCCGAGCTTCCCCATGCATGCGTGGGGGAGCCAACGGAGCGTCTCGTCACCGTCGCCGTCTTCAGCAACAACCCAGGCTGGCCCGATGTCCCAGGACAGCCAGGGTACACCCAAGCTATCTCGCTTCTCGGCGTACGGGTGATGCGCTCGACTTTCAACGTAGAGCTCGTTGGGAACCCCAAGAGGAAGGTACAATGAATATAGCAGCAAGTTTTCCCTCAGTTATGAAACCAAGGTTTAATCAAACCAGTAGGAGCAAGGAAACACCCCAAAGGTGTTACTAGCTGAGCTTTCGCAGGGCGCACTACCGGTGCTAGTAGCAACGTGGAGACCTGCACAACACAACCACAGAACTTTGTCCCCAACTTGTGATGAGGTTGTCAATCTCACCGTGTTTTGCGGAAAACAAAGGATTAAACATATCGAATGGAAAGAAGTAAAAGTTTGCAGAAAGTAAACACAAAGCAGTAAAAGATTGTAGATTGTATGTAAAGTAAAAGGACCGGGATCCATAGTTCACTAGAGGTGGCTCTCCTTAAGATAGATAATATGCTGGGTGAACAAATTACAGCGGGGCAATTGACAAACACCGAGAAAACAATACATGCATATACTAATCATCTTGACTCCTTTGAGACTTGATTGGGCATTACAACATAATACATAGACCGCCATCCAACTGCATCTATGACTAATAATCCACCTTCAGGTTATCATCCGAACCCCCTCCAGTATTAAGTTGCAAGCAACAGATTATTGCTTTACGAACTGCGTGTAAAGTAAACAATACAATTGTTCTATGAACAAAGGATCGTTGTTTTCTCCCTAGTAGCAACAGCACATCTAGTACCTTAGAGATTTCTGTCACTTCCCCAGATTACTAGAGGCATGAACCCACTATCGAGCATAAATACTAACTCTTGGAGTTGCTAGCATCTACTTGGCCAAGATAGCTACTAACAACAGAAAGCATGCAAGATCTCAAATAACAAAGACATGATAGACTCAATAATCAATCTGAAATAGCATCTCAATATCCATCGGATCCTGCAAACACAACATGTATGAATTACAAATAGATGATCTTGATCATGAACGGAGCTCACAAGATCTAAACATGAAAGCACAAAGGAGGAGAAACCAGCCATCTAGCTACTACATGGATCCGTAGTCCAAGGATGAACAACTCACGCATCACGCTGGAGGCTTGCATGGTGATGAAGAAGGCCTCCAGGGTGAATTCCTCTCTCCGGTAGGGTGCCGGGAAGAGCTTCAGATCCCTCCCGATCTAGGGACATAGACGACGACGGCTACAGACTCTTTCGTGAATTTTTGATCGGGCCCTTAGGGTTTTCGTCCTGAGGGCAACTTATAGGCGGAAGGAGAGGTCGAGGGGGTGCTAGGAGCCACCACACCACCCCTTGGCGTGGGCCCAGCCTGGCCACGCGGCCAGGTGGTGTGGCCGGCCCCTGGCCCTTCTCCGTCTCGTATTCTGGCACTTGATCCCTTCCGGAAAAATAGGCACTTTGGCTTTTGTCCTGTTCAATTCTGAGAATATTCATTTTCTGACTTTCCTGGAACCAAAAACAGCAGAAAACAGGCAGCTGGCACTGTGGCTCTTGTTAATAGTTTAGTCCAAGAAATCATATGAAAAGTACTCTAAAGTTGGAACAAAACACAAGAAAGTGGATAAAACCAAGCATGGAACATCAAAAATTATAGATACATTTGCAATGTATCAGCGGGCCACTCGACGCGGGCGATAGCTTCAACCCCAATGCCTTCAGCGTCGTCGACCTCAACGCCAGCTTCAACCCCAATGCCTTCAGCGCCGTCGACCTCAATGCCAGCTTCAACCCCAATGCCTTCAACCAAGGTTCACCCAACCTGGTCGCCTCTCCTGCTCTCCACCGCCCCCTCTTCCACGGCGGTATGCCCACCAGCCATGGGGTGCTCGACGAAACGACGTTGGGCACCAACACCATCATGACCGACATGATCAATGGTGGGGGGTTGCCACCGTTCTACACGCAGGGGGAGGCGGAGGCCTACGACGGCTACGACGACAGCCAAGAACCCTGGGAGAACGAGGCGCGCCATGATCACCGCCTACCGCAAGGACAATGACGACGTCGAGTTCAAGTTCATCCACGTGTTCGCCAGGATCGAGACGTGCGACAAGTTGACTGAGGCGCGCACGGCGCTCGCCAAGGGCAAGTACGACCCCGACGCACCGCCAGCTCACCAAGGGTTGCCGCGGTCAGGTGGGCGTCGATCATCGAGAGGCAGGATGGCAAGCTCGAGCTGATCAGGGCCAACGTGGCCGCGAAGAAGAGGAGGGAGGAACTGTCGATCCTCATGGTCGACACCAGGGACATGGACGCTGACGTGCAGGCGTGGTGGGAGGCCCAGCGCACCGCGATCCTGTACGAGGTCCGAGGTCCACCGGCATCCACTACCCCAGCACTTGCGAGCGCACCGGCGACAGGCACTCCCCCGCCGGTCGTCGATGTCGGCACCGCCGTCTGATGCGCCGCTATGTTTTGTGATGCCGGCGTGGCTTCTTTTGATCGCTAGACTATGATGATTTGCAGCGATTTGCAATGATGTGATCGTCGAGACTTTGTTTTATAACGCCCAGACTATTTATGTTCGTCTATGCGGTCGATGATCGGCCGTTCTACCCGCCATATTATTTTTCTTGTTCGAATTTCAAATTTCTAGTTTGGGGGCCGATTTGGGGGGTCACGGCTAGAGACCGGCTCTCCCCATAGCCGGTTTTTGCGCTGCCCCCCCCATATGGTCTTACGCCGGGGTTAAATTAGGGGTTGCGAGTGGAGATGCTCTAATACTCAAAACAAGACTACGACTAAATAGCCGAAATCCGTCGAGTGCTTCTCCAATATGCCACCGAGTGAGCTCTTCCGCTAAACAGAACCCTTGCCGATAAAAGTCGTAGTGCTTGTGCATTGTCAATATTACCAACACTACAGGAATAGGAAGCTTCACCGAGGGCTAGGAGCTACGCCGACGACCAAACGTCGGGGCCGTCGGCGTAGCCATCGTCTAGGCCAGCTCCCCTCCGCGGCCGTCGGCGTACACCTGCCCTCGGCGTATCCTATGCTACGCCGAGGGCTTCCCTCAAATATTACATATTTATAAAAAAAATATAGGGCTGCCCTCGGCGTAGCTATTTTTCCTTTTACCTCATTAAACTTTGAAAAATCATAACTAAATCATTCTAATTCGGAAAAATACAAATAATCAAAATTTGCAGAAAAATAAGATCTATCTATCTACACTCAAATATTACATATTCATAAAAAATATTAAGTGAAACATAAAACATTATATATAGTTTAAAACACGCATAAAAATTCAAAAACGATCCAAACAATGTGAAACCTTCGCGGGGTGTCATGTTATGTGACATAGTTGTAAGGAAAAATATCAATGTTGATATATTGATTATGTCTGAAAATCACCTTCAAAAAATGACCTATCTCATTCGAGGTTTCTCGGCTTTCGGGTCAAATGACTAATGTTATGGCTAGAATCAAGGCATAGTTTGTGATAATGTGCCTATATTGTGCATCATGGGATGGTGAACAATGTTGCAGGAGGAAGTTTTCCTTTTCGTCGTACCAAAAAGCCATTTTTCATTTTCCGAGCACAAAAAACGGACGGTTTTATAAAGCAACCACCAAATGGCTAATTCAAAATGGTACCACCATATTTTATAAAAATACTAGACGACCTTATATGGACAATGTCCCAACAGGAGGATCAGAAACCTTTCTGTCCACTCCTGGTGAAAAAGATAAATTCCTGCCGAATCGGTAGAAAGTGGGTCAGATATGAACTACAGGTACATGATCCGATGCTCATGTTTTTTTACAAAAATCATTTTTAGGTTCACAATATGCTATTTTATCAAAGATCTAATACAAGTTTAGCGAGGCTCGGCCCCGAGCTAAGAATCTTTATGCCCGCCGTTGACAAAGTTTAACGATAGTTTAAAATGGCCATAACAAATTGAAAAACGATCGAAACAATGTGAAACCTTCGCGTGGTGTCATATTATGTGACATAGTTACAAGGAAAAATATCAAACCTGGTATATTGATTATGTCTGAAAAAACTTCACAAAATGACATATCTCATTCAAGGTTTTTTGGCTTTCGGATCAAATGACCAATGTTATCGCTAGAATCAAAGCATAGTTTATGATAATGTGCCCATATTGTGCATTCATGTGCGTCATGGGATGATGAACAATGTTGCAGAAGGAAGTTTTCCTTTTTGTCGCATCAAAAAGCCATTTTTATTTTCCGAGCACAAAAAACGGATGGTTTTGTGAAACAACCACCAAATGGGTAATTCAAAATGGTACCACCACATTTTACAAAAATACTAAACCACCTTATATGGACAATGTCCTAACAGGGGGATCCAAAACCTTTCCATCCATCCCTGGTGAAAAAGATAAATTCCTGTCAAATCGGTAGGAAGTGGGTCAGATATGAACTATAGGTACATGATCCGATGCTCATGTTTTTTACAAAAATTATTTTTAGATTCACAATATGCTATTTTATCAAAGATCCAATGCAATTTTAGCGAGGCTTGGCCCCGAGCGAAGAATCTTCATGCCCGTCATTCGACAAAGTTTGACGATAGTTTAAAACGACCATAAAAAATTCAAAAACGATCAAAACAATGTGAAACCTTCGCGTGGTGTCATATTATGTGACATAGTTACAAGGAAAAATATAAAACCTGGTATATTGATTATGTCTAAAAAAACTTTCACAAAATGACCTATCTCATTCGAGGTTTCTTGGTTTTCGGGTCAAATGACCAATGTTATGGCTAGAATCAAGGCATAGTTTGTGATAATGTGCCCATAATGTGCATACATGTTCATCATGGGATGGCGAACAATGTTGCAAGAGGAAGTTTTTCTTTTCATCGCACCAAAAAGCCATTTTTTTATTTTCTAAGTACAAAAAATAGACGGTTTTGTGAAGCAACCACCAAATAGCTAATTCAAAATGCTACCACCATATTTTACAAAAATACTAGACCACCTTATATATACAATGTCTCAATAGTGGGATCCAAAACCTTTCTGTCCACCCCTGGTAAAAAAATAAATTCCTGCCGAATCGGTAGGAAGTGTGTCAGATGAACTACAGGTACATGATCCGATGCTCATGTTTTTTTATAAAAATCATTTTTAGGTTCACAATATGCTATTTTATCAAAGATCCAATGCAAGTTTTCCTTTTCGTCGCACCAAAAAACCATTTTTCATTTTCCGAGCGCAAAATATAGGATTTTCTGAAGCAACCACCAAATAGCTAATTCAAAAACGGGGGGTTTGTGATTAGTTGATATGGATATCATATTTAGATTCCTTTCATTTTTCTGATCAATTTAGACATATTATTTATCAAATTCCGATTTACGGATTTAAAGATATTAATTATTCCATATTAAATAGAAAAATACAAAAAAAGTAAAATTATTATATTTTTATTTGAATTCAATAGTATTTTTATTTGAATCAGTAATATTTTTACTTATTCATTGTTGTTTACTTAAATAAGTGTTTGTAGTTTCAAAAAATAAAAACATGTGATATAATGATATAAGAGTTAATAGAATTGATATCATAGTATTGACAACTAGGTACAAATTGCTTTGCGGAAATTGATTCGGAAGGAACTGAACAGTTAAGCGTGCTAGAGCTGGAGTAGTGCTAGGATGGGTGACTGAGCGGGAAGTTTGTTAAAGACTGCAATTTGATCAAAGATTAAATATAATTAGTGTTAAAAATATTCTAGGTGAGACAATAATGATTCAAAAAAAATGAACTTTTTTGATTTTTTTACAACCTGCCGTTATTATGCCGACGGGGCTATGCCGAGGGCAAAGCCATCGGCGTAGGATACGCCGACGGCTAGAGCTACGTCGACGGGCAAAAGTGCCTCCACCGAAGGAGATCTTTGCCGAGGAGGCTACGCCGAGGACAGCCGTTAGCGTAGCATACGCCGAGGGCATTTTGGCCTACGCCGACGGAATTTTTCCCTCGGCGTAGCGTTCCGTTCCTGTAGTGCAAGAAACTGCCAGCGACATTTTCGTGAACCAACAGTGGATCATTGCTGCTCCGGCCTCAGCCCAAATACGGGGTATGTCGTCGGTGCGACATTTACCTCCCAGCAACCTCAATAGACGCAAGTGTACAATATTCACCACTAGGAGCTTGGGAGGACGGACGTGGGAAGGGGTGGCCACACCTATCCGCAGGAGGGCCATACTAGCTAGGGCCCGCCTGACCTAGTTTAAGCCCACAACGGCCCATATTTGGGCCAACGGGTCTGTGCCGCCATGGCGTCACCCTGTGCCAACTCCAGCCACCAGAACCGTCATCCTTGCCATCTTCGTAGCTAGAACACCCACATACATGCAGTGGAGCAACACCCGCTCCTTACTCGCGCGTCATAGCGCTGCCGCGTCCTTGCTGTTGGAGGAGGAAGGCACACATGCGCCTCCAGGTCCCCGCCATCGCTGTGCGACCGCCTAGGGCCCCACATCGTGAGCTTGCTCCTCCAGCCTTCCTGGCATGCTCCGCCGCTCTCTCTCCTTGTCGTGCCTCTCGCCGCCGGGCGCAGCCCCTCCAAACCCCCATGCCCTAGCCACGAGTCATAGAATCCCCATTGCGCCCTTCACCGGTGTCGCGCGTGGATTTTTGGATTTTTGGTGGCCGCCTCCGAGGACGGTGAGGGGAGGGGGAGGGTGAGTGTACGATGTAGACATGCTAGGTTTTGGCTCCCCCTGTTGCCCTAGAGGAGGCGGCACGAGGGGAGTGCTTCTCAGGGTAAACTGTTTAAAATTTCAGGCATAAGGATTTTGGTTGTGTACCATTGAGCATAGATAAATCACACATCTTTACTTCCCAAGAAAGGCTACATTCTCTTATCAAGCCATCCACTCACTATTAATTGTGCACATTCCAACAGAAAGAAATAATCGTATGCACGTAAAAATCTGAAACTTTTATTGAAGAAAAAAAGAAATCTGAAACCGTCCACGAACATGGAAATTTCACAAAGGGCAATGGACAAGTAGAGATGCAGAAGTGAGATAACCGATGTGCCACTTTATAATTTAACTCTAAATTAAACGAGAAAGTAGAATTGTCAAATCTCACTTATCCCACTTAGTTTAGAGATAAACTAGAGGTCTAAAAGTGAGATCCCACATGTTCCACTCCTTTTTTTGAAACAGGGAGCACAGTCCCGGCCTATGCAAGTGATGCACACAACATTTTTATTATGAAGTTCAAAAGGTTTAAAAGGTTCAAAGTAATACAATCATGGATTAACCAAGGTTGAAGCCTACACCCAGTAGCCTGGAAATAGCAGTCATGAGTGACCGTCAGGAGCTGGTTGCAGACAATAGCCATGTGCTCCCACTGATCCTCCGCGAGAATGTGCGACCATAAATTGATCTAGTGCGCCGCCATACAAATAACTTGCAAGAAATTAGTACCAGATTGCTTGTTAAAGATAATATTATCGCCGCCATGCCATACGAATCCCTATGAACAAGGAATTGAAGTTTGTCAAACCATGGGTCCGTCAATTAGATTATATACGGTACAACAACAGAGGAACACAAAAGGAGCTTATTCTAATAAATTAATGCTTGTCATACATTCAGTTGTAAGAAGAGCCGCTCAATTGTGAGGAAAGCACACAACAAATAGCTTTTCAGCACATTTGGTTCAAGCCTTTCAATATCTAAGAAATGTATACTGTCTTTCAGTTCAGCTAATGCGATTCTAGGAAGGAGGTTCTTGGCAATAAGAAAATTTCCATGTGTTGAATATCTCCACAAGTTGTGCTATAGTTGGACTTTTAACTAATAGACGTGTTAGAGTCGAGCCCTGTAACTTGGCCTAATATATAAAAGCTCTGGGATTAGCCAAAATAACTAGACGCAAGACAGGTTAGACACAAGGTCAAGCTTTCGGTGACGCATGTAGCAAGGGCTGGACCGGCATGGCTTTGTAAATCTGATGTGTCGGTACATTGTGACGGGCTTGTCATCGACGACAATACTAGGATGAGTACCTAGGGAGGAGCACTTGTAAAGCATGCTTAATAAATCTCAGTGTCGGTTGCTCTGATAGCTTGTCCTCGATAGATCGATTTAGCGCCTGCAGCGTCAGCACCATGTCCTCGCTGTCAAGATGTGTGGTGTGTCTTATCTACAAATTTCTGAGAAATGTTTTAAATTAAGATGAAGTTTTATGGAACAGTGATATATATGTAGGTACATTTTCATTATTGTGATTTAAATTATGTTTTACTTGTCATTATTATAATTTGTGCTAATTGAACCATGTAATTAGAGCCACAACATGTCACAATTAACTCATATTCTGCAATTTTTGTTTGATTCTATATCAAACTAAATTCTGCTTCAAACAGCGACTCATGTTCTTCTCTCTCTCTCTAGCGGAATACTTTACTGCCAATTCGGGAAAAAGTAATCACAATATGAAAAAAAAAGGAAAACAAGTAATCATTGGGGATGATGATTTCACGGTGGTTATATTGTATCAACCCTTTTATAAAGTCAAGAATACTAGACCGCCAACCTATAATTTAATGTTTTCCTTATATGTACCACATCAAGATGTTCTTTTATATGTATAATATACTACACCATACATACATGATCGATCATGTTCCCCTCTTATATATAACTGTATATACCTCTTCATCTTCAACGGAGTAGCTCGCTCTATCGTCTCATTGTACCCCAGTTTGACTATTAACTTATTATATCAAATAGGCGTTAGTTACAAAAATAGATCAAAGTGAGGGTAGTGAAACATATAAGAACACATGGGAATATGAGATTTCAGGAGCGGTGGTAGAACAAGCTTTTCAGGATTTTCTGTGCCAGGCTAACATCCGATAGGATAAAAAAAGTTCCCTACCTAAGAGAGCATGTTGCATAAGCTGGCCTCCAGCATGTTGTATAAGCTAGCCTCCAGCATATGCAGGAGCGGGATGCTGCAGGTTCTCCGGTTGTGCCAGCCACTCAACACCACCGTCATCGACTTCTCAGAGAAGATAGAATTAACGGCAACGTCGAACGGGTTGTTTGTCGTGTCAAAAGTCTACCAAGTGTCCCACGTGGAAGTAGAACGAACAATGGACCAAGGAGAATGCGAAGCTCACCAGTGTTGTTGTTTTCACCGACCAAGTCGTCAACTGTAAGCTCCGTATTTTCATTTCGGCTCAAGTCCTACGTCTGCCATGACTTCCACAAGTGTTCAAGGCAGACTTCTAAAATTCCAGGCATTATGAAGGATTTTGGTTCTGTACCATACAACACAGATGAACCACACATCTTTACTTTCCAACAAAGGCTACGTTCTCTTATCAAGCCATCCACTCACTATTAACTGTGTACATTCCAACAGAAAGAAAGAATTGTACGCACATAGAAATCTGAAACTTCTATCATAAAATATAGAAATCTGAAACAGCCCACGGACATGATTTTCACAAGGGGCAACTGTGAGCAAGGAAACAAAGCTTGTCAAACTATGGCTCTGTCAACTAGAGTTTAGACACTACAACAACAGAGGAGCACAAAAGGCTCTTATTCTAATAAATAATGCTTGCCAAATTTAGTTATATTCAGTTGTAAGAAGAGTCGTTCAATTGTGAGGGAAGCATACCACAAGTAGTTTTTCAGTACATTTGGTTTAAGCATTCTAATATCCAAGGAATCTATATAACCTTCAATTCGACTAATGCAATTCTGAGATTGAAATTCTGTTTGCTATATTAATATAGCGGGGCGTAAAGCCTGTTTCGAGAGAAGGAAATTATCGTTATCCATGTAATCTGGCAAGAAGAAAAGTTTCATGTCCTCACTTTCAAGATGTATGTGTCTTCCCTAAAAAATTATGAACAATGTTTTAAATTAAGATGAAGTTCTACGGAACAGTCATATATATGTTGGTATATTTTTTCATTATTGTGATTTAAATTATGTTTTACTTGTCGCTATTATAATCTTTGCTAATTGAATCACGTACTTAGTGCCACAGCATGTCACAATTAACTCATTGAATCACGTAAATTATGTTTTACTTGTCACTATTCTAATAGGCTCTACAGATCTAGCAATATTCAGAGACATATCATGCATTGCTCTTAGTGAAGCGATAATTTCTTCTTTGGCTAGCTTCCGTGTTTCCTTCTCGAGCTACCACTTGTCAGAGCTATCGCTCAGATCTTCGTCCTTGGTTTCCTTCCACGTTTTGACCAACACATGTTGTAGTTGCTTCGAGTGTGGTCGATCCTTCCATAACATGTACGGGCATTTCGGCGTTTTGTAGTGGCAGCCAAGAAATCTGCGGCTGATGTGCTTGCCATGAAAAGCGATGAGTTTATCTGGGAATCAGTCCCAGAAAAATTATCTCATAGGGACACCGTTCCAGGATGGATCATAGATTCAGCGTGGCACTACTTGTCCTAGAAAAATACCCAATATGTGTTCGGAGATCTAATTTGGTATTCAAAGAAAACTTACAAATTGGATCTAGAATAGAATCAGTATGTAATTAACTTACATATCCACCACCTGTTGGAGACTCCATTGCGGTGTCGCCGCCGGTCACCTCTACAGTCTCCGCTGCCGCACCACTACTACAGATTCATGGAGAGGGATTTCAGAGTGGAGCGCGAGATATAAAGTACGGGATCAGTGGTGGGCCCAGCTAGTTAGTGAGACAAGGTTAACCAGTTAGTTGGATGTCTTTGACCACTCTCCAGCTTTATGACAAATTTAACGACGCTATAAGTAATGCCAACATTGTGCAAGCGCGGCACTAAAAATGTCGATATTGTGTGCCACCTACCATGGAACCAAAATCCGCATGTACCATGTCTACCATGGTGTATAAGTGCCCGTCGCAAAAAAAATGGTGCTGCGATTTCTCATCCTCCAAGTAACCAAGTTTTGCAGGTAATTTCTCTTGTTCCGCCCCAAAAAATTGTCGCACACTGGGGTATTCTCTAGTGTTCTCCATTATTATGATTTAAATGATGTTTTACTTGTTGTTATTATAATTTGTGCTAACCACATACTTAGTCCCATGTTGTCGATCTACTTGATGTCGGCCTCCTTGATTTAGCATGTTCCGGTCTTCCGATCAAAGATCTCCGCAGTTGGGTGCATGGTGCCACAAGATATATCGATCAGAATTGATCCGGTCATGTGATCCCTTATCTCCCGCCAATGAGGCTACACGATGGTGTGATGCGAAGCTTCGCTTTTTTGTCGATGCCATGTGACATGTCTAAATATAGATTTCCAAAGTACTGGTAGAGGTGAAGAAAATCGTAGTGACCACGATCGGAAGTTGGTAATGTCATATAGGAGTGTTGGTCGCGATGAAGACTATGCGGCATAGGTTCTTCTTGTGTGTCTGGTGTTTGGAGACTTGCAGCGGCAGTCTTAGCAAGAGGGAGTGGTAGCATAGGTGGACTATAATTTTGGTGGTCCTCCTTGAGTAAAGTCACGATTTCCAGGATAAAAATCCAAGGTCTAGACTTCATTGGTTGTACCTGACAATGACCTTGCTAAAGTTGTTCTGAAATCTTGGACTTTCTCTAGGGTAAAACCCAAGATCTTAGATCGTGCGACGACAATGCTGGTGCATTGTTTTATTTTTGGTGGTGTTGCTTTTGGATAGTCTCTCTTGTAGTCCGGGTGTTTCCTTTGGTGGTGGTTAGAGTGATGTTGTTGCGATTGTTTCATCACCGCGACGAGGTCTTTGCTTTCTCTTTCTCTCTTGTTTTTTTTCTTGGTTGTGTACATCCTTGATGTCTTTGGTTATCTAGTTGATGTAGAGGCTAGGTGTAATTTGTATCTTCGTGATATTAGTATATTCTTTTTATCAAAAAATTCATGTTCTACAAATTTTGTTTGGTTTTATATATCAAACTAAATCCTTCAAACATCGACTCATGTTCTTCTATATCTCTCTTTAACAGCATATTCGGGAAAACAAATAATCACAATTCATAAAAAAGAGAAATAATCATTGGGGGTGATGATTTCGGGGTGGCTATATCCTATCAACCCTTTTATAAAGTCAAGAATACTAGACCACCAACCTCTACTTTAATGTTTTCCATAATTGTTCATTAAGCCTTTTTTATATGTATACTACACCAACCTTACATACATGACCGATCATGTTCCCCTCTTATATATACCACTTCATCTTCAACATAGTAACTCTATCGTCTCAATATCCCAATATGGCCACATTAGGTTATTACATTAAATAAGTGATAGTCATGAAAATAGTTAAAAAGAGGGTGGTGAAAGATAGAAGGGGACATGGGAATAAGAGACTTCGGGAGCGGTGGTAGAACGATCTTCCACAAGTCTTCATGTGAAAGGTCAGATTCTCGCAGGATCATAAATGTTAAAGAACCTATGGTATCACCTCGACCTGGTCGTGATGGATGCGGTGGGTCATAGGGGCAAGGTCACCGTGGGCACGTTCAAAGGTGCTGAAGTTCACCATGTCGTACAAGATAGAGGAGAAGGGGTTGCAGGGTCTTGTGTAAAAACAACAGTGACCCCAAGAGGGTTATGACACCCAGATGCATCGAAGTTTTTGCCAGCCAAAGTCATCACGCCAGAATTCTAAATTTTGATTTTGGCTGAAGTCTGTATGTGCGCCATGTGTTCTGAGAGTTTACAGTAGTCTTTCAAAAAATTCTGGTCCATGATTATGTGCCTTGGTCTTTAGAATTGTTACAAGGATTATTGGTATCCGTACCATTTTAGCACATTTGATTCAAGGTTCTCAATATTAAACACCAGAAGTTCAACTTGTAGAGTAGAACATCAACTAATTGTCGGGAAAAGAGTTACTCCCTCTGTTTTAGTGTCTAGATACATCCAAATTCAGAAAAAAATTGCGACATCTATTTTGAGACGGAGGGAGTACATGCTTTCAACAACAGAGAATGTACTACTATTGTTGTGGCAAAACACAGGTGCACACCAAAGAAACAGGCAACAAACAAATGACACAATAGAGAGCATGTCTGTCCTATCTCCTGAGTTACGACAAGCCTTGACCAAGGGAGCCAGTAGATGTGTCACCAGAATTTGTCAATTTAGTGATACTAAATGCTAATCCGTACGTCTTGCCACAAACAGCTTGCCCATATCTTCGGTAACAACGTTACTCCTGCCAAAATCAGAAAGGCGAACATTATTTAGTGGCATCAGATGCGGAGCCCATTCACCTTAGTTCACTTGAATCACTTGATTAAAAAAGAAGTTTCAAGGAAAGCAACTCAACGAGGATTGAATGCCAAATCTTTTGAAGTAGCTGAAAATAGTACTAACCTTCCACTAAGCTGAGGTGGAACTAATGTGCTCGTCACAGCATTCCTGGCACCACGAGGCTGTGCTGACTGGCCCCTTGGAAATTTACTGCGTGGAGGAATTGCAGATCCATTTGATTCTCTTTTCCTGGATGAACTCCCCACCATAGCAGCAAAACCTCCAGGGGAGAGAGAAGGGGAATCAAAAAGATCTGCAACATCTGGTAGTTCAAATGATGCTGCTCGCAGGGAGACATTACTCGAATTAGTTGATGTTGAAGTCCTGGACCAAAAAACAAACAGAAAATCAAGTTAAGAACATAGAAACAGATGGCAATGAAATATATGCAAGACAATTAGTATGGGATATATCAAGGACATAAAAATAAATGTAAATGAATAGACTAGGACTAGACGTGGACGTGCTACAAAAGTATAACTCTCTGTTTCATTACATGAAATGGACATCTGGTGGCTGAAACTTTTTGCAAATCAAGTACAAGTGTATAAATGACATGACATAAACCATAAGACAGGAGGAAAGTTGCGACAAACAACCTGCCTAAATGAATCATGCAAGGTTATAACGAGCAAGTGTATGCACATTCCAACAGAGGGAGAAGAATTGTACATACATAGAAAATGTCCCTGCACATGATTCTCAGAGGGACAATTGCAACCAAACAACAGCAGCTTCTCAAACCACGACTTCTGTCAACCAAAGTTCAGGCAGTACCATAACAGAGGGGCCCAAAAGGCATTTGCTCAAATGAATCATTGCTTGACAGATTCAATCATCTTCAGCTGTATGCATACTAGCATAGCCCTTTAATTCTGAACAAAGCACACCGCAACTAAATTCATGGCTGATACTTATGAGCGGATTCGTTTCGGGGCATTCTCAATAGCGAGCAAAACTAAAAAATATATATTCAGTTTGGCTGAAAGAATTTTAGGAAGAGATTCTCTTCGTAATTATTCGTCATAATGGTAGAAGACCGCAGGATAGCCATTTTGGGGTATCAGTCTATCAGATATCAGGATTGGATCTGCAATTCTCCACAGCAAGCAAACTAATATAGAAGAACATAGAACGTTCCTTTCCTCTGGTTTCTGAATCTACATGATCCCACCAGCAACGAACAAGTGAACCAAGCATGAGCATGCCCGTTCTCGTGTTGAATCTAACCTTTCACTAGCCTAGGGTCTTGCACCTAGAAACTAGTTACTACCATGACTTGTGCTGCTACATGATTTGCTACTATGGTATGGTGATTTGGTTCCCAGTAGCTCAAGCTCTGCTGCTCTAGCATTACCGTGACAGTTCTACCCAGTGGCCCCCAATGGCATCAATAAGCCCAAATCCAGTAGGCGCATACAAGTAATCAACTAAGTAATGCCCAGATCGACGGTATTCCCACCGATCCCCATCCCAACAATCGGAACCCTAGAGAGGCGGCACGGTGCTTACTGGGTGGGGGCAGGCGGCGGCGCAGGATGCTGAGGAGCGGCATGGACCGACGGCGAGGTCGACATAGGCCTCGGCTGCGGCCCGATGGTGGACGGAAGGTGGGGAGGAGGGGCCGGACCGACGGCCGGGGGCTCGCCGGCGTCGTCCTCGTCGGAGGAGGCGTCGTAGGCGACCAGCGACATCGGGCGCGGGCGCGGGCGCGGGTGCGGGTCAGTTGAGCCGGGTACTGGGTGCCGTGCAGTGCGGTGCTTTGGATTGGGTTCGTGGGTTTCATTGCGGTTTGAGACATGGACCGGTACTCTTTTGGGCCGGTGCGCACGTGGGCTGATGAGTCCGTGGAAGCGAGCACGATTGCAGTGAAGTTAGCCCTGCAAACTGGAGTAATAATGAACAAAGGAAAATACATTTCAAAAATATAACAAAGGAAATTGCTGTAAAAAGTGAATTACTAGATCTTTGAACACGTCTCTTAGGAATAAAATAAATTGATAAAAAAAGGTTCTATGAATAAAGCCAAAAGGGTTTTTATTATTAACAAACCAATGATCCATTTCTGAAGAGAAAAATTGTTGTGAAATAAAATGAAGTGTCCCCAATAAGTGAATTAGATTTCTATGAGAAAAGCCAATTCATTTCCCTCTAAAATAATATACACCCGTTTGTTCATATTTGTTTTTTGGAAAACTCAAACATCAAAAAATTACACATTCGACGTAAAAGATGCAATGTAGATAATATGAAGACCGAGGTGCAAAGATCGGAGCTAAGAAATGGTCGATCCCGAAGGACCTTCATATAATAACTCATGTCTTCTATCTGTGGTCGTATTGCTCGTTTCCATTTGAGTTAATTGTATGTGTCGATGCTTGTTGTTGAAAATGAATGGATTTTTTTCCGTGTAATACACAACTGAAGTATATTATCATTTTAAAGACGTGATTCGGCATAGACATTAGTAGTTTCGTCCTTAAATTTTTCTCAAACATCATATGCCCAATTCAAAAACACAATTGAAAGATCGTGATGCAACACGAATATTCCGTACTACTTGGCACCCACGGCACCAGAATAATTCTCGTGTCAGTTTCGAAGAGGAATAGAACAACTGTCCTTGCGCGCCAAGCAAGCGGCTGTCCTTCCACGCGTCCGATGCACGCGGCAAAAATAAAAATATCGGAGAACACGAACATTTTTTCTAAAAAAAAAGAAAAAGAAAAAGAAAAATCAGTCCCGATCCAGCCTACCAACCCAGCTACGATCCTCCACCGTCCGATCCTAACCGTGCGGCTCTCGCACCCGCCGCCCCCTTCCATCGCCGGTGCGTTCCAGGAGTGTTTCGCGTGGCATCGCCGCGGAGTTCGGAGCCACCGGGTGTTCTCCTCCTCCTCCGAGTCCACACGATCCCACATATAAAGCTCCACCCCGATTTTTTTTCTCCCCGGATTGATTTTGATTCCAACGAGCCACCACCGCCCCCCGAGATTTCTCTCGCTCGCCCCGGAGAAAGGCCAAACCCTAGCGCCCCTCCCTCCTCCTGCCGCCGTCCTGCGAAGGTGACGCCCTCGCGATCCTCGCCACTCTCCTGCTCCCTTCTACCTCGATTATGATCTGCATGTGTGTCCTGTCGATTATGGCAAGCATCCGTGTCCTTGGTCCTTTTTTTAGGAATTATTATGGTTCGCAGTGATCTGTTCGGGGTTCCGTGGATAGAATTGCGGTTGCGTCCGCCGCCGTCGGTGCAGGGGCTCGCGGGCGTCCGTTCCGTCCGGCGAGCCCCTGCCTTGCGCCGCCCCCTTCGTTACTTTTGTTTTTTTGGGTTGGGAATTGGTGTCGTGCTGGAATAGATTGATGCGTTTCTCCGGTCGTGGACGATTTCGCGGGCAGGATTAGATCAGTTACGGCTTCGGTATCAGTAGTGATTTGTTCGTTGCAGACATGGAACATGGTGGATTTGGTGCGCAATTGCTTGCAACATCTTTTCAATTTATTCTTGGGGGCACCAAGGTGTTGATTTATTTCCCCATGTTGTCCTGCGTCTGTCTGGTATTAAGAGGTTACTGCTCATATAGTTCTGCATTCGAGGGCTGGGTCCCAAGGATCTTAGGATCATCGACTCTGCTACTCTGATTAACTGCTCCTGCATTTGCTCATACATGTGAGAATCCTAAGTGTACAAGCCAGAACTAACCCCCTTTTAGGTTGTCGGTGTTTGTCCTGAAATAAGTCAGAGTCTGCCTTCATAAAAATATTATCTTACCTTCTACAGTGAAGCTGGGCTCATTCTTTTATTTATTTTATATGTAAGTAGTTTTGGAAATGAGTGCTAGCTCCCAACGAACATAGGGTCATCAACTCTGATGCGCTGTTTACCGGTCCTGCATTTCGTCCCTGTATCTTCTCTTTCCTGTACATTTACTAGGATCATCAACTCTGATGCGCTGATTCACTGGTCCTGCATTTGTTCTTATATGGGCAAATCGAAGTGTACATGCCAGAAGTTACCGTCTTCTTTTAGGCTTGTGGTTGTTTTGTCCTAAAATATGGCAGGGACAGCTCTTCAAAATATTATATTACCTTGAACAGTAAAAAACTACATGCAGCTATTATTCTTCACCTCTGATCTTGTATGGTGACAGTTGGTGTTCTTATGAACTCTGTTTTGCTCTGTGTTCTGTTTGTTGAAACAGATTTTCTGTTCTGTCTTTACCCCGGTGCTTCGTAATCTTTATCAAAATTTTCACGATTCTCTGTGATTATGAAGGTTACATATGTATTCATCACGATAATATGTTGTTTTGATATTGTAACAGTTCCTATCTGCCTGTGTATACATTAACTAGTTCAGCATTTGGAGTTCTCTTTCTTGTCATGACTGCACGTCTATAATCCTCCTTCTTTCCTTGAATGAAAGTTACAGTTCCTATTTATATGGTGTTTGGATATAACCCCTGCTTATGCTCCTGGAATAATATGTTACACGGTATACAAGGATTTTGTTATCATCAGCTATGGTGCTCTGTTTTGTAATCCTGCATTTGTAGTTTGTGCATACATGTGTGCATGCCTGACTTTATGTATTCTTTTTGTTTGTGGATTTTTCCTAAAATATGTCAGGACCTGTTCTTAAAAATATTATTTTACATTCAACAGTAAAACTGGATGCGTCTTTTTCGTATTCTTGACCTCTGATCTTGTAAACTCTGTTTTGCTCTGTGGTGTGTTTGTTGAAATAGATTTCGTATTCAGTGTATTTGTAACTGTGGTCTTTGCCCTTTTGCTTTCTAATATTTATCAATTTTCCCATGCCTCTTTAATTACGCATGTTGTGTATTCATACATCATGATAAATTATGTTTTCACATTGTAACAATTCCTATCTGCCATGAATTGTGTAATCACCCATTGGATTTTTCTCCCCTGTCATGACTGCATGACGATAATTGTTTTTCATTTCAAGAACGGAAGTTACAGTTCCACTTTAAATGATGTTCTAATTTGCTCCCACTTCTATACAGCCTCTATCAGCATTATTACTTATGCCTAACTTGAAGGTTCTACTTGTAGGTGAAGGCAGAGGTGGGAACACAACCAAGATGGCTGAGGGTCATGATAATGACAAGAACATTGAGATCTGGAAAGTTAAGAAGCTCATCAAAGCACTTGATGCTGCCCGTGGAAATGGGACAAGCATGATTTCTCTGATCATGCCACCCCGTGATCAGGTCTCTCGAGTAACCAAGATGTTGGGTGATGAATATGGAACTGCCTCAAACATCAAGAGCAGGGTCAACAGGCAGTCTGTCTTGGCTGCTATTACCTCTGCCCAGCAAAGGTTGAAGCTGTACAATCGAGTCCCCCCCAACGGATTGGTGCTTTACACTGGAACCATTGTGACTGATGAGGGCAAAGAAAAGAAAGTCACCTTTGACTTTGAGCCATTCAGGCCAATTAATGCTTCCTTGTACCTCTGCGACAACAAGTTCCACACCGAGGCGCTGAATGAGCTGCTTGAGTCTGATGATAAGTTTGGCTTCATCATCATGGATGGTAATGGAACACTTTTTGGAACACTGAGTGGCAATACCAGGGAGGTTCTTCACAAGTTCACTGTTGATCTCCCAAAGAAGCATGGACGAGGAGGGCAGTCAGCACTCCGCTTTGCCCGCCTGCGCATGGAGAAGCGCCACAACTACGTACGCAAGACAGCTGAGCTCGCTACACAATTCTTCATCAATCCTTCCACCAGCCAGCCAAATGTTTCTGGGCTCATTCTAGCTGGTTCTGCTGACTTCAAGACTGAATTGGGTCAATCGGACATGTTTGATCAGCGCTTGTCAGCCAAGATACTCAACGTGGTGGATGTCTCTTATGGTGGAGAGAATGGCTTCAACCAGGCCATTGAGTTATCTGCTGAAGTGCTCTCAAATGTCAAGTTCATCCAAGAAAAGAAGCTGATCGGGAAGTACTTTGAGGAGATAAGCCAAGACACAGGGAAGTATGTTTTTGGTGTGGATGACACTATGGCTGCCCTCGAAATGGGTGCAGTCGAGACGCTGATTGTGTGGGAAAACCTGGATATCAATCGCTATAGCTTGAAGAATTCCGCCACAGGGGAAACTAGTGTGAAGCACTTCAACAAGGCACAGGAGGCAGATCAGGGTAACTTCAAAGACAAGGCAACCTCTGCAGAGCTGGAGGTAGTTGAGAAGACCTTGCTGCTGGAGTGGTTTGCCGAAAACTACCGGAACTTTGGCTGCACGCTGGAGTTCATCACGAACAAGTCGCAGGAAGGATCTCAGTTCTGCAGGGGCTTTGGTGGGATAGGAGGGATCCTTCGCTACCAGGTTGAGGTGAATGCTTACGAGGACGCGTCCGATGAGGAGTATGATGAAGACTTTGAATAGCAATCAATTGAAAACCCAGTGAATCCGGTCCGGGAGGAGCCTGTGCTGGCCTGGAACCGGAACGCGCCGCGGCAGGAGGCCGAGGCATCCACAAGCTCATCGAGGAAGAATTAAGGTTTGTACTTCCAGCTCCCCCTCGTAAACAAACGATCGCATTGTATTTGTCGTGTTTCCTTTTCTCATGATGATTGAATCGTCTTTGTTGCTTTAGGGGGATGAAGAGTAAGACTTGAGAAGTGGTGATGACCATGGTCATGTGACGAAGCATGCTGTTGGTCAAGTGAAGTCTTATGGGCGTGTTTTGGAGGAAGGCTGCACTTCTGATGTCCATCAGAAGACTACCCTATTTAGTTACGTCATTATGATTAGTACAATAATCATAGCTATATAAGCTATTATTAAGCGGCTCTGCTACGGGAGTCTTGAACTAAGTTATTCGGTCTGTGTTGCTGCAGCTGAAGCTATCCTTTTTATATCTTTCGAACCGTAGTTGTGATGCTATATTTGCATGTGCTATCTGATAGACTCAACTGTGTGATCAGTGCGCCAACATTTTTTAAATAAATCTGTGTTCTGTCACCTGTGTTAAATCTTCTATCGCAATATTACTGCCCAACTTGGCTTTGCATTTGCTTTCCCAGCTACTCCCTCCGATCCATTATTCTCAGATTTGTCCAGATTCGAATGTATCTAGTCATGTTTTAGTGCTAGATACATCCGAACTTAGGCAAATCTGAGAACACTAATTTGGATTGGAGGGAGTACTTTAAATTGCAATGCACTTGTTAGCCTACAGATGCAGAGCAATTTGCTCTTGTCAGGAGGTTTATTCGGTTGGGCTCGTGAATCTGGTGTGTGCCTTCCAAAGATCATTGTACTGTCTCAGATTTGCTCGGGAGGCTTTAAAACACAGTTTCAGTTGTTTTGCTGGGGAACTCAGATGTTCATAAGTTAGAATCTTCCTCCTAAAAATTCTATCAGCCGAATTGGAAGTTTTGTCTTTCTGCTGGATATATTGAGAAGCCTTGAATTAAATGCGCTGATAAGTAGGAGCCATATTTCCATTTGTGGCGTGCTTTCTTCACAATTGAAGGGCTCTTCTTACAACTGAAGAGGATTAAATTTTTCGACCAATGGTTCACTTGAACAAATGCCTAATGGGCTCCTCTCTTGTGGTACTGCCTGAACTTTGGTTGACAGAAGGCTTGGTTTAACAAGCTGCTGTTGCTTGTTCACAATTTCTAATTATATCCTTGCAGGATTCATTTAAGAAGGCTGTTTGTCGTAATTTTCCTAGTCTTGTACACTTGTACTACTTGATCTGCAAAATGTGCCAGTCCACCTCCAAGCCATTTCATTTGGCGAAATAGGGGATTTGTATTTTTGTGGCAACTAGTGTATCCGTTTACATGTATCTGTATGTACATGATGTACCCCATATTAATTGACTTGTGTATACTTCATTGTCCTGTGTTTCGAAGTTCCTAACTTGATTTTCTGTGTTGAGTTTTGGTCCAGGAATATAGCGTCAACTAGTTCAAGTATTGTCTCCCTGCCCATGCCATCATTTGAACTACTCG
The DNA here is from genome assembly GCA_910589775.1 of Avena eriantha. Classification (NCBI taxonomy): domain Eukaryota; kingdom Viridiplantae; phylum Streptophyta; class Magnoliopsida; order Poales; family Poaceae; genus Avena; species Avena eriantha. The sequence continues at coordinate 332,645,778 of OU342746.1, forward strand.
GTACCAGATGTTGCAGATCTTTTGGCTCCCCCTTCTGCCCCGCCCAAGGTTCTGCTGCTACGGTCCGAAGCTCATCAAGGAAGATACTTTGTTTCAAATTATAGGATGTTTTGGTAGGCTAAAATAGCCTACTAATACAATGAAGACGGTACCAATCTTTCCAAGGCAAAGAGTCACTTTGGTGTAGTTTATGGACGTAATTGAGGACAAGACACATGTTCTGACGGTGGAGGTCCTTGATGTCGAAGCCGCCCTCATGTTTAGACAACAAAAAAATTTCCCAAGAAATTAGACAACGAGCACCCGAACAAGAGTCCTTACCGGTCCAAGAAAGCACGATGCCTTTTATAGATACTTTTGAGCACACCATGTGGAAGCAAATACGAGCACATATAGTAAGTAACGAGGTTGTTCAGCACAGCATTACATAACACAAGGCGCCCTCTAGAGGAAAGAAGAATGGCTTTCCAACCCGAAAGATGATGGTCAAAGGAGAGGAGAAGCGGGGCATAGGCATAAATAGGAAGCTTAGTCGGGGATAGAGGGAGGCCAAGGTAGGGTTGGGGGAAGGAAGAGATCGACACCCCAGACAGGAAGCCATGGAGGCTTCGTCATCCGGAGAAACATGCATAGGGATGAAGCACGACTTGTGGAAGTTGATGGCTAGCCCAGTCGCCGACGCGAAATGTTCCAGAACCTCTTTGAGGCAGGAGTCGGCGCCCGCCTCCGCTTTGCAGATGATGAGGGTATCATCGGCATATTGGAGAACGGGACAGGGGGTTGTTGGGGAAAGAGAGTGGGATAGCTTACCCTGCAAGAAAGCCTACCGGACCAGGCGTTGGAGAACATCCACAACAATGATGAAGAGGTAGGGAGAGAGGGGATCGCCTTGCCGTAGCCCATTACGACAGCAGATCCAGTCCCCAGGCACCCCATTGAGGAGCAAAGCGGTATGACCGGTTTGTAGGATGCGAGCCATCCACAAACACCACTGGTCATCGAAACCTCTAGAATTGAGGATAGAGAGAAGGCTAGTCCAGATGACGGAATCGAAAGCTTTCTTGAAATCGATCTTGAAAACAATCGTTTGAGCCTTCTTGAGGTGGCAGCAGCGGATAATGTTAGTGGCGTAGACAATATTTTCCAAGATTCTCTAACCTGGGAGAAAACCGGTCTTGTCCGCATAGATGAGGGAGTGGATGGCATTTTGGAGGCGGGTAGTCGGGACTTTGGTAATGGCCTTCATGATGCAGTTTTGGAGGGAGATGGGGCAAAAAAAAAGGGGTTATTGGCCACATCCGTCTTGGGGAGCAGGACTAAAAAGGCCCTATTGATGCGCATAAGGTCGATGTGCCCATAATAGAATGAGTCAAAAACCATGAATACGTCCGGGGAAATAGATGCCCAAAAAGTGTGAAATAAGGACGGACCAAACCTGTTGGGGCCGGGGCTAGAGAGCTTGTTCATGGAGATGAAGGACAGCTTAATCTCGTCATGGGAGAAGGTGGCGCTCAAGGAAGAGGGGAGAGAGGGAGCATTAGGGTAGAGCGTTTGGAGGTTGAAGCGCCAAGAGGTCATGCTAACCACCCACGAGAGATTGGTGTAGAAATTTTTAAGGATGCGCGCTTTATCTGCGTGGATCGTGTGGGTGACACCATCTACCGCAGGGCGGGGATGGAGTTGTGCCGCAGCCTGCAGGTGGCAGAAGCGTGGAAAAACTTAGTATTCTCGTCTCCCTCGAGGGCATAGCGAACCTTGGCTTGCAGCCTCCAATAGAGGGCATTCTCTTTAATGGCAAGGTGGAGGGCATCCATAGAGAGGGAACGGAGATGGTTCTCCGGAGGGGAAAGGGGGCGAGACTCCTCGAGAATGTCAAGGAGGTTGAAAAGAAGCCGACAATCCTTTTCGCGGAGGAGGGCAGGAGAGGTATGCCTTGCCCATGCTTTGCATCTGAAATGACACTGACGTAGACGCGCAACGAGTTGGGAAGTAGGGTCCGATCTAGTGGTACCAGCCCAAGTGTTGCAAATCAAGTTCCTAAACCCCTCATGGATGCTCCAGGCATTATCATACTTGAAGAAACCACATTTAGGGATGGTATTAGAGATAGCGGAAACAAGGGGCAGATGGTCTGAGGTATCCCGAGAGAGAGAAGAAAGATTGGAGGAAGGGAAACAACTATTCTAGGCGTGGTTGATGAAGACACGGTCTAAATGCACGAGAGTAGGGGTTGCCCGACGGTTCGACTAGGTGTACTTACGATCAGTGAGCGGAAGCTCAATAAGGGCCAAATCAGTGATAGTGTCGTTAAAAAGCTCGGTCTTGGATAAAGAGAAATTATCGTTGTTACGGTCAGGGGTCTCGAGTTAAGTTGAAGTCGCCAACAACAATCCAGGGGATGTCGTCATTAGGGGCGTGGGAGGTCATAGTAGCGAGAAAAAGCTCTTTCTCGACGTGTTCGCACGTGATCTTAGACATTAGTGAAGCGAATAGCCAAGTCATCATTATTGAAAAAGAGATCGAGAAAAAGGATGTGGCGCGAGGTTATTTTCACTGCTAGCCTGAAAATATCCTTGTCCTAGGCCGAAACAAGCCCACCCGAAGCTCCAATGGAGTCGATGGCCCGAAACGGGCGGATGGCAGGAGAGAGGAAGGAGGCGGCCTTCCCAGGGGAGATTGGGCCCAGCTTTGATTCCTGAAGCGCGAGAAGGCCGGGCCTAGCAGCAGAAAGATCTGCGCCAACGGATATACTTATCGTCATCACCCAGATCACGCACGTTCCAGGTTTTGCACATTAAAATTAAACTGAAGATTCATGGATTAAGGAAACGACACCAGATTCGACAAGCCAAAAGGGAGTCAGCTGATTCAGATTGGGGCCTAAGGCCATTACATGATTTTTGATGGAAAAAATAAATAAATAATGGGGCGGAGCTCGCAAGCAACAGGAGCAAGAACAGCTGCTCAAACTGAAAATTCTTGCTAAGCGAAATCGTCGGCCATGAGCCAGTCATGAGCCCAACAGGGAGCAGAGGCAAGTCGACGTTAAAGCATCATCCAGAGGTGGTGGGCACCTCAGTCGCAACATCCACAGGCCAGGGTATGGGTGCGGGTGGAGCCACCCCATACCCGCACCCGTTCTCCCCGAATCTATCCATCACCCGCACCCATACCCGTCAACGGGTGCAAGTTTTTCCCATACTCGTCACCCGTCAGGGTTAGTGGGTACCCGTGGGTTAAAATATCCGCATATACGGCACACTAAAATGAACAAAATTTTTGTAGAAAACAACATTTAACAATATAATTTATAAGCATCAACACAATAAATTAAGTTCACAAACTCACACAGAAAAAGAGGTAATTTAACCGTTTATAAGACCACAAAATACCCATCAAAATAAAGTATGTTATGTTATCTCAATTAATCCTAGAGATAGTAGGCTAGAGTTACGGGAATGGACTACGGTAATAGAGGAAAAAAAAGGATGCGTGCACTCAACAATCATTAATATACCCCGGTAAATGGAGATACTAGGCGTGAAATATGTGTGTTGTTTTGGCCTATCGAGATTAATGGGACAAAATAGATTATCTAAGTTAGAATTTTATATCGGAGGTCCACTTGTCAGATATGTAGATGGGTACACGGGTACATGGGTGTGGGTTGTATGATCCCGTACCGGTACCCGTACCCGTCACACCCGATGGGTTTAGAATTTACCCATTTATGTACCCATGTGTATTTTTCTATCCCAAACCCTTACCCTAATAGGGTTTTTACCCACCGGGTAAACGGGTGATGGGTACCCACTGTCATCCCTAGGGTCGACGCCGCACGCAGCAGCAAGCGCCTGCAGGCGCGGGAGTGGGATCGTGTCAAGGATGTCATCGGCACTGAAACCCGCTGCCATTGCCGCAGCACTGAGACGTGGGGAGCCACCAGAGAGGACGAAACGGGAGGTTTTTGCCGCCTTGGCCTTGGACAACATGTTGACGAAGTGCCCTGACTCCTTGTCGGTGAGGCGTGCCACTTTGTAGGCTAAATTTCTGTTTTGGTACCACTTTGTATTTGCGTAGCAAAAGTCTACCAGTCTAGCGCACGTTCTTTGTAATTCGCTCAAATGACCGATTGAGGGTGGATTGACACTTGACAGCCAAACTAACAGTGGGGCCCACATGTCAGGATGACGTGGCGCGGTCAGGACGGCATGGCGATGCGGCGTTACCGTTAATAGCACTTTAGTGCCACATTGTTGGCGGAATTTACCGTCGACCAAAATATATCACTCTAGCGCATCTTTTTGCCAGCGGGACTCACATGTCAGGATGACGTGGCACCGCTCACATATTCAAAATTTGGAACTTTTTGTAATTTCTTCATGAATCTAAAAAACTAAGTATACATAAAAAAAATGTCAAAGAGACCGTTCCAGGAGCATCCACTGCCGCGCGCATGGTTGATGACCTCCCTTGCCCCTCCTCCCCGTCCCTGTGACCGTTGTCGCGCGTGGCTGAGCGGCTGGCTGCCTGGCCCTCCTCCCCAGCACCGTCCTGCCGCGGCTCCTGGCCGAGCCGCCAAGGCCCATGCCTTTCTGCTGCTAAATAGACTGGGAGGCGTGCATGCTAGATCAGCTAACTAGCGCGATGGCACACGTGTGCATACGGTGATGAGAAAAATTGAATCCCAAGAATCGTGAACTCCGCGCCGGAGAACAACGGCAGCACACCAAGCAGACTCGCTAGGAAGGCCACGAGAGCCTGCAGCGCTCACGGGCCGCCCAGGAAACTTTGCTTCATGCGGCTATTTCATCGAATATCTCACACGTAGGCGTTAGACGGACATGCAGGAGCGAGCACGGGGAGTGGAGCGCATAGGAAGAGACGGAAATGGATCTGCATGTCAGCGGCGACAAAACTTCTGGCTCTCCATCTCCATTTTTGTGTCGGGAACGTTGTTATCGGCATAGTGTTCGTGAACGAGCTCACCTGGGACGCCGACATGCTCCTCAAGTGATGTTGATGCTTCATGCTGGCAGTGGGGCAGCAGATGCACCTCCTGTCGTGGCCAGGTCTGGAGCCTCGGACACGGCCATCTCCCGGCCTCCAGCGCCACCTCTTCGTACGGAATCAGTGCGTTGAACCAATTTGTGAACGAAGAAGAGAGATAGCAACCGACACATGTGTCCTCAGAAGTTTCCCCAAAAAAAAACCAGAATTAGAATTGACAACCATTCTTGTCTATTTCTGTGGTGCCACATCATCCTGACTTGTGGGCCCTACTGTTAGTTTTGATGTCAATTCGTTCTTAGCAGGTTATTTGCCCGAATTGCAAAAAACATGCGCTAGAATGGTAGATTCTGGTCGTACGAACACAAATTAGTACTAAACGGTAAAATTCCGCCGGCAATGTGGTACTAAAATGCTATTAACGGCCGTTAACGGCTTGTCTCACCGTGCTGTCCTGACCGCACCACGTCATCCTAACATGTTGGCCCCACTATTAGTTAGGGTGCCAATCCACCCTCAGTCATTTGCGCGAATTGCAAAGAACGTGGGCTACACTGGTAGATTTTTGCTACGCAAACACAAGTGGTACCAAAACGGAAATTGAACCTACAAAGTGGTACTAAAATGCTATTAACTCGAACCTTGCTCTAGATCCCGCCTTTATCACCAATGTATCACCGACGAGTAGACCTTCTAGTCTTGGTACCATGCCCATGCGATGTACCATATCTCCTTGTTGGCTCGACATGGACAATACACGGGCTTCACCATCAGGCCTTGTTTACTTCTCTCGTATTTTTATCCACTAGAGTTTTGGGGATATGATGGGATTTGGTGTTCACCCAATACTCTCCAATCCCCACAAATACTCTTCCTCAAAAATACTCTACCATGTAGGAGAGTTTTTAATCTAGGCAAAAGTAAGAAGGATTTGCGAGATATCCCGGGATTTGCAGGGATTATCCCGGCCAAACCCGGAGTAGTAAACGGACTACGGGAATTAGAATAAACCCCTCCATTCTCCACAAATACACTAGTGAATACGAGAGAAGTAAACAAGGCCTCATTAGGTAGAAGGTTCCGGCTAGCGCTCGAGCCAACCGATTCTCAGAGGTGGATTCTTGTACAGTAGTATTGCTCCACCGCTCTCACCTGGGAGACAACAGAGGTGGATTCCTGTAGTATTGCTCCCGATGTCTCATATTCCAACATGCTCTCATGTATTTCTATGACTACCACGTATTTGACGACATAAACTAAGGACGCCATCACGCCAACAACCCAAAACATTTAGACGGACTGAGATGACTCGAGCTATTCCGTTTCAGATTAAGTGGTATATATATGGTTGGTGTGATATGGGTGACGAAAACATTTAAAAGGAGGTTGGTGGGTGTAGTAGTCTTCACGTTATAGAAATTCTTTGCGTGCGGAACATAACATGTCAACCGGTCACTGATGATTATTTGTTTTCCCAAATTCGCAATATAGTTAGCCGTTCATGAGACAAACATAAGAACATGAATCAATATTTCAAGGATTTAATTTTGATGTCAAACTAAACAATATTTCGAGTTAATTGGGTCATGTTGTGGCGCTAAGTGTGTGGCTTAATTAGTATACCTGTAATAAAGACAACTAAACATAATTAGAAATCACAATAATGAAAAAGAAACACCTGCAAATACCTATCACTGTCAATTCATTTTTATAGTCTGCTAAAGTGTGTTGGAAAAAATATACTATTCCTAGTAAATAGTTCGTGAAAATATATAACATGGTGGATCTAGAGATACAAAGTTGGTAGTGTATATGTTACATCCTTTTCTACCAAACTGTAAATGACTTGTCTGTGTATGGCATTGGTACCTTGGAATGCATCACGTACGGTGGATATTTGTGATAACCCATTCAGTGGTGCATGCAATCAGTAAACAAAAATTTATGTTGGTTTTAAAATTTTAAAATGTTTTATCTCTCGAATGGTAAGCACAAATTCAGATCCGGTTCCACAATTCTTGTGGTAGCAACGAGATCTCCAAAACTAGATTTCATGTTGATATGTTTTAAAAACTTTTTTCGACACTAGTTACAAAATTTGTAATCACTTGGTTATCAGGTTATGGTCAAGTTGGTTAACATGTTAAAAATTCAAATGGTTACTAGCTTTTTAAAACTTTGCTCCTCATCAATATACGTCTTCCATAATGGTAATGCCATCTTTTACATGTTTAGAGTGGACAAAATACTTACTCTCTGAACATGCAAACAAGTGCTATAGCAAAAAAAAAAAACATGTAAACATTATTTGATGATTCTGCATTATTTTGAGTGCACTGATAAGTAGGAAGAAGAAATTTATTTGTGGCGTGAATTGAATTTGTCAAGCAATGTTTCATTTGAACAAATGCCTATAGTGCTCCTCTATTGTGGTAGGGCCTGAACTTTGGTTGATAGAAGTCTTGGGTTGTTGCTTGTTCACACCTACGAGTTAACCCTTAGGCAGGTTGTTAATTGTAACTTTCCCTCAGTGGGGAACGAATTCAATGAAACCGCTGAATCTGTGCGCCCAATGCACACATGCTAAACTTAAGTTCACATTAAGGTTTTCATCAAGTTACAGATATGAAACATACCGCAGGTTGATTTTTATGCATTATAATGTTCTTGGTGCAAAAAACTTAGTCTGCATCTTGTTCTTTGTTGTTCCATCCAAAGGTAGAGAATCCACCGGTTCATGGGTGCACGGGTTCACTGAATACGTTCCCTATTTATGGTCTATGTCATGTCATTTATACACTTGTGCTTGATTCATAAAATGTCCCAGCCACATCAAAGCCATTTTTATTTCATGCGGTGAACAGGGGATTTGTACTTTTGTGGCTTACATGTATCTATATGTACATGATGTACCTCATATTAATTGACTTGCGTATACTTCAGTGTCCTCCGTTTCTAAGTTGTTAACTTGATTTTCTGTATTTTGTTTTTGGTCTAGGAACGTAGCGTCAACTAATTGTGTAGTAATGTCTCTCTGGTCTCTGCCCACAACAAATGTTGCAGATATTTTTGCTTCCCCTTCTATCTGATATGGTGGGGAGTTCATCAAGGAAAAGAGAGTCGAATGGATCTGCAATTTCGCCAAGCAGTAAAATTCCAAGGGCCTAGTCAGCAGTTAGAACTGCCTCGTGTGTGAGCACATTCACAGCTTACTGGCTTACTGCAGCAGTCCTATTTTCAGCTACTTTACAAGATTTGCCATGAAATCCTCATAGATTTGCTTTCCTCAAAAGTCAATTTTCAATGAGGTGATTAGAGGGAACTATACGCTGAGAAGCGTGTTTTTGCAATTACACCAAGGAAAGTTCTTACTACATTTTATGGATTTTAGTATTTGTTCTTCCTAAGTACTGTTTGCTGAATTGGTTTTGACAGAGCAACGTGGTTACCGAAGATATTGGCGGCAAGGCGTAAAGATTAGCGTCTAATACCACTTTATTAACCTCAGTCTGAATTCTAGTTGCATGTGCATTGGGCTCCGGTGGACAGGCTGCATGACTGACGGACAATGTAGTTGACCGGTCTGTGGAAAGGGTGTCCTGACTCAAGAAATACAACAGGCTTTTTGACGTTCAGCTGAGTTTTGCCGCAACAGTAGTACTATGAGTTATTGAAAACATGTACATACTACTCCCTACGAAATTTATACTAAATCAACAACACTTATTATGAACTCTCAGTGAGAAAATGACAAAGAACTACCACATGCAAGGCTGCATTGTTACCGACTTTGCCTGTTTTGACAAGAAGCACCGCGAACTAGGGCAGACAGTTGACGGATAACACTGATTGTGCGATTGGGACGGTATAATCACGTTTCTGACAGGACGGACCCACTGGCAGGTACACGTGGTGATAGGCGCCGTCTCCCCCGTCTCACGGCCGTTAGGGTAGGATGAGGAGGGGATAAATCGGCCGTTTCAGGTAGTGCGTGTCTCACTTCAGCTCGTGCCTGCCGCCACCTTCGTAGCCGCCACCCCACTCCCTTTGCCGTCGTCGCCGCCCACCGGTGTTCTACCTCGCCGCCCGACATGGTATCGTCGGGAGATTGGTGAGGAATCGTCTGAGGACAACAACAATGCCACCAGTGAGGTTAGTCTTCACTTGTTCTTGATTTCTAGGGTTAGGGTTCCTCTGATTTATGGATTTCTAGGGTTAGTGTTAGGGTTTCTCTCTGAACTTGTTGCACATTGATCTTTTTAGGGAGTAGAACCCCTGTATGATTCAGAATGGGAAGGCTTAGCTGAGGGGCGAAAAGCTCCACACTGTAAATGTGGAGGCATGTTAGAAAAGTTTGTTGCTTGGGAAGGAGCAGCAACAGGGAGGAGATATATGACATGTGCTGGCCAGGTGTGTGATATCATTGTGTATATTATTTAGTCAATGCATTGTCATCTATCAAAATTAATGGAGCAACTAAATTTAGATCTAATCTGCAATATGTTTTCTGTAGTTTGGGTTATCCTGTGAGTATATTAAATGGGTAGATGGAGAATAGCCAACTTCTCTCCAGAAAGCTCTTCCGAAATTATGGCAGATGTATGGAGAAGTGAAGGAAGGGAGAGTTAGTGATGCTTTGCGCCATGTGGATGAGAAGTTCAATTTCAGGGATGAAATTACCAAGCTACACCGTGTTCTCAAGATTGTCCAAGATGAAGTAGAGAAGACTGAGAATGAGAAGCAGGTCACACTTGCACTGAAGGCACAGGCTGAACAAGCACTCGTTGATGCCAGGGCAGAATTGTAGGAGAGGAAGAAGCTGGATACCCATGCTAGTAACATGCACAGGGTGTTGAGGATCAAGGCAGAGAAGGAAAGGGACAAATTGAAGGAAGATAAGAGAAAACTGGAGTCCATGGTTGCTGAATTTGTGAAGAAGAATGATGGCAGCAGGGCAAAGACTAGGAAGATCAAAGATTTATTAGATGAGATGTGATTTGTAAGGTATGCATTTCTTAGTGTAATGTACTAGTAGTGGTATGTTGAACTGTGAGTTTGTTCAACTATCTATGTACTGAATTATTCCCTGAGATATGTGGTACAATCAGTTCTTGAATTCTGTCAATGGTATGTTGAACTATATTGTGTATTAATGCCTTTGGTACAATTGTGTTGTTGATAGGGTAGATGAGATCACTTATGTCTTAGGTTATGTTAAATAGAAAAATGGACATGTCCCTTGTTTACAGAACTTACTGCAGATTAATAGTGCAAAAGATTATGAAACAATAGCTGAAACCTAATCATCACATTCAAACACACAGGTCATATGTGCACAAAATAGCACAATATTGTTTCACTAGTTCAAACACACATGTTCTCAGTGGTTTCAGGACATCAAAGCAAGTTCTACCAGCCAGAAGGGGCTGTTTTTCATCTCACAGGTCACAAAATAGCACATATTATTTCACTAGTTGCATTACATGACAGGGGTGGCTGCTAGCACCAGTTGTATTACAAAAAGAACAACTAGGGGACTGCTGAAGATCTTCTAGCCAGAGGTGGCTGTTTGGCATCCCTTCCAAACACCTGCATTAGCACCAGCTATGAAATATGTCATCGGACCTTTAGGAGCAGCTCCAAGGGCAGCAAATGGAGTCCTAGCTATAGCTGATGGAGGCCTTGGTGCATGTGGCCTTGTTGGTGGAGGCACACCTATAGTACTTGACCTTGATGCATCAGGAGGAGGTACAAGTGTAGTAGATGACCTTGATGTAGCAAGAGGAGGCACAAGTGTAGTAGATGACCTTGATGTAGCAAGAGGAGGCACAGGTGCAGTAGATGACCTTGATGCAGCAGGAGGAGGCATTGATCTACTTGCCTGGCACATATGAATAGAGAACAACATATTAAATGCATGTATTACACATTATTGCATGTTTATAGCAAGTATTGTACCTTGTGGTTATTTTTTCTCATGGCAAGGTCCGCCCTCAGAGGCAGCAAGCAGCTAGTGTGCTTGTGGCCTTGCAGCTTGCAATTGGTACAAGTGACTATGGCCATTCTAGAAGTTTCCTTAGGTTTTGGCACCTCAAATTTTCCTTTTCTTCTTTTATCCTGCCTTCTCCCCTTCTGGTGCTCTTTGAAACCAGGTGGCATGATGTCCTTAGTGTTGGTCTTTGTCTACCCATGTTGTTGTGGCATAGGAGCAAACACGGGCATGTAACTATTTCAAGTACATAGGTTTCTTGAAGAAGTTAGAGACAAAATCCTCTCGATGTAACTCAACTTTGTATATTGCACTGACAACATGGTTACAAGGAAGCCCTGACATGTCCAATTTCCTACAAGAACAGCTTCTAGAGTCCAGATTTACTGAGTGTGTGACATCACCACTCTTCACCTGCCACCGTCCAAGATCAGCCCTCTTAGGAACACAATGTCTGGAATATGTTTTCATAAGTTCCAGTTGTTCTGCAAAGTGTGGTGTAATTTCCCATCTTGCCTTTGGATGCTCCTTCCCTCTTTCCATCAAATCTCACCAACTGCTTGTCATATATTCCTACTAGCATTGTCCCTATTGGTTTTCTCCTAACATCAAGGATGTACCTGTTGAATGTTTCACTCAGATTGTTACAGATCAAATCTGTCTTGCAGTTGGTGTCCATGGCCCACCTTGCCCATGTTTGCATAGGAATCTTGGACAACCAGACCCAAGCTAGCTCACACTGCTTATTCAGATCTTCCATTGCACTGTTAAAGCCATGTCTAGTCCAAGAGTAGGCAACATTATCCATACACTTCTTTAGATCTTCACCTCTAAAGCCTGCAGTTTGAAAATTGGCATATATATGTCTAATGCAGAATCTCTGTGGACAGTTAGGGAAAACTGTGGTTACTGCTTTGAGCAGACCCTTCTGCCTATCACACATTATTGTGTAGTAGCCAAATTTCCCTTGTTCTCCACCCAAAGCTTCCTTCAGTTGTTCTAGGAACCAAACCCAGTTAGATGTATCTTCCTTGGCAACAACAGCCCAAGCAATAGGTTATATATTATTATTTCCATCCCTCCCTGTGGCTGCAAGGATCTGTGCTCCTGATTTAACAAAACAGCCATGCAAACCAATGAAAGGCCTACATCCATCAAGAAATCCTTGTTTTGCAGCACTAACACAGAAGAATAGACCATGGAATCTTGGCTTGTAGCTTATGTCTACTTATTCTCCTCTTTTCATTGCTTCCAACTGATCCTCTGTTGGGCCATTGACTGTGGTCACAATACATCTTGACCCAGGATTTTTATCTATCACAATTTCCAGGAAATTCCTATGGAAATGGAAAGTCTCTCTGTACTGGTAACATCTCTGAAGCAAAGTTTCAACATGAATTGCTGCTCAGGGTTTTCTCCGTTCTCATCATACCAGACCCTTGGTTTCTGTTTCTTTCCTCTTGACTTTCTTCCTTTAGGCAAAACAAAAGAAAGAGGTTCCACTAAATCATCATCTTCCTCATTCAGGAACCCATCCTCCACTTCATCATCTGAAGGAGCCCAATCAGGTATGTCAGGAATAACTACTTGAGAGTGTGATATAAGTGTGGGCCCTGGCCTCTTGACCTTCTTCTTCATAGGCTTCTCTACTGGTATTTGTTCAAGTCCATCATCATCACTGACAAAAATGTCCTCAACATCTGTCTCACCCTCATAGTGAGACAATGGGTCTTCTCTCTGTCTCTTCCTCTCTACAAATCTTGCCTTCAGTTCCTCCTCTTCTTTGTTTATCCTCTCAGCTGCATACTCTGGATCATATTGTCCATCATCAAACCAATTGAAGCTGTCATCAAATGCATCTCCATCATCTTCCTCTTCTTCTTCTACTTCTTTAATCTGGTTTTCTTCAACTTGGGTATGCACATTGCTAGGTATAAAACTGTACTGTGTACCAAACTGGTCATCCATAGCCTGATCATTGGTGTGCAAAGATTGGTAGCACACACTATCTTGTGTCTGCAACTGATAAGGAATGGGTTGGTCCTCCCCCGCATCTACATCAATGTAACTTGGATGCTCTTTTGCAACAAACTTCACATAATTCTTGCTCTTCACTGGGGACAGAACTACAACACGCTTCCTCTTGTCCCTCATCACTGTGAGCACCAATTTCTTGTTGCTCTCATATTTTCTAATCATTTCATCCACCTTCACTTGTTCTTATTCTTGAACTTGTGGGATTGAAAGTTTTTCTTCTGTACCAAATTGGCACTAGAATCTCCCTCAAGTACTCGAGCACGTGTGTCCTTTGCTCTCGCCTTCTCTTCCACATGAAGAGACCCAATGAGATCTGTAACGGAAAACTCTTGTCTCTTATGTTTCAGAGAAGTAGCAAAGTTCCTCCACATGGGAGGAAGCTTGGCAATAATGCCTCCGACCACAAACTTGTCCGGTAAGGTACATTTGAACTGCTCGAGTTCTTTGGCAAGTGATTGTATCTCATGAGCTTGCTCAACGACGGAGCGCTCATCAACCATCTTGTAGTCATAGAATTGCTCCATGACATACAACTCAGTGCCAGCGTCCAAGACCCCAAACTTGGCCTCGAGCGAATCCCACGCGTCTTTGCAATTATCAAATGACATATATGGGTCACAATGTTGTCCCCAAGAATACTGAATAGAGCCACCATAAACATGGTATCGGCTTTCTTAAAGGCTGCTTCCTGCTCAGCAGAAAGATCTCCTTCAGGTTTGCCAAGAGTAACGCTATAGCAGTTTAGGTTTTTAAACCAAAGAATTGCTCTCGCGCGCCATCTCTGATAATACATACCATCAAACGAAGGAGGCCTAGTAGCCGCGGCTACACCGGTAGAATTCAGTTGCCTATAATCAGGTTTTTGGATTGTTAAAAATATAAGCAATAATCCATATGATTTAATCTGAATAATAAAGTGATAAAACATGATCATACAGACAGTACCAAAACTAATCATGCAGATCAACAAAGTAGATGAACAGATTACATCTAAATAAGATAAACCTATCACATCTACACCGAACGCTAGAATAAGGAACTCTAGAATCTGAAATAAGAAGTTCAGTATTACGTACGGTAGAGTAGCGTCAGCAGCGGCCACAGCGGTAGCAGCAGCAGTAGCTGCAGCGGTGGTAGCAGCGTCGTCAGGCATGTCGTCGATGTAGAGGCTGCTGATGTCCGGGAAGAAGTCCTCGTTCGAGAAGTAGTCGTCCGTGATGGCGTCAGTAGTCGCGCGGAAGCGCTCCCCAAAAACTTGATCGCCCCTCACCCGTACAGGTTCACAAGAAGGCAGGGTTCCGGAGGCCTACTGTCCCGATCTACGGTGCACGCCGCAAGCCGGGATGGGAAAGACGAAGGCGGTGGCGCAATAGACTGGAAGGAGACGCGTGTGGTAAGCGATGCCGATTAGGTTTAGCGCAGGCGTTTATATAGAGCAAGCCAGGGAGACCGTGGGAGTCAGCCCACGTTTGAGTCGGTAACAGCCCACGTCCCATAAATATTGGAAACGGCTGACTCATTAACGCGTACTCATTGGTAATAGCCCACGTCCCATAGAGATTCCCGCAACCCGCGGCGCGCGCGCGTCGTGGCGAGGCGGGCGGCGTCGGAGGAGGAGTGCGCGAGAGCTGCTCTTCTTCTCACACCTTAGTGAGTGGTGGAACAACCTAGTATATAGGGAGGTGTAACTCTCATTCAACTAGCAATGTGGGACTAAACTTTAACACCACATGCACATCCATATGCTGTCATGCACAAATGGACCAAAGAGAATTTTAGAATTTGTCTAATGGGCCAACAGCCCAAAACTCACCAAATTCCAACATAACCTGGGTGTGTCACTGCGATTTGGAAGCATAAAACAAAATGTCAAGCAGGTTTCGAGCTGCACCTAGAAACAATAGGAATTTCTTCACCTTTTCTTGTCACGGATTTGGCAGAGGAAATTAATGCACCATTAAGAATGGCCTTGTTATGCTCATCACAACCAGTTGATATTTTAGTTGTAGCTTCCTAAAGTAAATATGTGAACAAAGGCATTGTTTTACTTTTTTTTTTGGAAATGAGCATTTATTTATATCAGGAGATACCAATTACACATAGCCTCTGCAACAACGTATTACCCTATTGGCATTCCGGATGCACACAGCCAAAAAAAACAAAAAAATAATTATATAAAAGAAAAGTCCCGCTACAGTGATTAGTTCCTTGAAATCACGGACCAAACACCACCAAAATAGCACCAGAAATCCAACAACTCCAAAAGCGATGTCTTCAAGAAGGGAACAGTGCTCAAGCGCCGTCATCTCCTTTTTTTTAGGTGAAACAGTAGAGAACAATCCCCACTGCAATTTTTTTATTATATATGAGTATGTTACAATGACAAATGATCTAAGGTAGATCATAAACAGTTACATCTAACACAATCTATGCAGAGGAAAAAAATTGAGACAATCTATTCTATCCCTGGTCTAAATGCTGATTGAGCCAGGCTTTGAATTTCTCTTTGTATTTTCCTTTGATTCTGAATTGTATCAATCTCATTTCTTGGTAGAAAATTGTTTTCCATCTATCAAAAGTGGGTCTTTTGTCATTAAAAATCTTATCATTTCTGCATATCCAGATACCCCAGGAAGTCAAGATAATGATCTCCATTGCAAAAGGTAGATATAACTTTTCTTTGATGTTTGAAATATCTTCTAATCCTGTTAGATTTGCACTTCTGTTTCTGGAAATATGGTCCCAACATTTCTTTGCAAATGGACAATCCCAGAAAAGATGATTTGCTGATTCTTCTGAGATGCAGCTAGATGTAACACAATTGTAATCAGGGATGTTGAAATTCTTTCTCATTAGTAGATTTCTTGTATTCAATCTGTCTAGTAGCAAAAGCCAGAAAAAGAACTTGTGTTTATTTTGACAGGAGGTTGCCCAAACCCAAGAAAAGTGTGGTGGTGATGGTGAGTATCCAATCATGGCTGAGTAGGCCTTTTTAACTTCGAATTTATTTGAGCCCCAAATATAGTTCCAATTATCATGGGTGTCCTCCTGAGTGTCATTTCTGAATTCCTGGCATCTTTCTTCCATGACTAAAAACTCAGAGAAAGCTTGTTGAGAGAGAGGTAGGTGGAAGTTATCTTCAAGAAATTCAGCATGAAGGAAGTCATGAACACTGATGTTTGTTGACTTAGCATAGGACAAAAGGTGAGGGAATATATTCATGAAGCACTCATGTTGCCAAAGGTCAGTCCAGAAATAAGCAGATCTGCCTGATTTCAGATTGCATTTAGCCATGCCTTTAAAGTTGTCAATTAATTTGATATGTGACTTCCACCAGAAAGATCCCTCCATGCTTCTTCCAGGTACTTTTCTATTTTTGTAATAAGTCTCCCATATGAGATGAACCCATGGTATGTCCTGGTGGTTGTAGAATTTGTCCAAATTTTTCAGTAGGAGTGCATTATTTTGAATCGGTAGGTTTAGTACCCCTAAACCCCCTTGATTTTTAGGACGGCGGATTTTGTCCCATGATACAAGTGCTTGTCCTCTTGCTTGCACATCTTCAGTCTTCTTTCTCCACAGACAATATCTCATATATTTAATAATTTGATCCTTGATGGCTATTGGCACCTCTAAACAGCTCATAAAAAATAGAGGAAGTGAGGAGAGAATAGATTTGACCAGCTGCAGTTTTCCTCCATAATTCAAGAAATCAGCAATTCCACATAATCTTCTTTCCACTCTCTGAACAATGGGAAAAAGTGCTCCATAGATGGCTTTGTAATGCTTAATGGGAGCCCAAGGTAAGTAAAAGGGAGGCATCCAGTTTGACAGTTGATTGTCATAGCAAAATGCATAAGTCTATCATTACATGTGTTTATTGGCATCATGCTAGATTTTAGGTAGTTGACTTTGAGTCCAGTGGAAATTGCAAATGTTTGAAGGAGTGCTTTCAAGCATAATAATTGAGATGCATCAGCTTTAAGTATCACCAATGTGTAATCAGCATATTGAATAACAGGGAAGTCACTGTTGGGTGGTCCCACAATAGGTGGAGTTAGAAGATTCATATGCATGGCCTTGTTTAGAACTGATTG
The DNA here is from genome assembly GCA_910589775.1 of Avena eriantha. Lineage (NCBI taxonomy): Eukaryota > Viridiplantae > Streptophyta > Magnoliopsida > Poales > Poaceae > Avena > Avena eriantha. The sequence continues at coordinate 332,662,911 of OU342746.1, forward strand.
CAGGAGGTCAGCAGTAAGGACAAATAGTAATGGTGAAAGTGAGTCTCCTTGCCTAACACCTCTCCTGCAGTAGAACTTTTTACCAGGCACACCATTAAGAAGAATTTTAGAAGTTCCAGATTCAAAGATCATTTCAATCCACCTAATCCATTTTCTCCCAAATCCTCTAGCTTTAAGGATATTTATGATGGCAGAGTGGTCTACTGTATCAAATGCCTTCTCAAAATCAAGTTTGAGAATTAAAATTTCCTCCTTTGACTTGTGGCATTGGAATAAATATTCAAAGGCCCAACCAATGCAATCTTGAATAGATCTGTTGTTGAGAAATCCATATTGGTTTTTATGTACCAATTTCAGAATAATACATTGCAGTCTATTTGCAAGAAGTTTGGTAATTATTTTGAAAATACAGTTCAGTAAGGAGATTGGTCTGAAATCAGCCGATGTAGATGGGCAAGTGACTTTAGGTATGAGTGTAATGTAAGAAGAGTTGATTCTCTCAAGGGACACTTTCTCATTGAAGAACTCATGTATCAGTAATTTGATATCATATCCAATGATAGACCAGCAACTTTTGATAAATTCATTATTAAAACCATCAGGACCAGGTGACTTGTCATTTGGTAGATCAGTGATAACCTCCTCAATTTCTTTGTCAAGAAAAGGGTTTTCACCCTGATCAAAGACCATAGGTTTTTCACCCTTGAGAAAGTCCGCACTCATAGAACAATGCATTCAACAAGTTCATTGCAGGTTTAGACACTGAATTCCTCCTATGTTGTCGCCCCAGTTGCCAATTCCGCTGCTCCAAGTCACAAAACACCAAGCCAGAATCCCTACACCACCAGGACTCAAACTTCCATTATTAATCTTCAGTTCTCGGCTTCCCTGCCATTCTCCACATCTGACTTCACCGTGGAATCAAGGCATGTCCCATGATAGCAACATACCACAGAGCTTCACAGTGCCCCCTTTGAAACCAAACGGCCAGCAAAAAACATGGTTACGCGCGACCGAAACACCATCCGCATCGGCGAACTCAAGGCATGTCGTCCATTTGGAATTCACCGGTGGAGTCTTCTGGAACTCGGTAGTCCAACCAAGATCAATGAAGACCAGCAACAGGCAGTTCTTCATCACGGCGAGAGAGAAATCCAAGGACCACCACCTTTATTCAAAGCCACGTCAGGAACCCCCACGCCACCGGCCAGCAGCGGAGAAGAAGACGAACTCGAGATGCCAAAACAGGGGCAGAAAGCCACATGGCTGGCAGGCACCGCACAGTACCAAGATCGGGCCTAGATCGGGTCTAGAACAGCCCGTCCCGCCTCTAGCGCCGTCGTCGTCCCCAGCACAACGCCGCGCCGCTGGTGGCCACCGCTGCTCGTGCTCGTCTGCATTCGTCCTCCATCCGCTCCTCTGCGAGATATCCATGACCCGCTGAAGCCGTACCCCACCGCCCATGGAGATCAGCCGCACAAGCCCTCTCCTGCCCTCCGCCTTCGGCGAGAAGGGTGCCACCACCGCCGCCGGCCTCGGCAACGACAACGGCCTGGCGGGATGGAGGTGGAGGGACTAGGCGGCGGCGGACCGGGGCCTCCGGGATCGCCCAAGCGGGGGGCGACCGGGAGGGATACTATTTTCTTGGAGGGGATGGTTTGAAATAAAGACCATAGTCATTTTGATACAAACCAAAATAGCATGGAGTGGATTGTGTGATCCTAAAAGGAGGAATGTATCATCCATAAGCACACAAGACCCTCTCCACAATCCTCTTGCCCAACAAATCATAAGAGCATGTTAAGAAATACAAATTAGGCACGACGATCAACTAACATAGAGAATTGTCAAATATTACACAACACTGGGTTTATATGTATTCAAACAAAGTAGGAAAGAACATAGATTACTCTTTTACAACAGAGAAAAACGTGAGACAAAAGAAATTTGAACAATGATAACATGATACATTCGTGAAAACTACTATATATTTCATCACTCAAATTTACAACTATATTCCTAATAACCTATCCCTACACAACCATGCAACTTACTCAATTACATCTCCAACAGAACATTACTTCCGAAATGTCCCCTTGGGCCAAGAAATTGTGCCTCGCCAATAGAATCTAAAAGCTAGGCCAAGAAAGTTATACGCTGCATTAGCACACATCCATAGACTACTCCACATGTACTGAAACCATTGCAGGTATATTAGATAAATAAGCTTATAGATCTATGGTACACAGGGTTTTTGTATGCAAATGGTAACATCCATCCATTGGCATGACTCCTTATGCTTACAGCAAGGCAGGGGCTAATAGTGACATGGAAAAGGATCGCCAACACTTTTACATCATCTGTGTTTACAATTTGACTACTCCGTCAAGCCTCCTTGTGCTAGACATGATAATGTGTGAGGCTTTCCACAACCGGTGTATCAATTCCATTCAAATATATTATCTGACTCAAAACATAATGACCGATCAAATATGTTTCCATGCTATATCTGACTCTAAATTTAGTCAGTACATTTTTGGGGAAATAGAAGTCCTGGAGTCAATATGGGAGCGAAAACTAAGAAGTATCACTGAAAGGTGTATTTGTAGAATAGAATAGTAGGTACTGAAATGAGAAACATAGACACCTACATACACCCCATGACTCACACCAAATTTTAGATAGATCATATAAGAGACATATTCTTTCAGATCAGCGAGCAAGCAACTATTGATACTGAAATGAGAAACATAGATGGCTGAATAGGCCCCTAGAGTTACACTTTTTTTAGATAGATATGGTTAGCCAATGAAAATATACTAATGATGAAACATATGCAAAAGTCAGTATTCTTGCATGCTTGTCTGAATAAAGCAGAAAGATAAATGTAAAATAAAACATATTTCTTGATATCAGTGAGCAGGCAACTGTTGATACTGAAATGAGAAACATAGACGGCTTCATAGGCCCCATCAGTAACACATCAATTTTACATTGATTCCAGTTAGCATAGTAATGATGAAAATGTGCAAAATCTAGTACTCTTACATGATTGTCAATACAAAAGGTAGATATAAAGCGAAACATATTTCTTTGAGATCAGCGAGCATGAAACTGTTGGTTTAAGTTTCACTTAGTGGTAACTGCATTGTACTGTATATTAGGTAATGATTTGTAGAGAGGTGTGAACTACTACCCAAGTACAACCATGTCGTGGTTTAGGATTAGGGCCAATCCGTTGTTACAGATTCACTACATGTGGTTATCTTCGAGGTCACAAACATACATGCCGATGCGGTACAAATGTATCTTATACAAACTCGAGGGCACAAATACACATAAAAAAGAAAACCCTCGCTAAATTTCAACACGGTGTTTTGGGTGATTTGGCATCCTAAGGCTAATGGGAAAGAACAAAAGAGGATCCATGGCCTCCACATATAATGTTAACAAAAACCTGTGCGAAGTATACACGGAGGTGAGCATCTACACAAAATGGTAGGACCCAATCACACTAGTCACCAAGGCAGTGGATCTCCCTCATCAAGATGCGGCTGGTGTGGATCTTGAAGTGGAGAAGTTAAGGTTCGATCTGCTTTACTTTCTTCGATTTCTACTTCATACCCTTGCCACCAGGGACGTCATATCTAGATTCGACAGCATCACACTAGAAGGGAGACTTCTTTGTGCTCTTGAGAAGCATCCTAATCACCAAACTTTACGTCACTGTCTCTTTGATGGCTGAAGAAGAGGCTTCCACAGCACGGGTTGCTGAAGTGACTACTGATTTCATCTATGCTCTGCGCAACAAAATTACTATATGAAAGGTCTAAGGCCATGATATCATAAGATGGTAAAATATAAGCCCCATCCATAAATCTCTAAAGTTTGGATTACATATTGGCGGCAACAAAGACCCACAATTTTCCCCAACAGAACATGGAATGCTCAGCTCTAATCTTCCCAAAATTCCTAAGCTAGTGACTCCAAAAGGAAATGTTGGCTTGTAAATACAAAATTTGGAGTCGGCTCTTGACTTCTCCCAATCCATGAAAATAAGTAGGCCAATAGATTATAATCGTTAGAAGTTTTACTCTAGCCATAGAAAACAAAAACTGTCTAAAACAAACATATTTGCTAATAGAATCCAATTTGAAATTCATAAAAGGAAAGGGGCACTAGCCAACCCAGATCAATCCACGAAGGATTATGCAAGGACACGAAGAAACAAATCGGTATAAGTTGATATGAGATAGAAGAGAACTGTGAGAGATGAATACCATGGACATGCCATGTTATGGTCACAGGAGACCAGATTCCAATGCCACCCTCTATTATAGGTATTCACCAGATAGAGACGCACCTCACCCTCATCGACATCGGCTCCTGCGGGTGGCCAGGTGAGAAGGAAACGAGGTTTGTTGACTTGCAAGGACCCGAGCAAGGGACAACTTGGTGTGCTGCTTGGGATCAGGGCCAACACACACCATGGCACTAGCTGGCCAAGATGACCAGTCTCGTCATGGGGAGCACACGCTCCGCTGGACCGTGGGAGGCAACAACGCTAGAGGGAAAATGGGTGAGTAGGAGAAATGAAAGTTTTAGAAACTATTTGAAGGTGTACCAATTGTTCCTAATTAGTTTGAGCAGAACTCGTGTGCTTCACATAGTTCACACATAACTTGAGTCAAGTTGCTACAGATTGTACTTAGAACTAATCTCAACTGCAAACATTTGGGCATGGACAAAGTGCATTTTACCTGCAAGAGTTCCCCAACATTAATCACAAGTGTGTTAGGTACAGGCTTCCCGTTCACCAAGTAGCTCTACCGTCCTCATTACTATCCTTCACCTGCAGGCGGCCAATGTCATCCAGCACGAGGACGATGAACACGCAGGGATCGGTGTGCGGGACTAAGCCCATGGTGCACTCATGCTCGGGGCACCGGGAACACCAGGTAGTAGTGGCACGCCATCAACTTCCCCTGCATGCACAAGGAGTCGCTGCATCCCCGAGCTCGATCCCACGCGGTGATCCTACTCATGGTGGCGCGTAGAGCCATAGAGGGGAGATGGTTGGATAGGAGGTGAATCCATGAAAACTCTAGGAGGTTACGGAGATAACAGGACGAGAGAAGAAAGTAGTTCGGCGGCGGCCGCCGCACCATAGAGTTTAGAGGTGGGGCGACGACTGGGTCACAAGACAGAGAGACTGAGGTGGGCAACATGGAGAGGTAGAGCACCTGAGCAGCTGCCAAGCGGTGAATTATTTTAGGAGTACGAAATCGGGGTGAGATGAGACTGAGGGATGGAGCCAACAGTAGACCAGACCCAATTTTAACGACTGTGAAATGCATCCCAGGGTAAATAAGTGTGAGTTCAAGGATGGCATCTGACGGCCTCTAGCGCTTTTGCGCTACAATCGAACGACCATAATCCATGCGTGCGGTAGATGGTCTGAGAGCGCTTGCATGTCACCAAGGTCAAGCATATAAATAATAATTTGGCATAGGTCAAGCAGTGGTTTAGCACCGTCCAACCTGATACTTTGCCTCCCGCCAACCCTTTCCTTGTTTGCGGTAAACTAGAAAACTAGCCACGGTACTTTTTTTTGAGCTTGGAAATTCATTCCACTAAACCTGCTGCGTAGCGAGATCGCTAGCTAGCAAACCAAATACAAAGTCTGGAGCGCTGTCCATCCATCTAGAAGAGACAGTCGCATCCTCAAAGCCAAACTTAGCTAAACAATGAGCTACCTTATTACACTCACGACGACAATGAACAAACTCGGCGTGATCAAAATGCAGAAAACGTAAACTACGCGCTTCACGCATCAGGACTCCAGTATCAGCAAGATCATAAGCACCATTGGCTATAGCGCTGACCAGTGTAGCACAGTCTGACTCGAATGTGGCTAGGTGGATACCCAAATCGGCCGCGGCCTCCATAGCAGCGATACATGCTTCCGCCTCTCCATGTAGAGCACTTCTTAAGTGAAACAATTTCCCCGCTCCCGCGGCAATGAAATCCCCTGTATCTGACCGGACAATATATCCGAAAGACCCTTCTCCAAGCTCAGCAACATATGAGGCATCAAAATTCACCTTTGCGTAACCCGCCTGGGGTAGCTCCATGACTCCATCGCCTTGGCCGTTGGACTACTCTGGATGGCGGGGGGCAGAAATCCTGGTGGTGTCTGATAATCGTCCGACACACCTTTTTCTGTCGTTTTCCCGGGCTCTTCAGCGTTTAATTTGTTTTTGTAAGTCCACCAATCCCACAACATCACCACTATAATCAGTTGTTGTTTCACCGGCATCAGCAAGATAGCTTCCACCACCTCTCTCGCATTGGCACATTCCAGGAGTTTCAGACGTGCTTCCTCCTGATCCATATACCGCCACACTTGCTTGGCAAATTTGCATCTCAAAAAGATATGGCTACCATCCTCGTCTAACATGTGGCATACCGGACAACGAGTATCAATATCAATTCCTTTCCTCTAAATATTCTTCTTAGTTGGTAACGTGTTCTGCGCTAGCCTCCACATGAACAGCTGCACCTTCCCTGGTAACTTCAGTTTCCAAAGGCACTGCCATCTCGACTACGGCTACTGATCTGTGCTCGACGTGCCAGCATCCCTGAAAGCTCGGGCCTCCCTCACAGCGATGCCAACCCGATAGGCCGATTTCACACTAAAACAGCCGTTACTGTCCAAATGCCAAGCAATTGAATCCTCCATGTCAGGTCAGAGAGGGATGGACATGATGTCCCTTGCATCGGCAACAGTAAAGTTATCCCGGATCAGCTCCTCGTCCCAGCTCTCAGTGATTGGATTGATTAGATCGCTAACCTTCGAGATCAGCGAACGCCCACGGTAGGCAGCTGGTCTGCGAGATGACCCTCTCGGAATCCATGGGTCGTCCCACGCATCAATATTTTCGCCATCCCCAACTCGCCACACAATTCCTTCCTTCATCAAATCCAACCCCTTTAGGATACTCCGCCAGGTGTAGGACATGTCCTTCTGGGCTTTTGCTTCAGAATCGATGAGGTTGGGAAATACTTTGCCTTGAGCACCACCGCACACAATGATGTGGGATTCTGCAGAATCCTCCAGCTCTGGCGTGCCAACATCGAAAGATTGAAAATGTGGAGGTCCCTAAAACCGAGGCCACCATCCTCCTTCGCTCACGTCATCTTTTCCCAGCTCACCCAATGACCCTTGTTTGATCCATCGTCGGAATTGCCTGAGCTACCGCTTTGATAAGAATTTCCTTTCCTGCCTTCGACAACAGGCGTTCCTTCCATCCTTGAATCCTTCGCCAGATTTTCTCCTTGATATAATCAAACTCCCTGCTCCTTTACTGACACTATGAACTTCGACACCTTTGAGCGAATCCATGGAAACCTTTCCCTTGAGATCCATTGCATCCCTCTCGAGCAGGGCCGGCCTTGGGCCTGTGCAGCCAGGGATACCGCCCTGGCCCCAAAGTCCAGGGGCCCCCTAGGTATATTCATATAGTACACCAGTATAGCTAAGCTGGCAAAGGACGTGAAAAAAAACCACCACGCCTTAGACTACCAGGTCCAGGCCATCTAATGCAAACACGCATGGTCGCAATCACAGGCAAAACATCCGCACACCTAGTTCTTCTCGGCTTGACGGATTCGCTTCTCTTCCCCAATCGGCAACCATGCCATGGTCAACGTGCGCCCCACCCTCTGCGCCTAATTGCGATTTTCGGCCATTGGGATGGACTAATGGAAGAGATACAGCGAATTTTCTGGATTCCCCTCTTCAATTACAACGGCCAGTGAAATCCCCTCTTTTTATACCCTGTCAGATTCTTTTGTGAACCTCAACCTCTCACTTCTCACAATTTACAATTCTTCCCGATCTCTACTCTATCTTCGTTGCCGGGTTTTTACCAACCGGGTTTTCATCCCTTTCCATTTCATATAAAAGGGAAATAACAGCAGTCTTAGTGTTATTACAGTCTGAAGAGAGGGGGAGACAACAGAAAGTGAGTTGTGCAGTTTTAGGAAACCTGCTGTAGACATTCGCCGTCGAATGTCACTGCAAGGCGAAAACTTGATACCACTACTAGAAAACCTCGTCTACAGATTAAAGTCCAAAAGGAGTACAGTTCAAGAATTAAGCCAGGTCATACAGTAGGAACACTAAACAACCACCACGGCATGGAGTCAAGGACCAGCGATAATCAAGAGAGGTTGCACTCCGGATCTAGGCTTCGAGTAGACCCCCGCCACAACTTACATCAGCTGGTTAGCACCTTGAGTCAAAGTAGTTTTGTCTCCCTCCTTCCGCGAACCTGAACAGTAGAGAATCAAAGAAGCAGAAAAGAAGGTAATTTCACTTGGTGAGTGAAGCCTATGATTTTCAAAATTTACTTTGTTATGAATAAGCCAGATGGCCCAATAGATGGAGGCAATCAAAACAACATAAAGTTTTTCCTAGTGAGGGAGGAAAGAATTGAACCAAGCTTGTGATTTTCGAAAGTTACTTCATTGCCGTTTGGCCTTTGCCGATTGAGAAAGAGGGGAGAGGTTTAAGGAGAAGGTCGGAACTGAAAGAGATTGTGCACTGCTATTACTCCAATTCTGTTCCTGATTCGTGAAGACAGTCACAGGCACATGCAGCAGAGCAGTCATTGAGCTGTTTCTGACTTTTCTCATGTTTGATTTTTTTTTCTTTAGGGGGATGAAGAGTGACTTGAGAACTGGTGATCACCATGGTCATGCACTACATGAAAGGAACATGACGACAACCAGCTGCTACGTCGACGTTTATTTGTCGGGGCCGCCAGCATAGGCCCCGAGATGGGCAGCCGAGCAAACCGGTTGTCGGCGTAGGTAATGGTGGGCCGACGGCAACCATCGGTGTAGGGGCTTGGCCGTGACGGCAATGTGACGACATCAAACCTATGCTGACGGCTAAGCCATTGTCCTAGGTTCCACACCTATACCGACGGCAATGCCGTTGACACAGCTCTCTTATCTTTTACGACATTAATCCTAGAAAAATCATAAGTAAATCATTCGAATTCATAAAAATACAAATAATATGTCAAAATTTGCAGAAAATAAGATCTATCTATCTACACTCAAATATTACACATTTGTGTTGAATAAATTTTAAGTAAAATGTTATATAGTTTGAAACGGGCATAGGAAATTCAAAAACGGTCCAAACAATGTAAAACCTTCGCGTGGTGTCATATTATGTTACATATTTGCAAGAAAAATATAAAACTTGGAATATTGCAAATATCTCAAAAAACTTCTAAAAAATGAGCTATCATATTTGAGGTTTCATCGCTTTCAGGCCAGACGACCAATATTATGGCTAGAATCGTGGCATAGTTTGTGATAATATACCCATCTTATGCATACATGTGTATCTTGAGATGGTGAACAATGTTGCAAGAGGAAGTTTTCCTTTTCATCGCACTAAAAAGCCATTTTCCATTTTTTGAGTGCTAACAACGAGGTGTTTTATGAAGCAACCACCAAATGAAAATTTAAAAATGTTACCACCTATTTTAAAAAATACTAGACCACCTTCCATGACCAATTTCCCAACTGAGGCATCTTAAATATTTCCATCTATCCCACGTGAAAAAGACAAATTTCTGCCAAATCGGTAGAAAGTGAGTCAGATTTGAACTACAAGTACATGTTCTAATGCTCATGATTTTTTGAAAAAAATCTAGGTTTAAAATATGCTATTTCATCAGATATCCGCTGTAAGTTTAGCGAGGCTCGGTCTTGATCTAAGAATCTTCATGCCCACCGTTTTGATTATTTTTTAAAAAGGACTAAGAAGTTCAAAAATGATCCAAACAATGTAAAACCTTCGCGTGGTGCCAAATTATGTGACATATTTGCAAGAAAAAATATCAAAATTAGAATATTGCAAATATCTCAAAAAAACCTTCTCGAAAATGAGCTATCATGTTTGAGGTTTCATGGCTTTTAAACCAGACAACCAATGTTATGGCTAAAATCTTGGCATAGTTTGTGGTAATGTGCATATTGAGATGGCAGACAATATTATAGGAGGAAGTTTTCTTTTCCTCACTTCAAAAAGCTATTTTCCAAAAAAAAAATCGAGTGCCAAAAACAGGATGTTTTGTGGAGCAATCACCAAATGAAAGTTTATTTGATGCAATGTTAAATAGACATGATGAATGATTAAAAATATGATAGAGATGTCATATTTCGATTCCTCTCATTTTTTGATCGATTTAGATATATTATTTGTCGAATTCTAATTTAAGGATTTGTAGATATGAATTATTCAATATTAAATAGAAAAAGGTGAAAAAGGTCAAATCATTTTATTATTATTTGAATTTAAGATTACTGGTACTTATTCATTTTTGTTTACTTAAATAGTTGTTTGGAATTTTTAAAAATAAATAGTCACATGGTCCAAGGGTTGATAGGATTGATATGGTACTATTATCAGCAATGTCTAATTTTTTTTTTGGAAGCTCATTCGGAAGGAACATAGAAGTTAAGCGTGCTCGGGATGGAGTAGTGTGAGGATGAGTGACCAATCGAAAAGTTTGACCCCGAGTATAATTTAACTTGAGATAAGCATGCTTAGAGTTAAAATGTACCCTGTGAAATTAACAAGTCAAGCAATAAAAAAATCTTAAAAAAATAAAAACTAGCCTCGGTGTATCCAAACTGCCGTTAGCCTTCTAGCTGGGGTCCATCTGTACTACGCGGCATAGACCTACGCCGACGGTAATTTGGCCTATGCCGACGGCTTCCTCTTGGCGTACCTTGTGTTTCCTGTAATGGTGTGATGAAGCATGGTGCTTGTCAAGTGAATTCTTATCAGCGTTAGTTGGAGGAAGGATACATTTCTGATGTCCATCAGAAGACTATCCTACCATCCTATTTAGTACCGTCATTATTAGTAATAATAATCATAGCTATATAAGCTATTACCAAGCATCTCTTCTATGGGAGAGTTGAACTGGTCTGTTAAGTTTGTGGGTCTGTGTTGCTGCAGCTGGAGCTATCCTCTTATCTTTTGAACCGTAGTTGTGATGCTACATTTGCATGTGCTATGTGATAGACGCAATTGTGTGATCAGTGCGCCATCATTTTTTAAATAAACCTGTGTTATGTCTACATTTTATGGAAATGGCGTGTTATGTCTACATGTGTGTTAAATCATCCATCACCCCAATTTGTTTTTGTATCAGCCGAACTGAAAGTTTTGTATATTTGGTAGATATTGAAAAGCTCTTAATAAAATGCGCTGATAAGCCTGACCTGAGAATGGTACTACAGAGACCTGTATTACAGAAGTATATTGGCACATAAGTCAGTCGCATGATCCACGAACTACCGTTAAAATCTAAGCGAAGGATCGATGACTTGGCTGGTGAAAACCACGATGCCGGTGATTTTTTCCTTAGTAAAGTATGCACATGAAGGGGCGGCCGGCGATGAAGTCAACCGGGGCCGGCGTGCCCGTAATGAACTAAAATGAATCTACACACTAAAAGGAGTCTAGATACATTTGCTTAACAAATCTAAAACATCTTATATTTCTAAACGGAGGGAGTAGTTCAAACGTTGAATTGACTATGGTCGTCCTTCCTCATCCATTTCCACAAAGGACCGGTGGTAGATGTTGGGCATGACAAACCACACACCCTCCGGTGACGCCACAGTGTACGATTCTTCTAGCATCTCAAGGAAGTCGGCAGCGATACAACAAGGGCATGCCGTGGCCTTGCGGTGAACCCGTCGCCTGTCTTGTATGATATGGTGAACTTGGGCACCTTGCTCCTGAGAATGAGATCCCTAGATCCCGCCTTTAGCAGCTCCTAGCTAGAGGCCATTTTCTAGAGCATGCTTTGCAGGAGTACATGGCGAGTCAGTATCACCAATATATTTCATTGACACTGCACGAATACACGAGAGCGAGAACCTTCTAGTCTTTAAAAAACGTTGACCACCGGAAAATGATTCCTTGTTGGCGCTATACGTTGTTAGATTTGGAGGACTTTTATGGTACCCTCAACTAGATATAGACCATTTATTTTTATGGATCTAACGGTCTGCATTAATTTATACTGGTCTCAAAAACCTGAGTAGTGTAAAATATACTAGTGGATAGAACCGGAGTAGTATTCGTGCATTGAGGGACAAAATCGGAAGTCTGAAGAAACAAATCCCGTTAAAAGGGGAGGCCTCCAACAAGTGCATGCATGGCCGCTGCAACGAGTGAATACATGGCCGTGATTTCATGGCACGGTGGTGGTCCAGATTAGACAGATTTTGGCATCTTACAAAGCCTAGAACAAATTATTTGAAAGAAAAAGATCGAACAATCTGCTGTTGTTTGAGAAGACTGGCCAAGCCCAAGATAGTCCTGCGGCCATGACTTTTGACGTCGTGCTGCGCAGCCGGCCGGCCAGCCGCCATGCATACATTAACTCCGTCGAGATGGTTCTGTTGTTGTAGTAGTATTTGACATGGAGCTGACAAATTCATAAGGATATATTCCTGTGAAGATCGTGGTCATAGAAGGAGGATCTGGTTACCACGATTTTAGGCTAAATTAACGGGATATTTAATGGCCAAGATTAGCGCTTAAATAAATGATAAATCTAACTAAAACGTCCACACTGTCCTAGAAAATGAATGGCTAGATTTCAATTTATACTACTCACCTCTTGTGACTAGTAAAAGGTACCGTAAAACTAGCCTAGATTTGGGGGTGAGACCTCTCCGTGAAGCACGAATAGCATCCCGAGCGGTCCGTGCAGTTACACGAACTTGAACCCGGGTGGGCAGGTTACGTACTCTGAACTCTTGCCACCGAGCCAGCACCCAGTTCTCAGGAACTTCTAATCTTGGTACCACGCGATGTACAATCTCTCGTTGTTAGCTCGACATGAACAATACACGGACTTCACCATCATTGGGCAGGTACAAGGTTCCGGCTAGCGTGAGGCAGCTAAATCGCAGAGGTGCAATCTTATAGTATTGCTCTACCAGTGCTCCCGACGTCTCATATTCCCACATGCTCTCAGACTACCACCTATTTGACGACATAAATTGAGGATGCCAACAACACAAAACATTGTGATGGACTGAGATGACCGGAGCTATTCCGTTTCCGATTAAGTGGTATATATATAGGAGGAGAACATTATTCATGTATATATGGTTGGTGTGATATGGACGACGAAAACATTTAAGAGGAGTTTGGCGGGTGTAGTAATCTTCACGTTATAGAAATTCTTTACGTGGAACATAACACATCAACCGGCCACTTGATTATTTGTTTTCCCAAATTCGCACTATAGTTAGGCGTTCATGAGACAAAGATAAGAACATGAATCAATATTTCGAGTTAATTGGGTCATGTTGTGGCGCTAAGTGTGTGGCCTAATTAGTATGCATGCCTGTAATAAAGACAAGTAAACATAATTAGAAATCACAATAATGAAAAAGAAACACCTGCAAATACCTATCACTGCCAATTCAATTTTATAGTCTGCTTAAGAGTGTTGGGGAAAATATACAATTCCTAGTAAATAGTTCGCAAAAATATATAACATGATGGATCTAGAGATCCAAATCACATAGAAAGCGATATAGCATCCGAGTACGGATAAGAATACAAATAAGACTAAGAGTCTTGAAAAATAACCAATAGCGTCTATAACCTTGTCTAGGTCGAGCCAGAAAGGTAACCCTTAATAACATCGCCAATATCATACATGTCCAAGTGGGGCCATCGGTTACTGACACAAGGAAGGAAAAGCGAACGAGGGGACTACATGGTATGGTGGACTTAGCGGTAGCAAATCATGCTTTAAAAACCTATAGAGACACGAAACAACTTTCGCCTACTAGGGAGGGATAAAAGAGCCGTATTCAAAATCAACTTGATACTAACACCAAACATAACCTAGGCAAAGCATTACCCTTATCGCATAACCACTAGGGAGCAATACTAGAGAAACTCAGACAATTGACAATTTTATTAAATCATTGTGGTAATTGCGCTACTTACTAGTCATGTCAAATTCAAATTTATAGTACTATTTTAGTGTAATTTGTCTATGATCGAGAAACTGTGCTCCAAGTCATTCATAATCGCAGACACGGCTTTTCGAACAAATTTACCTTGTAGGATGCACCAAATTATCCATATACGCACGATCATCCTCGGAAGAAGCAAACGAATAAAATGCAATGAGGTATCACGACATGACCCTTACAAGAACCAAACAATGGTTTATTGGGGCACCCCACCCACCAAGCTACCCCTAACAAAGTCGAACGAGGTCCGAAAACAGACCCATAGGTTGAGCGATCGCCTAAGAGATCAGAGACCATAACTATAACCCTCGAAATAATGACCCACTTCCTAAACAGTACAGAATAATAAACACTCATCGAGCAACATGACATAACAGTGCACACATATAAAAATATAAAGAAAACCCCAAACTAGTTTGTGGCTCCCGAAACAAATTTCATAACAAGGTCAAGCCGAGGGGAATCTTAGGAAATCTCCCACAAGTGTTTATCACGCTCAGTTTTGGAACATGTATCAAGTACTCGTGTCCTACGTAACACAAGTGAGAGGGATAAAAAGAAATCTCAGTAATTGCTCACTGATGGGACATGGCGATTTGGCTCCGAGGTCTAAATGCACCTATTATGATAAATGCATTTTATTTAAATTTCAGAATGTTGAAAATTCCGAAACAAAATCCCAGGTGTGCATCCGGACTTGATATGTACTCACACAAAGTTTTGCGGTGAGAAGATATTTTTTGAGATCTGTACAAAAAGACAAAAAAACGCCTTGTGGAAAACTATTTTCCAACACCAAAAATTATCTTTTTTATACAACCCACATAAATATCTTTTTCGTGAAACTTGGTGTACGAACATAGAATGTCAACATGTACGGCCGGATATTTTTTATCAAAATTTTCAACATTTTGATGTGTATCTTTTTGGCAGTGGGTGCATCTACACCTAGGAGCCAAAATGGATTTCCGCTCACCGATGCCTCTTTATTTAATTTATCTACTCCCATAGCTACAGTAAGTAAAACCATGATTAACTCCAACATGAAGCATGTGATAACTCCACAAATGCTAGCATAGTTCGACAACTCGAATAACAACCTGAGCAAGCAACTAGGGCTCACAAGGCCAACTATCTACCAAAACAGTAGGCAATAGGAAGTGAACAAGACAATTTAGGCTGCATGGAGTAATAATGGTATGGAAACTAAAGTATCTAAAAAGGGTACCAATATAGAGAGAAGCAAAGCTGTAAAACAAAATAGTTAGCAAAATATGAGTGATCGCCTATGAAACATTGTCGAATATACACATCCGATGAACTTGTCATAGCTCGCATCAACTCAACATCCTATCCAGCGAAGAAGCAAAGCATTAGAAAAAACATCGGATACAATATGTAATATTACGACAAAAGATCTGGCATGATCATGATATGATGCATGAAAAATTAAATGATGCATCCCATGTTAGAATGATGTCGGATGTATAATATATTGATGGTACAACATTGGTGAAGCATTGCCAACATTAAATAATTAAATCACAATTTTATTTGTCATATTTTAGTTGATAAACCTTGTAGTAAAATATTTAAAATATATGATGCATGATGCAACATATGATATGGATGTCATATTTGGGTTCCTCTCATTTTTCTGATCGACCTAGACATATTATTTGTCGAATTCCAAATCACGGATTAAATGATACTCCCTCCGTCTCAAAATATAAGGCATCTAACGATTGGTCAAAAGTTAAATCTTGCCAAGTTTGACCATATATTTACGAAAAAATACCTACATCTATAATATCGAATTTATCTATTAAGAAGATATAGTTTATGGTGAATCTATTGATATTAATTCAGTATTATAAATGTTTATATTTTTCTGTATAATCTCAGTCAAACATAGAAAATATTGACTTTTGACAATCCTTATGCGCCTTATATTTTGGGAATGAGGGAGTATTAAATAAATATGGTCTATGGAAAATGGAATTTTGGTTATTTGTTTGAATATTTAAAATATTCAAATCAGAAAAAATAGAAATTTGGATTCTATATTAAATTTAAACCAAGTTTTGTTTTCGATTTTTTAATTTGAATTATTATTCAAAAGTTACCGATTATTGAATATTAAACAATAAAAAATTAAAAATTAATATTCAAATTTGAATTTAGATTATAAATTTGAATTATTCAAATTATTTCAAACCTATTTCATATATATTATATATTCAAATTATTATTTAAATGAAAAAATATTAGTTTTACTAAATTTAGGGACTTATATTAAATAAAAGGACATATTGGTGATTTGAAAGGACCCCAGGTTTAGATTAGAAAGGATAGGGAGTTTTCCTGAAAAGTTTCAGACCCTAGGGACTTGGTTTAGTAACTAATAGAATAAGCACAAGGAAAAATTTGCAAAAATGTGCAGATTTGGAGTTGGAGAGTTTTCTAGAGAGGAACGGATGGGGTCGAGGCTGAGTTGGCTGCCATAGTGGCCAAGCTTGGTCAACTCACCAAAGATGTTTGACTGCAACAAACGGTGGCGCTTGCCAGTGAAGAGGGCTCGCACGGGAAGAAGAAGAGCACCAGGAGAATCACTAAGTCGCTCTAGTAGTAGCACCACCTCCAAATGGTCACCAGAGACTCGCTGAAGATGATGTCCTACGATGGTGCGTTATGGGTCAGCGGTGGCAGGTCGAGCTAGAGCAAGTGAGGGAGGAAGGAGAGGTCGAGGATATGTGGAAGATCACATGGAAGCTTAAGGATGAGTCAGCGAGGACAGAGGAGCACAAAGGCGGCTAGAATCAAGCTCTAAAGAGAAGTGACCGTGGATGGCAAAGACGACCTTGTCATCTACTAGGACCGTGGAGATGAACTGGTGGTGCAGGAAGATTCATCGGGATGAGATGCAACTAGCGGTGGCTTCTCCTTGGCCAGAGATGACATGGTGTGACGACGCCATGTGGAGGTAGTGAGATGGGCGACAAAGCTTGTACAGAGGGAGATGGATATCTTGATCTAGGGTCCCTGCTTGGGAGGAGATTAAATAGGGCGGTTGTGGTAAATTTGGACAAGGGAGGCTGGTGAGTGACGTGAGGAGACGACGGCGTTGATGGCCACCTGCTCCGCTCCGTTGGCCTACAGAGAGGAAGGAGATGGACATGGGAACGATGAATAGTGACGGCGTATTTTCCTTTAGCGAACCGGTATCGAACTGAGGCTGAGAAGAGTTGGGCCGGCCCAGGAGTAGGAAGGGAGAAAGGATGTTGCGGCTCTGGGTGGGTTTGCTGGGCTGCTGTGTTGGGCTCGAGAGGTTGGGTTGTAGCTGGTAAGTTGGGCTGCCGAAGGTTATCTCTCTCCTGTTTTATTTTGTATTCCTACTTTTATGTATTTGTTTGTTTGATTTGTTTTAAATTAAAACCAAGTTTTTTCTTGAGAACTTCTTGAACCTGAAGGAGGTTTTGAACAGAGGATGGCCAAGTAATAGGGTGAGAGGGACCAAGAGAATGAGAGAGATGATGCCCCATATGACCATTTGGGGATTTTTTTTAAAGCAACTACATATTTTATTAATAGAAAATCAAGTTACATGAGTAAACAAACGTGGAAACTAACATAGAAACTAGTAGAAAATAAATATCCTGAAAACTTTGCAGAGAACTATCCCTATGGTTTTCTGCACTTGCTGAAGCCATCGGCTTCCCCCCAAACACCAACAACGCTTAGACGTGCGTTGGAATAGACACCGAGCCTCCAGCATTGCCGGATCCAAGGGAGCACCATCGCCAATGAGGCTTCGTGAGTCAATGAACATGCCCACTGCAAGAAGCAAGGCACATGTAGTTGTGGCACGTCGGCCAGGGGACATCCCCGTGCTACCTTGAACCAAGATCCGCCGCATCCCAGCGACGAAGTTGAGAAATAACGGCAAATCCACCACCTCCGGACCAGCATCCTCGTTCCAGAGCATCCACCTCACCCCGGTCCCTAGCGCCATCGTGGATAACAACGAACGATAGAGACACGTCGAGATACAGATCTCGTCAGATCAAAATATCCGCGAGAAGACCAAGCTGCCGGTCTAAAAGATCCATAAGCGCACATTTCCATCAACTCCGAGACGCCGCCGTGAAGGTTACCGCCGGTGTGGGAGAAGAGTTGAGGTAGATTTATTCGCATGTCCGCTACTCCCACCACCCCAACGACACACCACAACAAACAGACCATAACCCTAACTACAGAACAGAGGAACGAGGTCCCCCTAGGGAGAGGGGACTCACGCTATGGCCAATAGAGATTTGGGGATTTGGTCACCGCCACCTCCTGTGTCGTACGGGAGGAGGACCTTGGACGTGATAACTTGAGCGTAGGTTCTGCAACAACCATTTGGGCATTTAATACAACACTAGTTTAGGATTTTTGCAATAGAAATCAAAACCATTTGTAAATATTGGACCCTAGCAATGGATCCCACTTTGTAGAAAATAAAATAGAGAGAGGCAAAATAGAGAGGGGCAAATATAAAGATCAAATACTTAGCAAGAACCAAATACAAGTACTACAATTTAAATAGAACAATTTAAAATATGATCCATGCAATATGACATGATGATCATGATGATGCATTATGATGTAATGTTGATGCAGAAAAAATAAAATAACAAGCAATTTTCTAATTGCAAATTTTCCCGGATGCCACAACGTGCTTGTGTTTTTATTTGCAAAGGCTAAAAACCAACGATACAGGGAATAATGTATGCCAGTTGCCAGTATATGAGTATACAAGGTTTGGATCTAGGCTTCGGCATGCCAGCCTAATTAAATCTGTTTAATTAACTTATTATGCGTAAAAGACCATATTAACCTTGTGATTTTGGGGGACGGAGAGTACCAAAGCGAGGCTTCTTTCAATTATCCGGTAAGTCACTATTTTACTTTGTGAAAAATGTACTTTACACATGCAGAATACCTGTAATGTTGAGAATACTACACCACCATTTAAACTCCATTTTTGCACATTTTTTTCCCTTACATATACTGTACCAACCTTCGCTTCTGTGAATAAGCTTCTCTTCAGCTCTTCTGCAACATGTTAGGGTACTACCCCACCAACATCGACTTGTTCCTTACATATACCATACCATACCAACCTTCACTTCTGTGAATAATGTTTTCTTCTCATATGTAGCACACTAGGTAGTACTTCATCTTCAACATCATAGCTCCACTGTTCCCTCCGTTTTAATCGTTGTCTTGCTCACAATAGCTTAGTGCATCAAATAGGTGGTAGTCATATAAACAGATAAAAGACATGGTGAGAGAAGAACAGAGAACATTTGCGAAAACATGGGAATAGGAGACATCAGAATCAGTGCTGGAACTAGCGATCATCATGCAGTAGTGCGAGAATTAGCTGTCTGATCTTGATAAGGGACCAGTCCGAGCTTCCTTTCTTTTGACTGGTTCTTCCTTGTTCTTCATCTAGGATGTCCTTTCGGCAGTCGTCTGAGCCGGGCCTAACTTTACTGAATAGTTTCTTATGGCTACGGACCTTTTTTGTCTCAGTAAAATATTTACACGCATCGGTTTCAGTTTCAGCAAATCACATGCATATTTTTTGTTAATTACTGTGCTTTTTAATATCGTGTTTGGAACTATGTTTGGTCGAGTGACATTCTTTTTTTTCTAGAGAAGGAAGCAAGATCAGGATCCAAGCTTAATTCTAGTAGGATGCATGGTCCTAGACAAGGAGCCGACCCGGCCTGTTACACCATATTTACGCGTACCCGGAAAAGTTCTGGCCTAGACAACACCCTCCAGGAGGCGTACGCGTAATCCACATATGCATGTCCGTATGAGATTCTTGCTAAGAGTCCGAGTTGAAGGCAAAAAGCTAGTGGCGTAGTGTACCTGTTGCCAGTTCTACGTGTCAGGTTAGTAGAGACTTGTTAGTTTCCGTGTGGTGCTAGGAATCTGTACATGTCCGTGTAGGTTTACTTCTACTACTCGGTTAGGCTTACTTCTTGGTTTCTGTATAAATGCGTGCACAAAGTGGAATGGTTGCCTATGACCTCTCCGGTCTTCCTCTAAAGAAACTCACCTACTACTACGAGGAAACACTAGAGGATGATGATGATGATGATGATGGAGAGGACGAGGACGACGATGATGACGAAGGACTAGAGGATGACGATGACGACGACGATGATGACAGCTATTACTATTCATACCAGATCCAATATGCCAAGGCGGACATGGTTTACCAACTCGAGACATTTCTTGACAGCCCGGCAGCCCTCCACGTGGAGGAACACTACTTCGGGATTGGGGGACATACTGTTTCAACATAACCACCCTGCCATCCTTCAAGGCTCTCCGTGTGTTACACATCACCAATTGTAGTGACTACTGCAGCCCGCCAGACACGGTCATCGTCTTTCCACGGCTCACGGAACTGCGGCTACACCAATGCCACGTCTCACGCGAGATACTACAGGCCATAATAGAAGCCTCGCCGTTGCTCACCACCCTGCAACTCGATGGAGGGTCTTTCTTTTGGTACCCTCAATCACAACATTCTATCTCTCTCCCCAAGGTCACTACCCTCCTCCTACAGAATTTTGACTATGTCGGCCATCGTGGGCAAGTAAACTTGTAGTTGGATGCTCCAAATCTAAGATGCTTCACATACGAAGGACACGTCCCATCACTCTCGCTCAAGTCTCCTGCGCCGCACCTGACACGAGCCAAACTGTGCTTCGACGTTTCAGATGTTCATAGGAACAACCAAAGAAAAGATGTGGTGCACCACATCTTTTGGCAATTTGTGTCCAATTTCTGCAGTGCAAAGATGTTTATGCTGAGCTTCGAACCATCGGACCATTATGCACCTGGTGATGTCTGAATTACAATACACCTAGTTTGGATCTTGATACATGGTAGACTTGTTCAAAGCGAGAGAAAGGAAATGGTGAAGCATGCCATCTCTTCTAGAATTTCGTATACGTACAGCTTTGAACACATCAAAGGCCGATGTTAAAGCTCAAATTTGAATACATCATGCATGCTTAGGACTTCTCCAAGTTATCCGTCCTCAGGATCATGGCACCAGCTCAGATTTCTAACACTTTATGAGTTGATTTAGGGGTGTGAAGAACAATTAATTGCAGTTGTTGACTGGAAGTGTGTTCCGTGTTAAAACACCAATTGGGTGGATGCAGCAAGGCAAGGTAAAGAAGGGCAATGTGGCGAGAAGAACAAATATAGTGGCGAGGTATTAGGGATATTAAAACTGGGACAAGAGAGAGCTCTCTCACGCAATTAGCCTTTCAGACCGTCCGATCTCTGTACTTGCTGTTTCTAACCGTCAAATCTTCCATCTGTTCCGAACTGGGCCGGATGTCCCTAGGGGACGCTACTCTGCAGGTAAAATCGACCCAGTGTGGTTAGATTTGGGCCTCAGTATCCCTAAGCCCAAACTGGTATAGCATCGTTCAATCGTGCATGTTCCACCTCTTCTCGTTATCACTCTCACCTCCTCCCAAACTGTCGACGCGTCTGCTTTCAAGAAGAAAACTATCGACGCGTCTTCCGCAAGGTCGGGATCTCCACCGTCATTTCCTACCCCTAGTGATGACGCTCTTTATTCCCTCCGATGGATCAAGGCCCAAATCTTCTGTGCTCTCCGGATAGGGGGAGGACCTTTGCCCTCACACGGTATGTATGCCATGGCGCACGGCGGAGGGGCTGCTTGCCCTAGATGGATTTGATGTGGCCGGATGAAATGCTGGTTATGAAGATCATCATCACCATCGAGTCCGCACACTTCGCCGTCTTAAATCTCGGCGACCTGGGACTCCTCCAGTTGAAAGACGTAAGACCCTGTCAGCCTGTATGTTCCTGGGGTATATTTGATTACAAATGTCTTTCCGGTTTGTGTGTAGGATTTGGCTGGTAGCCGATGTTCTGATGTGAGTTCATGGCTGGTTGGTAGGGTTATGTGTTCTTGATTTCCATGCAATCAGTCGAAACTACTCTGGATTTTGATGATATGGAGCTGAACTAATTTACGTTGATGCAAACGCATCAACGAGAAGTCGGTGAAAAGTTACAACGGACCTCAACAAGCTGCTGGAGTTCGAAATGTATAGCTGTATTTTTTTTCCAATCTAAAGGTATAGCTATCAATATCCGTCTGTGTTACAACTTGATATTATTCCACACGATGAAGAAAATTATGTTCTTTAAACGATCATAGTATAACCATTCATTCATTCGTATGTACAAAAGGGAAAATCAAGGTCACAATGCTAGATATTTTTGTCTCATGATGACGATGGATAATTATAGTTGAGCTGCTTATAGTTTTTTATTTCTTTCCAATGCATGTTTAATTCTGAAGTTAAAGTTACCAATGCTCAAAAGAAACTTATCCGACAACAATTGTCTTATTCTACTCAGGGAAGAGGGTAAAATCCAAAATTCTAAAGATGTGTGAGCTATAATCCTTTTTCTTGAAGACCTTGCTAAATGAGTTGCGCCATGCCCACGCGTGCCCTCGTCTGGAACAAAGCCATGTTCCTCACCGGATCCCCATCACCATCCGCGCTGATGCTGCCAATTGCTAGGCTCCTCGCCTGTCAGAAGGTCGTCAAGAGTTTCAAGACATGACCTGTGAGTCCGTTGATCTTGATATTCCCTTCTACAAGTTCAACATCGCCTAGCTTGAAGCAAAATTCGATGCAACATTTGCCCCGGCCTGTATGAATGATTTAGTTGTTACTTTAGTCGTGGGAAAGTTTGAATATAGTACCGTTGGTATTGGTGGCTTTTGATGGAACTGGGAAGCTTGTTTCTTGTTTTATTTTCTCCCTTCTTGCTGTATTTTTGAACTTTACTTCACTTAAAGATCAAACGACCTCACAGTATGTTATAAAGCTTTTGAATTCTAAACACTATGTGTCAATGCATCGTAAGTTACAACAGAATTTGAAATTGATTATCATTTGATTGATTTAACTATCATTTTAGCTGTGAGAGATTCAGTGAATTATAGTATTGTTGGGATTAGCAACTTTGCAACAAATATTACTTGCCATATCGTGTATGTACAACTTCACATTGTTACTTACGTCAAATATAACAACTTCTCAAATACATTTAGAATATATTATCATATATTCATAATATTCTATAATTCTAATGGACGGGCGCGGCAACGCTCGTTGCTGCGCCTAAGTGATCTAGTGAGAGAGGAAGAGAAGGACAACGGATTTGACTACCGAGGTGAGGAGAACTAAAAAGAAAACATCACATCCCTGCTCGGCTGAGTCTAAAATGTGCGTGTTAACCGAACAATAAGCTTGGAATGAAATTTTGAGGTTTTTCTGTTCTTTAATTATAGATTATGTTTTGCATTTATTTCACAAGTAATTCTAGTAGGAGATATAATTAGCACGCACAGAAAATTGTCTTAGGGCATATACAACGCGGTGACGTAGCCTTTCCTTATGCTTGTCACGTTGGATTTTTTGCTTAGTTAGAGGAGAGACAAACAAGAAAGAGAAGGTTGTCTTCCCTTAGTTAAGGGATGATCTCTTAAAAATAAGAGAAGACTATTTTCTCCATTATGCCATAAGTCTTCCCTTAGCGAACCAATTTATTAATAAAAATAGTTAATTTTCATTAATTGTTAGAGATAACTATTGGATCCGCAGCATAGAAAACAAAAAATTTCCTACGATGTGAACTACACGCCAAGATCTATCTACTAGGTACAAAGCAACGGGTGAACATACATCCAACGAGAACTTACCCTCGAAGACATCGAGTTTTGTCAACGAGTAGGAACTCGTGGTTGATGTAGTCGTACACTTGCCGATCTCAAGATCGTGAGGAAGTCCAGCAGGTCCGGCTCTAGCACGTCCATCAGATCTAGCTCCAGTAGCACCAAGTCTAGCAGCGCAAAGCAGCGGTGCATCCGTGGTCGCACACACGTCCGGTACCCCGACAACCTCCGTCCCTCGCTCCAGCAAATCAGCGGAAGCAGCAACTCCTTTCCAGATAAAGCCACCGGGAACATGTATCTCGCTAATCCGAGACCATGGGGAAATAATACTAGAGGGGGAGAGAGATCCTTCACAAGGAGGTGTGTGTGAGAAGTGAGGAGAGGGTGGCCTTTTATAGGAGGAGGGGGGTGCCCCTCCTTCATGGCCGGCGCATGGAGGAGGTGCCTCTTCACCTCCTCCATTCATGTGGTGGTAACCCCTCCACATTAAAATGCCTCTTCATATTCCCTTTTAAAGTCTCCACTTTAAATGCATTAAATTTCTCCAAATTTAATACTCTCTTATTTAATAAAAATCTTTTATTATTTTTATTCAGAATTTTTTTAATTACTTTAATTAACAAAAATTCACATAAAACCCCCTGCAACATTTCAATATTACATGCAGAACCAATTTCAGCAATTTCACCCGAAACAGTTTCGGTGTCTATTGAAATAATTCCAGCGCTTTCTTAAATCTTTATCTGAAACATATTTGCTCCAAATGGTGTCGGTATCCCTTAAGTGTGTCACCCTATGGTTCGCGAATAATGCAGACATGATCGAGACCCCTCTCCGATCAATAATCAGCAGCGGGACCTGGAGATCCATACTGACTCCTACACATTCAACGGTGACTTATGTGATCGTGAGAACCTTTAATGCTAGTAACTAAATCCCTTTGTCTCGCGATATATTACATGTCCGAGATTCGATCATCGGTATCTCCATACCTAGTTTGATCTCGTTTCCGACATGCACTCTTTTCTCGTTCCCGTGATATAACATTCTAGTGATCACATCACTTGCTTGCAAGCTATCTTAATGTGATATCACCGAGAGGGCCCAGAGTATATCTATCCGTCATCGGGATTGACAAATTCCACTATTGATACATGAGCCTCAACATAACACCTTCGTAGTACTGAACCCATCTTTATAGTCACCCTGTTACGGTGTGATGTTTGATGTTATCAAGATACTCTTCCGGTGTTAGCAATTAACATGATCTCATGGTCTAAGGATAAAGATTACTTCGTATGATGTTATAGCAATATAAACATAATGACTTTGATCGTAATGCTATACTTTGGATGAATGTTCATCACATCATTCCACCAATGTTGTGACCTCGTTATTAACAACATCCAATGTCCATGATCAGGAAACCTTGATCATCTTGTTAATCAACGAGCTAGTCTATAAGAGAGGCATAACTAGGAACCTTTTATTTGTTTATTAAACACACATGTATTGATGTTTCCGATCAATACAATTATAGCATGTAAAATAAACATTTATCATAAACATGGAATAAGATAATAACCACTTTATTATTGCCTCTCGGGCATATCTTAGTCTCCCACTTGCACTAGAGTCAATAATCTAGTTTAAAAACTTTGCGTATTGAACACCTATGGCTTTCTGGTGTTGCATATACGCTATTGCTAGTGGTTAACATAATCTATGGATCTGACAGTTTCAGGTCCGTGTGTATTTGCATGTCTTTGCGTCTCTACGCATCACTCATTCTCAAATGAGATGGCATTATATAAATTTGGTCCTTTGGTGAGACCTTTAGTTCGTTCCGATTAAAATATGTTGATATTATTGTCACACAATATATCTTCATAGTATTAGCCCACTTTGAACCACACCTAGTTTGATAACAAACTACTTAACACAAATGCCCTTCTATGTTGCTACTATAGTAGTCATATACTTAGCCTTTTGTTGTAGTATCCGTCACAATGTCTCAACTTTGGAACTCATCCAAATCCATCATGGAACATCCTTTCCATTACATTGTGCCACCCATAGTCTAAATTGAGATAAATTTAATTTGTGTCTTGTGACAAAACTAGTATCAGTGTAACACTTTACAATGAACTACCTTTAACTATTTGTCACTTATACATTATATATTCTTAGTTCTTCCAAAGCTCATAAGAATATCTTTACTATCGTCCAATGATCATCTCATGAATCATTCTGGTATGTGCTCATAACATTTAGAGCATAGGACATTCTGGATATATACATATCATGATATAATCGATCAAAATCTTCATGTGATTTTACTCACCAAGTGTTGAAACACTTGAATTTTGATACAATCATTTGCATGCAGCAAGAACCTTTCTTGTCGTTTCCATATTGAACTCTTTCAATATCTCATATATGTATGTCTGGCACGACCATATTAGCGCCTTAATCTATCCATATAGATATTGATGCCTAATATTCCGGTTTTGCCCAAGTCTTTCATCGAAATCTTATTTTAATGAAATTCTTAACTTGTGTCAATACAAGATACATCATTTCCAATCAACATTATGTCCTCTACATAATGTATTAGAAATATGTCTCAGCGCTCCTACTTAATTTCTTGCAAATGCAAGCATCTTCATCATCTCCGATGAATTTAAACTCTTTTAACAGTTTCATCATGGTGAAGATTCCAACTCCGTTATGCTTACTTCAACTATTAAAGTTTGCATGCCCTTTTAGCACCCTTTGAATTAACAAAACCCTTTGGACCGTGTCATGTACACGTCCTAGGTAACCGTTCTATTAGAAGAATATTTTTTTGTTTATTCAATTACCATATACCAAATTATATCTAGTGGTTGCTACATTAATCCGTCAAGACTAAATATCGCTATGAAAGATCAAATCTTGTCATAGTCAACTCCTTGAACATTGTCGTAAACTTTTTTCCGACATGTCGACTATTTTATAGATGTTAAACATCCATGTATTATTTCTTTATAGATCCAAACACGACCGATATGCTTCACGCCTTTCCGGAGGGTCTTCCAAGTTCAGAAACTTGATTTCTTGTGTATGGATACTATCACGGATTCTATGACTTCTAGTCATTTTATGGAGTCAGGGCCCATCATCGCTTCTTTGCATGTAGTCGGTTCATCATTGTCAAAACAATAACGACTTGCTTATCAAATCTTACTATTTGATTCTTACCGACCCACACGGTTCTATAGGAACTCTAATCTCCGAGATCACACCTTTTGTAATCACGGGAGCCATGAGCATTGTGGCCGCCACCGGGACACTTTCCGGCGCTACGCTATTTAGCACATATAGCTAAGGTTCAACAACCTTATCAAAGTTCTATTGTCTTCCCACTTAACTTTTCGCGCAAAATTCCTTCTCAAGAAACTTGACGTTCCAAGTAACAAACTCTTTTGTCCTCAGTGTTATGGAGAAATTCCCAACAAATTCTTTGGGATAACCTACAAAGACGTGCTTATCCGACTTTGGTTGTAAACATTTTACTTATGCATAGCATACCAAAATTTAAGAAAAGACAATTCGGGTTTTATCCCAAACCATAACTCATATGGTGTCATTTCAATGGATCATGATGGTGCTCTTTTAAGTGTAAAAGCGGTAGTCTCTAAAGCTTCAATCCTTAAAACATAATGACAGTTTTATAAATGACACATTTGATCTTACCATGTCAAACATGGTTTGATTTCATCTCTCGAACATACCATACTACTATGGTTTATCGAGAAATCCAAATTCATGGAACAATTCCTCAAATCTTAGGTGTTTTGCTAAACATGTAACTCAAATATCTTCCTTTATGATCGAATCATAAACTCTTTATTTTCTTCTTACAATGATTTTCCACTTCATCTTGAAAGTCTTTGAACAACTTTCAAATGTTTCATACTTCTTCCTTATTAAGTAAATATACAGATATATTCACTCAAATTTTCGAAGAAAGCATATGAAGCAAAAAAGATCCATCGCATATGGCTACACATAATGGACTATGCACATCAGCATGCGAAATTTCCAATAAGCTAGTCATCCGTTCCTCTCTGGCCTATGGACGGAGTTTTAATTATCTCGAGGAAAGTCTCACATGCGTCAATTGATCAAAATCAAAGACTCAAAAAATCCATCAACATGGAGTTTCTTCATGTTTTCTTTCCAATATAATTTAAACAGCGATGTCACTTCATAAGTGATCTTTCAATCATTTGTCTTGCGACATTTTAGCAATAGTGTTTATGGATGTGATTTCTCCCACTAGACTTGTAAAAGTTCATCCATCCTTTATGGAATACGGTAATTATTTGAACAACCATTGTTCTCGTAATACCGGAACAAAATAACAATTATTAAAACAAATCTTGAAGGCTAGGTTTGACGAGAACGAAAAAGCACAATAACACTATTTGTTTTCGATGATCATCATCACTTATTCTCTTGCTAGTTACTTAGGCCATTGCAGTTCATGAATTGCGTTGTCCTGTATGACACTTCATACCAACCAATTCGGTATCCAATACCGATATCCAATACCTAAGAACCAAATTGTTTAATAAGCAAGGAATACAGCCATAACATGTATATCTTCTATATACCCAAGTTGGACATCTCCAACCTTTTATTTTCTGCCAAATATTTTATAGATTCTCTTTCAGCAATTCCTTTTCTTTTAAAAGAATCTTTCAACATCAATAGTGGTGTCATCAACATGACACATGGTACAAAGCTTGTATATAGTCAAATACTAATACCTTTGGACTTGCACTTTGAAGTGGATCACCATCATCAAATGTTTGGCATTCTTTCAAAAATCCATTCTTTAGTAATCTGTTAGTGTAGTAAACATTTTACTTACATCTCCTATTCATCCTTATCATGACAACTTTCATGATCAAGCTACTATAGCCTATAAGGAAGAATCGCGAGTATAATATCAGTTCCCAAAACCTTTTTGGTAGATTCAGATGCCTAGCATCTCCAACCTTCACAAATTCTCATACAATATGAGAACATGTATTTTGCTAAATTATACTCTATCATTATGCAACCAAAAACATTATTTCAGATATCACAATATCTTTCACACATGATGGTTTCTGAAACAATTTTCAGCTCCAATATAACCTTGATATTAAAACAACTTTTGAATATCAATAATCATGGAGGCAAACATGATACTTTAGATACTAACATTGGAATTCTTACTCTTGATTCAATACAACTTATTAAACTTCATGGAGTAAATAGATTTTGCTGAAAGTTTGCAATAGGACTTATAAACTTTAAATTGACATTCAAAACAATACGATACCAGTTCGTAAAGTAAATATCCAGAATTCTATAGTTCTATTATCTCAAATAAAAACTAAGCATAAGGTAGAAAACGAATGCCAATGACTACAACAAACTATGTAAATTCACTTTGATTTAATTTATGACAAATTTGGTTCGACTAATCCAAATTAGAAATGAACTCCCCCTCAAAAACGACATCCCTCGTGACTTTTTGGTGATTACATGAACCAAATCCACTACACCAAGTCCGATCATCACGTGAGTTGATGTAGCTTCAAAGGCGAGCATCTATATGGGAATCATATCAACTATATGACTCATGCTTAACCTTTCGGTCTGTGTTCCGAGGCCATGTCTGTACATGCTAGGCTCGCCAAGTAAGAACCTTAGTATTCGCGTGTGTAGAACTGTCTTACACCCGTTCCTATGAAAGCGTAGATTCGAGTACACCCGATCATCACGTGATGTCTCGAAACACAATCCACAGAACGGTGTATACTTAAGGAAAAACACATTTTTATCTTGATATCTAAATGAGGGATCATCTTACAATGCTACCAAATGCGCCAAACTAGCAGCATAAGATGCTAACATCTAATGTGTAAAGTGAGATGATATGGTCCATGCATTTGATCTCTGTCACTTGCATCGTGGTATGATCTCTATCATTCCTTTGTGTGTAAGGCCAAGGTCTATGGAACTTACACATTGAGTGTGTTGTAAGAGTATCTATCATACATCTATTTACAATAATACCATATCAAGACACTAGCCCAGCAACGATCTAAACTAGACGCCTCTAATTTATCAATTGCAAGTTTTACGTGGCTTAGGGCTTTTGGAGATAGAACCATTCTTACCTATGAACATGAACCACAAGGAGGATAACCAAGTTATTAGCAACTCGTTGTAAATCAGATATTGACTATAGTAGGAGAGACAGACACCTGCCAGCTAGTTATGCAAAACAAGTTGCATATCAGTCGTGGAACCGGTCTCATGTACGATGACATCTAAGGTTGGTCCGGGCCGCTTCATCCCACTATGCCACCAATATCCAAAATACATAGAAGATGCAATAACATGATCATCATCGCCCATATATAAACATATGTGTACTACCCGTGCAAAGCACCTATGCATAGATCAGGCTCTGATACCACTGTTGGGTCCGCAACATAGAAAACAAAAATGTTCCTACGATGTGAACTACACACCAAGATCTATCTACTAGGTACAAAGCAACGGGTGGACATACATCCAACGAGAACTTACTCTCAAAGACAACGAGTTTTGTTAACGAGTAGGAACTCGTGTTGATGTAGTCGTACACTTGCCGATCTCAAGATCACGAGGAAGTCCAGCAGGTCCGGCTCCAGCACGTCCATCAGATCCAGCTCCAGCAGCACCAAGTCCAGCACCGCAAAGCAGCGGTGCATCCGTGATCGCACACACGTCCGGTACCCCGAAAACCTCCGTCCCTCGCTCCAGCAAAGCAGCGGAAGTAGCAACTCCTTTCCAGATAAAGCCACCGGAAACATGTATCTCGCTAATCCGAGAACATGGGGGAATAATACTAGAGGGGGAGAGAGATCCTTCACAAAGAGGTGTGTGTGAGAAGTGAGGAGAGGGTGGCATTTTATAGGAGGAGGGGGGGTGCCCCTCCTTCATGGCCGGCACATGGAGGAGGTGCCTCTTCACCTCCTCCATTCATGTGGTGGTAACCCCTCCACATTAAAATGCCTCTTCACATTTCCTTTTAAAGTTTCCACTTTAAATGCATTAAATTTCTCCATTTTAATGCTCTCTCATTTAATAAAACTCTTTTATTATTTTTATTCAGAATTTTGTTAATTACTTTAATTAACAATTCACATAAAACCCCCTGAAACATTTCAATATTACATGCAGAACCAATTTCAGCAATTTCACCCGAAACAGTTTCGGTCTCTATTGAAATAATTCCAGCGCTTTCTTAAATCTTTATCTGAAACATATTAACTCCAAATGGTGTCGGTATCCCTTAAGTGTGTCACCCTACGGTTCGCGAATAATGCAGACATGATCGAGACCCCTCTCCGATCAATAATCAGAAGCGGGACCTGGAGATCCATATTGACTCCTACACATTCAACGATGACTTTTGTGATCGTGAGAACCTTTAACGCTAGTAACTAAATCCCTTTGTCTCGCAATATATTACATGTCCGAGATTCGATCATCGGTATCTCCATACCTAGTTTGATCTCGTTTCCGACATGCACTCTTTTCTCGTTCCCGTGATATAACATTCTAGTGATCACATCACTTGCTTGCAAGCTATCTTAATGTGATATCACCGAGAGGGCCCAGAGTATATCTATCCGTCATCGGGATTGACAAATTCCACTCTTGATCCATGAGCCTCAACATAACACCTTCGTAGCACTGAACCCATCTTTATAGTCACCCTGTTACGGTGTGACGTTTGATGTTATCAAGATACTCTTCCGGTGTTAGCAATTAACATGATCTCATGGTCTAAGGATAAAGATTACTTCGTATGATGTTATAGCAATATAAACATAATGACTTTGATCGTAATGCTATACTTCGGATGAATGTTCATCACATCATTCCACCAATGTTGTGACCTCGTTATTAACAACATCCAATGTCCATGATCAGGAAACCTTGATCATCTTGTTAATCAACGAGCTAGTCTATAAGAGAGGCATAACTAGAAACCTTTTATTTGTTTATTAAACACACATGTATTGACGTTTCTGATCAATACAATTATAGCATGTAAAATAAACATTTATCATAAACATGGAATAAGATAATAACCACTTTATTATTGCCTCTCGGGCATATTCCCTTCAATAACAATAAGAGATAATGCACTGTACAAGTCATATATTGTGTCTTATCCAAATAATGTGAAGAACTAAGAGAAGACATGCCTTCCCTAGTATTGTACATGCCCTTATATATCGTATCAAAACAACAAAACCTAACCCCTCAGACACTACAGCCTGCCCTTCCTTCCTTCCTTCTTTTGTCTCCTATATATGTCACACTTTAGTGCTAAATTTTGTCACAAATGTTGCATCATTCTTTCAATTATCTGGTTGGTCGCTACTTATATGATATGGTGTATGTTGTCAAAACGTGCATGATAGCTATAAAGTAAGGATTGCAATACCACCAACCTCTAGATGTGCATATACTGCCTTTTCTACATATACCACGGGAACCTTCACTTGCTTGAATAGCGCACTTCTTGGATGCACCATATTGCGGCTTCATCTTCAAAAAGATGACTCGATCGTCCCCTCCATTATAACATGTTGGTTGCACTAGCTTAATGTACTCTCTCCGTTTAAAATATAAGATGTTTTAGCTCTATGAAACTAATGTATCTAGATCCCTTATAGTATGTCGGTTCATAGAGGTTAGAGATGAACCTACACACTAAAACGGGTCTAGATTCATTAGATTCACAAAATTAAAATATCTTATATTTTAAAAGAGAGGGAGTAGATGCCAGTAACATAACCAGATCAAAGAAAAGGCGAGAGAAAAACATACCCCCTCCGATCCATATTAAGTGTCGTTGAATTGGATTTATGGCCCGTCGATGAGGGTGTTCCAAGAGTTCGATGGAACAGGGCCCCTGGATTTTTGAGGCCCCCAAATATCTACAACCCACTAGTCGATTGTTTGCTCGCGAGGCCCAGCCCAGGTATTTGATACGAGAATTGTTTGCTCCCGATCGGGATCGATCCATCCGGCTGACGTACGGCGCTGTTTCCGTGGTTATGATCGACGCGAGTCACGCCGCATGCGACGCCGGCCAGAAGTTCCAGTTCCGTCCAGGTCGATCTCTCATCTCTTATCGCTCGCATTGTGCCGGCCGGCCGGCGTGCCTTTTCCGACTTGTCAGGCTTGGAGCCTAGACGTTAGACTTGGAGCCGTGGAGCCGTGGAGCCGTACAGCTAGTAATTGTGAAGTCTGGCGATCGATCTAAGTCCTGCAATGATCAATCTGATTGACTCCATCGTCAGCAAGGACAGCTAGTACGTTCACAGCCTGATCCTTTCTCTTTCTCAAGTCTCAAAGTGAAATAATTTCGTTCATTTTTAAACTTATTTGTAAAAGAAGACAAATCATGAGGAAAATAAATTGGGCGGTGAAAAGAAGAAGAAAAGACAAATATTGGAAGCATCTGCCTAGTCTCAAAATGATGCTCTAGATAGATTCATCGTGAAAGAGGTTCGATTTTTTTTTTGAAAATCAAACTCCAATTGCTAATATTGATGATGGTTGTGGTGATGATACAATAGAAGTTGAGACTCACACTTCAATAGAACATTTTGTTTCAAAAAATATGATTGAATATTTTATTTCAAAAAATACCAGACAGATGATGCTTTTTGGTAGAACATGAGGTTCGTTTACTACTTTAGTGTTATATTTACTCTTTTATGGTATATTTCTTAGCATTGTAGTATGAAATAGCACATTCTGAAGTTATATAATTATTGAATATATGATTTTGTTTTACTAGTTATTGAGTTTGAACAAAATAAAAGCCCTATTTTGTAAGCCGCACCGGGGCCCCCAAATTCTGGAGACGGGGCTGTTTAGACATATTTTAGTACTAGTTACATCTAATTCAAAGACAACTAATATGTATCAGAGGGAGTAAGAGATATGAGTACACTTGGAAATGCGAGACATCAGAAACACCGGTATGTGGCAGAGGGTGAGAATTAGCACCTCGTTTTTTGTCAGAGACGAAAGAGGCATGGTACAAATAGAATAAAGGAAAAAACAAGGATGGATTTTTCTATTTCACTCGGTGTCACTTGGGCCACAAATTCTGAGAACCTGAAATAGTGATACTAGCCCTTCCTTGGGCTCCTTTTAGCAAATTGGGGTCAAAGCTAGGACAAAGCTAGGAAAAAATATCAGTGGAATCATACCTATATTTTCTCAATTAAAATGGGGTCATTCTATAAAAATAAGCATTAATTAATTCTAGTTAGTGAAGATTTTCTAGTTTTCATTGGGGTCAGTTGACCCCAATCCTCTCAAGGCAGCTCCGTCCCTGCGACCAAGTGTCCTATTCAGACTAAATCAACTAATTTAGTACCGCCTAGCTTGTATTCATATCAGCTAATCACCATTTACATATTTTCTTAGAGCATCTCTAGCGGATACAAAGTATTCAATCCCACAAAAAGGCAAACTTTTGTAGTTTTGGTTAAAAAAATGACCTTTCCAGATACCACAAAAGTGGTCAAAACCGTAATTTTTTTTACAGTTTATCCAGTTTTCGAGTCTGTTTTTGAGGTAAACGGCAAACCGGTCAACGCTCGACGGGGCACAAATTTTAGCAGCAACCGCTCCTGCCGCCGACAGCGCTGCCGCTTCTAAAGGTCGATTCCATGACGGGAAGTCTCGATTCCGATATCAATCATCTATTTTTGGCTAGTAGATTTGATCCTCATATCTATTTATCAGTTTCTGACCCAGAATAGCAGCAGCTCAGCGGCCGGCTGGTCGGAGCCGGAGCCGCATCAAGCAGAGGGACCGACCGCATCAGCTTGAATGCGGCAGCTAGCATCAAGCAGAGCACGCGACAGTTAGCATGAAGCAGAGCAGCAGGCATGCAAGCAGCTCGCATCAAGCACGCATGCAATCAGCTCCCGTCCGTGTCGTCCATGCGGCCGGCCGGTAGACTAGCTAGCTCCTGATCCGCGTGCGCAAGTCGTCCATGTGGCCGGCCAGTGACGGACTGTCTAGCACAGGGCAAACAGGTGGATTGGGATACGAGGAAGACGAGAATATTCGGTTTTGCGGTACTTGTATCATTATATGCGGTATTTGTTACGGGCCACCATTTTTGCCCGCAAAACCGGTTTGCGATATATCATATCCGTGTTTTGCAGTACCGCGGGATACGGTATCTGCTAGAGATGCTCTTAAATCATCACCATGCTATATTTATTATAGTGAAAAGTACATTGATAAAGAGAGATATAAGAAGCTTCCGGAGATTACATAATAATAATAAAATGGAAGTGTTGTGCACACGATCCCTTCTGTACGAAACTGTGCACGACGATGTATCCGGTGGTTATCATCCACATAACGCACAAGATGTGTCGTGTATATAGCATCTTCCATAATAAAATCTTAAAGAAACGAGCAAATCTACAAGGTCTACATACTCTTTATCTCCCATTACGCAATCTTATACTTTGTAGGGCAGCCGAAAAAACTAACATAGATACCAAACCTTAGATATGTAAATACCAACGAGAGTTCTACTATAATTTTAGTTTGAGCCATAATGCGAAGTCTACATGCACATGCGCAATCATTAACATAATCAACTAACATCGACAAGAGTAACAACACTAGTATTTGAGGGAAAAAGAACCAAACAATCGTTGATGTTGATGGGAGCCAAGAGTACGAATCATCATTATTAAAGACGTACTCGTTGGGACAAATATTGTAAGGACAATCTTCCTCACGATAATAATGAGAAAAAATATATCCAAAATCAATCTGGCGAGTAAGATCTAAAGACTCGTACCTAGAGAACTTCAATCTTTCAACACCACCATTAACATCGGGAAAGAGA
Organism: Avena eriantha; assembly: GCA_910589775.1. Lineage (NCBI taxonomy): Eukaryota > Viridiplantae > Streptophyta > Magnoliopsida > Poales > Poaceae > Avena > Avena eriantha. Next base: position 332,698,820 of record OU342746.1, read on the forward strand.
TCTCGTCGTCAAATGATGGACCGAATATCACTTATTCTAGACGATGCCATATCCATGGATGCGGAGATGGCAACCAAGACCCTACCATAATCTATTAGAAACACAATTTTTTATTTAAAACTCTACTCATACACTAGGTTTCCCACCCCTCCGTATCCGGTGAGGTCGGCTAGAGGAGAGGAAATCGATATATGAAGGAGGCGGCAGCTAGGTTTTTAGAGAGAGGGCAGCGGGTGTCTGATTAGTTTTCTAAGTCAACCTTTTTTCTTATCACCATTTGCAACTTATTATTAGATCCGTCCGCTTTCATTAAAACAAGTTTATGGAACTGTAGAACTCAAATGACAAATACTCTCTTTGTCCCAAATTATTTATCATAGATTTGTCTAGATCTACATATATGTAGATGGGTTTTAGTATATAATATAGGAAAATTTTGACAAATCTAGTACGAATACAGGAGACCTGCGATTTTGAGGCGGTGGCTCTAGACCCATCCATCTAGGGGGTCGTCCTATAGCCGATGGTGCCGATTTTGTGTTTTATTTGGGATGGTGAAGGCAGCGTCTATATCTTAAAATTAGAATAAGGTTCTACCTGTCATATCCTCATCCTGGTGATGTGTCTAACACCGATGGTGGGTACGTGACGTCGCGTGTCCGACGAATCTTTTAGGATGTTTTCCTTATTTGTTGTTGATCAATCACTTTTACCTACAATTGTCATATTCGGCAAGATTATTGCTCAGGTGTGTTGGTTCTTTTGAGAATTTAGCACGGCGACTCTCTTTCTATCGAGTACGATAAACTTTGCGTGGCTCCGGTGGTAGATGAGCGATAACGACGACACTCCTTCAGCTCATGCTAGTGTCTCTAGTCGTCACTAGGTAATTCCTATTTATATATTTTATTTATATTACTTATGGACTGCGTTGATGATAATTAATAATTGAATTATTTGAAAATAAAATCTGGACAAGAAAATTATAAAAAAAAACGGCCACAGAAGAAAAAGACCATACTTGGACAGCACACAGGCCAACGACACGCGTCGCACAGGGGACCCGTCCTCCGTCCCACTCCCCGGAGGCCACCCGCTGCGTAGTTCTCCCCAAAAAGGCACTATGTAGGTCGCTTCCTTCCTGCGGCGGGCCGCCGCCGCCGTCTCCCTCGAGCCTACCTCCGGCGCGGTCCTTCTCCCGCATCCCGCATCCTGCGCCCTCTTACCGCCTCAGGTGCCGCATTCGAGCCGCCGCCTGCCTGCCGCCGCCCGCGGCCGGCGACCGTGATGTGGAGCGCATGTCGGCGGTCCTGCGAAACCTAGGTCGGTAATGTCAGTCCCCTCTTCAGATTTCCAAGTTCTAGGACTGCAGCATCGCAAAATGTTCTCTGCTAACTAATTCCTACCTCGATTGTTGCCAGACGCGGAGATGCTATTGCCGAGCTTCCTGTACCCGCGGCCGCAGCAGCTAGTAATGCACCGGGTCTTGGCCTTGCTATCGTTTTACCACTCCTAGTTCTGAACCAGGTGATGTATCTAGCAAGTAGGACCTCCGTAGCACAAGCAAATTGCAGCTTACAGTAATAGAACACTGGTAGATGTATCCATCAGGTAGAAGCTTTGTGGCACAGCCAGTAGAAGTAAATTGCAGCTGCAATGTAGTAGATGTTCTTGCCTGGTTCATGGACACACTTGACTTTCTCAGCTAGTCAACATCCACCCTTTTTGCTTTGCTCTCTTTCCGTAATCTGGTTTTCGCCGGTTAGTAATAGACTAGCCGTCTGATGGTAATAATTTGTTCCCCAAATGCTGCCATAGTTGTTGCACATGTTTCAATATCATGGGAAGAATTACAAAAAGGTTGGGATGCATGTAGCGGTGAACCAAATAGTCATCCTTAATTGCAATGACCACGCTTTCCCCATACGCGAAAGCCACGGAACTTGCTGATTTGCTTAGTTTTACAGAGCATCTGCAGGACGTTAATAAGAACCTTGAGATGCTCCTTACGGAGATTCAAGGTTTTATGTTGTGATCTCACTCACATCCTAACAAGGGCCGGCGACCACTATGTATCAACTGTCGTGGCGCTTTTTGTAGTTTCTGGTCGATTTCGATTATGGAACCAAGCTTGCGGACGATGAGCTCGGCCTCGAATAGGTCGACAAGGATCCGTACCCCCATAATTTTGCCAGCTTGCACTCACTTTGTCGAGCCGAGTTCAAGCCTCTACTCCTGCTTTATCGAGCCCATTCTATTTTCACAGGATTCAACAATGCTTTCGTGTGTTTCGAGCTTTGTCGAGCTGAGCTCGAGTCTGGTAGGAAGCTGGAGGGACAGGTTCAGGCTCGCTTAGGCTTGGTTTGAACGTTCCGGTATGGCCCTGGATCTTGGCCCATCCACGTGGTTCAACATGTCCCAGGACGCAGTCCATCTTGGCCCAAGGCCATATTGTGTTGCTAAAGTATTGGCTGGCAATTGAACATATGTATGTGGGCTAACAATAATCTGAATTATCAATCAGGAAATGTCAAATAATACATTCTAAACAGTAAAGGAACTCTTGGTCGATTTAAAATAATCCATATGGCAATCCCTCCCACCCCCTGCCCCCTTGGGTTGACATGTATGTATGAACGCGCATACGTGGCAGCAGTACATTCACATCCAGTACAGCTGGCAGCACTCCAAATTGATCACATCCTTGTTTTCATACTGGATCCTTTATTTTGATTGTTGTTTCCTCAATTGGATGGTCGAAAAATACACGCAGCCCTGGGGGCTCTATTGCACACTCCATTTGGACCTGACGGTGTTCAGGAAAAGGCAGTCGAGCCCCAAAGGCCCCCCCCCCCCCCCCCCACACACACACACACACCTCACATATCCAACCACTTCGCCGCCGCCGTTCTTCCATCGGAGCCCACAAAAGAACCATCGGTCTCCTCTGACTTCTACCAGAGATCTAGCCAGGGTAACACTTCCTTTCTTGGTAAGTCTTTGATTCAATTACTTGCAACTTCATCTTATTTCCTGCCGCAAACAGTCAGATCTACTCGCAGATCCGATCCAGTTCATGGATACTTAGTTGGAATCTTTTATGCTGTTTTACTGATCTGTGCCTAAGATTCTTTGTGCAGAAACTTGTTTCATGTGCTTGTGCGTGCTGATTTCGGTGGTTTCGTGTGACCACAAGGGAATCAAAGTGCTTCACAGCGAGGATGCCCGGTCTAGCTTTGCATAACCAGGATGCAGTGTAATTCGCTACCTGCTTTTGCTATTCTTACTGTTATGTTTGTATTATGTGTTTCTTTTGCTTTGAGATTCTCTGTATAGCTTTTCGCAAACTGCAAGGGTCTGTCAATATCTGGTAGATACGTTTGGGATTCAAATTCCATGTACTTTTGCGTCTGTAAAGGTACACTATTAATAAACCATCAGGTGATTTTACACAATGTCTTAATAACTGTGTATTGCACTAGGAAGTATGGTAGGACTGATGTCTTCAGGTTTATTTATGGTTCCATGTGAGTTTTCACGGTAAATGGCTATCTTTGGCAGTTAATGATTGTTTGCTGGAAATCTGTGTGGTACCTTGGCTAGTAATGGGAACTAGTCAAGTTGTTTTGTATGTGTAGTGGATGGGTTCCTTGTTCTTGATGTGATATGAATTCTTCCTTTTCTTTGATGCAACTGTTTGTTGTGTAGGAGCAGTGGATGTGGATTCAGTTACCCCAGGTCTGCAGAGCAGACGTGCTGTCAGCAGTCAAGAGCTCAGTTATCTCCAGATGAGGAACTTACTCGTAAGAAATGTGCAGCATTATACGTCAAACCAATTATGCTGTACAATAAAATTCAACGAAGAGCCATTGAAAATGTAAAGTTTTATTCCATAGTCTGCATGGTCTGTCTTAACTTATTTTCAGATAACAGTGACTCAGTCGAATTTTGCAGCCCCCTTCACTTCAAAGATGCCTTCGTTATAAGATAGATGCAAAACGGAAAAGAAGGTAAATTTATTAAATAAATCAAAATTGAAGTATTTCTCACTTTGTTGATGCTTCATTTCATATTTTTAGCCGAGCACCTTGAGATGGAATCTGGTGCTCTTAGTAATTTTCATGAATTAATTTCGTACTAGGCCTGAATGGTAGGTCGGTTCAACAAAGCCCTTAAGCCTTTTTAAAGAGTACAAACTTCGTAATATACCAGTAAGATGATTGAAAATTGAAACTTGTTTTTGGGCAATTACCGATCTGCGATTGTGCTAATGACTGCAGGATACAGATATCGGTATCAATTTCTGGAAGCGCAAATACTGAGTTGCCAGCACATGGTATCTTTCCTCTCCATGTTCTGTTTGCTAGAGCTACTAGTAATGATTTACTTAATGGGGTAAGCACTTATTTTAGTTCATGAAAGGTAGTAGTATGTGTCTATCAGATGGTCCTTTTTCTCATTTGTAGCTTCATATTGCAGCATTCTCCAGTGTATCGGCTCATCTGGGCTTCTCTCCTGACTTCTTTTAGTGAATCTGGAAACTGTGAGCACACTAAAGCCACATTCACCATTTCTGATTTGAAGAGTTTAGCAACCTCCCAAGCTCGCAGCCTTAACATTATCCTTGTTAGCTGTGGTACAGTGTGCACCCTATGTGATTATTTGTGGATAGCACTTCTTTGCTGCCATCAATTTGATTCTACTTTTATCTTCATTTCAAAAGGCCAACGTGGACAAAATCTTAGTGGAAACTTCCCAGGGAACCATATGGAGTATTCTTCTCCTCAAAGTAAGTTATTGTTGGCATCGTGTTGCAGACATTCAATAGTTGATACAATGTATTTGTTCATTATATTAGGGTTGATCCATTTGTTTGTCTCGAACACCAAATTGTTGACCAGACTCGATGTTAGATGCCTTTGCTCAAGCTCTGCACCGTTTTTTCCCCCTTAAGTCCATACCCAGTGCTGAAAGTTACTACACATTGTGGGGTCTGGGAAGGGAATTTATAGGCAGCCTTTCCCTTGCGTTTTAATATGCAAGGAGGCTGATTCAAACACAGTCTGTATGAATGGAAGACAATGAAATCACATCCTTTAAACCACGAACAGACCCCGGTGGTACACTTACACTGTAAACACCATTTGCTTAGCCTTCTTGGGGAAGATAAAAAATTCCATAACTTTGCTCTGAGCTTGAAAATCACTAAACATGCCATTCGTCCAGTTGTAACTAAAATATGTATTATGTTAATTGAACATCAATTGGCTATGTTTGCCTTCCTTTTAGAGTAGTTAAGGTGATCAGAGCAATAAACTATCTAAAAGATGTGTGGTTAGTTTTTGACAAGGATAGGCATGTCAGAGGCTCTCTAACTGGTTTTACATCTCAGGAATGAACAATACATTTGTGGTCATATTGATGGACTAATTCTTGTTTATCTGGTACATTTTATCAGAGCTTGGTGGCCAATGTTCCTGGGGTAAAATACCAATTGATTTACTTTGCTCATCTCTGGATGATTGTGTAACTTTAAGTGTGGGGCATACTGTGTCTTTGACTTCAGGAATAAGAATGAGCCCAGGCTTCATAAAGGTATGCTGCAAAATTATTAAAGTATGTGTTGCATATTCTGACTTTTTATCTTCGGCTTGATTCACAATCATGGGATAGATGAGCTATCATTGTTATATGATACTTGTTTCAGGAAAAGAGATCACCTTACCACATTCATTTGCACTTTGCCACCTGTTTGAGTTTTGATGGTTTGTTTTGCATATTGCTACCTGTACGTTCATTAATTGGGAGTATTTTGACTGCCTTTACTTTTATATTCAACACACAAACTGTCTGTGCTTCAGCATCTGGTGCGAATTCCAAATGCACTTTTATAAATGGTATAAATTAACACCTATTCATCATTGAAAAATTGTGATGCTTGCTAAATGGAGGGATAGGCTTGCAACTGGCACCCAATGACAGTGGAAAATTTCCCACACTGAAAAGTATACTTCACATTAACTTGTAGGTGCATGTGATAAACTCTCAAAATTAACAGCACAACAATTTGCAATTTATGAAATGTATACGTCTCTTGAACATTTCTCCTTGTTTTCATTACCAGGTTCCTCATATTTCTCTATCGTCTATGCTTTCTATATAAATTGTTTGCTGACTCTGCTTTTCTTCTTTTTGTATGTACACAGCCAACGTTTCTTGAGCATGGCACTTGCTTGACATTTTGCTCCCGAAAGGCAGATGCTACAGTAAGCTCTTCTCTGTTTGTGTAATCTAATTATTGCCGCTTCCAAATTTGTCAGTAAACATTGTTTTGAGTGTAACAACACCCCAGTTTACTGAAAGTTGCGAGTTATTTTCAGTTGCTTTGCTTAGATCCTTGACCTCTTTGTGTTACAGGGTTCATATGAACTACAAGCAACCATAGGTGCAGAAGAGGCTTGTGCAAGAGAGATGCGTGAACATCTTTATAATAGTTACTCATATGATAATGTCCCACCTTCGTTATTACCACATGCCATAAGGTAACCGATCATACATAGCTCACTCCTGAAATTTAGTGAAGCTTTGTTCCCCAATTCTATTTATTACCTGTCCTTATAGGAAATGCATGTTCTAGTCCTTAATGCTTATGCGCTTTATCCTCAAATGTGAGAATTTATTTGCCCTTTGGAGTATCATGATTCATGAGAAGGAGCTGCAAATCATTACATGATGTCCTTACGTGGTCTAGCATAGAGGCACAGCTTTACAAGATGTTGTTCTAGCTTGTGCTGCATTATCAGGAACTAGTAAAATATGCAACGTAAATAATACTAGTATAAATATAAATCCAAATATGAATTGACATTCAGCACCACCACTCACATCCGCCGCACTATTTTGGGATCCTTTGTGTTGGGACCCCGGAAAATATCAACTAGATCTAGTGTGCGACTTTCAACTGGGTAACTAAACCTTCAATCATGTGCAGAAACTTCCATCATACAGCTATTTTTTGTGTTATTGTGGGAACACGTCCGGGATGCCACCGCTGCCTTACAGCACATGGAGTATGTTGCAGCCGCAACTTCCTCCCGGTTTGCGGGCTTCCGACATCTCATGCCTTAGGTGAATGTCAAGGAGCACCACATTGGCTCTCTTGTAGCAACTATGGAAATGGGGGTGGGGAGCATAGGATTTGACGTGGAAAGTCGGTGACAAGTGAGAAGGGCCAGGCAATGCAAATGGAAAGTGAGAGGAGAGAGGGTGGGGAAAGAAACCAATGGACACTCCTAGGATGTGTTCATGTGTTGATCGGATCATTGCTTGCTGTTTATGTGGCGATTGGACAGCTTGCAAGTGTGTCAACTGGATTCTTATCTAGAGGAAGTATGCAACAAAGCGACACCCAATTCATACTTTACGCACTGAGACTGGGATTTGGTACTCGCGGGAGGGTAGGCTCTTATATAGCATTGAGCACATGCAGCCAGGCAGAAATCGGTCTATCCTGAACCTGGTTGGACCTGACCATTGGTTACAAGAGGACTAGTTACCACATGTTTGCACCTTGCTTGAGTATTCAAGTTCCATTTTTTGTCAAATACATTTCATATTTGATTTGACCAATTTTACTGCAAATATTGATTCTACAGATTAAGACCAGGCAATGTGCACTTTAACTACTGGCACCGCAAAAAGCTCCTACAAACCGAAGGTTTGTTCTCTCTTCGTCTCCCTTGTCACTGGGTTGCATCATTAATGACATTTGTCCTAGGTCCGATGTTTTTCACATTCCATTTATCTCGTTTTGCAGAGCCTAGTGACTTTTCTTTTGTACTCACGTTGTTTATGTAAGGACATATTTAGTTGTGCACTTATGTTGGTTGGGCAAAAAGCAGGCGCTTATAGATGGTGAATAGCATGAACTAGGAAGATATAACAGCAGGGAGGAAAAACAAGGAATGCAAAGAGATGGGTAGAGAGAATATATTTGTATTTTCTTTCCTAGCTTAAAAGAGCTTCACTTCAGCCAAATGCTAAGAGATTATGACTCTATCATAAGTCCTAACTTGACAGACCTGACTTCAGTATCATGAATTTATTTAATCCCACTAATTGCATGTGATATTTAGAAACCGCCTTTGCCAGCGCAAACTCCACATTAACGCAAACTGAAGGAGCGCCAGCATTGTGGTAACCTTGCTATATTTTTCTTATTGTACCAAATTATTGTGACATGATAATATATTCGAAGAAACTGCAAGACGAGATAGCTTACTTTATTTTCCATTGTGTACATATTTGTGTGTATTGGACTATTGGTACACAAAAAAGTAAACTATGAATTTATGCTGTTACTTTTTTTTTTTTGCAAATGGTCCTGGAGTTAAAGTTGTCATTTCATTGCTATAGTGATTTTGTTGCGTGCCTGTGCCTATATGTTTTTGAAACTAAAGAAAAATGTCATAGATTTTTCCCCTGAGTCATCTCTAGTTTATTGTCCATCTTTCTAACATTAAGCTAGATCTGCATTGTCATATGTTGCTACTTTCTTTGACTGCTGTTCATGGTCAAGATCTTGAGTTCCATTTCCTGTTCTACTTCTCTTTTTTCGCGAGAAATTACCTGTTTTACTTCAGTTATGCATCACTATAACGGATATATTTTAGCCTAGATAGTTTTTTTATTCTTCTTCGCTATCATGGGTTCCTATTTCTTATTTATATGTTTATTCCTTTTTACAGTTACGGAAGATTTTTCTTGCTCCATTTGCTTGGTACGGTGTGGAAGTTTCAAGGTAAAATGTGAAGCAAAATGCCTTTTCTTTTATCTCATCATATGATTCTCGTTGCTGCTAAACGATGGTTCTAAAGATCATCTCTGACCAACATTGATATTTATCTTTTCTAGTGATGAAACTCAGCTTTGGTTTTCTTTCTCCACAGTTCCACTAAACCTTTTTTTCTTAAAGCCAATAGCCTTCTGTTTTTGTTTACTCGAGCCATATCTCATATGGTGATTCTTTTTGTTGGTACTATAGGGTCTGGAATATCATTTAACGTCATCGCATGAGCTATTCCACTTTGACTTCGGGGTTTGTTATCCTCTGATATCTCCATTGCAAATTCTTTATTCAATCACACATATTTGATAATTAGTCATATTTTCTTGTCGACACAGGTATATGTAGACCGCCAAGTTGTTAATATTAGACTGAAGGTTAATAACAGGAGAGCGGAGGTAAATTGTGCTTAAGGATGCTGAACGTACTCTACCAGTGTTTCAAGTAACGTGTCTATGGATATTAGAATGATGCAATCTCAGTGTTGGTCCTTGCACCTAGATAGGAGGAATCCTGCCTGACATGATCTCAGCTGCATTTTCGTCAAAATACTGCTTTAAATTGGGAAAGCTAATTCTCTGTTCATTTCCAGCTTCTAAGTACTGCAGGAGAAGGAGATAAACGAAGCAAGAAAGATTTTTTCTACCGGTGCACTCATACTCCTTACTTTTAACAATGCTAAATTTTCTGCTCAATTTTCCTAACTGTGTTCCATCAGATCAAGGTCCAAGAAGAGGTTTAGAAGATTAGAAACATCAATCGAAAAGACCAAGCATGTACATCCACATATCAGAGATATTGTGGAATCAAGATCACCAGGAAATATGGGCCATGTATATTCACATACTACAGAATCAGGATCATCCAAAGATGCCCATAAAGGGTCTGAGGTGCACTATGTCCCAAACGAAACTGGTACATTTCACATCTTATGGGCTCTTGGCATATTAAACAAACTACGTTCAATTGAAAACACCATAGTATCTCTGATCCTCAGTTTGCCATCGTATGTTCACAGGATCCTCAGTTTGCCACCAATAAAATATGTCTTTCAGTGGCACCCACTTCTTAAACTTTACCCTTATTTGCCGCTGTCGTCAGCCCCGTTGACACCAACTCCCCAAAATATGCATTTTTCTTGCTGAAATACCTATCTCGCCCTCGAGAGTCCTGTCAGATTACAGACTCAAATGTGATTTCCTAGCATACAGTGCATAAAATGTTACTCCCTCCGATCAATAATAAGTGTCGGTGATTTAGTACAACTTTGTACAGTGATACTTATTATGGATCGGAGGGAGTAGTAAAGTTTATTATGCACAACGTTTGGGTCCGTAATCTGACAGGAGTCTCCTGATGTTGAAGTACTGAACTTTCTACCGATGTTACCTGAAATTTTCAGGGATTTTCCTGATGTTGCCTATATTCTCAGGGATTTCTGTGCCACAAGCTTTAATTGATTCTCATCCCGCACCACACGTTAGCAATCATTCAACACCACCAGTGCTAGAGTTTGCGAAGTCCAGGAAGCTCTCCGTCGACCGAGCTGACCCCAGAAAGTAGTCCATTCTGTTTATGTTCTTGATATCCTGTTACTTTCCATTTAATTGTTTCTTGAGGCTCTTCCGATATAAATTGTTCAACTAATTTGTTGTTTGTTTGTGCTTATATCATCTGGCAGTCGTCTACTGCTGCAAAAACACGAGTTCTTCCATTCTCAGAAGGCGCAGGTGATTACAATCATGCAACACTCAGCTATCTTTTGTGTATGCAGTTTAGCATTCGTGTGTATGCTTGTCGCAAATCAGGCTTTCGCTTCTGTGGTCACATGTACCTATTGAAACACACATGTATATCTGTAACATAATGCCTGCAGATATGGAGGATATTTAAACATTATATTTTCACTTCATTTGATAACTGCGTCATGCTGTTTTAGGTGTATATTACTTATGGGGAAAGTTGAATCTTTGTTTCTACTATTTCATTGGTAATTTTTTGTAGAGGTATAAGTATTGATGTCTTTCAGTAGCAGAGGTTTGTAGAAAGTACTCATCCTTGTTCCGTTTACTGTCATATTTCGGTGAATTAAGTAAAAGACAAAAAAAAAATCAATTGAACAAAAAATTCCTCCCAAGAAACTTCACCTACATGGCGACTACGTGAAGCAACTGAAATTTAGCCTGAGCGCGGTTTTACATTTTCTAGAGAATGGAAATAGAAGAAGTTTTGGCAGATCATGACAGTGAAGATGAAATTGATGATGACATTGCTGACTTTGAAGATATGACGGTACGATGTGATAATCTTTTTGCTCCGCTCAAACTTGGAATATTTGCAGGCTTCTACATTCACCTGTATAAATAGTTGATTCTGGTTATCTTAACTTTGCTGGATAAGTGCAGATGCTCAATGCTTTGTCTGACGTTACAAAAGACGAGAAGCGTATTATGCATATGTGGAATTCGTTTGTTCGGAAACAAAGGTCAGACCTGTCCATAACATTTCCTTCTTAGTTCTGGCTATCATGGTTCATCGGAGTTTGACCTGCTGCAACTTTTTATTATTTTATTATTTTCAGTGGTACACAGCTTGGGCCTTGGTGAACCAACTCTAATAGTTTTTAGTGCTAAGTCATGTTTTAGCCATTTTTATTCCTATAAACCAACTCTTGCTCAGATGAAAAAAAAAATCCTTGAAGGTATCGATGGAGTAACCAAATTTTGGCTGAGTTTTGCCAAGATGTCTAAATGATGAATACTTAATTTGAAAATTTGAACTATGAATTCCGTTGCGTTCTTTCCATAGCAAACATACACTGGAACTTATAGCCGTGCTCCGTTGTGCTCGCTTTGGCAACATATACGTAGTTGTGGTATTCAATCTTTGTCCTCGATGTTCCGGTACATGAAAGCATGCTACTACATTTTGTTTCGTACTCCCTCCATTCTCTTTTAGTCTATGTCCTAGAAAAAATCAGACAAACTAGTACTGCAGTTAATAGTACTTCTTAGGTATGAAACAACCAGTTCAAACTATATTAAAGTAATGATATCCAATAGTGAGAGCAGGACCGTTTCGTTTTCTGTGTTCTTGTTGACTAAAAGCTAGAATGCAGATTAATAATATGGAACAAAAAATTGATCTAGAATGTAGATTAAAAGAGAACTGGACGAGAGTAGAAAAGAGGCATCGGAACTAATAGTTGTCTTTTAATGTCCTTCCTGGAGATACATATTTCGGTTTTCATTCATGCTGTAAATGGGTTAACCGCAGGGTACTAGCGGATGCCCATATACCTTGGGCTTGCAAGGCATTCTCGGAGCAGCATGGACAAGAGCTCGTGCACAACCCTGCTCTACGATGGTAAACAAATGCTTCAGAAATCTGCTATGAACACCTCACCCTACATGCTTGTGGCTGGATTCTTAAATATATGTCTTTTTTTTACGTTGGATGGATGAATGAACAGGTGCTGGCGATTCGTTATGATCAAGCTGTGGAACCACAGCCTGCTGGATGCCCGTACCATGGACACCTGCAACAAATATCTCGACGACTTGGAAAGCGAGAGGTCTGCTGGCCCCAAGAAAACTTGATTTGCAGAGAAAACATTGGCCAACTCGAGCAGGGCCCACCGAAATGGGCGATGCTTGGGATGGGCCGAGTTGTTGTGCGCTGTTGACGGTCACAGAATTACAGATGTTCTGTTTTCTGTTTCGGTTTTTTTTTTGCATCATTTATCTGTTGAAAATTGGAACACTTGTGAGCAGTGGAGCCTGGCTACTTGTTTAAGGGTGTGTCTTATGAAAAAGTAAACCTTTTGTAGTAGGATCAAAGAAGAATGGTTGTGCACTGATGTTGATGCTTTTCTGAATGATATGTTAATTCATAAATTTTACTACAATGATTTGGGGTGTGAGTCCGGGTGCAAAGTCACTGTTAATCTTGCTATACGAAGAGGTTTTTGTCGTGTTGAATATATATATGTCGATAACATGTTGATTCTAACTTCTTTCTGGTGATTTTAAATCTTCATTTGTTTGAATACCTTTAAACTGTTTAAATAAGAGGCAGTTGGATTAAGTTGCATCTCTAGTCCAATGTACAATACACGAGAACAGTTGTGTCATTAGCTAGAGTCGTCCAGGATCTTGCTTGCCAAAAGTCAGTACGAAGACTTGGACCATTTCTAGTTGGACTTTTTTTTTGCGGGGTATTTCTAGTTGGATTATGTCGAGTGGGTTTCACTTTACTTTCTCTGTGCCTCCATGGCCGTTCTCTAGGTTGTACTCAATTGTGTTTAATCTGTTATCTAATGTTTTTCATAGAGTATCTTTCCAGATGTTGCATTTTATTAGCAAAACTTGCCAAAGTTCAGTCGGTCGGCTATCTTTGGCTTTGCGGCGAACTCTAACTAGCTGCCTCGTTGTAAATTGCTGATCCCACCAATCATGATTGATTAGTCAGGTTAGAATTCGATCCAATCATTGAGATGAACATGGGACTAGTGCTAACGCAGGACACATTGCCAAGTCAAAACAGCCCAAGCGACTCAACTGCGGCCAGTCTTGACTAATTTGGGCAAGTTCAACTTGTCTGTCTCTAGTTGAGTATGCCTTGTACTAATACACAATCCCTGCATGCTGTCAAAAAAAAAAATCCCTGTACATGTCAAGGAAGGTAATTTTTTTTTTTTAATAATGTGTCCACATCTACTGCTGCTCGAACCGGATAGAAAAGTTCAACTAATGCATGTGTCCATGGTAAGTTTTACTAATGCATGTTTTACTACTAGGCTCAACTCGGCTACAGCCTTGCCAAGTAAGTTATTGAAATTTAAAATGTTAGTAAGACTGATTACTGATAAATAGTAATATGAGACTGTTACTTTTTTTATGGACTACATATTACGCGGTCGTGATGACGGCTTTGGGAGTGCATGGCAAGCAAGGACAGGCAAGTGACGAAATAAATAATCAAGAGCAATACCAAATGAGTTGGCCACTGGAATTTTATATGACGATGGTGAACTATACAAAATGTGCTGTAGAAGCAGCTCCTCACTGCTTTAATGAGCACAAAGACCTGTATGGATGCACATCTCTTCCCTAGTATTTTTTTTGAAACGAATGCGGTGGGGTAAATCTCCACAGCAAGGTTGATTTTTGAAATAATAAGAACCCAATTTCACATCCATGAGAACTTGAACCTAGGTGGCTTAGGTCATACATCCACTCCCCTAACCAAGTGAGCCGGGCTCTCTTCCCTGGTATTCGTTTGGCCACAAATCATGCTGGTGCGAAGCGAAGCTATCCATGACATGGAAGGTGGGAGCCATGTCTATAACATACATGCATACACACTAGCCACTCCAGCTACTACCAAGTATCGAAGAAAACTCCAAAAATAATATGATGAGAATCTAATGAGATCATGCCAAAATTCCATTTCAGAAGTTAGTTAGAGAGAGATTTTTTGGTGAGTGTGGAGCAGTTGCTTGCACCAGCTCCACTATTAGGCTACTACCGGTACACATGTACACCATACCATACCAGCAGCAGCTGCAAACACACATAAAGTATATATGGCTGCAACTTACAGGAACAGGCAACAGCCGTAGCTCCCTGTTTTTAATACATAAGCAAGCCATCCATCCAACCAACCTCTGACTTTGAAGATTTTCTTTTGAAATTTCAGATTAACAGTCTAATCAAGCACCAATCATTTTTCTCGTTAAGATGTTCAGTGTGGAGTGTGGATGATTCTTCTAGTTAAGGGGACCGGGCAGAGTGGTAGTGGTAGAATTGTGGAGGCAGTTGTACTTAACGCTAACACTTTGGCCTAGAGAGAAAGGAAAGGGGTGGTTAATTCAAGTTAAAGGTGAAGCTCCTACTCTATATAAATTTTGATTTTCATGTCAATTGTTTAACAGAATAAAGGATGATGACAGTGCCTCTAATAGTTTCATCTTAATACGTGCTAGCAATTATAGTCTCACATTGTACAAATTATTATTTTGAAAGATGTAGAGGCTCCTAGTCTAGGCGGCGCCTTTGCGGAGCCAAACAGAAGGAAATGATGACATCGAAAGTTAACACTAATTGACAAAATAATAGCTCTCGCATTGTGCTAAGTACTCCTATGTGCACACAGTATTTGGTGGTGCAAAAATATGGAAAGGAAAAGCATAAAGTGAAGCAACATACAAAGTGAAAAGGGAGTAAAGGCAAATACTACTTATTTTTTCATATTTTCCATGTTCTGGCCTCTAAACTGATAGTATTGCAAATTAAGTTAGGACTTGTATAAAACGTAAGTAGAAACATGGGTCTTATTTTCGAAAAAGTGGGAGGATATCTCTTGATTCTTAAAATCACTTCATTTTCACATCAAGTCTTCAGAAGTTATCACTTTTTTTCCTCCTAATCTATATGCGAAAATAATGGGCTTGTAGTATATGCTAATTTCATTATAGCCAAACAGTGCACTCACATGCTAATAATTACATGTTAGGTCCTAGGTGTATCCAGAATAACAGACCCAGCCAACGTTGCCAGGGATGCAGCAGCAGCAGCCAGAATGAAGCCTAGCCTGGCCTCGTTGACATCTCCCAATTTTTCCCGCTTAATTTACTATCATGACCAATCCCCCCCCACACACACCTCACCAATCACACCACTTCATCCCCCTCTCTTCTTGTATATCCTGCACGCAAACTCAGCATCATCATTCATCACCAACCTTCCATCATCGCCTCGTGTTCTCCTCCCTTCTTGTTTCTCACGCGCACCTAGCTCCTAGCTAGCTAGACACTCTGTCAGCTGATCGATCGTGCTGGGATCAATGGGGGAGGAGGCCGGCGGCGACTACGACCACGGCGACGCGCGGCCGCCGGTCGTCGTCTGCAAGGGCAAGCGCAGCAAGCGGCTGCGCGTGCACGCCGCGCCTCCGGCGGTCGTGGCCAGCGCCGAGGTCGAGTCGTTCTCGAGCTCTGCCGCGTACGACGATGAGAAGGAGGCGGCGTCGGGGTGGGTCACCGAGGAGGAGGAGGAGGACAAGGACATGGCGCTCTGCCTCATGCTCCTGGCGCGCGGTGCCCAGTCCGGAAAGTCGTCGTCGCCGGTGGTGGTCGCCGCAGAGTCTACGGTGAAAGAAGGCAAGTTCCGGAGCCGGCGGCCGGCGGACGGCGCCGGGGAGTTCGTGTACGAGTGCAGGACGTGTGGCAAGTGCTTCCCGTCCTTCCAGGCGCTCGGCGGCCACCGCACCAGCCACAAGAAGCCCCGCCTCCTCCTCCCGCCCACTCCACCTCTCCCACCCACCTCCACGCCGCTCCCGTCCTCCGAGCAGAAGCGGCCGTCGCCGGCCCTGGTCGAAGAGAAGGCGCCATCCCCGTCGCTGTCACCGCCATCGCCGCACGCACACGCCGATCCGACAGTCCTGGCGATCCCGGCGGCACCGCCCAAGCAAGAGGCGGCCACGGCCATCGGGGCCATGAGCGGCGCGTCGAGGCAGCAGCAGCACTCCAGGGTGCACGAGTGCAGCATCTGCGGCGCGGAGTTCGCGTCCGGGCAGGCGCTCGGCGGGCACATGCGCCGACATCGGCCGCTCGTGTCAGCCTCGGCCTCGTCGTCCGACTTAGACAGCGAGATGGTGGCGACGGCAGTGATCGGCAGGAAGGACAAGAGCCTCCTGGAGCTGGATCTCAACATGCCCGCGCCCTGCGACGAGGCCTCCATCCCCGAGACGACCTCGCTGTTCCTGGCACCGACATCTGCGCTGCTGGACTGCCATTACTAGTACAGCAATCAAAGAACAGAGTGAACAGAGTATACGCCCCAATTGGGTAATTAGCTTCTCTGATTTTTCATTAATTCAATACACATACATACATATTCTTTTTTCTTCTCCATTTCTTTGTATTACAGTACATTCTTTTGGTACAAATTAGTGATTGGAAATGTAAAATTGTTGGCACAAAAGTCTGAATGAAATTTGACATTCTGTGATTAAATTATATTGATTCATTCACTGAAGTCGACCAAGTGTATCCCTTTTCCCGATGTTGATTACAATTTGCAAGATTTAGCTTTCAAATTGCTGAATAGTACTACATATATCATATATGGGCACTGGAAGTATTGCATTCCTGTGAAGTGTGATGATCAGCTAGCCTAGTGTTGTGAGCTGACGATGAGTGGTGTAAACGAGTGTAAAGTGGCAAGGAAGCAAGCAATGCAAGAAAAAGGTGTGGCATTGTGCTCACGTAAAGGGAGTGACTGACCATCAGGAGCATCTGTATCATGGAAATAATCTAGTATATGTTGTTCGATAGTTAGCTTGGGTGTTGGTCTGGCTATTGCTCTACCACCAAGAAAGGAAGGGGCCACTCTCCATCCATGCCCTCCTACCTTTCTTCCACCGGGCAATCTCTATCTAGCTAGCACATGTTTTCCAACTCTAACCAAACCCAGCTAGCTCATCATCGATGCCACATTATCTTTGCTAAGCCAACGCACAAGTTTTTCAAGTGCTTTATTGCCTTATGTCCTATTTATCTACAATATCTATCGATGCACAAGAACAATGCATGCACCCCCGCTGATTAGTTTGTGATCTCAAACTTAGTGTCAAGGCTAATTCAGTGTATGTGCTACACTTTTAGTGTGGATGTGTGTGAGTCAAAAAAAATAAAAATATGAACAGCTACTCCATAGGGTGATTAGTTGGGGTGTTACAACATCTCCGACAAATGTCCTATGATAGAGCATCTCCACACGGGGCCCTAAATCCCCCTAATGGCTATCGGGAGCACCGGCGGCTGAATTCACGCCCCGCCCACCCCTAAATTTTATTTGGCACCAGCGCTGCCCGTTTTGTTATCCGGCGGCCTCAGGCCGAACCCAACCCATGGGGGACTAGCGGGGGCTCCGGATGGCGCGTTTCTAGCGGGAAAGAGGGGGCGAAGAAGGCACGCAAAGCGGCTGGTCGTCTCGGGCCACCCCTGTTAGTGTCAGCGGCCGCCGAGTTCAGTCTGTCTTCCTCCTCGCCTCCTGCGCCCTAGTAATGGCGATGCTCACAGATCAGCCTTTTGCAGGCGAGCAACCGATGCGTCCCGTCCGCCACGCCTCCCTCCTCGCATGCCGTGCCATGCCCATGCATTTAGTGGCCATCTGATGTTAAAAACCCCTTCTTCCTCCGCTCCTTCTTCGCATTCCCTCCTCTCTGCCTCCTCCCTGTTCTTCCCAACCACCAAGCGTCGACCATGGAGAGGTACCTCGTAGATGGCGCCGCCACAAACAGTTTCCAACGGCGCTCGCTGTGCGCATCCGAGGCTCGGGAGCTGTGGGAAGCGGGCTACCCACTGCCGCCGGACATGCGTCTGAAGCGCTGGTTCCTTAACACCGGCGGCCTACCAGTCCCGTCGGTCCCCATTGGTCAGGTGCGCGCGACAAAGATCTACCGGAACTACTAGGGCGCCTTCACTGTGGAGGAGCGAAATGATCCCGCGTAGGATCCGAACAACGACGAAGAGTGGGTCACGTTCTTCGCGGACCAGCGATAGTCACGCCTAGAAGCCAATGACGGCGACAACCCCCACCAGAGGACTACAAAATTGAAGGGCGGATCCAGTGGTGGAGCTCCCCAGGCAGGATGCTTTCCTGGGTCCTAGACCACATTGCTGGCGGCAACAACCCGCTGCTGATGATGCCTCTACCTTAGCCACAACTATGACATCCGGGCTAGTGGTGGGCGCCGCGTCGACAGGCCGCCCTCTCCTACTCGATGTCTTCCTCATCGAGGTCTTCGTCACTGTGCTACTCCCACTACTTCATGATGTATCCGCGCTTCTCTGTGCTCCTCGCTAAGGTGACGGACGAGTACGAGGAGATCCTGCCGCCGTAGTCGCGCAGGTGCTCGGGCGGTGGTGTCATCTGGGACCGCCGTGCACCTTCGCCTCCCCGTGGCGGCCCGCGCCTTGCCAGGCCCCAACGCTAGGTGAAGAAGGAGTGGACACCGTCGCCGGAGTATAAGGTGTACGCCCTCTAGCTGAACATCGAGGAGGGCCTGGAGGAGTTTCCGGGCTAGCGAGTCGCCGAGCACATGTCATTTGAGACAGTGCTGCCGGCGACAGACGTGTTCGCCGAGGCTTGGTCCGTGGCGGAGTACCGACATGAGCAGGCTGCGCGTGTGCGCCGCCTCGGAATGTTCATCAACCTGGAGGACGATGACGACATGGCCGACTACTTGGGCTGGAGAGGCGGTGGCGAACAAGGCCAGGGCTGCAGCACCATGCCGTCACCAAAGTAGGAGCCCTGCGACGACGACAACGACTACGCGGTGGCGATGTGTCGTCGCCTTGTCCTGGGCGGGCGTGGCCATGGCCGCCACTAGTTTAGTTTTTTATTCCTTTAAATTTTGTACAAACATGTTTGAAATGTCTATGAAATCGCCAGTATTTTCATATTTGCATGAATTTCAAATGTTTGAATTTTTTGTATGAGGGGCACGGCTGGCAGCCCGCACCCTCCCAAATTTTTCATCTATCTGACGTCCTTCATACGGGCCAAAAAAGGCCGCGCTGGATGCCGTAGGGGGGGAGTGGAGATGCTCTTAGCACCCGTGCCCTAGAACCCGTTTGTAGGGAAGGAGACATCAAAAAGGGTCCTCCATCAGATGTCCTAAACTAGCAGGTGCCCTAGATTTTTTAGGACATGCCTTAAAAATGCCCCTACCCCATATTTTGAGCATAACAACCTATGCCCTATCCCAACGTCCCGTGCTCTATGCCAAAACTAGCATGCGCGCACAACTCAATTGCCTGCATATATTTCCTATTCCTTTCCCGGCACCCTCTCGCCTCCCTCTCGAGCTCATTCCCACGCCGCGTCGCTACCCCAATCAGGTCACTCCCATGGCTCAATCTCCAATTCCTCCTAGATCTCGTAGCCACAGACCCCCACAGTCACCCTCGGATCCGTGCCCTCTCTCCGTCCTGAAGGGGTTCGAGGTAGAAAATACAAAATTTTCCTAAGCGAACACACCTAACTGTCAGGACCTATCTAGGAGTAATGTTGTAACAGAAAGGTTTCGGATACATAACCTTGTAGTCCGAAACCGATTAGTGTTGCAAGGGGAACATGGATGACATAGTCGTAATCGTAGCAGACCTCAAGCTCGTGAAGCTCCTCGCAAGTCCCCCTTACTCCATCGTGCAACAGTTCGGCTCACGACATCCAACATGCCACAGGTGGCAGCACCCTCGTGGTTTCGCACACATACAGTGTACGATGATAACCTCCGGTTCTCTAATCCCTACTGAGAGTATGAAAGTAGATCCTATGGCTAGAATCTGATGTAGCCCAACACATGGCAATCACCTTATGTCCACAACATGTCATGCCAACCACTCCTAGTATGGTGAACTCCTTCCATCACCTGTCTTCAATTGACCGTCACTTGAATGAGATCCTACTTGAGACGAGTGCCAATGGTATGAACAAGCCTATAACCAAGATGCCAAGAGGAAAAGACAAGGATGCTCTAGGATCCAAGACGCTCAATCAAGAAGCATGGAAGAGAAGGCGGAAGAAGACTTTCGGGGCTAGGCACTGTGCTGCCAGATCCACCGCTAAAGAATTCCGGAGCCATGCGTGGCCCACCAAACTGCTCACCGAGTTGTCCGCCAAAACCACTAGCGAGCCACCGGACCAAACCGGCATCCCGCCGAAAATCTCCTCAGTATCCTCGTCCGGTGTCCGCCGAATCTAACCGACATCCACCAAAACATTCTGGTGCAAGAACCGGTGCCGCCAAACTTGTCGCCGAAAACACCAGTCTGCGCACTGTTTCGAGTCTGATGACCTAGAATATTCCATCCACCTACCCCTTTGTCCCTAGTACTATAAATAGCCCCCTTGTGGCTCAGGTCTAGGTAGAGATGATGATGAATTGAGGCATGTGCCAAACCCTAGATGGGAACCCCCTCTCTATAGTAAATCTATGAGTTGTACAAGACCTTGGAGTCGGTGTCCTTCTCCAAGTTGTCAAGACCTTTCTCAAGTGTTTGGTCTCTCCTTTTCAAGTATTCTAGTTGTGCTAGGTCTCTTCCCTTTGGGATTCTACTTGGTTGCTACTCTCTCCTTGATTTGGATTCTATCATCCCCTTGTTGATCTCTCCTTTGGTGGTTCTACTGTAAGGTCTCTCGCCGAGGATTCTATTGGATTCGTTGTTTGAACCAACGGAGCAAATCAAATAGTGTGTGTTTTGTGTCTGTTTCTATCTTTACCTTGCATTAAAGTTGAGTTCATCGTGTTCATCGGGTTTTCCCTCACTCCCCGCCTCAAATCCGTGAAGATCGGGCCACCCAAGGGACAATCCCACAAGGGAACCTGTAACATCTAGTATGAGCAGCTTTTGGTTGCCACAAATTTTAATTCGTTCATTGATTTCCACTATAGATTGTAAAATACCAAAAAAATCCCCAAATTGCTTTTGGTTCGATCTCTCGTTTTGTTGAGTTTTTAGTGGTTCCTGTCCACAAATCTGGTGGTTTCGGTGATGATCTTTGTTTTCCTCCTTTCCCTAGCCCCAGTCTGACCAAGTTCCCTTCAAATCAACAGATCGAGTTTTCGGAGTTCATCGTGAGCTTAAACCGGTAGAAAATCTGGTGAACCAGGTGAAAACTCCAGTGCCACCGGAATCCTCACCGAAAGTTTTTGGCACCAGAATCGGTGCTGCCAGATTGCCCGCCGAAACCAGTTTTCAACACAATTTTGACCTTTTTCCTTTCCGTTTGTGTTTCGTGTGCGAGTCTGTCATCTAACAAAGCCTCCGCAACAACTTATTGCACTCGACATCGCCACCACAGAACTAGAACCATCCCTCCACCAACGTTTGCATGTACGACATCAACACAAGGTATAACTTGCACCACCTTTATTAACCCCCATTCTTCCTTTTTGTGTTACCTAACCACTCAATAGTAGCTCATCTCGTGTTTGCCAAAGCATTTAGCACTTGCCCTTGCAAAGTGATAGTGCATAGGCAATAACAAAAGTTGAATCCATAGCATAGAAAGAAAAAGAGATACATCAAAAAAATACCAATACAAAAGAGAGTCCAAAGCTTATAAGCAAGAGTGCGAGCAAGAGCAAGGCAAGCGTGCAAATCCGTCGCTTCTCAATCTTTTTGCAAACAGGCTACAATCTCTCCTTGAGTTGGCACGATAATGAGCATTAGTCTTCGCTAGGACCATTTTTGTTCATCGCTCATTTTCCATAGTCATGCTAGCCACATTACTCTCCACCGTGTGTGTATACTTAGAGGTTTCCCAGTTCTTTGGATCATTTCCTTTAGCATTTTGATCTTTTTGATTTTAGCCACTTTTGACAATAACCTTTTCGTTTGGTTATTCCATTTGCTATCCACCTTCCTAACCGTCCACCATAGGCCTTTGTGTGTGTCTTGCGTAGCGCTACTTGCTTTGTTCTCGGTAAGAACAACCTTTTCAATTTTTGACTCGGTGAGGCAAGGTAGCACATACCATTCAACCAATATCACCCTTATTTCCATTTGTGGTTATACAACATGTCTAGAGGAAGCGGAGTTAGCGGAGATGGCAACTTAAACAATCAAGAAGGTTTCGCCACATGCCACAACTTATGGGCGCAACGCCAAGAATTCAATACCTAGTTTGAAAGACTTGAGAACCATCTTGATGACACTTTTCGAGAGTTCGACTCCATGATCGGCAATGTCAAGCAGAGCATCACGCTCAACTCGAACCTCTTCACCAAGCTAATGCCAATCTCGACAACCATCATGGACATTGCTCAAGTTCATCAAGTTCATCTCGTACACGTTCTTCAAGTCGTCATGGCGAGTCTTCGCACTCACACTGTCGTCATGGAGAACCCCACAACCATAATGGGGAACACCAAGCTCATCATCGACATGAACAAGCGGTTGATCCACAATCTCAACAACTACACCATGCAAGACATCATCAGCACCATGATCATCATGCTCAACCACATCAACAAGAAGGACATGGTCGCCCACCACAACAAGCAATGATACAAGTGCAACCTCAACAAGAGCAAGAATGTCATGGTGAATACCATCGCAATGATATGCGTCATCATCCACCTCATGAACATCGTGAACCACATCACATCAATCAAGAACCGGAATGGTATATAAATGATGATGATGAGGATGCACGCCACGCTAGATGCAACAACCATCATGCTCAACCCCGCCATCTTCATCAAAAACTAATGAATGGAAATGATCCTGAGCAAAGGCGTCGAAGAGACTTTGAGAATCATCAAGCTCCTCATCCACCGCCACCTTGAGACAATCATGCTCCTCCTCCTCCATGTGCACCAAGTTAAGAAAGCATGATACTAGACCACCGCAACTACCATTGTGAGTGTGATGAAAGAAATTTTGGGAAGCTCAAATTTTCTATGCCCAAGTTCAAAGGAGACGAAGACGCCGGTGCATACATAGATTGGGAACTCAAAGTTGATAAATTTTTTCGAGTCCACAACTATTCCAAAGAGAAGAAAGTTGCAATGGCATACCTTGAGTTTGAGGACTACGCTAATGTTTGGTTGGAAGATTATCAAAAGAATCGTGAGAAGCAAGAAGAACCACCAATTAGCACTTGGCTGGAGATGAAGGAAGTAATGTATGCAAGATTTTCCCTGAGCACTATAGACAAGATCTCTTCCACAAGCTACAAAATTGGAGGCCCTCGATTCCAACGGGGCTACGGACAAGAAAGGTCCTTTTGAGATTCTATTTCCCCTTGGGTCTATCAAGCTGAATAGTTCGTGGGGATATAAGAAGATCACACTTAGACAACTGTCTACACTACCAAGATCGGTACAAGATCAATTGAAGAGCCCTACAAGGAAATGGAGAGGACTATGATGTGCGCCGATATGAGAGAACTCGAAGATAAAACGATAGCAAGGTTCCTCAACGTGTTGAGCCGCCCAATAAAGAAAATTGTTGACTTCCAACTGTACAAGAATCTCACCGAGCTTCCCCACCAAACTACGAAAGCTAAACGTCACTTGCAAAAGGATAATGATTATGAGAGGACTAAGGCATACTTTGCTTCCATCTATGCAAATGCCTCCACCAAGCCAACAAACCTAGCACCAAGCTCGTCCTAGCAAGCAAAAACCACGATAACATCCTCCTCCAACACGACATTGGATAGTCAAGTAACTTGTTTCAAGTGTGGAGTGAAGGGTCACAAGTCATATGAGTGCACAAACACAAGATTTATGCTTACAGATGAGAATGGCGCAACCTATTCTATGAGTGAAGAATAATATGAAGTTTTGACTCAAAGAGAAATTGCAAGGGAAGCCACAATGGAATAGGACGACACCCTTATATGCGAGCATGATCCAAGCCCTTCCCTCGTCATAGCTCAAGTCTTGACAACAAACTCCATACCAAGAGAGGACCAACACCTCAATGTCTTCCTCATGCCGGAATTGATGGCAAGTCCATAATGGCGATAATCAACGGAGGAAGTTGCCACAAATTTACAAGTACGGAACTTTGTGAGAAACTCAAGTTGCAATGCTAAAGCATCCCCACCCCTGTCATATCAAATGGCGTGATGACCATGGATCACTCAATATAACATCCAAGGTCAACGTCTCCTTTAAGATTAGACCATATGAGGACACTGTCGAGTGTGATGTCGTGCCAATGTCCGTGTGTCACATTCTACTTGGGTGACCATGGAAATACGATAGAGGAGCTCTACATGAGGGTAACACCAATCGATACTCTTTCAAGTGGAACGACAAAACCATGGTGCCCTAACCTATGACGCCAAGCCAAGTTATTGCATCTAATGTGACATCCGTGCACAAGATAAAGCTAGGTAAGGACCCTTGTGAGATGAGTGGTGAGAGAGTGAACCACCATCACGAGAGTGAGTGCCACAAGCCTCACATGAGTGGAAAAATCATGAGTTCCATGTCGCATGCCACCAAATGTGAGAAGAGAGATTTGAGTGTGACCCATACTAACAATCCATCATACAATTCTCTCTCTTTGTTGTCGGTTTTGCAAGGTACCCAAGATAGACCACCACCTGCAAGGAACATGATACAAGATCTCCAACCACAACATGATGACAAGAATTGCTACAAGACCTTCAACAACTTTGATCAAGGCTTTGACACCGGTGATCAGACCACATACAAGATCAAGACCAAGGGCACATCTGTTTCCTTGCATGATGAAGGAACATCGTCGAGGTCGAATCGTTTTCAAGCGAGGTGAGATGATGTAGCCAACACCTGGCAATCACCTTTGGTCCACATCATGTCACGCCAACCACTCCTACTAAGGTGAACTCATTCCATTACTTGTATTCAGTTGACCGTCACTTGAATGGGATCCTACTTGAGACGAGTGCCAATGGTATGAACATGCCTATAACCAAGATGCCAAGAGGAAAAGAGAAGGATTCTCTAGGAACCAAGACGCCCAAGCAAGAAGCATGGAAGATAAGGCGGAAGAAGACTTCCGGTGCTAGGCGAGACGCTGCCAGATCCACCGCCGAAGCATTCCAGCGCTAGGCCCGACCCGCTGAACCGCTCGCCAAGTTGTCCGCCGAAACCACCAGTGAGCCGCTAGACCAAACCGGCGTCTCTCCTAAAATCTCCTCAGTATCCTCGTCCGATGTCCACCGAATCTAACCGGCCCCCGCCAAAACATTCGGTGATAGAACTGGCGTTGCCGAACTTGTCACCGAAAACACCAATCTGTGTACTGTTTCGGGTCTGATGCCCTCGAATATTCCCTCCACCTACCCATTTGCCCCTAGTACTATAAATAGCCCCCTTGTGGCTCAGGACTAGGTAGAGATGATGATGAATTGAGGCATGTGCCAAACCCTAGATAGGAACCCCCTCCCTATAGTAAATCTATGAATTGTATAAGTCCTTGGAGTCGGTTCCCTTCTCCAAGTTGTCAAGACCCTTCTCAAGTGTTTGGTCTCTCCTTTCCAAGGATTCTAGTAGTGCTAGTTCTCTCCCCTTTGGGATTCTACTTGGTTGCTACTCTCTCCTTGATTTGTATTCTATCATCCGCTTGCCGATCTCTCCTTTGATGATTGTACCGTATGGTCTCTCGTCGAGGATTCTATTGGATTGGTCTATTTATTCCTTGAGGAAAATGCCTCAGAGAATTATTGGTCTATTTCCCTGCCCCTATGCCCCTCCTTATATAGGAGAAGGGAGGGTACTCCGTTGTAAATGACATATCAATTATTGAATGAGAGACTCACACCCGCTAGCCACTTATACGGTACAAGCCGTATGTTGAGCGTGGAACCAGTCTCGCGTAAGATTGCGCGTAAGGTCGATCTGGGCCGCTTCATCAAACAATGCCGCGATATTAACAAGTACACTTTAGAGGTTAACAATTATAGGATCAATGCCCGCATAATCCACATGCGTACTAGCTGTACAAGAATTACCATACATAGGTCGGCTCTGATACCATCGAAGGGGTTCAGGGCAGAAAACACAATTTTTTCCTACGCGAACACACCTAACTGCCAGGATTTATCTAGGAGTAATGCTGTAACGGAAAGGTTTTGGATACATACCCTTGTAGTCCGCAAGGGATTAGTAAGGGCCCCACCCCGTGTGCAGCCCTAGGCTGGCCGGGTAGGCCTCTCTTGGCTTGCTGCTGCCCCCCTTGGTCGGCTAGGCCTTGCCCCTTTGGGTTGCTTCCCTCATGGGCCCTTTTCCCTCGGGAATTTGGCCCATTAGTGGAAGTTTCCCTCCAAAATCAATTTTAAATATATATTTAATATTAATTACATTAATTAATATGAAATACATATTATCAAATCTCATTTGACCCAAAAAAACCTTTTGGTTCACTCCGAACAACTTCGGATCCTCGCAGAACGATTTCGGTTCTCTCATGGAAACATTTTCGGGTCTCTCATCCCGTGATTCCGATGATTCCATAATGATATTCTAGCGTCATCTTACTCTTAAGCGTGTTACCCCAACGGCTCGGGAATGGCACAGACATCATCTCGAGACACCTATCCTTATCAATGATCATTAGCGGGACCGAGATGCCCATAATGACCCCTGTGCATTCCATGATGTAATGTCATTTGAACCGTAGACGTCGAGTCCAATTCCCTTTTTTACTTTGATACTGACTTGTCTGAGATCTGATCAACGGTATCACTATACCTAGTTCAATCTCGTTACCGACAAGTGCTGCTTTACTTGTTCTCGTGATATTCCATCCCCGTGACCTAGTCAAATGTTGCAACCTTTAAGGATGTAACCTCACCAAGTCGGCGTGTGTATCTTCCCGTCACACGGGTGAACACATTCTGCTCCTAATACATAGGCCTCAACTATTGCTCTGGAATACCCAATGTACATCATTATAGTCACCCAATTACGGTCATGATGGTTGATACAATTAAAGCAGCCTCAGGAGATAATGATTAATATGATATCACGGTCAAAGTAGAAGGATACTACACTTTTAACTATTACAACAATGAACTATGTGACTTTATTGTGTCACAATACTTATCTTTGGGTATTGTCCATCATATCATTCTCCAATGATATGGCTCCGTTGTCAACTGGCATAAATGCTCCATGATCAGGAAACCTTGATTATCGGTTGCCCAATGAACTAGTATAAATAGAGTCTACTAGGGACTTGGTCTGTTTCATACCTTTCACTTGATATAGTTATAGCACGGGGTATGAAACTATTACAAAATATTCGAGATATGATAATAAAACAAATTTTTTATTTTCCTCTAGGGCATATCTCCTTCACGTCCCTGCCATGCCTTAGCACCGTCGACGACTTCCGCAGCTTCTGCTCTTGGCGGTTGGACTGGTATGCAGCAGAAATCACAGTCGACTGTGCCTGATGGTAGATGGGCATGTTTGACCACCTAGAGGACGCCGCACGCGCATACGACCTTGCCGTACGGAGGTTCAGCCTCCACCGCTGCAACCACAACTTCTAGGAGGTTTCGTATGAGGCAGAGTTCGTCGGACCGGACGACATTCAGTTTGGCTCCATGGAGGAGGAGAAAAGATCATCACCGGGTAGAGAACAGCTCCGCATGGCGCATACCGATGAGGCTGCCATGGCCCGTCTTTACGTGGAGCACCCGGAGCTCATGCGGGCGGAGCTCGATTTCTACGTCGGCCGGGCCGTGACGAAGAAGGAGGAGATTGACCCGCCCATGTCGAAGAAGGAGGAGGCCAAACTGTCGATAGTGGTGAAGGTGGAGTCTGTGTCAAGCCTCGAGGCGAGATGGACCTCCACCGATGACGACAATGACTTTGAGTGGGATTAGGTTTAGTTTTACTATTGGTTTAGTCCAATTGTCGAAGTTTAGGTTGAATTTTCAAACTTTGGATCAAATTGTTGCAGTTTATTGTCCCAATCGTTGTTTTAATGTTTGAATTCGAATCGTTGAAGTTTGCAACGATCTAGTTTTAATCGGTGTTGTGCCCTAAAATAGGACAACTAGTGTAGCGGTCGTGCCCTATTTTAGGATATCTGAAAAACAATTTTGATACCCTATAACACAGAACGTAGTGCCATATAACCAAAATATGGTGTCTTGTTATAGGGCATATGCTAGAGATGCTCTTTTTTTTTTGAGAGAGAGCTAGAGATGCTCTTAGGAGTGTGTTTAGTGAGTGCGGTGAAGGTGGTGAGAATTAGGGAGAGCTCGTGCGGTGGGACTGGGTACTTTCTAGTGGTAGACAACCGACGAACTGAGGAGGCAACGAGGCCTGCTACTTGGTTGCTAATTAAAGATTAAACTCCGCTTGACCCACAGGTACGTATACGTTTTTTTTCTTTCTTTTGATTTCTCCTTGTGCGGCCGGAAAAAAAGTTAAATTCATCACGATGTCATTGAACTTGTCGAGCAAAATTCATCAGAAATACGAACCACTAAATATGTCCTGAGCATCACACGAACCACTAAATAGTGTTTTATTTGCAAAAAACAAACAATTTCTCCTTTCACCCAAGGCAAGAGACAGACCGTAGGGGCCAGTGGTCAGACTAACCGGTAGGATCCACATGCCAGTCTCACCGCCCACTGTCGTGGTGGTGTCACGGCAGATGCCATGTATAAGCTAAAGGTGGGGACTAATACTCGCTAGGGGAATCCAGGGAGAGATAGTGAAGTGATTCTCCACACAAGAGCTTGTATTGATTTACTCCCAAGGTTACAAGTGCTCCTAGAGCTGTATTGGCGAGAGGAGGAAGAAGGAGCTCTCTTACTCTCACCCACAGATCTCACCTGAAACCCTTGACCAAAACAGAATCATAGAGAGACCAACCCCCTCTACAGAAGCCCTAGCCCCCCTTTTATAGGGGAGGCTCGGTTTCTGCCTAGGGCATACGTGGAGGCATATTTCTAAGAATATGCCTCCTCCCAAAGTGGTAAGCCGACCGGGGTGCTTTTTCCCCTGCGTCACACATGCTTTAGCTACGTGAGCCTCTGACGACGCCCTCGTCAGCCGACACGGGCGTCGTCACGCTTGTCGGCCACGCCCCGGTGGTCCTGTCCTTGCTCGCTTCGCTCAGGCAGTGCGTACCGGGGCTCCTTTTGACCAGCGAGATTCCTTCCTTCTCCTAGAAGCTTGCTATGACCCGGATGATGGTTCATCCGGCCACACCCGTTCCTGCATACAGGTAAAACATTCACTTCTGACTTACTGCTTAAGTCGGATGAGATCTAGTTAGGCGAACGCCCTCAGGTCCGGATTACCCCGTGATTCGGCCTGCCTTGAGGTGACCCGGCCAGCATCTGCTTTGGCCTTGCCGAACCTCGGCTAACTCGGCCTTTATACCCCGGCATGACCCTACCCGGGGGTATCCTCCCAACATTAGTCCCCGAAGCTGGTGTGGTCTTAGCTGCCTTGGTCGCTAAGGTCACATCAGGTTCAATTTTGTGCCCCGGTCGTTGTTGCCGAGTTACCTCTGTACCCCGGACTGCTTGGATTTACGTTCCCTTCGCACATTTCAAGTTTTCACTTGCCGGCCGGGTTACCACAGTTCCATCCGGGTCTTGCTTCCTTCTCTCGTACGCTAACCCATGTGAAGGGTAATCATTATGTCGTCTTATTTTAAGGGACGGTATAGTAACCGCCGCAGTAATTGTCAGTTATCACTGTGCGCGGGTCACGTCACGCCTGCCTCCTCGTTTACCGCATCAGCGTGTCACGTCATAGGACGTTCTCCGCCCTGTGGCCCTCCGTGTGGCTCCTCACTGATTGGTCCGGACGAGTGATACACGGCCACAGCGTGTGGCCGGTCCACAGGGCGCGATCCCACTCACCCTTGATGGGAGTGGTTAAATAGCGGAGGGGTGCGTCCCTTAGGATTTTCCCCCCTCCGCACCCCTCTGCCCGCTGCTATTCTTCTTCCTCTTCCTCGCGACCGCGCCGCCGCTAGCATCGCCAATTAGCAGCGTTGCCGCCGCGCTTCTCCGTCGCACCTCCGCGTCGCCGCCACCGCGACGCGAATTTCTCGCCACGGGTCCGCGCCAGTCCTGGCCACTGTCCCCCGCCACCTCTAGTGCCAGCGAGGGCCTCGAGGACCAGATGACTGAAGAGGAACTCATTGTTGCTGAGCAGGAGATGGAAGAAGATGCCGCGGCGGCAGACCGCGGCGCGTGGGCCGGCTCCTGGGTCTGCCAGGATGACCTGGATTGGCTCTACCGGACCAGACGCATCCTTGCCGGCATCGCCGCGCGTCTTCCTTCCAACGAACTGCCCCCCTCACCCAATCCGGGCGAGTTCAACGTGTTTCTGTCCCATTTCCAACGGGGCTTCGGCTTGCCGGTGAGTGATTTTTTCCAGGACTGGCTCGGTACATACCAACTCCAGCCACACCACCTCCTAGCCAATCCCATCACCTCTCTTTCTGCCTTTGCTTCTACGATCGAAGGCTATGCCGGACTATGGCCCACGAAAGAGCTATGGATCCGATTCTTCGGCCTTCGCCGCAACGTCATTCCCAACATCCACGCTGATCCGGAGGACAAGCGGCTCACTCAATTCGGAGTGGCCTCCATTTCACCCCGGCGATTTTCCATTTTTCCCCGGGTCACCGGGCTAGAGTCCTGCAAAGGATGGGCCCGGACCTTCTTCTATGTCCGGAATACGGGCACCGAAGACTTGATCCGGTTGCTTCCCTACACTCCGGGTCCACCTAACCCGGACCTGTGGGATGTGATCCCCAAGAAGCCCACAGCCTTGGCCAACCAAGTGAGCAAAAGGTTCGCGGAACTGAAGGGGCTCGGGCTATGCAACGAGGATGCCATGATCACCTTTGTGCGTAACCGAATCTCACCCCTCCAGAAGCGCACTCACAAGGTGTGCCACATGAGCTACGGCCGCGATCCTAACCGGACCTCATCCTTCGAGCTGACCAACTCGGAGATTTATCGCCGGGTCAAGGCTCTCTTCACCACTCACAAGGACTTTTCCACTGATTGGTCTTGGGGGATTGAGCATTTCTGCCGTGACCGGCTTCCTCCCATGGTAAGTTTCATGCTGCAAACTTAACCCGGATTAATTACATGTCAGTTATTATTGCAATTTTTGACTCTTTTGTTCGCTCTTTTCCTCAGCAATTCCTTCAGCAGACCCTTGAGGACGGCACCGATCCGTCCCTCAAGTGGGCGCCGGACCGGGAGACTCCGGATGAGGAAGAGCCGGACCAGGAGATGTTCCTCCCTATGACCGACGCCACGAAACGACCCACGGGTAAATCCTCTTCTATTAGAGATTGGCCCGATGATGAAGATGACTCAGAAATCGAGGTGATTGAACCTTTTGAGGCTGTCCCCCTTTCTTTTGCTTTTCCGCCATCAGCTCACCCCGGCGGTCATATTCACGAGGATCCCCCTCTCGCTACGGGCGAGCCTGTTCCGGTGGCAACGAAGAAGAAACGTGGGGCTTCTTCGAGTTCTTCCTTCGGACCCTCTCAGCCCGTTAAAAGGCGAAAGAAATCCGGGGACAAGACTGCCCCCAAACCAGCAGGCAAGGCCCCAGCACGAAGGGCTCGGAAACCCAAAGCGGCCGAAACCTCGGATGCGTAAGTCCTTCTTTCTTCTGTAACTCGTTCTTCCTTATTTCGTCGTAATTTTTCTTCTGATGTTATTTGATTTCGCAAGGCTCCGGTGGAGGTCCCTCAAAGTGGATCCAACATCTCCTCACCTCTCCGGCCTAGCCCTTCACCCTGTCATGACGACGAGTCACGTTCGCTGAGCCCTATTCCGGAGGGCTCTGCGGCCGCTCCCGGTCATCCTAGAGCGGGGGGAACCGGCCCAGCCGGAGCAACGACACCCACCACCTCGGCAACGCCACAACCAGCAGCCACTAAGGCTACCTCGACTCCAGCATCCGTTCCAGTACCAGCAGCCAAACCAGCACCATCTCCAACTCCGGCATCAGCACCCACTCCGGCTGTGAAAACATCAGCGCCGGCACCAAGTCCAGCAACGAGGGTACCAGCGCCCAGTTCCTCTGCATCTTCTGAATCTTCTCAATCTCTGAAAACCGCTGCTACGGCTTCTTCTTCCTAGCAAGCCAAGGGCAAGAAGATTCAAGACGCTGCCAAGCCTAGTGCTGCCGAGCCTGGGCAACGTACCCTCATATCGATGCTTCCTAAGAAAACACCTGCGGCAAAGGACGCCCCTGCCGAGCCAACCGATGCCCAGCAGTTGGTCCTGCATACCAGCCTTGCCCTTGCCTTGGTGGAGAGGAAGGAAGCACATGCAAAGGGCTTGGTGACGCCCCATATGCCCACCGGAGAACGGTACCCCCCGAGCCTGATGGAATTTGTCATGAACTGGAATAAGGCAGAGGTAGTCCAGGAATCTGATCTCCTGGAAAAGTTCGGCCCCGCCGAGTTTTCCGCTCAGATGAATACCGCCGCAAAGGCCATTAACCTCGCTGGACGAATGATGGAGGTACGTCGTTTCTCCTTTGCAAATTGTAGATAATAACCATTAGTCCCCGAGCCTCCGGGGGAGTAACTTGTTACTCGGCCGGATGCTCTTTTATAGAACTAATGTAGCTCCATGATAACTTCGAATATGCACACACCTAGAGCCGGGTTAAGTTCCACTTGGCCTGGATTTTAGTACACTTCGAACATGCACACACCTAGAGCCGAGTTAAGTTCCACTTGGCCTGGATTTTAGTACACTTCGAACATGCACACACCTAGAGCCGGGTTAAGTTCCACTTGGCCCGGATTTTAGTACACTTCAAACATGCACACGCCAAGAGCCGGGTTAAGTTCCACTTGGCCCGGATTTTAGTACACTTCGAACATGCACACACCTAGAGCCGGGTTAAGTTCCACTTGGCCCGGATTTTAGTACACTTCGAACATGCACACACCTAGAGCCGGGTTAAGTTCCACTTGGCCCGGATTTTAGTACACTTTGAACATGCACACACCTAGAGCCGGGTTAAGTTCCACTTGGCCCGGATTTTAGTACACGTCGAACATGCACATACCTAGAGCTGGGTTAAGTTCCACTTGGCCCGGATTTTAGTACACGTCGAATATGCACTAGGCTGACTTAAGTTTCTGTATACCTTTTAGGTGACCACCAACCGCCGGAGTGCTGAATTCCAACTCTTGCTGGATACGCACAAGAATCTTCGCACGAAACAGGCTGCACTACACGCGGAGTACGAGAAAAGGGGTAAATTTATTTCTCATCCTTTCCTTAATTTTCTTCAACTTCGTTTGCCGAACTAATCTGATTGTTCGGTTTCCGCAGCTGGGGTGGAAGCTGAAAACAAGATAATACGGAAGAACTTGGAGCAGATCAAGGGTACGTCCTTCTTGTCTGTCTTTACCGTGGTTTCCATCGGCTTTCCTCCTTGGCTCGGCAAACATTCATTCTTCGGCACTGCCGGGCCAACGCACTATTTCAGCATCGCTTGAAGATAGTGTGCCTGTGCCTGACGTGATGCTACATTTTCTCGAACAAGCAGGGCAGCACCAAGCCAAACTAAAGAAAAAAGATGATGAGCTCGCCCTCCTCCGGACCAAAGACGATGAGATAGCCAAGCTCAAGGCTGAGATGGCTAAAATGAAGGCGCGGCACCAAACCGAGCTAAAAAAGGCTGGCTAGGACTACACCGAAGAACGCGAGCGCCTCAAACTCCAAAATGCTAAGGACCGTGAGCTTCTTCAGGAAGCCGAGGTCAAACTTGAGTCGGCAAATGCTGAGCTCGAGCAGCTTCGGAAGAGGCGTGAAGCTTGCACGAAGGAATTGACCAGGATTCATAGTCACATCTCACGTAATTTCTTTTCCTTTATCCGCCTTATTTCTCCGGGTTACTTCATATGCCTTGTTTTCTCAACTTTGTCCTTTGCCTTGTTTCCCAGGCCACTTTCCAGAGGGTACTGCCATTGCAAGTGCTGTTGTCGCCAATTTCCGCTGAGAAAGGGGTACTCCGGTCGCTCCTGAGGGTGAGAGCATTCCCTTTGACATGGAGGACCTGTTGGTCAGCCTGTCGTCTCGCGTGGAAATCATTAAGAACTACGGCAGGGACCTCCTCGATGTTTCAGTCCGAGTCTTCAACGCCTTTTGGCCCGCCGATGATGCTCCGGAAAGAGTCACACAGCTCGCTGAAAGGCTTTCGGAAATCGAGACCCAGCTCGACCTCTGGACGTGCTGCAGCGGATACCATCCTTCACCACATTTTGACGTGGTATGAGAAGATAGATCTCAGCCTCCTCACACGCCTGTGCACCGGATCCAAATGGACGGATGACCCGGAGTGGGTAGCTCGGCGCCAGGCTTGCGCCCACAGCCTCATCGAATATGCCCCATTCACGAATGGACTGAGGGTCCGAGCTTCCTGGAAGTCGCAGGCGAAGAGGAAGTTGAGAACGTTGAAGATGACTCGGGTGAAGACGAAGAGGACACTGCCTCGGATATCGAAGAGGGCGACAATGATGCCGAACTTCCTCCCGCTGCTCCTTAAGTAAAAACACTCGGGTGGAATTGTATTCCAAACACATGTGATATTTTGCTACTGATTACTTATGCCGGATTAACTTGGGCATAGTCCCCGAGTTTCTTTTTCTTGTTCATTCAATCTTTTGGCTCGGATCGTGTCTACCTTGATTCGGTTTTACAACATACGAATCCGAGCTTGAAAAAATTGTCTTAACAATACTGGGAAACTTTTAGACTTAGCTCAAAAATAAAACTGTATAACATTTTGAAAATGAATACTAGGTTAGTCCGAAACATAAACGTCAGCTCGAATAAATTCTTTTCCTTAGTCATTTTTCATGTGCTACGCAATTCCAAACTTGTTCTCTTGCTTGCCATGAAGCCAATTCTTGTTGG
Organism: Avena eriantha; assembly: GCA_910589775.1. Taxonomy (NCBI): domain Eukaryota; kingdom Viridiplantae; phylum Streptophyta; class Magnoliopsida; order Poales; family Poaceae; genus Avena; species Avena eriantha. The sequence goes on from OU342746.1 coordinate 332,734,127, forward strand.
ACAGCAGCAAGTCGAAGAGTTGGGTTTTTGGTGCTCACACACTACTAATCCGAGTTAAGTAGAATAACTTACTCCAGCTGACGCGCAGAAAATAACAAACATTATTAAGGCAGTCCCCGAGTTACTGCTCGAGGTACCAACATTTCATTGATAAGCTCATTGCCGACATACATACCGACATATGAGATAACCCGGATACATACACTTCTTAGCTAGGTGTAGAAAGGCCGAAGTAGAGCTATATTCAATGGTCGCTTGGATTCCTCTCCGGACCTGTCCGCCTTGTTCTTTTCCTGTGGCTTTGCATCTATAAGATAGTAAGAATCATTGTGCAATGCTTTGCTCACGATGAACGGCCCTTCCCATGGGGGGGGGATAATTTATGCATTCCAGTAGTACGTTGTACCAACCGGAGTACCAGATCGCCTTCCTGAAAGACTTGGGGGCACACTTTCCGGCTATGATAGCGTCGGAGATTTTGCTGATATATGGCGGATCTGGACAGTGCCAGTTCTCTCGCTTCTTCCAGCAGATCAACATCATTTTGCCGGGCTTCTTGCACTTCGGCTTCTATGTATTGGGTTACCCTAGGCAAATCATGCTCTATGTCGACTGGTAATACAGCTTCTGCCCCATATACCAGAAAGAACGGCGTATAGCCTGTTGATCGATTCAGAGTTGTTCTTAAACTCCACAGTACCGCTGGTAGTTCTTCTATCCAGCACCCCGCTGATCTTTGCAGCGGCTCAATGAGCCGGGGTTTTATCCCGGATAATACTAATCCGTTGGATCTTTCCACTTGTTCGTTTGATGCGGGGTGGGCTACCGAAGCTACGTCCAGCCGGATCCTCTTATCCCGGCAGAAACGAGCGAATGCTCCTTCCGCAAAATTTGTGCCATTATCAGTTATGATACTGTGTGGATAACCGTACCTCAAGATGATATCTTTGAGAAATGTTACGGCCGTAGCTCCATCACATTTTCTTATAGGCTTCACCTCAATCCACTTCGTAAACTTGTCCACCATTACCAGAATGTGAGTCATATTTCCCCTTGCTGGTTTGAACGGGCCAACCATATCCAAGCACCATACGGCAAATGGCCAAGTGATTGGGATGGTCTTGTGTTCCGACATTGGCATGTGTGTCTTGGTAGCGTACCTCTGACAACCATTACATTTTCTCACCAGATCTTCTGCTTGCTCTAAGGCGTTTGGCCAGTAGAATCCGTGTCAGAAAGCTTTTGCTACCAAGGCTCGGGATTTGGCGTGATGCCCGCATTCCCCCTGATGTATATCTCGGATGATTTCAAGCCCTTCTTCCGGGTCAACACACCGCTAGAGGACATTGGTGACACTTCTTTTGTATAACTCGGAATTGATGATCGTCTAGGCCTTTGCCCTCCTCTGTGTTTGCCTGGACAGCACCTCCTCAGTGGGTAACGTTCCATCCTTCAGGAATTGAAATATAGGCAGTGCCCAAGCCGGTATTGGCCGCTCGGGGAACACGTCCTCGTCTATCTCCATCTGATCCACCGGCATAACTTCAACCGGACCATGCTGAGCAGTCCCCGGGTCTTGCGAAGCAGTCCCCTGGTTTTGCGAAGCAGTCCTCGGGTTTTGCGCACCACTTCCTGTGTCAACGTCCATGGGCACAGCTTCGGATTCTGTGTCCTCCGGGACGTAGATTGACTCGGATTCTGGGGATGGCCTGATGGATGGTTTCTTGAGGTGCTCTAATGCTACACCCGGTGGAATTGCTTGTCTGGTTGACCCGAGCTTTGACAGCATGTCGGTAGCCTCATTTTCCACCCGGGGTACATGATGAAATTCGCATCCCTCAAAGTAACCAGAAATCTTCTGCACATGAAATCTGTATAGTGCCATGTTTGGATCAAGGGCGTCCCACACTCCAGACACTTGCTGCACCACCAAATCCGAGTCGCCAAAGCATATGATCCGACGTATACCAATTTCTTTTGCTACCTTGAGCCCATGCACAAGTGCTTCATACTCAGCGACATTGTTTGATGCGGTGAAGTGGATCTGCAGCACATACTTCAACTGGTCCTTCTTCGGCGATGTGAGTACAACTCCGGCACCTAGCCCGGTTTTGGTCTTTGATCCGTCAAAGTGCATTCGCCAATAGTTTGGATCCGGAAGTTGTGGTTCGTACTGCACCTCGGCCCAGTCCACGAAAAAGTCTGCTACAACTTGAGATTTGATGGCTTCTCGTCTGTCATATTGCGGAGCATAAGGAGCTAGCTCAATTGCCCATTTTGCAATTCTGCCGCTTGCATCCTTGTTACTCATTATCTCGGATATGGGGGCCTCACATATGACCCGGATGGGATGCTCCTCAAAGTAGTGCTTCAGTTTCTTGGCGGCCATGTACACGCCATAAGCCACTTTTTGATAATGTGGGTAGTTCTGCTTTGAGGTTGACAACACTTCACTCAAGTAATACACCGGCCTTTGCACCGACTTACCTTCCTCATCGCGCTCCACCACTATCACTGCACTTACAACTCGGTTGGTTGCGGCTATATAGAGTAACATTGGCTCCTTTGATAGTGGTGAGGCTAGCACTGGTGCCGTGGCTAACATTTTCTTTAGGTGGGTAAAGGCTTCATCAGCCTGCGGTGTCCAAATGAACTTATCCGACTTTTTCATGAGTTGGTAAAGAGGCAAAGCCTTTTCTCCCAACCGACATACAAACCAACTTAACGAGGCCAGGCAACCTGTGAACTTCTGGACATCGTTAAGACACTTCGGCAGTTCCATTCGTTCGATGGCCTGGATTTTAGTAGGATTAACCTCGATACCTCGGTTGGAGACGAGAAAACCGAGCAATTTTCCAGCCGGGACACCAAAAGTGCATTTTTCCGGGTTAAGTTTCATCCGGAACCTTCTTAGGTTTGCAAACGTTTGCCTGATATCGTCAAGGAGCGTTTTGCTTTCCTTGGTCTTGATAACCACATCATCCACGTACACCTGTATATTTTGACCTATTTGGTCGTGCAAACATTTTTGCATACACCTCTCGTACGTTGCCCCTGCATTACGTAAACCAAACGGCATGGTGCGATAGCAATAAGCCCCATACGGGGTAATAAACACAGTCTTTATTTGATCATCCGGATTCAGAGGTATCTAGTGGAAATCAGAATAAGCATCAATGAATGACAACAGTTCACATCCAGCAGTTGAGTCTATGACCTGATCTATTCTTGGCAGCGGAAATGGGTCTTTTGGACACGCCTTGTTCAGGTTCGTGTAATCGATACACATGCGCCAAACTACCGCCACCTTCGGATCATCCTTCTTCTTTTCCACCAGCACCAGATTAGACAGCCAATCCGGGTAAAGAACCTCCATGATAAATCCTGTAGCTAGCAACCGAGCTATCTCATCTTCAATGACTTTCCTCCTTTCTTCGGCGAAGCGGCGGAGAGGTTGCTTCACCGGCTTGGCTCCGGGTCTCACATTCAAAGAGTGCTCGGCCAACTCCCTCAGAACACCTTGCAAGTCCTGTGTGGACCAAGCAAAGATGTCCCAATTCTCACGGAGGAAGCTGACGAGCTCGCTTTCCTATTTATCACTTAGCCCGGCACCAATTGTTACGGTGCGCTCTGGGAACATGTCATTAATGGGAACCTTCTTGGTATCTTTCGTGGCCTGGAAAGAGACAGTTCCATGCGGGTTACTCAGCGCCGGCATATACTACTGCGCGGACTGAGCCAATGCCGCCACCTCTCGAATTTTTCTCTTTTCCTGCACGATCACAAGTGACTCGGCTAAGTTTGATCCGGCTGACGCACACTCCATGGAACGTCGGAAGTCCCCAGCAATGGTAATCACTCCGTTTGCTCCGGGCAATTTCATCTTCAAGTAGCTGATATGACAACTTGCCATGAACTTGTTCAGCGCTGGCCTTCCGAGCAACGCATAATACGCGCTTTCTAAGTTCACCACTTCGAACTCCAGATTTTTGGTTCGGCAATTATCCCTCGTGCCGAACAAGACGTCGACCCGGACCTTGCCTATGGGCTCGCAAGAAATGTCGGGCACAATGCCATGGAAAGTTGTCCTCGTGGCCTGGAGCATGTTCTCCGAGATACCCAACTTGCGCATTGTGTCCGCATACATGATATTTATGCTACTGCCATTGTCGATCAGTACCTTGGAGAACCTTACATTAAAGCTAGGTCCAATGAACGTAGGATCCAGCACCAACGCATACGAGCCAGGGCTCGGCATGAGCTTGGGATGATCCCTAATGCTCTAGGTGATTTCCTGATCGGACCAAGGCATGTACCTCGTCACTGCGGGCATTACTGCATTCACCTCCATATGCCTACGCTGCAAGATTTTTCTATCAGTTTCTTCTGTGGTGAATACACATTAGCTCTGGTGATGCTCCCTGTACTCGTTTCTCCCCTCATTTCCGGGGTGCCTCTGATCCAACTGATGCCGATTTTCTACCTGATGCATTGCATCCCTTCTTTCATTGTTATCATACCTCGGCGTAGGAGGAGGCAACATTAGCTGTTGCGTGTTCGCTCCGGAGAGCAATTGCTGCCGGGGTAACTCCTGCCGAGGCTGATCATTCCGGGGTGCCTGAGCATTCCCCGAACCACCTTGCTCGATCTTGCGCATCCACTCGCATTGCCTCGTCGTATGACCCGCTGGATTGTTCGGATTTGGCGTGTAAAACTTACACGGCTGGTCCAACATCGACTCGTAAGTATACCTCGAACGGTCTTTCCTTTCTTGCCACTACTTCTTTTGTTCCGGTGTCCAAGTTTTCTTCCCATCGTTCCTTGGAGTCCATTGACCTCCAGTTTTCTGGCGCTGGCTACCCCCTGCTCCGGGTTGATCTTGATTCACAGCTGCAACCTAGTGCGAACCGTACCTGTGGTCCGGTCTATCATCTCTCCTTTTTCCTCTGTAATCATTCCTCCGGGATGATCCGGATCCATCCCTCTGATAGTACTCATCGCTTGACTCGTTTGCGGCGAGCCTTGGTTGGGTCGGGTCACCCAACGCATACGAATCTACAATCCAGATCATTTCTGCCAACGTAGCCGGCATTTTCCGTTGCAACTTCATCCATAGCTCGCTTCCATATCTGCACCCCTATGCAAACCATGCTATGGCCTGTGATTCTATCACGCCCTCGCATGAGTTTCTCACGGTACACCACCGGGTCAAAAACTCCCGGTCTGTCTCATTGGGTCTTTGCTTGCACATAGCTAGGGTCTGTGGCCTATTTGGCCTTTGATACGTACTCGAAAAATTGCCGATGAACATCTCCTCGAAATCTATCCAGCAGTTGATGCTTCCTGGTGGCAAATTGTTCAACCACACCCTTGCCGGGCCTTCCAACATCTGGGGTACATACCGTACGACCCATCTCAGGTTGCCTGTGGCAATTTTTACAGCCATAGCATAGTTTATCAGCCAATCCTCTGGCTTGGTACTACCGTGATAGGTCTTGGTGCCCCTGGGCAGCTGAAAGTTCGGTACCGGTGGCTCTTTCATGATCCGAGGTCCAAAACACACTGGACCCGATGGACCTTGACATTCAATCTGTTCCGACCTATACAGTCGATCCAGTTTCAACCTTGCATCGTCCGGCATCAAATCCCTACTTCCCAATCTCGACCCTATCACATGATAGTCCGGTCTGGGATACCCCGCATTTGCCATCTCCGAATCACCGTCGTTGTACCGGTTTTGCTCTTGTGGCGCACCTTTCTATTGCACACCTCGGCCGGCACTGTGCTCTTGCCTTGGCATGTTCCGCTACTGCGGTTGTCTTGCTCCAGCTGAGTTTTGCTGCCCGGCATTGCTGTTGACAATGTTCCCTTGACCGGCATTGCCTTGGTCGCGGTTACCTCGGCCAGCTTCGCCTCGGCTCACACTCCGTCGATCATCATTTTTCTGCGCTTCTTTTTCTTTCCCTGCCCGTGTCGGGTCATACGGGACAATCTGTTTGTTCCGTCTGGCCGAGGTTACCACCTCCTCTCTCCTTGGACCACCATGAGGGGACGATGCGGCTCCAGTGGATTTCTCCGGGTTACCCACCGCCGAATGGACGATCTTGGAGGCTCCAGCTCTTTCCGGGTTTGCCCTGAGTAGTTCCTTGTTTTGCCTATTTGCATTCCGAACCAGCTCGTTAACCCGATCTTGCTGCCTTTGCCGGGCTTCACCCGTCAGTCCCTCTAACTCAGACGCAGCTGCATCGGCTGCTCTGAGGTTCTTGGCCGGGGTACTATACCTCGGCAGCCCACGGACAAACAGTTTTCTGACTCCTCATTTCCGGCATCACCTTCTCTATTCATCTCGCTCATGAGATTTCTCCCTTTGACTTTTACATTATCAACCTTGTTCGCCTTAGCGTACTCACGCAGCGTCATGTTCAACGACTGCTGGGCCGCGGCTATTTTCTTTGCGCCCTCTAGTATTTTCTACCTAGTTTCTTCCAGCTCGGCCTGTGCACAAGCCGGATCTACCGCTGCTACTACAGGGTTTGCCAAGCTATCCATTGCCTCTCTCAGCACGTTTTCCGGCCTCTCGAGCGGAGGACCTCTACCTTTCCTTGGTGCCTTGGGCGTTGCCTCTGGATCTGGCGCCGGATCTTTGCTCGCAGCCGCACCTGGCGCTGTCATCATTACCTCTGCATGGTCCGGGGAACGAGCAATACGCTCCCCGCGAGCCACAGTGAGGGGCGGTTTGCCTGCTTCGACGACGTGGCGCGGATGAACGCAGGATACGTCCACCGCAACGTAGACCTTGTGCGCGCCGAGCTTGACGAAGATGCCGTTGCGCGGGAGAGGGCGCGTGCCGAAGCAGCCTGCGTTGTCGCTGACGAAGTCCCGCGCTCCAAAGCATTGAACGAGCCCGGAGACGATGCGCTCGCCGGTGGCGATGAAGTTTCCCGTCCGGATTTTGACCCCTGCTAGCGCCGCTAGCCCCACGGTGGGCGCCAACTGTCGTGGTGGTGTCACGGCAGATGCCATGTATAGGCTAAAGGTGAGGACTAATACTCGCTAGGGGAATCCATGGAGGGATAGTGAAGTGATTCTCCACACAATAGCTTGTATTGATTTACTCCCAAGGTTACAAGTGCTCCTAGAGCTGTATTGGCGAGAGGAGGAAGAAGGAGCTCTCTTACTCTCACCCACAGATCTCACCTGAAACCCTTGACCAAAACAGAATCGTAGAGAGACCAACCCCCTCTACAGAAGCCCTAGCCCCCCTTTTATAGGGGAGGCTCGGTTTCTGCCTAGGGCATACGTGGAGGCATATTCCCTCCTCCCAAAGTGGTAAGCCGACCGGGGTGCTTTTTCCCCTGCGTCACACATGCTTTAGCTACGTGAGCCTCTAACGGCGCCCTCGTCAGCCGACACGGGCGTTGTCACGCTTGTCGGCCACGCCCCGGTGGTCCTGTCCTTGCTCGCTTCGCTCAGGCAGTGCGTACCGGGGCTCCTTTTGACCAGCGAGATTCCTTCCTTCTCCTAGAAGCTTGCTATGACCCGGATGATGGTTCATCCGGCCACACCCGTTCCTGCATACAAGTAAAACATTCACTTCCGACTTACTGCTTAAGTCGGATGAGATCTAGTTAGGCGAATGCCCCCAGGTCTGGATTATCCCGTGATTCGGCCTGCCTTGAGCTGACCCGGCCAACATCTACTTTGGCCTTGACGAACCTCGGCTAACTCGGCCTTTATACCCCGGCGTGACCCTACCCGGGGTATCCCCCCAACACCCACCCACTCTCCTCTCTTCCCTAACCATCCAGCCCAAGTTCCTGAGTAAATCCAGCGCATGACACCGCCGTTCCCCTCCCCACCGGCCGCCACCTCTATTCCCCTCTGCTACCCCCGCATGGCGTCGTAGTTCCCCTCCGCACGCCGCCATCATGAGTAGGAGGAGGGGCACCGGGAAGCCATCTCGGGCGAGCTCGTAATGGTCTTGGATAATCTCCTCCCGGTCGATCTCATCGGGACAAGCTTCCCATCCATCTTGAGCAACGCCAGGTGGAGCTCCAACGGGTGTTTCACGAGCACGATGTCGATGATAGCCAAGGACCAACTTCCTATCCATCGGTGACGAGCTTTTGCGGCGGCGATGACACATGGCACATGACGCACAAGGAGAGAAGGGGAGCCGTCGGTGCTCACAATAGATGAGCATAAGGGGTCAGCAGGGGTAGAGGAGCTTGGCATCATCGACTTTCTCGTCGACGGTGGCCGACGACCAAGCCAAGGCGGGGCTAGGGTTAGCCCTAGGGGCACAAGCAGGTGTAGGGTGGCGTCGAGAAGTAGGGGAACCATAGGATGGGGTTGAGAAAGAGCCTCGCCGGAGTTCAGCGATGGCGATGGCCGGCATTGGCTGAGGTGGCAGCATGCAGGGGCTCAGGCTCACCAGGAGGGGATTGCGCGAGAGAGGCAGAGGAAGTGGATGTCCAATTTTGCAAAAAATCCCTCCTCTAGTTGGGTATTCCTACCTATCCTTCAAATTACTTGACAGTAGGTCCTGCAGCTCGCCACGTCAGCAAATACATTGCTACGTGTGATGCTCCAACACGTATTCAGTTACCGTAAATTCATATTCCCATTATACAGTGACAAAACAGATTTTGCTTGTCAAGTTCGATGGCTTCTCATGGATTTAACTCAAGTAACTGGACTGGTGCTTCGAATTTCCGCCGGTGGACTATGGGCCGTTGATGACGGCACTTGCTCCTATAAACGAGTACGTGCACGTGGTCACCAATAATCAATAGGGCCAATGGTTCATGTGTTGCTAGCTGTATATCCAGATCAAGAGCTAGAAACTCCTCTACTGGACATGATATGTCCTAGAAAGCCGGCGTTCTCGGAACGTCTCCAGAACTCCCAAACCTCAAACATTGTAACCAACGCGCTCTACAAGAGCACGCCCTCCGCCCACAACCGCAGAAGTTCTACAAGTACGGTTCATCGCTTCCATGTTGCCAACGGAACCAAATGGATAACCATATACTCCAACCGATCCATATTACTTGTCGTGGAAATAAATGCACCTAGACATGTTTTAGTGCTAGATACATCCGATCCAACGACAATTAATATGGATCGGAGGGAGTACTTTTTTTCTTAAAAAGGGCGCTTCATTAATTAACGATAATGTTTACACGGCCTCTGCATAGCGAGTATGCACACAGCCGATCAACCATACTCTAGTAAACAAAGTAAAAGTATCATCATTACAAATCATGCTATGAAAATAAACAAACGGACTGGAGCTATGGTAGATCTATGTGCAGATTACACTGTCATCCATGTCGGGAGAAAATATATCTCGCCGTGTCCTCCAATCGCGTACATCTCTCCACAAACAAGTTGCGAAACTCCATACATTGGAGAGTAGTTCATGATCGGAGGATAGCCATCACCCGATAGATAACCTGTAGGGAAGAAGACACATGTTATTAAAAATCCTGTCATTTTTATATAGTCAAAGCGATCAAATAATGGCAAGCACTCTCATCCTAAACACAGTCCTGTATTTATCCTCAAACTCATGCAACCAGTTACCAAATACATTGGCCACCGAATGTAGAGGAGATAAACCAGAGGCTATTTGGATACCAGTCTGGGACCTATGATACTTCTCCTGTTTGATACTTCCACGAGCAAATTTACACTGGAAGAATAAATGCCGAATTTCTCATCATGGTGACAAAAAACGCATTGTGTACTTTCATACCAATTCCTCTTAACAAGATTATCTTTTGTAAGAATTACTCCCTTACAGAGATACCAAACAAATATCTTCGTTTTTAGGGGTATTTTCATCTTCCAAATTTTACTAGTATTATCGACTGTGATATCAGGTTGGATCAAGGCTCTATAGATTGAATCAACTGAAAAATTACCACTCACTAGTAATTTCCATTTGAACTCGTCCACACCCTCCGACAGTTGTATCGTGGATAATCGTAGTAAAAGATTGTTCCAAGATACCAGTCTAGGACCTATGCACTTCTCCTCAAAGACACGTTAGGAGGATTAGATTCCATTACTGCGGAAAGTGTACCCCCTTTGTGTCTAACATCGAATATAGAGTTAGATATTGTTCGCGAAGAGAAGTATGGCCAAGACACTTGTCTTCCCAGAATCTAATCTGCGATCCATCCTTGATATTGAAAACACCAAAACGGAAGAAATGTTTTTTGGACGCCATTGGTCCAGCCCAAAAGTGTGAGTCACCGGGCCAAACCATTTGAGATACAGCTTTTGAGCCAACATATTTCCTCCATAGAATGGTTTACCAGACACCATCTTCTTAAGTAATTTGAAAAGCCATTTACCCAGAAGCGCGGTGTTTTTGACTTGCAAATCATGTATATCTAGTCCATCGTATTCTTTCGGTCGACAAACTACATTTCATTTGGCCAGTCGATATTTTTTTTCACTATCCCCTTGCCAAAAGAATCTTGATCAGAAATAAACCACTTTATTCAAGACACCTTTTGGTAACTGGAAAAATGAGATCATATACAATACCATGTTGGTGAGTACTGAATTTATGAGTACAATTCTTCCCCCAAGGAATAACAATTTACCCTTTCCAACTATTAAGACGTTTATAGAGTCTTTTCTCAACGAGTTTCTATTCAGCAATCGTGAGACACCGATAGTGGATCGGTATCCCTAGATAGTTTATTAGAATAATAACCAGATACATAAATCAACATTAGGATCACCTGAAACCTTGCGCACGCACCGTGCCTGCCACCTGGGGGGATGTGCTGCCATGTCACCACAGTGGTCTTGCCTGGCAGAGGCATGCTCCACTGTCTTGCCGACTTGGATCTTGCGTGCCTACCCCAAACGTATTTCAGAACGGCGGGCAGGCGTGCCACTACTCGTGCTTGTCACAGCCGACGACGAGGAACAAAGCGGCTGCCAACAAGGACGGGGCCGACCACCCCAAGCATACAAATGTGCTCGTACAAAACACAAGGATACATACTGATCCACGAGGAAGCTAGGTTATACAGGTTTCAATAAGCTAACTAAACACAAAATTAACTAATTACCATCATACCTTTGACTATGAAGGAGTACCGAGGAAACTCAACCATCGACGAGTTTAGGGGGTGTACGCAAGCGAAACCCAAAGGCAACATGGTAACTAACCAGCCGATAGCCTCACTGAGACTGACTTGCTGGCCCCAAGACTACCATAATTTGCAGTAACCAGACCACTCTTTGGACATTTTCATATGACACCCAGATGTATTTACACCCATGTGTGTGACACAATCCAGGTATTATATATTAAACCCGAGTATATATATAGGACGTATGAAGTATATAAGACTATTTCAGTAGATATATATATCACTTTTTTAATGTATATATACTCCTTTTATGTACAAATATGAAGGTACTTCAAATATATAGTGCAAACTATAAGTCAAGTTATATTTTTCATGTAGTTTGATTGGAAATATCTTAGATATAGTATATGAACATTTTCCAACTCATAGACTACATCTAAGATACTTCAAAGTAAGTTACGTGAAAAAATTACAAGTGGACCCATAGTTTGCAATATATATTCAAAATACTTGTATGTAAAAAGGGAGCACGTGGAGAAGTTGTACATACTACATAAAATTAGTGTATATAGTACCAAAATATTCTTAACTTCCTACTATCCATACCATGATATATATAATTTATATTGTGTGAACCACATGTGAGTGTAACTACACCACCTAGTTATAGTATGAATATGTCTATATATATATACTACACAAGCCTTCACTCATGTGAACAAGGTTCTCTTCTTTTATGTACCACTTTATCCCCAATAGGATAGATCGCCCTCCGAAGCCATTTTGACGTGTTGGTACCACTATCTTCCTACTTCGATAGGTGTTTCGTGTTTGTCACATAAACAGATCAGTGTATCTGTATAACTAGTGATATTGTGTCAAATAGGTGGTAGTCACATAAACATATGAAATAAAGAGTGAGAGAAAACAGAGAAACATGTGAGAACACAAGGAAATAGGAGAAATCAGGAACATCTATGAAACCATGATCATGGAGTCATGTAGGACACGATGGAGCAACTTGATGTTGATAAGCAAGAAAGTAAGTAGAAACTTACTGGCTTTTGACTGGCCTCCTATTAGTATGGCATTTCCTATTAGTATTCATATGGCCAATCTTGTTGGCACCTACACCAGATTTCCTTGTAGATTGGTACCAGAATCAACCTTTCCTTCAAAGAGAAAGAGAATCGCCCTGAATCATGCTCAAGTAAAGCGAAATGGTAATTTGGTAGAAGGATCAGCATAGGTAGTGGTACCATGACCTAGTGTCGACCCACAAGAGAATTACTCCCTGTTTTTCTAACAATACTAGTAGTATTTACCAAAGTTTCTACATCAACATTTACTCAAGGTTTTGTAGAGCCATTGGTTTACTGGGCTACCTCACTATCTTTAAAAATAGACTATGAAGAAAACATCTACCTTAAGGGTAAAATTCACGCATTTGTCGACTCATCATCTCATCGGAAGGCCAGACAAATATAGCAAGCGCGAGCAGCTCGGGAAGCAGAGGCACGCAACAGCCGCTCTATTAGTGACGTTAATATTGTATACTCTGACCGATCAGTGGGTCTACTTCCCTACTGATGATCGTTGGTGTTGTTTACTTGCGAAGTATTTGGGTCGCAAAAAAAAAGTATTTGGGTCGCATGTTGTTAAGTTTGTTTGTTAGTGTTGCTGTAGCTGCAACTGCCCTTTATTTTAGAGCAGTTTTATTGTACCCTTGAATTAGTACCGGTCGTCCATTCTGAGAGATCTAATGAACAAGATTAACCGGTACTCCCCCGTGAGTATAAAGAGTACCAACAGAAAATATTAGGGAGTACCTTAACTAGAGGGGTAAAATCATCACTGTGTCCCCAAATAAATCATAACTGTAGGCATCTCCGATGCACATGTTGGGGTTGGGGACATGGGATCTGGGTCTCCGTCGCGTTGGCGCCGGCGGCTGGCTACAAACTGCCGGCGATGGCAGTTGATCTTTATGTGAGGCGAGAGAAGAGATCGGAAGGCAAGCAAGCAGACTAGGTGCTGATGACTGATTAATTAATAATTGTATTAATTCGCGGGATCAGAGAAAGCAGGCACTCAGGATGAGCCCATATACATGGTTGTTCAGGATTATTCCATGAGATGTTTATCGGAATCGGGCGTCGCGTTGCATGCCAATACAGCCTTGACGGATGCATCCATCGATTGTGGTCATGGCAGATCTTGCCGCCTGTCATGCAAGTTTTCTGCCGCCGTGCTTGGTGCGGACCTGCTGTTTCCGATTTGGAAGATATAGTCATATGAGATAAACTGTCTAAACTACCCTCTACAACTAATGGCCAGATTTCATAGGTACTCCCCCTGTGCTGCAGGGAGTACCGGGTACCGTAAAAATCCTCTTATTTTACTGAACCAAAGTTATTATGGTACCACTACACGTTTGAATTTGTAAACGTATTTGGAACAATATGTGTGTTCTATCTACATGTGACTTGCTTTGACAATTGTCATGGCGATATTTCCTGTCCACTCGGCCTTCATTTTGTTACCCACAACAAATTACTATTCTCAAAGTACTAGTAGTACACGGAGCAAGGGAAACACAGGGCGACGGAAGCTTCTTGGTAGAGGCGAGTGATTCATTCATAACTAATTTTTCTTTCCAATCGGCGATATCTAACACTCATTGAACTGCATAATTAGTATCTGAGGTGTGCTTCGATGTCTTCCCTAAAACTTAAGTTTGCATGGGCATGATCGGTCGAAACCTATATCCAGGCTATGTATACCTCTGCATAGGTGTACTCTGTCGAGCTGTGTATACTCCACGTTCTTATCGGCCGAACCCACCTCCTGATATCGTGATCTATGTCTGTGCATGCCATATTTTGAATTTTTTGTACTTCTGCTATATAACTCCCGATTTCCGCCTTCCACGGACAAATAAATATACATGTATGGCGAGTATATGTCTAAGAAGATCATACGGATTCGGGTGGATTCATACGGTCTTCGAAACAAATCGGTATCGAGTTTTTATTGTCCAGATTTGAAAAGTAAGAGGGACACTGAAGCAAAAGTGTATTCGAAAGTGATGACCTCCGAAATGTAAGCTTTTTAGAAAGCTAAATTAGCTATTTGGAACGGAGGTAGTATGTCGCCAGGACAAATTGGGCAATTCGGTAGAAGGTAGAACGTTCAGCAGCTAGTCTTGAGGACGGATCACATGGCCGCTGTCAATGACTAATTCAGCTCATATGTTTTTTCTTTTTTGCGAAATTCTACCGATCTATTAATGTATGTTTTAAAAATGAGGTGTTTTGTGGTACCCTCAAATAAATTATGGCCATCCTAATGCCTAAAAAAATCATACTACTGATGGGAATAAGATGGCCAGTATGATTCATACTGCTAAGCAAAATCGGCACCACGCTAGAAAAGTGCCGTAGATGGGCCTGGCCTGAGAGAGTCCAACTTGTTCAGCCGATGTGCTATCTTTCGCCAAAAACAAACTCGGCCCTCCACAGCGTGTGTTTTCATCGGTGCCATATTCACTTTTTAGTTTTTGGCATCGATGCCCTACGCTGCCCAGTCGGTGCCAAACGAAAATTTCTGGGCATCGGTTCCCCTACTTGCTTCGATGCCACAAACTCTCCCGCAATAAAGTATTGATTCCAGGCTGCATGATAGCTGCTGTGAAGCCAAATTCTAGCCTAGTTCTCACCAATGCATGTAAGAAAAATGTTTGTTTATGCATGTGGAGCTTAAGTTGAAGTGGTGCCAAATTCACAACGTTGTGGGATGGGTGCCAAACCATTTTGTTCTGCCATCCCTGACAACATGCAATACTTTTGATGAATGTGGCACCGGCTACGCTGTGGAAGGCCTAACCCTTCTTCTTCCACGAGTCGACCCGACCTCGCTGCGTGGGTGCCGCCGCCTATCTCCCGATGCGCAACTCCAGCACCAGCGCCGCCTCAGCCCCTCCCACTTGCTTGCACCGCTCCTATGCCAAGATCTCAACCTAACCCCCTCCGCTGGCTTCCTATCCATGTACATCCCGGGTGCCTGGCCTCGCCCCCGATCCAAGATTCCACGGCGTCTCCCTCCTAGGTCACCAAGGCGGCCGAGCTCTGCACGCGGTTCCGAGAGCAGGTCCAGGCGCTCATCGCGGTCCGAAGCTGGTTCGCATCCCTGTCCCTCGCTTCCTCCCACAACTTCAGCCATGCCAAGGAGGGATCAAGGACAGCGCCGCTGGGGCAGCCATGCCGCCGGACTCGCCGTCGACGGGGCCCTGGTTGGGGACCCGAGCACCAGGGTGCACGCGCTGTGGAAGACTAGTTTCCGAGGAACCGCATCGCCGATATGCGCCTTGGAGGACTAGATCCTGTGGAGGGGCGTATGACCGTGCCGCCGGGCCGCCATGCTCCGTTCTCTCCCGAGGCCACTGCTGCTTCTTGGTAGTAGAGGGAGTACGGCGTCCAGTACCCGACGCCCAGGCAGGTGGTCAGCTGCAAGGTGCCCAGGATCAGCAATTAAAGGTCCTCAAGGCCAATGACAAGCTGCTCCTCCGCCAGGTTAGCCGCCTTCCGCCTTGGCTGCGTGGGTGCGGCCGCAACACGGTCATCGGCCTTCGTTCTGTTGGCGCCACCGTGAAGGGAGAGCTAGTCCAGCGATGTTGTGGTGGCCTGCTGTGGATGGGGAGGAGGCCGGCGAGGGGGTGGAGCAGGGGAGGAGGTCGACGAAGTAGTGTACGGTCCTTGGGTAGATGCCAGTCATCCCTGCCTCCACCGACAAGAGCACGGTCATATTTTTCTCGGCGGCAACCTCTCTGGCTCCATGTAAGTTATCTGAAATCCCTAAGTGCTTGTTGAAGGCTGGTTAATCGTGTTAAATGCGCACTCTGATGAGTACAAGTTGCCAATTTCAGCCATTGTGGGGAATATTTTCACTTCTATCAAATAGTATATATGCTAGCTCTGTTGTCAGTGGTAGGGTGCATGTTGAATAAAGATAATTGGGTCTGTTGTCACTGGTAAAAACTCGGTGCATCTCATAGGGATTGTGGTTGTTCTTTTGGGGAAAGTAAAAAGAGGAACAAATATTCTAGTGTAAATAGGTCAATTTTAGGAGGGGACCAGACATTATTTTTCAAGCCAGTAGAGCTCCTGGAAGACAACAAGTACGCATAAAATGCAATAGAAAACAAAAGCTTGAGAGCATTGGGTATAAAGTAGAATGACGAGACCAAAACCATGCACTCTACCTCTTAAAGAGCACCAGTAGGCTCACTTCCTGGATCCTTTCTTAATAATATCCATGGGATTAGCTTGATTACTATAAGTTCCCTTTATAGTTTCTATAGAAGCATGTCAAACACTGCACTTCCGCAGAGGTATCTGTATTCGCGGTGCTTGTAAAGTTGTAAACGCAGTTCCAGGTGAACCACAAACTGATGAGCATGCCAAGATAAACACCCACACACTTTTGTGTAAGAATATCATCAGAATAAGCACACTCAAACTTGCGAACCTAGATTTTCATAGCACTAACATTCCTGTCATGCGGAAACCAACGAACTAGCTCATCTGGCAAAAGATTTTAGTTTCCACAAGCAACATGTGCTACTCGCTCTATGGTTCAAGGATACAAGCATATAAATACTTGGCGATTTCCTCCCACGGAGATTCTCATTATCAAGGGATACTCATCTTATTTTGCACTTGTTCATGCTACATTACATGATCCTTCGTTATTTTTGCCGGGTCACGACACAAGCTTCTAGAGAATCTGGGTAAATTTTGGTAATGTGTGATACTCATTTTATTTGTTGCTTGTCTTGATTATCTTATGCAGTGCTCTCTTGGCCTCTTCTAGGGTCCCCACCTTGTACGGTACATCACATGCAAGCCTCTGAATGTTGAACTGCACAGAAGAGATTGCAAAACTGAAGGTTCTTCTTCAGACAAATAGACTATAATGATTGTCTTAGGCAGTGTTTTTACATGTGCGGACTCGGATGTCTATCTGTTTGCTGTGTACTGATATAAGAGCAGCAGCTCCAGCAGCTTCAACCTCCCCTTCGGTGGACACGAACTCTCGAAGAGGTTTAGAGAAAGTTGTATTCAACTTCTACATGTACAGCATCCATCAAATGTGGTCGAGGTTTTACAGTACATGTAACTAATACGATGGCACAGAGAATATGTTGTGATGTCATATACCACAAGTTGTCAATGTTTTGGTATTTGCTCTACCTTTAAGATTTATTATTCGCCACCATCAAGTGCAATCTTGTCACGTTGCACTTTATAGTGTTTCACATCTACGTCAAAGCCTCCAATGAATATATGCTACGATTATTGAAGATAGTTTGTCATAATTCCGAACTTACAAAGGATTCTAGTAAGAAAATATTTATTTATAATAAAACTCAGTCAAATTAAGCACGGACTGTTCTTTACAGTAAAAAAGTTTCCCCACGGCTGTGATGCCCATTATTGATGAGCCCAATCCTGGCGGACACATGTATTTGACATTAGTTTTGAAATCTTTTAAAACTACCGAGGGAAGAACAAATTTGCATTCACTCTTAATGATCATGTATGTATTCCGTAACAGTGATAAGGTGGAGGCGGCGGCGGTATGCATGCGTGCTCCCGGGCATGTTGTCCACAGTTAATTTTTCTGATACCTACGACTTCTTGGGCTTTTTGGGCCTATTCTCCGGCGCTGAATCTGAGCCATAGGATGAGTTCATACTTGTACCACTCCTATGAGAAGTAAAAGGTACAGTAAAACTTGCCTTTAAAAATATGCCTTGCACATGGGCACATATATAAAGTCAGAAGGACTACACCACCAACCTCTACTTGCGTCCACAATGCTTTCCTTTTATATACCACACCCATCTTCATATATGTGAACCAAGTTATCTTCTTATATGTACCACTTCATTTTCAGCAGAATAGCTGTGAGGTCTTGCTTTATTTTAAGGGGTTGGTAAGTCTAGCTTATTTCATCAAAGTAGGTGGTAGTCACATAGACACACGAAAGTGAAAGATCTGAGAAGACAAGGGACTAGGAGACATCAGGACTACTGGCTGAACAAGTGGTTTCCGATAAAGAATGCGGTGCTCACATAGTACGTGTGCAACTGGTGTATCAAGTATATCTTAGGAAAATTATTGAGTACATAGATAGAGAATTAGATAGACGATGCATCTAACATGAGACAACATTTCAATTTAAACTCCAACACACAACTCGAGAAATGTAAAAGGAAAAAATTAGTTGTTGTGGTGTCAACTGCTCAATTCACATTGGCCCCAAAGTGATTTTAGCTAATATTCAAAATTTGGTTTGTCTTTCTTTTTTCTCGAGGCGTGGCTTGAAGTTATAACTGAAATTTCATAACATGATAAATGGGTGTCGTGTCAATTTACACAATTATGTTCAAATTTTTGAAAAAAACCCAAACATTTTCAATGTTCGATGCACTGGTTGCTCAACACTCTGTTCATGCCATCCCGTGGACAAGTCATGGCTTGCCTTCCCGTAGGTAGCATCCACCATCCATCTAAAACGGATGGCCAACATCGATTCGGTGCCATCTCCCTCACGCTGCGAGCCATGAGACCTCACACTGCAGTCAGAACAACGAGAATGGGCAGGAATTGGGGCGATTTGAGGGCGTCCACGGCTGTTGGTCCTGGCGCCACCACGGCACCACTGCAACTTAGTCCGGGGAGCCGCACCGTCCGCACCTCCACAGCGAGTTTGCACGATCCAGCAATGATTCTCATCCAGTTTCTTCAGGTAGACAACAGCAAGCTTAATTATCATAACATGAATTCCATCATTCGGAGTTTCAGACTATTAATAGAAGAAAGTTGGTCATGGAAATTTACTACACAGTGCAAACTGTTAGTAACAAATTTTTAGTTGTAGCAACGATTGAACCAAACACAGATTGAAGTACGTACTAGAAAAGGAATTGAAATTTTTACACATTACAATAACAAATTATACAAGAGAAATCTGAACAAATGTAATTTCTAATAGGTGCAAATTTAACACATTACAAGGACAGAGTTTTTAGTACTCCATCCGATCCATATTAATGTTCTCAACTTTGTCTAGATTCGTATGAACCTCGTTAAACATTTAGACTAGGAGGGAGTACTAGCATAAAATTGAACAGATTACAAGGACATCTTTTGCTTGGATAATTTGTCCTTCCAAAAATTCTTTTGCTCAGTTTTTGCTGGTATAACCATGTGTTTGTAATGCATGGCTCAGGTTTTCCTTCTTCAATTTCTTTTCAAGTACTAACGGCCGTTTTACTTCTTCACTTTTCCACTGCTGTTTTGCTGAACTTACCATGCATTATTGCAGAGACCATTAACTGAATTCCTTGTTCTGTATTGCCAATACAGTTAACTGAGGGTCCCTGTTTTATGCTGTGATATGCTGCTGGTCGGATGGCTGTGATATGCTGCTGGCCATTGGATTGACTTGACCGTAAATGCTGCTGGTCAGGTCACGTCCTGGGTCGTCGACAGCAAGGCACTAGATTCCAGTCTGTCTTGCGACCGGACAGAGATTTTTGATGTTCACACCCTTCCGCCTAGCTAGATAATAGAGTTACTATGTTAACTAAATTCCAATTCATGACTCGTGACCTTTCTTACTACTGTGTCTTGGTTTTTTTTTCTCCTTCAACGGGTTTCATCTTCGGCACATCTCAACCATACCATTAATTATTTCCTATCTAGGAAAAAAAATCATCACACAAAGATTTCAGGCTACCTATTTCTTACCGACTCATGCCATTATTTCAGTGTCTAATTCAAGTGATATGTTGCATACTGCAAAACGTTGTGTTGCAATTACATGTAAGCTATAAAGCAAATAGTACTACATCTCCAACCTGTATTTGTGTGCACAATAACTTTGTAACATATAAATACCACACGAGGCTTCAATCAAATTAGTAAGGTTTTCTTCTCTTTTGTACTAGTACTTCATATCCAACAGAATACCTCCGCTGTCCAACACCATTTTGATGTGTTGGTAGCACCAACTCACCGTCTCATCACATAGGTGGTTGTCACAAAAAATAGATGAAAGAGAGGGTGTACATATAACTACTGTATTGCATCAAACTGGTGGTAGTCGTCTAAACATATATCGAATAAAGGATGAGAGAATACAGAAAGATGTGATACCACACGGGAATAGGAGATATCAGGAGCATTTGTGAAACTATGATTGTGGAGAATGGAGGACGTTATTCAGCTACTTGATCTTGATGAGCCTGCAATGTTGAAAGTTTCTCGCTTTTGACTGGCTTTTTATTATCTTTCATATGGCTAGTCTTGTCAGTACCTACACTACATTTCCCTAACTAGATGCCAGGATCACTTTCTTTTAAAGAGCCAGAATAACTCCTCCCGGTGGTTGATCATCTGGTAGGAACCATGCTCAACCATGGTCAGCTTAGCCAATGCCACCACATGGCCGAGTGTCAACCCACACGAGACAATTTTAAGGGAGCACACCAAGTGAAAACATTGTCTAGATTTAGATATTTACTGTTGGTTTATACATCTGTTGTTTACTCATAGAGAATCAGCCCGCCCCACGTATGCAACCGATTCAATTGTGCTTGGCAACGACCACCCTATCACGTCATTCACAGGCTAGTTGTTCTATATCGACACGGTCTCCAACACCAGCGCTTCAAGATCATTACATGTTCCTGATACACACCCACAACGTTCGACGATATGCCGAGCCGGTGTGACTTGTCCTCAGATTGTGTTTTGACTTCTGAGCAGCATGTTGTACCGTGCACCCTACTGGGTCTCTAAGCTGATGCTCCACTCTTCACCTCTCATTAATAACGGTTGAGACACAGTCACCCCAGTCATCCGATAGGAATGTGCTTAATTCCTATCGGATAAATTGAGTTACAGTCAGCTCTAGGTGTTGGTTTTGGCTGAAAAAACGGCGGTTATAAATTAAAACAACCTCTAAAAACACAACAGGCTATGCTGATATGATATTGGAGCCGTTTTTTCCCATCTAAACCTACCTCATTAAGTGGATTTACACATAAAACTGACTCCACCGCAGGAGTACAAAACAACCCAGTCATACCCTAAAAGAAATTGGCCGACAATATGAGTGATATATATGCATGTTGGGCCCAATCTAACTTAAAACGACTCGGTATCTATCATGCAAAACCATAGCCAAGTCGCATATATAAGACTCGGCAAAGGGACTCTAGAGGGTACAATATATTCACTCATAGTTGTGGTTGTAGCTCTACCTTCAAGATCAATATAGTAAAGCTAAAAGTAGGTCATTTCCTTCACCAAGAGGGGCCGGACCTGGGTACATCGACTGTGCCGATCTTACCCCCAGAAGACTCCAATGTTTCGTTCACCTTCCACCTCTCATAAGTTACCCCTGTAGTATGTGCCAGCTCGATACACCGACATTATGTATGCATAGTAACTATAGAGTAAAGAGTACTACACCACCAACCTCAGCTTGTATACATAATGCTTCCATATCTATGTCATACAAATGTTTACTCAAATGAATATTTGCTCTTGTTATATGGACCACTTCATCTTCAACATAATATCTTCATTGTGTCACTCAATTTCGATGTGTTGGCAGCACTATGTCATAAAAAAGCTCGTGGTTACACTAAGAAAATGAAGTAATGTTGAGAGCAGATCGTGCAATATACGGGAATAGGAGACATCAGGAACAGTCACTAGTAGAAAAACTGTCTTTGGTTCGCAGCGGCCGAGAGCATTAGTCCCGGTTCCACCTCGAACCGGGACAAATGCTTGCATTAGTCTCGGTTCAAGGGGACCGAGCGACGCACGGTAGCCACGGGGCATTCGTCCCGGTTCTTAAGGGGGCATTTGTCCCGGACTAAAGGTACGGCCCCAGACGCGTGGCCTACCGCCCACCTTTAGTCCCGGTTCGTAATACGAACCGGAACCAAAGGTCCGGCCCCAGACACGTGGCCTGCCGTCCACCTTTAGTCCTGATTCGTATTACGAACCGGGACGAATAACCCGCCTATAAATGCGCCGCAGCCCCAGCCAGCCCTCCCTCTATTTTTTTTTCTCTTGATTGAAGGAGTGAGGTGTGGTGTGCTAGTTTTTTTCCTATGCACATTAGGTGTTCGACAAAATGTCTGAGAGAATGATACGCTTGATTTCACACAAAATAAAAATGATATGAGGTGCCCGAGCCACACTTAAGTCTCTACCTTCCTCTTTCCTTCCTTCTTGATCGAGGTTAGCAACCTTATCCTTATCTGTCATTGATATAAAAATGCATGCGTCGACGTAAAGTGGTCATCTCACTATTCATGATGTTCTGTAATGATGCAGATGAACTGGCGGGGATGGATGTACGATGACCGACGTGAATCCGTGTTCATTCAAGGCGTGGATAAATTTATCGATGTGGCTAAGGCAAACAAAGAGAATGGATTTATGTGTTGTCCATGTGTTCAATGTCGGAACATCAAGGAGTACTCTTCCTCGAAAATCATTCGCGGCCACCTGGTTCGGAGAGGTTTCATGCCCAGCTATAATTTCTGGACCAAGCACGGAGAAAGAGGGGTTATGATGGAAGACAATGAAGAAGAAGAGGATGATGACAACTATTGTCATATGTTCCCTGAATACGATGATACTGCAATGGAGGAGAATAAAGAAGAAGGAGGTGAAGAACGAGCATCAGATGAGACCGTTGACGATCTTGGTCGGGTCATTTCTGATGCAAAGCGAGACTGTGAAAACAGAGAAGGAGAAGTTGAAGTTGGAGGGCATGTTAGAGGATCACAAAAAATTATTGTACCCAAATTGTGAAGATGGCAGCACAAAACTCGGTACCACACTGGAATTGCTGAAATGGAAGACAGAGACTGGTTTATCTGACAAGAGATTTGAGAAGTTACTGAAAATAATGAAGCCGAAGCTTCCAAAGGATAATGAATTGCCCGAGAGTACTTACAAAGCAAAGAAGATTCTCTTCCCTCTAGGATTAGATGTGCAGAAGATACATGCATGCATAAATGACTGCATCCTCTACCGCGGTGAGGAGTATGAGAATTTAGATAAATATACGGTATGCACTGCACTGCGGTATAAGATTAGTCGAGATGACCCTGTTGATGTTGATGGCGATGACGAGCCACCTAGGAAGAGGGTTCCTGCTAAGGTTATGTGGTATGCTCCTATAATACCAAGGTTGAAACGTCTGTTTAGAAACAAAGAGCATGCCAGGTTGTTGCGATGGCACAATAAAGACCGTAAGAAAGACGGGAAGTTGAGACACCCCGCTGCTGGGTCGCAGTGGAGAAAAATCGAGAGAGAGTTCCCGGACTTTGCAGGTGACACGAGGAACTTATGGTTTGGTCTAAGTATAGATGGCATGAATCCTTTTGGGGAGAAGAGCTGCAGTCACAATATCTGGCATGTGACTCTATGTATCTACAACCTTCCTCCTTGGCTGTGCATGAAGCGTAAGTTCATTATGATGCCAGTGCTTATCCAAGGCCCGAAGCAACCCGGCAACGACATTGATATGTACCTAAGGATTAGTTGAAGAACTCTTACAGTTGTTGGGAAAACCAGGTGTACGTGCGTGGGATGAGCACAAACAGGAGCCATTTGACCTGCGAGCACTGCTTTTTGTAACCATCAATGATTGGCCTGCTCTTAGTAACCTTTCAGGACAGACAAACAAGGGATACAAGGCATGCACACACTATTTAGATGATACTGAAGCTACATATTTTCATAAATGTAAGAAGGTTGTGTACCTGGGGAATCGTCAATTTCTTCCGATCAATCATCAAGTCAAGAAGAAAGGCAAACATTTCAAAGGTGAGGCAGATTACCGGAAGAAGCCTGACCTCCCTACTGGTGATGATGTATTTGGTATGGTCAAGGACATAGAAGTAATCTTTGGAAAGGGTCCTGGCAGTCAACCTGTTCCGAACGACACCACTACCGAACACGCGCCCATGTGGAAGAAGAAATCTATATTTTGGGAGCTAACCTATTGGAAAGTCCTACGTGTCCGCTCTTTAATCGACGTGATGCACGTGACAAAGAATCTTTGCGTGAACCTGCTAGGATTCCTGGGCGTGTATGGGAAGACAAAAGATACACCAGAAGCAACAACGTATGAAAGACCCACAAAACATGCATCCACAGAACAAGACGGATAAAGGGCGTCACTTAAGTCCTGCCAGCTACGCTCTCACGAAAGCAGAGAAGGAAATCTTTTTTGAAGTCCTTTAGAGTATTGAGGGGGCTTCTACCGGAAAATGTTCGAGTACCCATTGTGAAGCTATGAGCATTCCTCAATGCAATATCTCAGAAGGTGATCAATCAAGATATTCTGACAAGGTTACAGAAGGATGTGGTCCAATGTATTGTTAGTTTTGAGTTGGTGTTCCCACCGTCCTTCTTCAATATTATGACGCATCTCCTGGTTCACCTAGTCGAAGAGATTTCCATTCTCGGTCCTGTATTTTTACACATTATGTTCCCCTTTGAGCAGTTCATGGGAGTGTTAAATAAATATGTTCATAACCGTGCTAGGCCAGAAGGAAGCATCTCCAAGGTCTATGGAATAGAGGAGGTCATTGAGTTCTGTGTTGACTATATTCCTGACCTTAAGCCGATTGGTGTTCTTGAATCACGACATGAGGGGAGACTGAGTGGAAAATGCACGCTGGGAAAGAAAGCAATGATATGTATGGATGGACAATCTTTCACTCAATCACACTACACGGTTCTATAGAATTCCACCTTGGCAGCTCCGTATATCGTGGAACACAAGAATATTGTACGCTCCAACAACCCGGGAAAGCTAGACTCCTGGATTAGAGATAAACACATGAAGACTATTGGCAGTTGGTTGCAAACACATCTAATGAACGACACCACTGTTGGACATCAGCTCTACTTGTTGGCTGGGTCACCATCTTCTACTATATTGAATTACCAAGGGTACGAGATAAATGGGAATACATTTTACACGATCGCCCAAGATAAAAAGAGCACCAACCAGAACAGTGGTGTCCGCTTTGATGCAACCGACGATAATGGCAAAAAGGACATATACTATGGTTACATAGAGGAGATATGGGAACTTGACTATGGAGTTTCTTTTAAGGTCCCTTTGTTTCGGTGCAAATGGATCAACCTGAATGGAGAAGGGGTAAAGGTAGACCAGTTGTACGGAATGACAACAGTAGTCTTAGCATTCTTGGTTACAGAGACGAACCATTTGTCCTAGCCAATGATGTGGCACAGTTTTTCTATGTGAAGGACATGTCCTTCATACCAAAAAAAAAGAAAAAATAAGGAAACAAATATATCACACGATGAGCCAAAGCGTCACATAGTTGTTTCAGGGAAAAGAAATATCGTGGGAGTCAAGGACAAGACAGACATGTCAGAAGATTATAATAAGTTTGATGAAATTCCGCCCTTCATAGTGAAAACTAACCCAAGCATCCCGTTAAGCAAAGAAAATGCTCCATGGTTACGGCTGAAGCGACCATAAACGGGCATAAGAAATTCAAAAACGGTCCGAACAATGTAAATCCTTCACGTGGTGTCATATTATATGACATAGTTGCAATGAAAAATACCAAACTTGGTATATTGATTATGTCTCGAAAAAACCTTCACAAAATGACCTACCATGTTCGAGGTTTCATGGCTTTCGGTCCAAATGACCAATGTTATGTGCATAATCGAGGCATATTTTGTAATACTGTGCCCATATTGTGCATGCATGTGCATCTTTAGATGGCTAACAATGTTGCAGGAGGAAGTTTTATTTTTCGTTGAATGGAAAAGCCATGTTCTATTTTCTGAGTGCCAAAATCGGGGCGTTTTGTGAAGCAACACCAAACGTTAAATAAAAAAATGGTACCACCCCATTTTTCAAAAATACTAGACCACCTTACATGAACAATATCCTAACTAGGGATTTTAAAACCTTTCCGTCCACCCCTAGAGAAAAAGACAAATGTAGTAAAGGTTGTTGAAACTCCCATACCCATCAAAGACATTAGAAATGCAGTAAAGGTTGTTGAAGATGGGGAGTTCATTCCTGATAGAGAGGATGACGAGCTCGCACTCACCCTTGGCAACAAGGAACACGAGGGACGAACATGAGGCACAGAAGGCTCCAAACCATGGAACCTTGGTTTTGCCGACCATAGGAAGAAATATCCCGAGAGAAGCCGTCAAAGGAGAAAGGAAAGGAAGGAACTTGAAGTAATGAAGCAGAAAGACTGGATGCGCGAAATAGAACAACAATTAAAGCAGCATCAGAATCAACTTGATAAACTTAGCTAGCAAGCTACCGGCCCATCTCAGCGGCACATGGTAGACGAAGCTTCCTTCAATGCTACCGGCCCATCCACTAACCGAAAAAGCAGCGTGGCTTCCACGGAGCTCCCCGGTGATGATGCTGATGATGCACCGGCGATGGCTCCTCTTCGCTACCATGATATCATGGAGATGACACATTGTGAGCTGCATGTGAAAGTTGTCAACATAACCATGAAGGTGGCCGTCGGCTATGCCTTACCATTAGTTGGACCGGTACCAACTTACCATTGTTGTACGGTTCCACAGGGCTACGCTATTGCCGGGGTGGATGAAGTTGTTGACGGATTTGCGCAGCTCAAGCTTGACTACCCTGCAGGTGAAGGGGATTTGACTAAGCTGGGAGAAGCAAAACACATGACCATTCTATGGCGAAAGGAATACATCGTGCTTTCAAATCGAACGCCAAGGCCATCCACTCCTGAGAGCACAACTCCATCTTCGTCCCAGCCTCACCCGTCTCCAGCACATCAGCCGTCTTTGCTGTCGTCGCGGCAGGCGCCGTCTCCGCCACCACGTCAGCCGTCTCCAGCACGGCCGTCTTCGCCGCCACGTCAGCCGTCTCCAGCACAGCCGTCTTTGCCGCCGTGTCAACTGTCTCAGCCCCTCCCAAAAGTACAAAAGGGTCAGGGCCAAAAGCGAAAGAGTAACCGATCACCGAAGCGTCTACCAGAGCCCCTCCCAAAAGTACCAAAGGTTCCTCCCAAGAGAGCTTACGACTATACTGAAGAGGAGAATGCGATGATCGCAAAGTCCCAAATGCAACAGTGGTTTGATAGTGTCAAGCGGACAAAAGAGCCACAGTTCCCCAGCACTAAAGAAGAAAAAGGCAAAGTGCAAAAAATATTGAAGACCCTTCATCAACCTGAGCCAAGGCTTTCATCAAACTATGACCGCTCTATTGTCAAGTCACATC
This sequence comes from Avena eriantha, assembly GCA_910589775.1. NCBI lineage: Eukaryota > Viridiplantae > Streptophyta > Magnoliopsida > Poales > Poaceae > Avena > Avena eriantha. Next base: position 332,761,615 of record OU342746.1, read on the forward strand.
AGTCAATGGTGCGGTCGAAGAGCACTAGTGCAAGCGGGAATTCAGTTCCCTAGCTCGGTTTACAGAAAAATAAGGAATTCCGCCCGCTCAAAGTGATTTCCGGTATCATGGTGGAGTCGAGCAAAGCTGCGAACGAGCAGTATGATCCAGAAATTGTTGCACTGTATGGAGAAGCGGCCGCTGCTCAAGGTATGACTATTGCTCAGTACTTAGACTAGTTAGATTTCCCCGTGGCTGAGGAAGCATACAAATACGAGTACGGGAAACCTCTCGTCAGACCTGAGGACGTCAAGTATCTACCAACAAAAATGCGAAGATTGCATAATTGGTACATTAAAGCCACAAAGGAAGGGGAAAACTGGATAGTGATCGGTGTTCGAAACGAGCATTACGGGTATGGAGATGCCCAAATACTGATTGAATTTCCTGATCTACATCAGTTTTTCAATCAAGATGCCCTCGACAAATCGATCGTCAGTGCCTACCATCTTTAAGTATTATTTCTCTAATAATTAAGTCTCTAGTTAGCTCACCTCGTTTATATCGCATGTATAATCATACTCACTATATTATGCAGACTGAAGATTCTCGAATGCAGAAGAGGACAGATCTATGACATTGGGTTCATTGACCCATATTGGGTTCATGAAATTACTATGAAACTTGATCCCAAGGACATAGAGGATAAAATCGTAATGGCTCTAAGGTTTAAAGAAACCAAAAGGGAACTATTATTACCTTACAACTTCGAGTGAGTGTTATTATCTTGTACACATTCTATTTCGCTTACTCAATGTTAAGTGTATAATTGATGAGTTATGCATGTGAAACTTCCATTATATTCTGCTAATCATTCAACCTGACAATGGAGCAGTACAAGTCATGGACTCTAAACGTAAACCCCTTGAGAAGTGGACCCCCATGCAGGATATGCTTCAGCGGTAATTTCAGTCATTATGACACTATATCGGCAACTTTCGTTCTTTTACTTATTTCAAGTAATTAATAACTCATTTCATTCATTTTATTTGCCGGGAAGCACTTGGAAACGGTTCACCAACAAGGCTAAGGGTGCCTGGAAAGAGAACCTTACATTTAAACCACTAAATGTAAGTACTACTATCTAGATCCATAGATCTCTTTGATTCTAGTTTCGATACCTTTATCATGCTTAATTATTATTATTTTGATTGAGCTTTGTTCTCGTAAAGTGTCTGAGACAGCCAGACAGAATTAACTTATGTGGATACTATGTATATGAGTTCATTCGTTAGACGACCTATGAGAAGGGCAGAAACTTAGAACAACTTCAAGTATGTAAACAATATTCAGAAATTTGTTTTATTACCATCAATTGTGTTTAGTTTCATTCATATATGTTGACTCATTCTTTTAAATTAGATCGAACAGTTGCGGGATAATGTTCTACCAAAGGATCGCATACAAGCAATCCAAGAGGAAATTGCGGGATTCTTAGATGGAGAGGTCCTAGATCCAAAAGGAGAATACTATCGGAAGATTATGATAATGTAATAGGGATCATAAAACACTTTATATTGTATATATGCATGAATATAATATATTCGATACTTGCTGTGTAATATAATCGGGAGATGTTTTGTAATATAATGGTTCCCTTAAGGTAGATGACACTTACCCCAGCACTATGTTGTGAGGAATGCTCGTCCTCATAGTAGATGGTGCGAGGTTGATGTTACCGAAAGTGGATTCGCATGGAGGCATGATGCGGATTTGAGGGACTTCCCATCTACTTTTGTTAACATCAACCTCGTACCATCTACTATGAGGACGAGCATTCCTCACAACATAGTGCTGGGGTAAGTGTCACAAAATAAATGCTGCCCAAAACACAAAAAGGAAATAGATAAAGGGGAAACAAAATAAATGAAAAATATACAAAAAAATATCTGCTGCGGCATAAAAAATGCCCAAAATGCTACCGCGGCAGATACGCATAGATCCCGGTTTGTATTACGAACCTGGACAAACGCCCCTCCCCCTAGCGATAGCCAGCGGCCATGTGGACCGCCCTTTTGTCCCGGTTCGCAGCCCAACCGGGACTAAAGGTTTGGGGCTTTAGTCCCAATTGTCCCATCCCGGTTGGGCAACCGGGACTAAAGCCCCTTACAAACCGGGACAAAAGGCCATGTTTCTACTAGTGAGTGGTTGAACCATTAGTCTGGTTAGAACAGACGAAACCAAATTAATTGATATATTGAAGAGGATGAGATGTTAGACCTTTCTTTAGTTTAACTGGTCGTCTAAATCTTTGCATCTGGGCTGTCTTTTTGGTACTAGCCTGCTACTCTGCCCAAGCTCGCGTACTGAATTACTAAGCTAGCTTTAAACACCAATCTAGAGCTAGCCCCTTCATTCTTAGTGGAATTGAGTAAATTCCACTTTTTACCCTCTAGTTTGATATTTTTGACAAGAATTATCCCATTTAACAAATAATCTTCCCATTTATTCCAGTTAGTGAAACTTGTGCCACTTTTTACCCTACTTAAACTTTATACCTGTTCTAGTAAGTGGGATTTAGTAGTCATGTCTACGTACCTTCCACATTTCACTCATTGTTCTGGATTATCTTTTCCGATGTGATCATCCTACAGCCCGTTCCTATTCTTTGATGGTTGTTACGCCACCTTCCAAGTGCACTGCGACTTCTCTCGGCGCCGGCAGTGGCCTGGCATTTGTACATGGTGTTAGATTGACCTCTCTTGTTCGATCCCAACGGGTTGAAAAGCCCTTACCGTGCCCTAATCGGGGGCGCCTAACCACGTAATAGTTGGTGGGCCCCTATGGCAGCGCTATATAAAGACGGCGGGGGCCGGGGCACACATCATGAGGTTTGATGCGCCACTGCACCCCCACCAACAACCCTAGCCGATATAGGTTAGCGCTTTGCCACGGGAAGTTCCACCACCGTCAATCTCACGCCCACGCTCTCGTCGTCGCCCCATGGCCAACACCTCGAGCTCGTCGAGCACCGGCAAAGGTACTCTCTCTCTCAGTTCACAGCAATTCAATACATAGCAAAGTATTCTACCAAATAGATATAATCTAGTAGATCCTAAAAGCATTATAACATTGGTATCAGAGCAGACATCTAGTTCTTGTAGATCTTTTTGGGTAGAAAAAGAAAAGAACAAACCCTAGATCCCTAACCCCAAAAGCACAGAGCGCTGCCCACCTGGGCCGCGTTGTTCCTCTCTATCTCGATGCGCATCGGCAAGCCGAGGCATCAGAAGAAGAAAAAAACCCATATGGGGCAAAGAAAAACAAAAGAGGCCCCCAAATCTCTAGTCCCTGAATCTGAATCGAATAGAGAAAGGATCCCCAAACAAAAACAAAAAAGGGGGAAAAGACAAACACCGGCCACCGCCATGTTGCGCCACCGGCAAAGGGCGCCGCTGCCTGAGCCTCTTGACAATGGCGCACCCACCTTCAGGCGGATGCGCGTGCCGGCAAGGGGGCCAGCGAGGCGGCCGCCTAACACTCCGTCTCATCTCTCTCTGCCTCGCCGTGGTAGCACGGGATGTGGGGAGGTGTACGGTGGAGGGGAAAAGGATGCAAAGGAGGGAGGGGCTCGTCGATGGCGCTGCGCCGGGCGATGACGGCACCTCGCCACCAACGTTGCGGAGAGCGCCGCCAGAGAGAGCATTGTGCGCGAGCAGAGAGTCAGGGGAGAGGAGCGTTTGCGGCTAGGGTTCGGGTCGGCTCTAGCCGGTTTTAACCCAGCGAAATGAAAGGGCAGCCGCACTATGCCGGTCTGGAGGATCGTACGGCCACGACACGCGGACTTGGGGCGGCGGCGGGCTGCGGACCGGTTGCCAGGCCCAGGCGAGAAGCTGCATGCCGTGGGCCGACGTAGGTAGCGCGCACAAGGACCAACAGAGCACACGCGGCCAGCCCGCGATGGGCCATTGCGGGCCGAGAGCGCGTTAAGTGCCGCACAAGGGCAGTGGGCCGTTATGTGCCGCCCGGTCCGCACAATTTTTCGTTTTAGTTTTTATAGAAGCTATTTTATGGCTCTTTGAATATGTTTTTTGATGAAATTTTGCCCAGTTTTTTCTATTCAAAGTTATCCAACGAAATTTTGTTTAGAAAAATGGAAAAGTAACAGTAAAGTTTCTATAAAGTTTAAGGTTTAATGAATTTTAATTCATTTCTTTTGCTACAAATATTTAAAAGTGCTCTTTTAAATTTAATAAAGACAAAGAGAGAATCAAAAAATTTAGAGCATCTTAAAGTATTTATCCTGATTATGTTCATGTTATATATCTAACCAACATTGTTAATAGCATGACCATGATTAGTGTTTTCAATTAAAGTGATTATATGTGCACTTACATTTATTTTCTGCCCAACGGTGATATAGAATTATTTTGCATAAACTTTTGTATGTCTTAATTTTGACCAACGTTGGATTAATACATGCAATTGTTATTGTTCTCACTTCTTTGTGGTTTTTAGGAGGGTTCTACTTGATGAGCTGCATCAAGGAGGTCCCGACCCTTAGAGGTGACAATTACTGTGAGTGGAGAAAGAAGGTGGACTTCGTGTTCATATGTGCTGAGGTGGATTGGGTCCTTGAGACCAAGCCTCTCTCCAAGCCGACAGAGCCAATAAGAGATATCGCTGAAGATGATGCTGCATGGGAAAGAAAGAAAAGGGACTATGCTCTAGTGGATCTGGCATACTCCATAGAGAACCAAAAGTGGCAAAACGCCAATAAAAAGTGCATGCCATTTATAAAAAACATATATTCTGTGTGTAAAGTGAATGAGCATGTTTCCGCTCGGACAAAAAACAAAACAAAAGAAAGAGAACTCATGACTCGTCGAAATTATGGCACTGTTGTTTAGGCCATATTTCGAGGGGGAGAATAAAAAGACTAGTTAAAAACGATATTCTTCCTCCGTTAGAGTTCTCTTACATAGAGCAGTGCATCAATTGCGTTAAAGGAAAGTATGTAAAGAAAATCAAAAAGGGTGCAAAACAAAGCACCGAAACACTAGAAATTATTCACACTGACATATGTGGACTGTTTCTAGTGAAAAGTGTGGATGGTTATGACTCGTTCATAACATTCACAGATGATTACTCCCGTTATGGTTATATTTATCCAATTAAAGAAAGATCGGAAGCGTTGGATAAATTTAAAATATTCAAAGCTGGAGTAGAGAATCAACACCACAGAACAATAAAGATAGTAAGGTCTGACCATGGAGGGGAGTACTACGGTCGACACACCCCATATGGCGAAGTCCCTAGACCTTTTGCAAGGTTCTTACAGGAGACTGGCATAGTAGCCCAGTATTCGATGTCGGGCGAGCCTCAGCAAAATAGAGTAGCTGAAAGGCGTAACCATACCCTTATGGATATGATGCACAACATGATGAGTTACTCGACCTTGCCATTGGGATTGTGGATGGAGGCGTTAAAACCGCCATTCATATTCTCAATAAAGTACCAAGCAAGTCGGTGCCCCAAACACCGTATGAGTTGTGGACACGAAGAGTTCCCTCGCTACATCACCTAAGGGTGTGGGGGAGCCCAGCTGAGACCAAAGTATTTAATCCAAATATTGCATAGCTTGACTCTAAAATAGTCAGTTGCCATTTCATTGGCTATCCTGAAAAGTCAAAAGGTTTTTGTTTCTACTGTCCAAACAGATACACAAAGTTTGTAGAAACAAGACATGCTATCTTCTTAGAGGACAAAATGAGGAGGGGGAGCATGGTAGCTTGGAAAATAGATCTTGAGGAGAAGAGGGTGCATGCACCTAATCCGATGACTCAAGAGCCATTCTTCTCACTACCTGATGTTCCTGGATCGATAACCCCAGAGGTTATGGTGTAAGCACCTGTTGCAACTCCACCCATGACAACATTGTGTGAGGATCCGGAACCTTTCCGTCTGGAGCCGACTGAACCCACTCTTGAGCATGAAAGGGAGCAGCAGCAGCCACCTCCAAAAGATGAACCACATGTTGAAACACATGATGTGCCAGTACATGAGGCCCCTAGAATCTCTCTAAGAGTTAAAAGATCAGGCATTTCTACTGATTATAATGTTTATAACACAGAAAGGGTTCATATGGAGAATGATCACACTTCATTTGAACAAGCCATGAGTAGCCCTCACTCATCGAAGTGTCTAGAAGCCATGGAAGATGAGATGAATCGATGAGTTCCAACAAAGTTTAGGACCTAGAGAAAATTCCCAAAGGAGCCAAAACAGTAGGTTGTAAATGGGTCTACAAAACAACAAAGTATGACTCTAGAGTGAATGTGGAGAAATACAAAGCACGACTTGGGGCAAAGAATTTACATAGAGAGAAGGAGTAGATTACAATGAGACATTTTCTCCATTATCATGTAAGTATTCCTTCAGAATCATAATGGCACTAGTTGCACATTTTGATTTAGAGCTGCATCAAATGGATGTAAAGATGGCATTTCTAAACGGGGATTTAGAAGAAAGAGTCTACATGAAATAACCTAAGGGTTTTATCATGGGAGGCAAGGAAGATATGGGATGCCGCCTAAAGAAATCCATTTATGGATTAAAGCATGCTTCAAGACTATGGTATTTAAAGTTTAATGAGACCATCAAGAAATTTGGATTCAAAGAGAATGTTGAGGACAATTGCGTTTACGCAAAGTTTAAAAGTGGGAGATATATTTTCCTAATTCTGTATGTGGATGATATCTTGCTTGCTAGCAGCGATGTCAGTCTACAACTAGAAACAAAGTAGTTCTTGTCCTCAAACTTTGATATGAAAGATCTTGGTGAAGCTTCATATGTTTTGGGCATAGAAATTCACCGAGATAGGACAAATGGGGTTCTAGGTCTATCGCAAAAGGCATACGTAGAGAAGATTCTAAAGAAATACAGTATGCATGCGTGCAATACCACACCTGCTCCTATAGTCAAGGGCAAAAGTTTTGGGAAATTTCAATGTCCCAAGAGTCAATATGAGATCGATCAAATGAAAGCAGTACCATATGCTTCGGCCGCTGGAAGCTTAGAGTATGCACAAGTGTGCACTCTCCCTGACTTAGCTTTTATCACCGGGGTACTCGGTAGATATCAAGAGAATCCAGGCATAAAGCACTGGAAGACGGTACATAAAGCTTTGCATTATGCGCAAGGCCTAAAACATATAGAAGGCATGTTTCCCTAGAGATAAGAGGGTATTGAGACGCTGATTTTGCGGGAGACAAAGATGATACAAAATCCACGACAGGATACGTCTTCACTGTCGCGGGAGGGGCTATTTCGTGGAGAAGCTCCAAACAGTCAATAGTTGCATCATCCACGATGTATGCAGAATTTATAGCATGTTATGAGGCAACGGGAAAGGCGATATGGTTAAAGAAATTTATACCCAACTTGAAAGTGGTAGATTGCATTGATAAGCCACTAAATATGTACTGTGACAACGAGCCCGTAGTATTTTATGCTCAAAACAACAAGTCGAGTAATGCTTCCAAACCAATAGATATAAAGTAATATGTTGTGAAAGATAAGATCCAGGATCACACTATAAGATTCAAGCATATAAGGAGAAAGGTTATGCTTTAGGAATACGCATGAAAGGATTACCACCCAATGTGTCCAAGGAGCACTTAGCCGGCATGGGTTTAAGGGAAAAACCTATGATTCCTGGATCATAAGAGGCCCAATAGAAACAGAATTTGTTTCAAAACAAGAGGTATATTGTAGCTGTCTGATTCTATCAGCAATTGAGCTGTGACGATGAAACATGCTCTATGTACCGAACCGTGATGAAACAAGTAAAGTATAAAGTAAAAAAGTAAATTCGATATCAAGGGGGAGAATGTTAGATTGACCTCTCCCGTTCGATCCCAACGGGTCGAACGAACCCTTGACTGTGCCCTGATCGAGGGCGCCCAACCACGCAATGGTTGGTGGGCCCCGGTGGAAGCGCTATATAAACACGGTGGGGGCCGGGACACATGTTATGAGGTTCGACGTGCCGCCTCTCCCCCCACCAACAACCCTAGCCGATATAGGTTAGTGCGTTGCCACAGGAAGCTCCACCGCCGCCACTCTGATGCCCACGCTCTCGCCGTCGCCCCATGGCCAACACCTCGAGCTCGTTGAGCTCCGGTGAAGTTACTCTATCTCTCTCAGTTCACAACAATTCAATACACAACATAGTAGTCTACCAAATAGATCTTGTCTAGCGGATCCTAAAAGCATTATAACACATGGCTCTCGGGCTCTTGTATTTGAGCATTCTATAGTAGCTCAGTCACTTGAATCGATTTGGTAGAAACATGCGAAGGAGCTTCACATGTAGTGGTCATACGCACTAATACTAGAATAAGAACAACATTTGTCTTGATGTGGAGTACAACAAGGTAGCATGGTTCTAGCTAGCTAACCAGTCGTGACACGCCAGCATTCTAGCGACTGTATCTTTCAACATGATTGATGGTGGCTATGAGCTCGTCGCAGACACTACACTAGTACAAACTCGTTACTGAGATACTGTGCACTCAGAAGGTTTGTCCCAAGTACAAAAAAACCCATCTCTTTTCGTCACCCTCAGCCGCTTGTGTAAGATAGGGGAAACCACACGTTAGGTGGCTTTGTATTTCTCATTATATAAGAGGATTACAAGGAGTCCCGGTTGCATACAACATGGACATATATACAAGGAATACACACGCATACGTATCCTACATCTATACAAACACGTGTAGGATATGTATTCTAACACCCTCCCTCAATCAAAACTGGGCAGCCGATGAATGTTGAGGCTGTCCCAAAAGTCCAAGAAGAGAGGCGATGGTAATCCTTTGGTGAAGATGTCCGCGAACTGTGATGAACTAGGAACGTGTAGCACCTTAACCTTGTCAGTGGTCTGATGACCCACAAGTATAGGGGGTGTATCGCAGTATTTTCGAGGGAAGTGAAACCCAATTTATTGATTCGACACAAGGGGAGCCAAAGAATATTTATAAGCCTTAACAACTGAGTTGTCAATTCAGCTGCACCTGGAAACAATCTTGCTCACAGCAATTTATCAGTAGCAACGGTTTTGAAGTAGCAATAGTAAAGTAATAGCAGTAGTAAAAGTAAAGACAGTAGTAACAATTGTAGTAAACAGTAGGATTAAAGCGTCGTAGGCATAGGGATGGATGGACGGGTGTTGCATGGACAAGACAATTCATATGGCAATCAAGACATAGGGAATTTGCAGATAAATCAGATAAAGCATCCAAGTACTAGATAATCATAGGCATGCGTTCCATATATAGTCATACCTGTTCGCAATGAGAACTTGCACAACATCTTTTGTCCTACCAGCCCGTTTCTAGCGGGGCCTCAAGGGAACTACTAGCAATTAAGGTTCTCCTTTTAATAGAGCACTGGAGCAAAGCATTAACATTCCGTGAACACACGTGATCCTCACATCGAAACCATTCCCTCCGGTTATCCCGATTGCTGTCACTTCGGGGCCTTTGATTCCGGACAACAATATGTGTATACAACTTGCAGGTAAGACCATAAACAATACTATCATAATGAATCAATAACATGTTCAGATCTGAAATCATGGCACTCGGGCCCTAGTGACAAGCATTAAGCATAACAAGTTGCAACAAAGTCAAAAAGCACTAATAATAGATACTAGGCACCATGCCCTAACAATCTGATGCCATTACATGAACGATCTCATCCAATACCTACCATCGCCATGGCCAACAGCGGGGGATTACTCACTCATAGATGGGGGAAACATAGATGGTCAATGGAGAAGCGATGGTGATGATAATGGCGATGATCTCCTCCAATTCCCCGTCCCGGCAGGGTGCCAGAATGGAGTTTCTGGTTCCAAATCACGGAATCTGGTGGTGGCGGTGCAGCGGAACTCTTTCGGGAATAACGTCGACCCCCCTTGGTTTTTAGGTCAAGAGGCAACTTATAGGCGAAGAGGGAGGCCGAGGGGGCAGCCGAGGCGGCCACACCACCCCCAGGCGCGGCCTGGCCTAGCCCGCGCGGCCAGGCGGTGTGGGCCCCTCATGGCCCTACTCCGTCTCGTCTTCTGGCTCCGTGAGTCTTCTGATGAAATAGGATTTTTGGCATATTTTCGGGATTTTTCCTGTTAGTTGATTTTCTGCACAAAAACTAGACACCAAGGTAATTCTGCTAAAAAAAGCGTCAGTCCGTGTTAGTTGTATCCAAATCACACAAGTTTAGAGGAAAAACAATAGCAAAAGTGTTCGGAAAAGTAGATATGTTTTGGACGTATCAACTCCCCCCAAGCTTAGCTTACTGCTTGTCCTCAAGCAATTCAGTTGAAAACTGAGTGCGATAAAAGAAGCTTTCACGAACACATTTGCTTCATAAAATGTATATATTCTCAGCATATGATCAACTACTCAGGCAATTCATCATAAAGGGTATGTAACTAAGTTTACTTAATAGTCATTGCAAGCTATGAAGAGCTTCTAACTCAAAAATAGTAAGTGGCATGAAACATAAACATAAGCAACATTGCAATTCACATAAAAATGTATGGTAGAGTGGTATCTCGCTTGCCTTTGATTGTAGAGAAAACATAAATGCCAAGGCACCTCTGAAGTTCAAGTGAAGACTAGAAGTAAAGATATCAAAGATACAAGCATCAAAGTCATAACACAATTAATCAAGTTTTGAGACAAGCACATTACACTAAGAATGACAACTATGCTCTCAAGAAAGTGCTCATAGAATGGGTGGTGACTCAACAAGGAAATGAAAAAGGTTTTGAAAAGTTTGAAAGGCTTCCAAATGCTGAAAGTATGGTACTCGTTAGCTTTGAGCTCTCATTGCCCCTATCATAAGCATCTTTAAATGGTTAAGGTGAAAGTGGGGTCCAATCTGAGTTATATGCTTGATAGACTATAAACTGGAAATCTCATGTCCCTTGAGTACGAGGGTCACTCCTCATGCTACTCAACTTTAGTTACCGGTAAGTTTTTGTCATAGTAAATATGTGCGTATTGATACGTCTATAACGTATCTATAATTTTTGATGGTTTTATACTAATAATATGCTTTTGATACTCCTTTTTATATAAAATTTATGATTTATTTGGACTAACCTACTAATAGTTGTAAAAGTGCACAATGTTCTTGTTTTACACTTTGATGTGTAGGAATTACCAAGAATACAAGTGGAAACCTTGTTGGAGTCAAATTGGGTTTTTCCAGAAATCTGTCTCGGAACTCTTTTTGAAGACGGTTATGTTTCGGGTCGAAGATGGCATCAAACGGAAAACTCTTCAGCTACAAAGTTGTTGAAATTTCGGGACAAACATTTTAGACATAAAATTGAGCTGATTCCGAGTCTGGACGGGCCCGATAGACCTGATTTACTGCAGCCCAAGATGGGGTGACGGGAATCCGAGAAGCTATATAAAGGGAGGAAACCTAATTCGTGGGAGACACCTCCACCCACGAATTTGCAGCCACCAAAGCCACGTTTTTGCCTCCCCCATAGATCCCATCTCCATGGGGAAGGGCTCACAAGAAGCCATGAAGGAAAGGTGCTAAGGGGCGGTGCTCCCCTGTGATATCGGCGACGGGGAAGGAGTCCTTCACGCCGCCGCCTCTTCACCATCTTCACCGTCATCTCTATCGATCTCCACCACCATCTCCATTGTCGTTGCTGATTTCCATGATGATGGAGTAGTTCTTCCTCGAGGCTAAGGGCTCTACCGCTAGCTATGTGTTCATCTCTCTATCTATGCATGATCTTGTTGTGGTCATGAGCTTTGTAATCTATAGATCTATTTTGCTACTCAAGTGCTTTAATAGATCTCGGCTCTCCCCATGTGTGTGAAAGTGACAGCGTGCACACCATGGTGGCACTTAGGCTAGAGATTACAAATACTTGTTATGAGTTATATTTGGAGTTGGATGTTTCTATGAAATTGTGGTGTTTGTTGGACCGATCTAGTACTCAAGGTGACAGTATGGAGTTATCTAGATGGGAAAGATGAACTTTGAGGTGTGTTGTTATAGCCCTACCAACGATTAGAGTGTCCAACCGGAGAGTAGTTAAGAGTAGCATCATAAAGAGAAGATATTTATATGAGAGTGTTCACTAGCGAAAGTATGATCCCTAGGCCTTTTTTCTTAGCATTGAAACACCGTTTGCTATTAGATCTATTGCATGTTTGCTTGCTGCTATCTTTATTCCAGTTTTACTTTAATCTTTTTTAGGCCTTCAAGCTATTTTCTATCACCGTTACCACTTATAATTATCAATACCACTTGTATTTCACTATCTCTTCGCCGAACTAGTGCACCTATACACCTGACAAGTGTATTGGGTGTGTTGGGGACACAGGAGACTTCTTGTATCTTGATTGCAGGGTTGCTTGAGAGGGGATACCTTTGACCAGTTCCTTCCTGAGTTCGATAAACCTTGGGTGATCCACTTAAGGGAAAACTTGCTGCTGTTCTACAAACCTCTGCACTTGGAGGCCCAACAAGTTTCTACAAGAATAGAAGTGCGTAGACATCACGTATCATAGAGAACCGCCAACGGGGTACCCCTTGCCCGATGATACGGAAGAATCCCCATATCAAAATGACAAGGCGAGAAAACAACGAGTATCTCAGCAATCTCCTGATTTACCATGGGAAAATGGTGCTTTTTTCTCTCTTTCCTCTTTGCTCATATCTCTTCTTTTTTCTTTTTCTCAATAGCTATCTCTCTTCTTTTTTTATAATAAGAATGCTTCATAGATACTCATTATGGTTACGCTGCAGGTTGCCACCATGATTAGGCATGGATTAGACCGGCGACCTAGGCGTTTCTCAAACACACATACATAACTCCATGGACTTACAAGCTCCCCTTTTATTTCACACAGACGACATCCACAAACAAAAGAGCATGATATCAACTGGGTATATATTTACAGGCGTTGAAAGCGTTCCCCGTGACAGCACAGTTCTACTAATCCCCAGCCTATAATTTGCAAGCATATAACTTTCATAGACAGTCACAATGGTTCAGGTTTATTAAGTGCAAGAAATAAAGTGTGCCATCAAGTTCATGAGAGCTTTACTAACTAACTTTCCCATAACAATCAAACATTTTATTCGGAAGAAAACAAGGCATATTGAATATGCACGGAACATCAAATAATGCTAATAGGTAGGTACGGTGGACACTTTTGGCAATATTTGTTTTGGGGAATTATAAACATGAGTAGAGCTCATGCTCAGTGCAAGTGGAGCCTAGCAATAGTAAGGGAGCGACAAACGAGAGATAAATAACTGTCATAATCATGCTTGCAACAAAACAGTACTAATCATGGCATGAAAGTGATTCAAGACCCCTGAGGCAAAATATTTCATCGAGGCTTAACTGATTTTTGTTTAAATCATATGCATGCATTAGCATGTGCCAAGTCGATTCAAGTGAAACATTCAGAGGAGGATACCATAGTGTCATACCAAGTTATGAATAGAGCAATGCAAGCAAACATTCATATGAAATGCTACAAACTATTAGCAAGGTGGAGTTAATCATAAGAAAGCAAGAACTACTAAGCATTCATAAATAACATACACCCTACATGAATAGACTAAGGATGCCCACAATGATGAGTATATGTACAAAAATGAAAATAAATAGAGTTCGTTACCAGCCTCTTACCACACCTCAAGTTGTCATTAATCCTCATTATTGCCCTTCAATTGTGTGGCTTGAATAATAACATGAAACCAAATTCCACAAAGGACTGCTGAACCCTGCAACAAACTTCACAAAACCAAAGAAGAACAACAAATATTTTTGGTGTTTTTAATTTTCAAAGGCAAGAACAAAAAGGAAAAACAAGCAAAGCAAAATCTTTTTGGGTTTTTCGAATAATTAAGACAAAGCCAAAAGGAAAAAAGAAAACCAAGGCAAAAAGAAGAAGAGGCAAACAAAGAGAAACAACATAAATATTTTTGGTGTTTTTGTGTTTTAGAACGCAAAAGTAAAGAAAGAACGAAAACTAAAAAGAGAACGAAGCATGAATATACAATGTATCGATGAAACATGATATGGAGATGAGCGTGATGTCGGTGTACCTCCCCCCAAGCTTAGGCTTTTGGCCTAAGTGGGTATCAACCCCAACGCGGGTAAGGGTTCCAAGCAGGTGGGTCATTGTAAGAATGATCATGGTTAGGCCCTTGGGAAGAAGAAGAAGCTCCCCAATCATAGGTAGGCTGCTGATATGAAGACTCCCCCTCATTCGAGGGCTGGACCGAATCATTTGTAACCTCCCTTCTAGTATCTTGCTCCTGTTGGGAGAGCTCTCCCAGGTACGTATCAAGCTCCTCCTTAGTGAGTGACCATCCTACCCTGGTATCAAGGTTAAACAAAACAGGTGCATGCAAAAGAACAAATCGCTCGGACTTACTCCTTCTCCAACCAGCCTTGAGAAAGGTTATTTTATAAGACAAATCACTCAAATTAGCCCAAGAAGAAACAAATTTATGATGTATCATGGAATTAAGGTCAAGCCTTTCTATGGGAAACTGTAGGTCTAGATGATGAGGCACTACACCGTGCAAAGCTAATAACCGAGAGGCGATGAGGCCTCCACAAATTCCATCTTTCTCGCGGTTAGCAGCAAGACGGAAAGCTATCAAGACACCCAAGTTATAAGTCCTATCTCGTTTTAAAGCAGCTGAGATGAATGCTAGATCCTATGAGGATAACTTATTAGAAGTTTTCCTAGCGAGAACACACTTGGCAATAAAGTAAGCAAAGTAGCGAATAGACGGGAGATGAATGTTACGGATTTTCCCGCTCTCCTTCGAGAAGCTGCTCCCTTGGTAAATCTCCGCATATAAGTCCATGCGTGGTGCAGGTCGCTCTTTAATCCTTCCACACAATCCCCACTGCGGTACCTTAATAGCTGCACAAAAGTCATCAAGAGGAAGGTCGACAGCTATATTGTAAATTTTGTAGTGAACCATGGGGTTAGGCAAAGAGTAACTAAATTGAAAGTCCTGCACTATAGACATAGTTAGTTTCACAAATTGACAAGGTTCATCTTCCACAAAGTGCTCCAATCCTGCATTACCAACTAAAGTATGGAAGTCCTGGGAAATTCCTATAGCCCTCATGAATTCGAAGCATGGATAGATGGAAGGAAAAACTTCCTCCTCTCGGTGAACCTTCATAACCTCAGGAACCCTTAGTTCATGTTGGTTGAGTTGATGTTCATTCATCTACTATTCTGAAATTTAAACATCCATTACACAAGTGATTGCAAAGTGAATACATAATGAAGAGAACTACCCATGGGAACTTGTAAGAGGCTTAAACATGCATCAAAACAATATCTCTAAGCATTGAACAAGCTTACAAGCTCTCATAACCTGTCACCTATAGCAGCAAAATACTCAAGATATAAACCACTAAACACAAATCTGCTAGGGCAAGCGGAGGAGCCACACACCGGAGAACAAATGCCCCAAATTTTAGCAGCAAAGATGGGCTGAGCAAGGAGATCGAAAAATCATGGGCAAGAACAGCAAGAACGCGATTTCGAGCAAAGAACTGATGTTTTCTCGGGAGAGAGAAAGAAGTGGGAAGTGAGAGAGTGAGTGGAGGGCCAGGGGTGGCCCACACCATGGCCAGGCGCGCCCCTGGGCTGGCCGTGCCACCAGGTGGTGTGCCTACCTGGTGGGCCCCCTGGTACTCTCCAGGCACTTCTCTGCCCCTTTTTTCACGTAAAAATTTAATATGAATTTTCTGGAATTTTTTGAGACACTTTATTTTTGAGCAATTTTCAGGTATAGAAGAATGATTTTCTGAGAAAAAAGTTTCTAGAAAGAGGCAATGACAAAGCAAAACAAAAACTTCAGAAGTTCTAAGACACTCTAACATGCAAGCAACTAACAACAGAAAAGTAAACTAAACAAAAGCAAAAACTAGAAAAGATAAAGTAAAAGTAAACAAAGATAATCATGGTGAAAACATTGTTTTGTTCATTGAAATCCTTTTGTTAACAAGGTTGATCAGGTCTTGTTACCAAAACAATTTTATATGAAACAAAACTTTGTGTTCCACTAATGATTATGTTACCTCAACCTTGATAGAAATGGTCCCAATCATAATAGTTTCATATTTTTCTCTTTGTATGGGACAATATATTTCTCCAACTTGAATGCCCTCAACATGTTCAATTGAATTCAAATCGTAAGTCCTATCAATCTTCTTGGGTAAATAGACAGTATGCTCCTTGTCATTAACATTGAAAGTCACCTTTCCTTGGTTACAATTAATAACAGCTCCTGCAGTATTAAGAAAGGTCTCCCAAGAATAATAGACATATTATCATCTTCAGGCATTTCAAGCACAACAAAATCAGTTAATATCAAGCAATTATGATCCACTTGAACATGTACATCCTCACATATACAAATAGGAATAGTAGTAGATTTATCAGCCATTTGCAAAGATATATCAGTTGGTATTAGTTTTTCCAGTTGATGTCTCTTGTAGAGAGAAAAAGGCATAACACTAACTCCTGCTCCCAAATCACAAAAAGCAGTTCTAACATAACTATTTTTAATAGAGCACGGGATAGTTGGAATCCCTGGGTCTCCGAGTTTTTTTGGAACCTTACCATTAAAGGAATAATTCGCAAGCAAAGTAGAAATTTATTCATTAGGGATCTTCCTTTTATTCGAGACAATATCCTTCATATACTTTGAATAAGGAGGCAATTTAATAGGATGAGTCAAAGGAATTTGCAAGAATAAAGGTTTCATCCATTCACAAAACTTATTATAGTGTTCATCTTCCTTTGACTTGCGTTTTTTATCAGGGAAAGGCATAGGTTTTTGGACCCAAGGCTCTCTTTCACTACCATGTTTTTTAGCAACAAAATCTCCTTTAGTGCATTTAGTATTCTTAGTGTGCTTTTTAGGTTCTTCTTGAACTTTTTCTTTATCAGGAACATCATTTTCTTCATTACCACTTTCAATTTCAGCATCAGAAACAGATATACTATTAGAATCTTTAGCAGGTTCTGAGGGTTCTACAATAGTTTTATGTTTCTTGTTTCTTTTCTTAGGAGTAGTACCACTATTTTCAGCTTGCTGAGAATCCTGCTCAATTCTTTTAGGATGCCCCTCAGGATATAGAGGATCCTGGGTAGCAGCACCACTTCTAGTTCTAATTTCATAAGCATGTTTTTCTTTAGCAGCATTAACTAGCAAGTCTTTGTATTTTAATAAGCTGATCAATTTGAGTTTGGACCATTTGAAAATGTTTGACAAGCATTTTAACAACATTAGAGGTTCTTTCCACAATATCCTTCAACTCAAAAATAGCTCTAGTGTTTTCCATCCAATAATTTTGCACCCTTTTATTAAAATTATCTTGCTTAACAATAAAAACATCAAATTCTTCTAAGCATTGATCAGGAGGTTTAGAGTAAGGGATATCACCTTCATCAAAATGTTGGAGTGTACCTCAATAGTGGATGAGTGGGAGACTGGCTTACATAATTCTTCTATAGGAGGTAAATTATTCACATCTGCAGCTTTAATTCCCTTCTCCTTAAGACATTTCTTAGCTTCCTTTATCACTTCATCATTTAGTTCAATAACTCCCCTCTTCTTAGATGCTGGTATAGGTGCAAGTATAGCTGGTTCAAGTATAATTGTTTCAGGTATAGCTGGTTCAGGAGGAGTCCACTCTTCATAATTCTTGCTTATTTTAGCCATTAATTCCTCAACTTCCTTGGGAGTCCTATTCCTGAAAACACAATCAGAACAACTATCCAGGTATGTCCTAGATTCTTCAGTTAGTCCATTATAAAATATATCAAGAAGCTCATTCTTAGGTAATGGACATCCAGCCTGTGCATGAATCAAAGCACAAAACCATGCCCATGATTCAGGCAATATCTCTTTTTCTCCCTATTTAAAATCAAAAAGTTCCTGCAAAATAGCATGTCTAGCACTAGGAGGAAAATATTTTTGCAGGAAAGTACTAATCAAGCAATTAGGGCTATCAATAGATCCAGGAGGTAAATTATTAAACCAAGTTTTAGCTTCTCCTTTCAGTGAAAAGGGAAAATTTTAGCAACAAAGTGGGTGTGCATCTTAATATCATCAGGAAATAAACCACTCATGGTAGAAATCTCAGTCATATGTGCTATCGCACTTTCATTCTTAGTCCCACAAAAAGGTTCTTTCTCAACAATAGCTATGTAAGATAGATCAAGGGAGAAATCATAATCCTTATCTTTAATGTTTATGGGAGATGCAGCAAACTTAGCATTAGGAGACAATTTGGGTTTTATAGTACGCCTCTCAAGGAGACGCTTAGTAGCACTCCTATCATGGGTGTTTTGACATTCTTTAATAAATGCAGCGGTCATCTCAATATAACCGTCTTCAATATCATAGCTCTCTCTAGACTCGGGTGAACTAACATGTGTAGTAGTGTCTTCATTAGGAGTTTCAGCATTTCTAGCTATAGTTCTAGCAATTGTACCATCTAGGAAAGGACCTAACGAACCACTCTTATCAAGCACAGTAGAAGCAACATCATAAGTATCAGAAGTTTCAGATTCAGTAGTAGTAGAAGTGTGTGTAGCATGTGTATGTGGTGGTGTAAGGAGGTCACTCATAATAGATGGTGAATCAAGAGCAACAGAGGTGTTCAGAACCGTACCTCTTCTTGTAGTGGATGGTAAAATAGGAACCTTGCCATCACGAGACTTACCCATGATGGATGGATGGCAGCGAAGAATAGTGATTCCAAGTGAACTTGATAAATAAAGCTATGCTCCTCGGCAATGGTGCCAGAAAATAGTCTGGATGACCCACAAGTATAGGGGGTGTATCGCAGTATTTTCGAGGGAAGTGAAACCCAATTTATTTATTCGACACAAGGGGAGCCAAAGAATATTTATAAGCCTTAACAACTGAGTTGTCAATTCAGCTGCACCTGGAAACAATCTTGCTCACAGCAATTTATCAGTAGCAACGGTTTTGAAGTAGCAATAGTAAAGTAATAGCAGTAGTAAAAGTAAAGACAGTAGTAACAATTGCAGTAAACAGTAGGATTAAAGCGTGGTATGCATAGGGATGGATGGACGGGCGTTGCATGGACAAGACAATTCATATGGCAATCAAGACATAGGGAATTTGCAGATAAATCAGATAGAGCATCCAAGTACTCGATAATCATAGCCATGTGTTCCATATATAGTCATATGTGCTCGCAATGAGAACTTGCACAACATCTTTTGTCCTGCCAGCCCGTTTGCAGCGGGGCCTCAAGGGAACTACTAGCAACTAAGGTGCTCCTTTTAATAGAGCACCGGAGCAAAGCATTAACATTTCGTGAACACACGTGATCCTCACATCGAAACCATTCCCTCCGGATATCCCGATTGCTGTCACTTCGGGGCCTTTGGTTCCGAACAACAATATGTGTATAAAACTTGCACGTAAGACCATAAACAATACTATCATAATGAATCAATAACATGTTCCGATCTAAAATCATGGTACTCGGGCCCTAGTGACAAGCATTAAGCATAACAATTTGCAACAAAGTCAAAAATCACTAATAATAGATACTAGGCACCATGCCTTAACAATCTGATGCCATTACATGAACGATCTCATCCAATCCCTACCATCCCCATGGCCTACAGCAGGGGATTACTCACTCATAGATGGGGGAAACATGGATGGTCGATGGAGAAGCGATGGTGATGATGAGGGCGATTAGCTCCTCCAATTCCCTGTCCCAGCAGGGTGCCAGAACGTAGTTTCTGGTTCCGAATCACGGAATCTTGTGGTGGCGGCGCAGGAGAACTCTTTCTAAAAAAATGTCGACCCCCCTTGGTTTTTAGGTCAAGAGGCAACTTATAGGCGAAGATGGAGGCCGAGGGGGCAGCCGAGACGGCCACACCACCCCCAAGCATGGCCTGGCCTGGCCTACGTGGCCAGGTGGTGTGGGGCCCTCGTGGGCCTACTCCGTCTCATCTTCTATCTCCGTGAGTCTTTTGGTGAAATAAGATTTTTGGCATATTTTTCGGGATTTTTCTTGATAGTTGATTTTCTACACAAAAACTAGACACCAAGGTAATTCTGCTGAAAACAACGTTAGTCCGTGTTAGTTGTATCCAAATCACACAAGTTTAGAGGAAAAACAATAGCAAAAGTGTTTGGGAAAGTAGATACGTTTTAGACGTATCAACTCCCCCCAAGCTTAGCTTAGTGCTTGTCCTCAAGCAATTCAGTTGAAAACTGAGTGCGATAAAAGAAACTTTCACAAACACATGTGCTTCATAAGATGTATATATTCTCAGCATATGATCAAATACTCAGGCAATTCACCATAAAGAGTATGTAACTAAGTTTACTTAATAGTCATTGCAAACTATGAAGAGCTTCTAACTCAAAAATAGTAAGTGGCATGAAACATAAATATAAGCAACATTGCAATTCTCATAAAAATGTATGGTAGAGTGGTATCTCGCTTGCCTTTGATTGTAGAGCAAACATAAATGCCAAGGCACCTCTGAAGTTCAAGTGAAGACTAGAAGTAAAGATATCAAAGATACAAGCATCAAAGTCATAACACAATTAATCAAGTTTTGAGACAAGCGCATTACACTAAGAATGACAACTATGCTCTCAAGAAAGTGCTCATAGAATGGGTGGTGACTCAACAAGGAAATGAAAAAGGTTTTGAAAAGTTTGAAAGGCTTACAAATGCTGAAAGTATGGTACTCGTTAGATTTGAGCTCTCATTGCCCCTATCATAAGCATCTTTTAATGGTTAAGGTGAAAGTGAGGTCCAATCTGAATTATATGCTTGACAGACTATAAACTGGAAATCTCATGTCCCTTGAGTACAAGGGCCACTCCTCATGCTACTCAACTTTAGTCACCGGTAAGTTCTTGTCATTGTAAATACGTGCGTATCATAGAGAACCGCCAACCAGGTACCCGTTGCCCGATGATACGGAAGAATCCCCATATCAAAATGACAAGGCAAGCATACAACGAGTATCTCAGAAATCTCCTAATTTACCATGGGAAAATGGTGTTTTTTTTCTCTCTTTCCTCTTTTCTCATATCTCTTCTTTTTTTCTTTTTCTCAATAGCTATCTATCTTCTTTTTTTATAATAAGAATGCTTCATAGATACTCATTATGGTTACGCTGCAGGTTTCCACCATGATTAGGCATGGATTAGACCGGCGGCTCAGGCGTTTCTCTAACACACATACATAACTCCATGGACTTACAAGCTCCCCTTTTATTTCACACCGATGGCATCCGCAAAAAAAAGAGCATGATATCAACTGGGTATATATTTACAGGCGTTGAAAGCGTTCCCCGTGACAGCACGGTTCTGCTAATCCCCAGCCTATAATTTGCAAGCATATAACTTTCATGGACAGTCACAATGGTTCAGGTTTATTAAGTGCAAGAAATAAAGTGTGCCATCAAGTTCGTGAGATCTTTACTAACAAACTTTCCCATAACAAGCAAACATTTTATTCGAAAGAAAACAAGGCATATTGAATATGCACGAAACAACAAATGATGCTAATAGGTAGGTATCGGTGGACACTTTTGGCAATATTAGTTCTGGGGAATTGGAAACACGAGTAGGGCTCATACTCAGTGCAAGTGGAGGCTAGCAATAGTAAGGGAGCGACAAACGAGAGAGCAATAACTGTCATAATCATGCTTGCAACAAAACATGACTAATCATGGCATGAAAGTGATTTAAGACCCTTGAGGAAAAATAATTCATCGAGGCTTAACTAATTTTTGTTTCAGCCATATGCATGCATTAGCATGTTCCAAGTTGATTCAAGTGAAACATTCAGAGGAGAATACCATAGTGTCATACCAAGTTATGAATAGAGCAATGCAAGCAAACATTCATATGACATGCTACAAATTATTAGCAAGCTGGAGTTGATCATAAGAAAGCAAGAACTACTAAGCATCCATAATGTCATCCACATAGAGCGGGAGATAGGCCATGTCAGTGCCACGCTGGTAGACAAACAGGGAGCTATCGGACTTGGAGCCAACAAAACCAACAGTAGCAATGAACGAAGCAAACCGCTGAAACCATGCTCGAGGCGCCTACTTCAAACCATAGAGAGATTTGTTGAGGAGACACACCTTGTTAGGAAATCTGGGATCAGTAAACCCGGAAGGCTGTCGAGTATACATGGTCTCGATGAGTGTGCCATTGAGGAAGGCATTCTTGACATCAAGCTGATGAATCGGCCAATTACTAGAGAGCGCAAGTGATAACACCGTGCGTATGGTGGCTGGCTTGACCATAGGGCTGAAAGTTCATCAAAATCAATACCTTCGCGGTGAGTAAAACCCCAGAGGACCCAACGAGCTTTGTATCGTTCCAACGAACCATCAAACTTCATCTTGTGACGAAAGATCTACTTGTCGGT
This sequence comes from Avena eriantha, assembly GCA_910589775.1. Classification (NCBI taxonomy): domain Eukaryota; kingdom Viridiplantae; phylum Streptophyta; class Magnoliopsida; order Poales; family Poaceae; genus Avena; species Avena eriantha. The sequence goes on from OU342746.1 coordinate 332,784,146, forward strand.
GACAATGTTGGCACGGCGAGGAGGATCAACCAAGTCCCAAGTGTTGCTGTAGAGGAGCGCACTGTACTCTTCAACCATTGCAGCATGTCAGTTGGGGTCTTTGAGAGCACCACGATAAGTCTTCGGTATTGGAGATAATCCTTCAACATGAAGATCAAAAATCGTCTTGGGCGGTACAATGTCGTGCTTGGTACGCATGAGCATGGTGTGAGATGGTGGCAGCGGTGGTGCTTGAGGATGACGAGCCCGAGGAGCATCCGTGGCGGGAGGCGGGGTAGAAGCCGTGGATGGCGAGCTCGTAGAAGGCTCAGGGGCACCATCATTCATAGATGTGGTGGGCGAGGGAGAGGATGAGGCCGATCCTGACGGCGACGATCCGGCCGAGGATGGGCCAGGCGAGGTGGCCCGAGGTGGCGTGCGCGGGGCGGGAGATCTTGTCGCGGCAGGAGAAGTGCCTGCGGCAGGCTGCCGAGTGGCCGCGACAGAGCCCGTGGCAGAAGTTCCCGCGGTCGGCGTGGTGAATGGCATCGGCAACATCCGCTGCTCAACCTGCAGAAAGTCATAACTTTTCAAAGTAGGAGTAGAGGATGGTGGTGATGCGCTAGAGGCAAAGGGAAAGACAGACTCGTCAAACACAACATGGCGAGAGATGATTATCTTTTGTGGAACGATCAAGGCAGCAATAGCCATGATGTTGAGATGGATACCCAAGGAACACACACGGCACGGAGCGAGGCGCAAGTTTATACGGAGCAACAACGGTGGTGTTAGGGTAGCATAAGCATCCGAAGACCCTAAGACCGACATATGCATGGTCGACACCATGAAGGGCTTGAAAAGGCATGCGATCCGCGATGGCCTTGGAAGGCAGCCGATTGTGCAACAACACGGTTGTATGGAGAGCCTCGGCCCAGAAGCGAGGTGGCATGCTAGCTTGAATTAGAAGGGTGCGAATAAATCTCTCGAATTTACCATTTTGTTGTGAAGTATAGGGACATGAGAAGCAGAGTGCTATCCCATGGCGTTGGGCAAACGATTGTAGGGAGGAATTATCAAACTCACGACCATTGTCACACTGGATAGCTTTCAAGGGTGCATGAAACTGGGTTTGGGATAAGGTGTGGAGGGACGACAAGTGTGAGAAGGCTTCTGACTTGGCACGTAAAGTATAAACCCAAGCGTATTGAGTGAAATCATCGAGACAAACGAGATAATACTTAAAGCCAGAAATACTCTCAACAGTAGATGTCCACACATAACAATGTATAAGTTGAAACGGATAATGTGTTACACGATTGGTAGAAGAAAAAGGTAGACGAACATGGTGACCTAATTGACAAGCATGACACAAACTAGATTTATTTTTATCCCTAGGAATAATGCAGGAGCGAGCTAATGACTCCATGATAGGCCGTCCAGGGTGTCCAAGGCGCCGATGCCACATAGCAGGGTCAACGACGAGCAAGGAGTGTGGGCGGATGGGGGAGGAGGTGCTGACAGGGTAGAGGGATCCGAGACTATTGCATCTGAGAATATCGGTCCTAGTTAGAAGATCCTTCACAGAAAAACACACAGGGTCAAATTCGACGGAAACACGATTATCAATAGTGAATTGACGAATGGACAGGAGGTTTTTGACTATATCGGAAGCTACTAAGACATTGCAGAGATGCAGAGGACGCGAGGTAGTGGAAATAGGAAAACGTGCATGCCCGGTAGCAGTGATCAGAAGGGTGGAACCGTTACCGACAACGACAGCACGAGAGGAAGAGGAAGGAAGAGACACAGAGGTGAGCATACCCGGGTTCGATGCGAAGTGGGAGGTGGTGCCAGTGTCCATGACCCAATTGGTGGTGGACGCTTGAAGGCCCATCGTCTGGAACTGATTCATCAGCGCAGGCTGGTCCCATAAGGCAGTCGATGAAGCCTGTGATGACGGGGGTGCAGCGCCGAGCCCATATGCAGGAGCCTGAGGATCATAGCCGCCGTAGCCGTAGCCATAGGCGTGTGGCACGGTGTAGGGCCCTGATACATTGCAAATGTATCTATAATTTTTGATGTTCCATGCTTGGTTTTATCCACTTTCTTGTGTTTTGTCCACACTTTGGAGTACTTTTCATATGATTTCTTGGACTAACCTATTAACAAGATCCACAGTGCCAGTTGCCTATTTTCTGCTGTTTTTGGTTCCAGGAAGTCCGAAAATGAATATTCTCGGAATTGGACGGGACAAAAGCCAAAGTTACTATTTTCCTAGAAGACTCACAGAGCCAGAAGGAGAGTCGGAGAGGGGCCACAGGGTGGCCACAGGGTGGCCACACCACCCCATGGCGCGGGTCCACCTAGGCTGCAGCGTGGTGACCACACTCGCCTTCGTGGATTTCCCTTAAGATTTCCTCTCCTTCTTCCGGAGATACACAGCCCTAAAAACCCCCAGAAACACTCCTTTTATGGAGCTCACCTTTAACAATAGTATAGGCTTTTGCTCGTCGGATGATCTGTCGGCTCAGCACCTCGTCTTCGGGTAATTTGCCATCTACCAAATAATCGAGGTAGGGTTGAGTCCAGCTGGGAAGTACAGCCAGAACTGCTATCAAAGGTGAGTCGGATTTGGTCGGATATTCCTCATCTACTCCCTTTATCGAGGGGACTTTGAGGTGCTCTAAAAAAGCGACATCCGGGACCTCTTTCCGCGTAGAGCCTATGCGAGATAGTGCATCTGCTTCCTCATTTTCTGCTCGAGGGATGTGTTGAACTTCAAATCCTTCGAACGATTTAGATAGATCATCCACGATAGCTTTATATGCTGCCATGTGCTTATTTGCATTACAAATATCCGAGACTTGCTGAGCAACAAGATCCAAATCTCCGTAACACATCAAACGTCGGATGCCAATATCCTTAGCAATCCGGATTCCATGCAGCAGTGCTTCATACTCGGCAATGTTGTTTGTCGCTGTGAAGTGGATCTGCAGCACGTATAAAAGTTTATCTCCTTGGGGTGACTTGAGCACCACGCCAGCCCCCGAGCCCCCTCGAGCCTTAGACCCATCGAAAAAGAGGGTCCAATATTCCGACTCAGGGAGGACCATGTTCTCCTTGGTCTCTGTCCAATCAGCAACAAAGTCAGCAAGGATCTGGTATTTGATTGTTGTCCGAGGTTTATACTCAATGTCGAAAGCTGAAAGGTCTATTCCCCATTTGGCGACGCGTCCTGTGGCGTCACTATTATTGATTAAGTCTCTCATGGGATCTTTGCTCACCATGGTAATTGGATGCTCCTGAAAATAGTGTCGTAACTTACGAGATGCTAGAATAACACCGTAAGCCAACTTTTGATAGTGCGGATACCGCTGCTTTGATTCTGTCAGGACCTCGGTAACAAAGTACGTCGGGCGCTGCACTAGGTGTTCCTGATTTTCCTCTGGTCTCTCCACCACCATGACGATACTGACAACCTTATTAGTTGCAGCAATGTAAAGCAACATCGGTTCCTGAGGTTCCGGTGCTGTAAGGATAGGAGCAGATGAGAGTACTCTTTTTAGATCTTGTAGTGCAGCTTCGGCTTCGTCAGTCCAGACAAAATCCTTGGTCTTTTTCAGGAGTTTGTATAAAGGTGTGGCTCTTTCACCAAGCCGGATTACAAATCGACTGACTGCAGCAATGCAACCAGTTAATCTTTGTACGTCCTTCAGGCGAGTTGGCCTGGAGATATTGAGTATAGCCTTTATTTTGTCTCGGTTCACCTCTATGCCTCTTTGAGGCACGATGAAACCTAACAATTTTCCGGCTGGTATTCCAAAGAAGCATTTCTTCGGGTTAAGCATGATGTTGTATTTTCGTAGATTGGCGAATGTCTCCTCCAAGTCAGAAATCAACTTTTCCTTATTTTTGGACATGACCACGATATCATCCATGTATGCATGTACGTTGCGTCCGAGTTGGTCATGGAGGCAACGCTGCATCGTGTGCTGGTACGTAGCTCCTGCGTTCTTCAGCCCAAAGGGCATCGTAACAAAACAGAAGGTTCCGAAGGGGGTTATGAATAAAGTCTTGACTTTGTCAGATTCCTTCATCCGGATTTGGTGATAACCGAAATATGCGTCGAGAAAACAGAGGAGTTCCGAGCCTGCCGTAGAATCGATGACTTGATCAATTCTAGGCAGAGCGAACCGATCTTTTGGACAAGCCTTGTTCAAGGCGGTATAATCAACACACATCCTTACATCAGTGGTGTCCTTTTTAGGGACCATTACAGGATTGGCCGACCAATCAGTATGGATGACCTCTTCTATGAATCCGGCTAACTCGAGCCGCGCTAGTTCCTTAGCTATTGCCTTACGCTTTTCATCGCCAAACCGTCGTAAGGACTGTTTGACGGGTTTAGCATTCGGGTTTACATTTAGAGAGAGCTCGGCAAGTTCCCTAGGTACTCCGGTCATGTCAGATGGCTGCCATGCGAAGATATCTTGATTTGCTTGGAGGAACTTGACGAGCGCGCTTTCCTATGCGCTACTTAGGCCTACGCCTATCTGGGTCACCTTGGAGGGGTCATCATCCTTCAACGGCGTCGTCTTTGTCTCTTCTGATGCCTTGAACTCCGGATTTGGCTTTGTCACCTCCTTCTTCGTTGCGGGCATCTCGGACAGATCTATGCTCTTCTTGATCTCCTGGTACTCCTGGGCGTGCAGCACGGCTTCTGCAAAGGCGGCATTTCCATCCTTGCACTCTCACGCTTTCTTCGGGTCTCCCCTGATAGTGATCACGCCGTTGGGACCTGGAATTTTCATCATATTGTAAATGTAACATGGATGAGCCATAAAAGCCCAGTAAGCCGGACGTCCAAATATAGCGTGGTATGCGCTCTTGAATGGGACCACTTCGAAGGAAAGTGCCTCCGTCCGATAATTCTTTGGTGTTCTAAAAGTAACATCCAAAGTGATCTCTCCCAGGGAATTAGCTTGTCTTCCTGGGACAACTCCATGAAAGATCACAGAGCTATGGTTCAGCTGTGTTTCCGAGATCTTCATCCGGCGTAGCGTTTCGACATAGAGAATATTGATCCTGCTACCACCGTCCATGAGGGTCTTGGAGAAACCATAATCGTCAATAAGTGGGTTAATGATTAAGGCGTATTTTCCTCGCCTGTGTAGCTTAGGCGGATGATCAGCGTGGTCAAATGTGATTGCCACCTCCGACCAGTCCAGATATTGAGGGACAGCCGGAACTATTGCATTGAGCTCATGGAGAAGTGCTTTCTTGACCTTTGCTGGTTGAGATCCGAGGAAGGTGACGTAAGTGTGCTTCTTGGTGGGAAAAGTTTTCTTCCCTTCCGACTTGGGATTTGAAGCGTCAGCTTCCTCCATGTCGGAATCTTCCTTGGTCTCTTTGTCTTTGTCGGGATTTTTCTTTCCCTTCTTCCGCTTCGCTTTGTAGCCCGCGATATCGTCTCTCTTGATGTCGTCATTAAAACGACATTTGGCGTTGGTGTGGGACGATCCCCCATTGGCATCCAAATGATGCACACATGGGTTATTGGCAATGTCGGCCCAAGTGTAGGTTTTGCCTGGTTGTTGCTCTCCTCTACCTTGGACCCTTGATGTCCCACGGCCACGCCCGCGGCCTCCGCCACGTCCGCCTCGTCCTCCAGACCTGGAAACAGTAGTGACCACTGCTGTCTCCGCGTTGGGTTTCTTCCGAGGTATTTTTGCGCTTCTGAGCTTGTTGCTTTGGTTGTTTTGCTGACTGAGGCACAGCCAGGACATTGAGTAATCCCTCTGCATCGTCGTCAGCATCTGCATACTTGCTCGCTGTTTCTATCATCTCTCCCAAATCAGTGACCTTGTCACACTTCAAGCGGTGCCGTAGTAGACCAATTGGGAGCCCTGCGATGAAAGCTTCAATCGCAGTTTGATCGTTTACTCCTTCACAGTAGTTCTTGGTGTCTATCCATCGTCCGAGGTAATCCCGGCAAGTTTCTCTGGCTTTCTGGGTGCAACGTTGTAGGTCTCCAACCGTACAGGGCCTCCGAAATGTGCCTTCGAAATTCCGAAAGAACGCACTTTGCAAGTCATACCAGTTATGGATGGTGTTTGCCGGAAGTTCATTGAGCCATGATCGTGCCGTCTTCCGCAACATAAGTGGGAGATATCGGGTTGCGACCAGGCTGTTTCCGCCTTTAGCGATGCAGCAAGCTTGGAAAAAGTCCTGTAACCAGGTGTCTGGCCGAGCAATGCCGTCGTAGGCTTGGATATGTCTTGAGATAGCAAATCCTTCCGGGAATTTTGTAGCTCTGATGCGTGGTCCGAAGCACTTTGGGCCCACGTACACGTCATCGTTTTCATAGCGCCGAGCCTTTATGTTGGAGTTGATCTTGTGCCTTGCGTCGTTCGGGGATAGAGATCGTCCCGAATGTCGGCTGTGGCTGTGGTGCCTTGGAGCCGGACTTCGGCTTCTGCCACCACCTCCTCCGCCATGTCCTCCTTAGGGGCCATTGTGATAACTGCCTGGTGGAGGGGGTGGGGCAGCTGAATTGTTTCCGGCTGATCGCCGGTCTCCGTCCGGAGCGCCATTATTCCGGTTCCGGGGAGGTTCTTGACTACGACGAGCCCCCTGCCGGCTAGTTCTAGCATGGTTTCCGTCGTTCCTTCGTCCGTCGTTCCCACCATGGTGAGGCTCATCCGGACGGCTCTCATGTCTAGGAGGTGGCATTCTCTGACGATCCTCCTCCCGACGTTTCTCCTTATCTTCTCCCTTTTGATCGTTGAACTCTCGTCGGGGAGGATACCTCGGATTCAGTGCAGCGATCGCGTCTTTCTCGGCCGCTGGGGCGACATTGCTCCAGTTATGTGTAACTCTGCGATGTTGTCCCGACGATCCGGTTCTTGAATAATTGTCTTCCCTGCATCCGGGGTGATGGTATTGCGCCTGAATGTAATGGGATCTTACGTCGGCCCATGTCGGATCTGTGCGACATTGGTCAGAATCCGAGACCAGTTTTTGACTTCTGGACAGGGCAACCTTCTGCTGCTCCAGTCCCTTATTGAGTAGCTTGATACCCAAACGGATCTCCTCTGGACCTGGATTAGCCGATAAAATTTCTCGGGCTGCCACGGTATTCTGTACTGGGGTTGGGTATACCCAATCTCCGTTGCTGTCTTTCCGTGGCTTCCCCATCTTGTCCCCAAAAAGGACGGCACGGATACGTGGGAATTGGTCATCATTGGTGTGACGCTTCCGTGTCTTCTGATGCAACCGAGACATGTACTCCTTGGTTGACATGCGTTTCTTCTCCACCTCGATGTTTTTGGCTTCATCGAGGAGTTATTGACAACGCGCTTCTAGGGCTTGGGCATGTTCGTCTAGCTCATCTGCAGTAAGTTCTGCAGCTGTAGGGATAGGTGTGGTCAATGCGGCATCGATGAGTTTACGCGCACCTTCTGTGATCACGTGTCCATCCATCGATGCTTCTTTTTTCGGCTCGTTTGGGATAAGTGCTCCATCCGAGTCTTCCTCGTATTCCTCGGCAATCACCTCTTCTGTGAGAGGGTCTTTTGCTGGGGTCTTGTTCTTCTTGTTCTTCTTCTTTGCCTTCTTGGCAGCGCCGGTAGCAAAGACGGCTTTGGGTCCGTTTCCCGGAGTCAAACTCTAGTCGGTACTTTCGGACATCTGGACTTCGGGATTATCTCCGACGTCCATGTCATCCTGCGCTTTGGGAGAGTGTTCACCGGATCCTTCATCCATGGATTCTCCTTCTTCTGCAGCTTTGGAGTTGTACTCCTCTTCATATTCCGTGGAGAACTTTCAGAAATCTGCCGACGTCATAGATTCATCCGAGGATGCGGGAACATCAGCGTTTGTTCCAATTGCCTCCAGCACCGAATCGGTGTTTTCTCCAGCATCGGCAGAGCCGGATCCGGATCCAACATATCCGACGAAGTGCGACGCGTGCTTCCTGAGGTACCTGCGGCTTTCGCGATCAGCCATGTCGAAACTTTTAATGGTCTCGAGGATTGCATCTGCGCTTGCGCCTTGCAGTATCATACGTCTTAATGTGTACCTGAGGAAAGGCATGTCTCTCCCGGCATCGTCAGAGCCGGAATCAGTGTCGCTGATATGCTCCTCCTGGATTTCGACTTCCACGGGTGGGTCGATCTGGGATCTGGCTTCTCCAGGGAGATCCCCTCTAGATTCAACTTGAACCGTGAGGTCTTCTTCAGGCTCAGATTTCTCCACTATCTCCGCAACTGGTGCGGGCTGGGTGGGATTAGGGTTTTCTGAGATCCGGAACTCTGCCGCCTCCGCGGACAAAGGGGACCCAGAAGATTCTTCTGCCTCTATCATCACCGCTGGGGTGGGTTGGGCAGGTTCAGCGAAACCGATGTAAACATCGATCTCGCCAAAAGACATGATTGTATAGGCAGTCACGACCTCCCTAGCCGGAATCCACGTCTCGTCGAGAACAATGAGAGGGACGTCGCTGGCGTAGAGGATGCGACCGACGGCGATGGTCTCGCCGATTCCGATTCTTGCAGATTCCGCTCGGAACGCAGATCCGAAGCTCACTTGCCCCACGATGAGAGCCAACTATCGTCGGATTGAGGACAAGTACGCCGTGAGGGGGTCCTCGAGGCGTGCGGAAGAGAGGGGTGTGAGACGTACGGTATTCCGGGACGGTGAGCACACAAGTTTACCTAGGTTCGAATCCGCCGGCTTTGGACGAATCCTACTCCTGCTAGCAATCCAGTAATACGGCAGAGCCGGAATATGGGTTACAAGGGTATCGCCTGTGCGAGTTGAGGGTGTAAAGTATTAGGTGCCCTAAAGGCTCTCCCTAGGACGGCTTATATAGATATCCGGCCTAGGGTTTACAGGAGAGATCAATCCGGCTACGACTAAGAGTGGGTTACAGAGTACATCTTGAACTACAAGTAACATTATGGGCCTAAGTCGGTAAGTCTTCTGGGCCTTCCCGTAGCCGGATTGGACTCCGTCTTCTCTCCCTGACTGGGCCACCCGTGAAGCAAAGCTCTAACCCGAAGTGGGTCACCCTGGTCAGTGAGGAACTGTGAGGATACCCGGAAAGTACATCCCCAACAACTCAGTCACGCGCTATTCTAATATCAGGTGCCAGCGCACTTTTTCTCATTGTGCAGTGCTCTATGCTAATGTCAGGTGCCCGTGTCGTACCTTTCGGCGTGACGCCAAGGGTGCGATGGCCGCATATCATCGCTCCTCTGGTTTTCACGTGAAGAAACTCACCTTCTACTACGACGACTGGGGCGGGAGCGACGTGGGTTGCTCACTCGATCAATTGCTCTCGAGACAGGCGGCCCAGCACCTAGAGGAACTTTACTTCGGGAGAGGCTCCTACGGTGGGATGTGCAGTTACGCCATCACCACCCTACCGGCGTTCAAGTCTCTCTGCGTGTTGCACATCACCAACTGCATTAACAGCCACACACAGGAAGACATGGTGGCGTGTTGCAGCGGGGTGACTTGGGGCTTTACGGGCCTGTTCTAGGCTCCTCGAGCCCCATCTGGGCCTGGGCGAGCCGACGCGCTGGCGGCTGATCTACCTCTTGGAGATGGCGAGGCGGAGCTTCTGATACTAGAGACGACGACATTGCGACATGTTTGGTGACTGGGGATTTATGGGGCCGTCGAGGCCTGGTGTGAGGCGATTGGGGTTCCTTTGGTGGGAGGGGATTGGGAAAAATCCTTGCCGGCTCATCCGACATTGCCGTGGCCCCACTCGCCATTCCTTCTTGAAGAGCGTCGCGGAGACCGTGTTTCCACTTTACCCCGAGTGTTTTTCGTACGGTCGAACTCTTGTACTTGTGTGGATGGTTGGTATATTAATATACCGGGACGAAATCCTGTTTAGTTTTCGAGGAGGAGGATAATACCACGGCATAAAAGCAGAGAGAAAGCAGTTTGAGGTCTTAGGATGGAGTTCTTGTGTTTTGATTGGATGGGCGGCTCGAGGGAGACGGATGGAGGATGCATTCCAAGATGTTACTAAGGCTGGTCATAGTGGGGAGTAACTTAGAGTAGTAACATGCATATGTTACTAGTCTAAGTTACTACCTGCATAGTGAAAAATAATATAGGTGTAGTATCATGCAAACTCTCATTTATTGCAATATAGACTCCTTTAGTCTTGAAATGTGTGATGTTATGGTAACATACTCCCTCCGGTCCAGTTTATTAGGCACGCATGTAGTTTATAAAAATCTTTGACTATCAATTTTGACCAATAAAGTATGCAATATGTGTCTTAAAAAATATACCATTGGAAACTTCTTTTCAAGATGAATCCGGTGATATAATTTTTATGACATATTATACAAAATTAATAGTCAAAGTTGTTCTTAAATTACGTGCGTGCCTAATAAACCGGACTAGAGGGAGTAGCTAGTTACCACAAGGCTCTGTCTCATCATTTAATTGCATGTCATGTCATCTAAATACTTAGTTGGCAATACATGTACGACTATGTTGCTATCCAAGCAACTCCCACTATGACTAGCATAACAGACGAGGCTCATGGCGACGCCGACACGGATACTCCGGCCAATTTGCGTTGCGGATAGTAGAAGCGAATGACAGGCTAGCTTCTGTAGATTAGACACATAGAGTAGTAGTACGTGTCTTCTAATTAGAGGAAGAAAAAAATTAGAAGCTACACGAACTTAACGTTCTGTGATCCATATCGATGTTCCTTCGTTCCATCCTTCCGTCCTTCCCCCGGCGGCCAGCGCCACCTACATGTTTTTCTTCAAAACACCTGATCGCGCAGCGCGCGTATGAGAGAAAAATAAAAAAGGAGTTAGCGTCGGGCACGGGAACAACCGGTTAATTTAGGACGCTGCGCCAACTCCCTAGCCCGGTATAATCACGCCAAGCTCACCTCGGCAAGGCGTCCATGTCGCCCTAGTCCGGTATAAACATCCATGAACGTACCCCGTTCCCGTGAGTTCTAGCCGATCTCGTTTCCCCGTTCCATGGACGAGATGGCAGACCAGCGGCAGGACAGCCAACAGCTGAGACCCACGATGCCCGCCGTTTGCCTGTCGGACCTCCCCGACGACCTGCTATGCCACATCCTCTCCTTCGCGCCACTAAAGGAGGCCGCATCCACGAGCGCGCTCGCGCGGCGGTGGCGCAAGCTCTGGCTCTGGCTCTTATCGGGCGCCATCAACCTCGACTCACGCACGCGCTATTCTAATATCATGTGCCAGCGCAGTTTTTCTCATTGTGAAGCGCTCTATGCTAATGTCAGGTGCCCGTGCCGTACCTTTCGGCGCGACGCCAAGGCTGCGATGGCTGCATATCGCTCCTCCTCTGGTTTTCATGTGAAGAAACTCACCTTGTACTACAACGACTGGGGCGGAGGCGAAATGCGTCGCCCACTCGATCAATTGCTCTCGAGACAGGCGGCCCAGCACCTGGAGGAACTTTACTTCGGGAGAGGCTCCTACGGTGGGATGCGCAGTTACGCCATCACCACCCTGCCGGCGTTCAAGGCTCTCCGCGTGTTGCACATCACCAACTGCATTGACAGCCACACACGGGAAGACATGGTGGTACGAGTCGCCTTCCCGCGGCTCACGGAACTACGGATGTACCTATGCAACGTTTCACGCCAGGTACTGCAGGCCATGATAGATGCCTCGCCATTGCTCAGCACCCTGCAACTGGACAGAGTGCGTTTGGATCGGTGTCGTGAGTCACAACATTCTCTCTCTCTCTCCCCAAGGTCTCCACCCTCCTGCTGCAGGATTTTGTATATGGCAACCGCCACGACCAAACAAACCTGCAGCTTGATGCTCCATGTCTAAGATGCTTCACGTACAAAGGGTCGTCTGTCAGAGCACTGTCACTCAAGTCACATGTGCGGCCGTATAACACACGGGTGGAGTTGCACTTCAATCTGTCCAATGTTCATGCAAACTCCCAAGGGAAATTGCCTTTCAGTCGGTTTAATGTTCATCGGAGAGATGTAGCGTGCCAGCTCTTTTGGGAATTTCTGGCCAACTTCCGCGGTGCAAAGATGCTGGTGCTGAGCTTTGAACCACCGGGCCAAATACACACAGCCATTGATGGTTGAATTTAACATTATATATGCTTGGAACTTGATGATACAGGCAAGTAGAATTGTTCAAGGTGAGCATACAAATGCTGAAGCGTGATGACATCTCTTTTAGCTTTTTCTATACAACTTAAGCACTGCAAAGATGTTGAAGCTCAACTTGGAAGAAATATTGTGTTTTCTACCATGTCAAGTAATGATACATGTATTCAAGTCTTTACCCATCTTGACTCTTGGAAGATTATTAGCTGTAGGAGCTTCTTGTAGTTCTTAATTATTTTTTACTTGTGTTTACCGAAGATGCTATTAAGCATAAATTAACACCACAAAATGACATAGTTATCTTATTTTTGTATTTCTGTTTGGTTTTTAAATCACATTCAAACAACCGTCTCATACCCTTTTTTCCTCTATCTCCTTAACGACACACTTTAATTTCATCTGGAAAATTATTTAATCATCATCAAGAAAGTTTCACGGTTGATTTTTTATCAACCCTTGTATTTTCCATAATTAACACTATCAAAGATGTACAATCCACACCACAAATGACTAAATTACCTTATATTGTCTATCTCTGTTTAGTTCATTTATCAAAACTGAATCATGTAAGGCACTGCCGCAAGCCCTTTCTTCCTCTATATCCTGTAAGGCACCGCCTCAACCCCTTTCTTCCTCCAGATGACATGGTGTATTTTGGAAAAATGTGCAGAATAGCTATTCAAGTAAACAAAACTGTACCACAAACATCTATTTGCGTCCACAATGACTTATTTACGTGCAGCATATCAACCTTCACAGTTTTTCTTCACATAAGTACCACACTACCTTTTATCTTGAATAGCATAGATCTACCGTCTCTTCTATTTTAGCACTAGCATGGAAATCTTTCACTGGGCAAGTTTAGTAGTCCAATATGAATTGTGAAATCCTGATCTCTTTAACAATGTTGTTTCGTTGGCTGTCCATATACATAAATTTTCTGACCATGTTCTAGAATCTGGATTGTATCCAAGCCGTAATTTCCCATTCTCCAAATTGTTCTAATGTTCTTGCTACACATGCACGCTCCAATCCCTAGCTCACCCCGGTCTCTATACACTTAAAACTGATTTGATTTGCCAAAGTGAGTGCTCATTCGGGCCTTGTATGCAAGACTAGACCCTCTTTGCAATGGTTCACAATGGCATGTTGCCTTCAAAACTTCAAATGACATGGTGTCCCTCTTTGCAACGTCTTAGTTTCATTTGGTCATCTTTCAAAAAATTTGCACTACTGATCATTAACAGAAAATTTTCATTGCTGACAATCTTCCATACATGCAATGTCTGATACACACTAGTCAACCTTAGAACATTTGGTGCAATTCCGTTGGATGTCTTGCTATAGACTGCTGGAAATATAATATTTTTAGTGAAATCAACAGAGGTTCTTAAAATCCTTGTTGCACGACTAAGGCATGTATGTGTTCTATGACAGTTACACAATTGAATTCCTAAGCTTATAATTTCTTAACCAACTTGGTAGCAAGTACATGCCAAGAGCAAATAGAATAGACTACAAATATTATGTGGATGGTAATGACAAATAATAGGCATACGAACATTGTTTAAACTAAGAATAATAAACACATTAAAATGACATACCTTGTAGAGGTGCAAGAAAATCCACCACGTTAATTTGATTTCCCTTTCCATCACATCATCCAAGAAACATGGCTGAATCCTCTGGATGAACAATATTATTAGCTATTTTCTCTGTCTAGGTGTATCATGCTCCTGGAAGGAAATAATAAATGAATAATATTGAGTTTATCGCGTTCCTATATGGTAGTCAATTCAGTGGGGTGGCCACCACGAGAAAAAGAAATCATCTGGGTGACCACATCGGACAGTTCCTGCACAACAAATTGCTTTTGACTAACAAACTCCAGTGATCATTCTACGAGTTTCCAAAAATTTCAAAATAGATATCATGTGTACATGAGGGGATACACATGAATCTGCAATTTTTACAAGAAAAATGACCTACTTGGGAGTTGCACAAGAATTACGTAGCGATCTGCCATACTCCATTGATTCAGGTAACCACTATTTTCCTGTGCAGCAACTCATTGTAAAAAAATCCAAAAAAAAAAACTGTTACATACATGTCAGTATGCGCCCATAACAATTAACATACTGAACATCTCAGATGCATAACTTCTACAATCGTTTGAGACTTTGAGAGCTGGCCATTAACTGACAAATCTCCGTATAATTAATATCTTACATATAATGCAGTCACCAAGATTCAGTCCAGTTCGGGTGGATCTCTTGCTATACGCGACGGTCTTTTCATAAAATGAGCAGAGGTCTTTTATCATGAAATGAACAGAGGTTCCAAAATTGTAGTTCCATATGAGTGCAGCATGTAGTGTTCGACGACTGTGACACATTTGCATTCCTAATCTGCGTTTCTTTTCAACCAACTTGGAAACAACTAACAAGTACATGCAAAGAGCTGAATAGCAGATAGAATTGCACCTACTGTCTGGATAGCATTGACAAATACTCGACATACTAACAGTGTTCAAAACTAATAAGAGGAGCACACAGCAAAATAGCATAAAAACACATTGATTAGTCATAGAAAAGAAATCAAGCCCACCGGAATAATTTAGATTTCTCATCGGTTTCCATCACCTGACCAAAGAAGAATAGTTTTTACACAAGCCATACCCAGTAGTAGCCTGAGTAAATATATTACGAAGATTGAACATGCGGGATTGTTCCCCTTGATCATGTCATTTGTTCAGATCTGGGAAGATAGGAGGCCAGACCATCAGAAGAGGTAACATATCAATGCAGAGTCGATCATACACCTTCCTAACAACACTGCCGCTGAGTTGAACATAAAAGACAGAACCGCTTGCTGCATGATTCAAGAATACAAACTTAGCATTATCCCCAACTGCAGTAATCTTACCAGAATTTCCAAGCCACATGTCACCCACAATACGCGGGCACAAAATGTGTCGACCAAGAGCCAAACCACATGCCTCATCATCGTCACCTATAAGCTTATGGAGCCACACACTAAGCTGAAAACCTTGTGCATTGACAAGATAGAGACCGGAATCCGCACATGAGAGCATGAAGTTGCTCCCGACTCCATCTGGGTACTTGAGGATAAAGAAGCGTGCTGTCGCCAAATCCAGCCCCAGAGTGTACCCAAGGGAGGTCACCATGAAGATCTTGCCATGGATAGAAGGCGAAATATTGACAAAGCGGGGTGCAGGATACATGGGTTCTATCTCTGTGGCGGTGGTGGTAGGGGCACCCCATCTAGCAGATCCGCGGACGTACACATAAATCGAAACTTTCCGTCCTTCACTCTAGATACGCACCAAGGTCATGTCGTCGCGGCCCCGGCCTCCATCCTCGGGTAGGGAAATCGAATTGATCCCAGAGCGGACATTGTGCGGCAGCGGGGTTGGCGGGAGGATGAAGTCGAACTCTTGGGCGAGCAGTGGCGACAGGAGGGACCACCTGGAGCTATAGCCGGAGAACTTGGTGATGAGACGGCCGTTCCTGTAGTGTGCGATATGCTGGTCTCTGCGGGCGAAGGCTTTGTAGCAGGAGGAGGTAGCGCGGCGTGAGATAGCGGCGAGTTCCGGGGGCTGTGGGAGCAGCACTAACTAACACTTGCCGAGGTATTCCATGAAGAAGCCGAGGAGGCGGGGTGTTATGACCTTGGATTGTTAAAGATCCTAAGTCCCTGTGATTAACATGCTAGTCTCTGGATCAATAGCTAACACTCACAGTCGATGAATATCATGTAAAACACAAGTCATTATTACACGAATAATCCAGAGTATAATTATTACAACTTGCATAGCTTATAGCTAGCTCAAATAAAACAACGGAAACTTAATAAACTTGATTCCATCAACGCCTCAGGCTAGTTGAGTGAAGACCCGCGATCCCTACACACCTTTCAATCTTCGCATTCTGCACATAAAACGTGCAGCCAACAAGTTGGGTCAATACTTTGAATGTATTGGCAAATTACACCAAGAAAGGAATAAGACTAACTCTACATGCAAGGATAGGAGTAGGCTTTGGGGTTCATTTGCATTAAGCCAATTTTCTCTAAGTAATAAGAAAAGAGGGAGAGTTTTATCCTACTTTGTAAACATTTGATTAAGTAGCATAGGATCAAGTGGAACACGAGGATATTACGCACCCAGTGTCCAATCAACCTAGCACTTGGATATTACGCACCAAATCCCCGAAATCCCACCCATTGGCAATATGACGCACGCCAGGGGGTTTTAGAAAACTTTAAGTTTGGAAAGAGATAGGAAGATCCTTCAGAGGCTCCATCCTTCAGATGCTCAAAGTGTTATTTTCCGTGAACTCGGTTGATCGATCGGATTGTAATACTCTCGAGAGTTTGTGCACTTTACTCACAATCCACGATCAAGTCCTTTTACAGACAAGACCATGGCGAAGCTTTCCCTTAGTAGCCCCTCTACCAGCTGGATCCAACCGTGCCAAGAACCTCCAAATGTTGGTATCCCGGTGAGGTTTCCCACTAAGTACTAGGCCAAGACAGAGCCCATAGGTATTGTGGTTGCACTGAAAGCTTCTGAATTCTGAAACATGGCAGACTTATTTGATTCCTGGGCGTCCGTCCTCCACCAAATTCCACTCGTTGACCCGACAACCATTCTGCCCAGAAGAAAACTTAGTTTTATTTTGAAGGAGGTTTTGAGAGGAAAAGGTTCGCTCGAGAGAGCTTTATACTTAGAAAAAAGTTCAGTCTTTCGAGCCTCCTAACAATACTTTATATATATAGCATAGCAAGCAATACTTAGCAAAAACAGGGGTAACCTATTAGGATGGAAATTCCTAAGTATAGAGCTACTCACGGCATACTACAAAACCGCACTTGCAAAATAATACTAAGAAAATATATCATATAATCCTACACATGCATACTATAGAATTTGAAGATCAAAACAAGCATAGTCAAAAAAGGGACATAAATATGAACAAGTGGTGTAACTTGCCTTGATCCGAGCATCACTCTACGCAACAATACTCCTCGGTGCATTCCGAACAATCTAACGAATCACAAACATAGATCCAATCACAACTTGCACAAAACATTGCCACAAAAGTAATTATGCATGCATGCAACATGGTAAAAATGCAAGGATGGGTTCAAATTCTACCAAGAATATTATTCAGGGGTGGTGTTGTGTTGGAGATGTTATTAGTACCGATTTCCCACAAATTTCAAGTAATTTGGATTATTACTTCATTAAATATGCCCATAAAGAGATCTATCCTTCAAATCTACCACGAAACAGATCTCAAATCTCTAAGCAAGATATACCAATTTTAAACAGTAGATCTCGTAGATACAAAGCCAACGCAATAAGAATCAACTAAAACGGAGTTACGGTTATTTTCTTATAATTAAAATACTCTAATCTAGACTTTAAATCCTACCACAAAATTAATACAGTAAACTAGCAATATTATTGCATATCTGTGTTCTACTCAATTTTATGAAACCAACGGTATATTACTTGCAATTTTGGCCAAGTATTCGATTTACTATGAATTTTACCAGTTAAAACATTAATCTGTCTATTTAAAGCATAGTATAGTGGTATTCTCCTTTGATGCTTTATTTGGATTGACTTGGCGCATGCTCACACCATGTTATGACTATCTCAAGTCACCATATCCTTTATGATCCTTTAGTTTTCAACTTGTAGTATCACTTTATGCTTTAATCAATGATGTTTTGTCGCTTTGCATGATTATGGCCATTATTGCTCTCTTAGTTTGTCGCTCCCAGTCTTTTGCTAGCCTCCACAACCAAGTATGAGTTCCACTCATGCATCCAACTCCTTAAAATAAGTTATTCCAAAGAGTCCACCATACCTACCTACTAGCTTATGCTATTCCAAGTATATTCATGCGTTTGTTTACCTTCCAAATTAAACTTGTTATGAGAAAACTAGTGATTAAAGCTCTCACGATCTTGATGGCACACTTTACCTTTTATTGCCCTTAATAAACTTGAACCATTGTGTCGTCTATGTTGTATATGCTTGCACTTATTTGTTGGGAATTAGCAGAACCATGCTTTCATGGGGAACGCTTTCAACATTGCACTTGGTACTTGTACCTAGTTGATATCATGCTCTTTTGTACATGGATGTCGTCGGTGTGAAATGAAAGGGGAGCTTGTAAGTCCATGGAGTTATGTATATGTGTTAGAGAAACGTCTGGGCCGCTGGTCTAATCGATGCTGACATGGTGGAAACCTGCAGCGTAACCATAATGAGCTGTCTATGAAGCATTCTTCCTATAAAAAAAGAGTCCTATATTGAGAAAAAAGAGAAAAGAGAAAAAAAAAAGATTATGAAAAGAGGAAAGAGAGAAAAAAGCACCATATTTCCATGGTAAATAAGAAGATTGTTGAGATGCTCGTTGTCTGCTTGCCTTGTCATTTTGATATGGGGATTCTTCCGTATCATCGGCCAAGGGGTACCCCGTTGGCGGTTCTCTATGATACACATGTACTTAAAATGACAAGAACTTACCGGTGACTAAACTTGAGTAGCATGAGGAGCAGCCCTCGTATACAAGGGACATGAGATTTCTAACTTATACTTCGTCAAGCATGTACACCATAGTTTGTTCACTTTAACCCTAATCACTTCAAGATGCTTATGATAGGGGCAATGAGAGCTAAAAGCTATAAGTACCATAATTTTTGGAAACTCTTTATGAGACTTGAATCCCTACTTCCTTTTATAAAAAGGCCTTTCTTCCACCATTATATTGAGTCTCCACCTTCTACCTTTATGCACCTACTTTGAGAGCATAGTGGCCATTCTTAGTTCTATGTGCATTGTCCCAAGACTAGTTGATTGATGCATAACTTGATATTGCTTGTTTTAAACTATTTGTATCTAGTCACTCTTATGAACTTTAAAGGTGTCCTATGCATTTATATTTGCTACTCTATGAGGGACAAGCTGAGTACTATTATGCTATGTTTTCTTTATGTGAAACAAACAAACGTCTTGCAAAACATTGTTATTCATGAATCTTTTGTTTGTGCCTTTTCATGTTGCATCATAGTTTCTTTGTCTTATTGCTAGAACTTTGTCTTTCATGTTTTGATTGAAGTACTATGATCCTAGCTTTGAATGTTTTACAAATACTTTGATCAAGTTTATGATGGTGCATGTCACCTCAAAAATTATTCTTTATTTTTATCACTTAACTACTCGAGGACGAGCAGGAGTTAAGCTTAGGGATGTTGATACATTGCAAATGTATCTATAATTTTTGATGTTCCATGCTTGGTTTTATCCACTTTCTTGTGTTTTGTCCACACTTTCGAGTACTTTTCATATGATTTCTTGGACTAACCTATTAATAAGAGCCACAGTGCCAGCTGCCTGTTTTCTGCCTTTTTGGTTCCAGGAAGTCAGAAAATGAATATTCTCGGAATTGGACGAGACAAAAGCCAAAGTGCCTATTTTTCTGGAAGTCATCAGATGCCAGAATACGAGACGGAGAAGGGCTGGGGGCGGCCACACCACCTGGCCGCGCAGCCAGGCCTGGCCCGCGCCAGGGGGTGGTCTGGCCGACCCCAGCACCCCCTCGGCCTCTCCTTCCGCCTATAAGATGCCCTCGGGACGAAAACCCTAAGTGCCCGATCAAAAAATCCACGAAAGAGTATGTAGCCGCCGTCATCTCCATCCCTAGACCGGGAGGGATCTGAAGCTCTTCCCGGCACCCTGCCGGAGAGGGGAATTCACCCTGGGGGCCTTCTTCATCACCATGCAAGCCTCCGGTGTGATGCGTGAGTAGTTCATCCTTAGACTATGGATCCATGTAGTAGCTAGATGGCTGGTTCTCCTCCCTTGTGCTTTCATGTATAGATCTTGTGAGCTCCGCTCATGATCAAGATCATCTATTTGTAATTCTGCATGTTGTATTTGCGGGGATCCGATGGATATTGAGATGCTATTTCAGATTGATTATTGATTCTATCATGTCTTTGTTATTTGTGATCTTATATGCTTTCCGTTGTTAGTAGCTATCTTGTCCAAGTAGATGCTAGAAACTCCAAGAGTTAGTATTTATGCTCGATAGTGGGTTCATGCCTCTGGTAATCTGGGGAAGTGACAGAAATCTCTAAGGTACTAGATGTGTTGCTAGGGAGAAAACAATGATCCTTTGTTCATAGAACAATCGTATTGTTTACTTTACACACAGTTCGTAAAGCAATAATCTGTTGCTTGTAACTTAATACTGGAGGGGGTTCGGATGATAACCTGAAGGTGGATTATTGGTCATAGATGCAGTTGGATGGCGGTCTATGTATAATGTTGTAATGCCCAATCAAGTCTCAAAGGAGTCAAGATGATTAGTATATGCATGTATTGCTTTCTCGATGTTTGTCAATTGCCCCGCTGTAATTTGTTCACCCAGCATGTTATCTATCTTAAGGAGAGCCACCTCTAGTGAACTATGGATCCCGGTCCTTTTTATTTACATACAATCTATAATCTTTTACTGCTTTGTGTTTACTTTCTGCATACTTTTACTTCTTTCCATTCGATACGTTTAATCTTTTGTTTTCCGCAAAACACGGTGAGATTGACAACCTCATCGCAAGTTGGGGACAAAGTTCTGTGGTTGTGTTGTGCAGGTCTCCACGTTGCTACTAGCACCGGTAGTGCGCCCTGCCAAGACTAAGCTAGCAACACCTTTGGGGTGTTTCCTCGCTCCTACTGGTTCGATTAAACCTTGGTTTCATAACTGGGGGAAACTTGTTGCTTTGCTCATCATGCCTTCCTCTTGGGGTTCCCAACGAGCTCTACATCAATATCGCACCAGCACTTTTCTAGCGCCGACACTGAGCCATCAGTCTCGCACGAAGACGGTGTCATGGCCCGGCGGTGGTGTATCCTCTAGAGTTGTCTATGTAGAGATGACCGTAACACGCCCATGACGCTCTAGGTGGTGTTGGCCATCGACAGTGGGGCTTGACCTCGGCCCAGACATAGGGCCCATTTGGGCTTGATTCAGGCTGGGCGGTCCCTGCTGTCCATGAGGTTCCAGGGGCTCTCGACCGGTCTTGGAGCCGACCCCTTGGTCATGGTGTGGATGAGGTGCTGGATCCGGGCCTGATGGCCTAGATGGTCTCACCCCACCCACCGAGTTTGAGGGAACTAGTGTCGTAGTGCTTGACACGTTGCTTGTGTGGGATCTTGGATGTGGGATCTTGTAGCAGATCAACGATGCGTGAGGGTGGCGTAACCCGCTTAGGGCGTCGGTGTGTGCACCCTCGCCACTTTATCACTCGGGTAAAAACCTTTGACCGCCTGGTATCGCAGATGGCGACAATGTGTCTTGAGGGTTTCGGCGTGGCGATTCAGTATCCATTGGTCTTGCTTCGGTATCCCTGGTTGCAAGTCGTAGTTCTTCTTGTGCCTTTGTTTTATCTTTGATCTGCTATGGAAGAGGGTTTCCACATCACCTTGTACGGTTTAGCTGTTTATGGCTTTATTTATAAAGCAGACGAAAGCATGGTTCAAGAAGGAACTAAGGCTATGTGTATGTATTATATACTTTATTTCAGAATTTTTTAGAGATCTACTAGAGATAATATTTTCCATTATTTTTTAACAAACGAGCTCATGTGTGCTCGGGAGCTACTAGAGGAGTTTCCAGTTATAGCTGTTTCACGCACGTCGGTCTTCTTTAGGGGACCGTACACGTCTTCTCTTCTGGACCGAGTTGTTGAAGAACTCGTTTCCCTGCGTACAAAATATCAACTTTCACCAGCCCATCGCCTTATTACTTCGCCCAAAACCTGCCACGCAAACATCAACAGTCCAATATACAGTACAACCCTGCGACCGAGCCCCGCGAAACGCCACGCGCCAAAGCCGCGCAGCAGAACATGGCTGCGGCGGAGGCGCTCGACAGCACGGTCGTCGGAACGCGCTACGGGGGCCGTGGAAAGCGTGCACGCACGGAGCTCGCCGATGGCACCAACACGAACTGGTACTTAGCATTTTTTTGTTTCCACTCGATGTCTCGGTCCTTCATTCCATCACTACATTGCACTGCTGAAATTCAAACAAATCAACTCCCCCTTCGTTTTCGTGTCTTCCAGGAGGGACTGGGCTAACCTCACGGCCGGGCCAGCCGACCTGATCGTCGAGCGCGTCCTCGCGGACGACGTCGCCAGCTACCTACGGTTCCGCGCGGTGTGCAGCTCCTGGCGGCGATCCACCCCGTCCCCGCACGCGCACGACATCCTGGACCGCCGGTTCCACCCTCGCCAGTGGATTATGCTCCCCAATGTCTTTCCCAGCCACACCAAGCGCCGCGAATTTCTGAACATCTCGACCGGGGAGCGCATACGGGTGGATGTCCCAGAGCTCCGGTACCAGTTCGTGTTCGGGCACACCCCCGATGGTCTCATCCTGCTGTGCCAAAAGGGCACTGGCGCGATCCGCCTCCTCAACCCGCTCACCCGGCAGCTCACGACCCTTCCCACCGCCACCTCTCTTAGGAGGAGCCGTAATTACAGCTGGAGGTCGAGCACTAGGCTAAGGAAATCGATGGAATCACAAGCGTTCAGCGCTGGCCTCGCTGACAACTCAACACTAGCGTTGCACTTCCTAGACTACGAGCTAGCCGTCGCCAAGCCCAACGCTGAGTGTTGGAGCCATTGTGGGCTGTATATGTACTCGACCTTGTCCTTTGAGAATCGATTCTATTGCCTCACCTGGGAGGGCATCATGGTGGTGGACTCCAGCATCGTTGATAGCCAGCGGCCGCATCTAGTGGTGGCGGTCAAGGTGGAAAGTGATTTCTTTCGGGCAGACCATTACTGGAACCTAGTGGACAATGGCGGCGAACTGATTTTGGTGTGTGGTCGGAACTATGGTGCATACAACCCTTGGAAGTACGAGGTGTACCTGGTGGATCTGGACGCGGGGAAGATGGTGCCCATGCACGGGCTGCGTGGTCGATCCCTGTTCATCTGCCACAGCGACGCGGGTCGTGGCCGCGCCCTATCGGTGCACGCCGGTCTATCGTCATCCACCAACGCTGACACGATTTACGAGTGTCGTCGTGTAAGATGGGAAGGGGGAGACCGCCAGCCAAGAATTGACGCCTACGATTTGTTGCAGGAGGACTGGATCAAACTTGACTCCTGCGCCTGCCCGGGCAGCATTGTAGACTATTTATCGCGTTACGTCTGCTGTTCAGAAGATAATAATTTGGTGCCTGCGCGGTCACGTGGAAGTGTGAGGCCTGCTAATGAGTCACTTGCTGGTGCACGGAAGAGGAAACAGAAGCGGAAAGCAAACCCAAAGGTTACTGGGGACGATTGGGTCAACTAGTACAAGATCAACACACACAAGTAGATACTAGAACACGCAGGTGCATTTTAAATATCGTGACGCATTGACTAAATTGCGCAGGTTAGCCGATATACTAGCAGATTCAAATGTATTGTTATCATGGCAACGTCGGTTCAGAAAAAATAAAGGTGTTAGTAATACACGTCTAGCCCTTTCCATCAGTTCGGACTTTTGGTTTAGATGACTAGTGCATCAATTCAATAACCACCACATATGTAATTATTTAATGTGTTTGTACTTTTATTTGGTTTATTTATCAACTCTAAATCCTTCATTAACATTGCCTTGTTACATCCCCTTCCCATATCTCCTCGGCGGCACACTTCTGTTCAAATCTCCAAAAAAAAAGCACAAAGGAAAATTTTGGGTAGCTATTTTTAACAATCTTATTCCATTTTTCCAATTATATGTTTGGTGGAGAATCTAACCAATATGTTGCAGGTTGTGAAAAACGTGTATCACATGTGCAAATAGCTATGAAGTAAAGAGTATTCCACCACCAACCCCTACTGTGTGCACAATGCTTTCCACACATTATATAACATATCAACCTTCACTCAAATGCATATGATTATCTTCTCACATGCACATCTTTGTCTACAACAGGATAGCTCCACCGCTCCTCTCCATTTCAATGTATTGATTGTAGTAGCTTATTGCATCAAATAAATGGTAGCCACACAAAAAGACCAAATAGACGGTACAGGTAGCGCTACTCTATTCCATCAAATAGATTTTAGTCACATCAACGGATGGCAAAGATGACAAGGGAGGAATGAGAAAGATACAAGAACAATCCGGAATAAGAGATGTTGGGAATATTTGCACAATGGGGCATAGTTGTTGAACCTGCAGTGGGCTGAAATGTAGGAGCTTACTGTCTTTTCATAGGTTATTTATTAGTAGTGGTAATCTGGCTAGCGTTTTCTCTCTCTGCATGTATGCTCGGTGCAGTTACATTACATGCCCTAATTTCTTTTTCTTTGTTGAGGGAGGCTGAATCGTAGTTGTTAGTGGTCACTAGCACAATGATAGGAACATTCCCTAGTTCCAGTTGGATGGTGTTGCAATGCACCTAGTGGAACGATAGTGTCAAATCGCACTACAAGATATATAAGACTTCTTCCCATGTTTTTCAAGTTTTTCGTAAAAACAATTATCGAAGCTTTGAAAGTCCAAATATGGACCAATAATATTGTCAAGTCCCACAACGAGATATATATAAGAATTCTTCACGAAGTTTCCAAGTTTTTTGTAAAAGATTTTTTATCAAAGTTTTGGAAGTCCAAATATAGACCAATGTTTTGTGTTCCATTTTTTTTTTGAAACTATGTTTTGTGTTCCATTTTGGTTCAGAAGTGAGACAGCTGATTTTGTGCCTTAGGCGCCAAAATTTGTACCTTCTGTTTGGAGGCGAAAAAGTGATGAGAACGAGGGGACAAGGATAAAGTAAAGGGTGATGATGTTAAACCACCACGGAGTTTCATCTCAGACCAAGGACAAGGACGTGCACATGACTCGGGCTCAAGGGGCTTCGGGGCTAGGGGCTGCTGCGACCTTATCATGGTTGAAGGGTAATGCTCCAAACTTTGTTGTTACACCATGTAATCCAAATATGAGGACGCCGCATGGGATTGCACATGCTGCATTGGTTCGTGCACGTACGTTGCCTACGAGGCTAGTGCATGGCAAAGGGGGGCAGCTAACACCACTGTAGCTGGTCGATCCTCATATGCATCAAGAGTGGGTTTTGTCCGGCTTTGAGAAGGTAGTGAACAGCGAGGAGGCGACGAGTCTGATGGCTTCTGCCCAGCAGGGATGAGAGAACCTTGCGTCCTTGTTTGAGCCGGGGCAGGCTGATTCGTCTTCTGTCGGCCGGGGCAGTGGACTACAAGTTGGCCTGCTGTAGGTAGGGATGAAAGTGGAGCGAAAAGTTTTTTCATTTTTCGCGGAAAAAAGAAACGGAATGAAAATACGAAAATGGAAACGGAATTTTGCAAAACGAAAATGGAATTGGTTTGGCGGAAACGGAAAAAAAAGGGAAGAGCGATTTCCGGCGGAACAGACACGGAAATAGAATTTCCGTTTCCGTCTAATATGGAATTTCCGTTTTAGGGTTAATGTGAAAAGGGACAAGTCTAACAGACTCATTACATGCCCTTGTCAAACCAAACTGCAAAGCTGTTGATCCTAGAACTACCGACCATGTAATCCCTTTACGCATTCGAGTAGGCTTCCATGATTTGATCTTTTCATTATTTCCTTGTAAACCTAGCACCATGCTATAATCGGGAAACAACTTTGTTGGTTTTCTTGAACGCTTGAGATTTGTTGCATGATTTTAGAGTTCTCTTGGTTCTGGGTAAAATCTGCATTGTT
Source organism: Avena eriantha (assembly GCA_910589775.1). Lineage (NCBI taxonomy): Eukaryota > Viridiplantae > Streptophyta > Magnoliopsida > Poales > Poaceae > Avena > Avena eriantha. The sequence goes on from OU342746.1 coordinate 332,810,086, forward strand.
CCGCGTCTATCCCATATTTCCGATAGTATCTGTTTCTGTTTTTGTTTCCGAAGTTTCTGTATTCGTTTCCGCTTCTGAAAAAATATGAAAACAAATGTGGCACCACTCAGTTCCGTCCGTTTTCATCCCTAACTGTAGGCCAAACATGTTAGGTCTGACCAAGCCGACCACGACCTCCACAAGGCCACGAGCGAGGCGACCACGCACCATCCCGCAGCCCAGTCGTAAGCGATCTAGCAGATAGGCACACGAGCAAGCGCTGACTATTCTTAAAAAAAGAGTAAAATTCACTATTAGTATATGCAACTTGGCACCTCTTTTCAATAGGGTCATCAATCTCAGAAATACGCAATTTACACAACGGGTGTGTCATGACGGTCACTTGGCATGTGTACAACAAGGTATTCGGCGGATGTTGACCGGTCCAAACAGAAACCGTGTAACTTTTTTTGCAAAAAAACCCTCCCCAAAATCAAGCCAAGCCTAGAGACTAACATGTAGGGTCCTCTGGTCCAGACCACCTGTCAGTGTCACACTCCCCTTCTCCCTCCTCTCTTTCCCCACCCAACTCCGCCAGATCGCCACCAGACGCCGACGTCCACACCCATGGTGCGCGCCAACCCTAGCCGCGCCTGCCGCCCATGATGCCCTAATCGCGCCGCCGAGGCGCTCTCTGGACTGCACATGCCGAGGGTGTCCGCAACGGGCCTGGTCCCTCTCCCACCGCGAGGACCTGGTGGGACGCGGCGCCGGCGGCAGGCAAGCTTGGAGGTCGGCGTCATGAGGACAGCGCCGCCGGCGAGCGGCGGGTCGGCGACCGGGAGCGCTGGGGCGTGGGGTCAAGCGGAAAGTGGGGTGTAGGCCCTGGCAGTGCGGGCTCGACGTCAAGCAGTGTGTCGTGGCTGTCAGGGCAGTGGCTATTTGGTCCTTGCGACCCCATCCTCAGATGCGGCCATCCACAAGTAGGACGCCTTCCTCGTCCTAGACCTCCACGAGCGAGAAGAGGTGCGACAGCGCCAGAATCGACGAAGATGCACGGCTGCCAAAGAGGAGGGCAATGACAATTCTGAGAAGCAAGGGACTCGTCGGTCTGATTCATGTGACGACGAAGAAGCAGGGGACGCAGACGGACCTCCCGGTAGCCTCAGCTCATCGAGGTGCTGCCCATGGCGGCGGGGCGGCGAGGCTCCAGTGGCGGCAGCGCTCGGACGTCGAGGGGCTGCCTACCGGGGCGAATCGATGGGGGGAGGGGTTCCACAACATTCCTACCACCCCCGCCCTCCTTAGCTACCTCTGCGGCGGAGGCCATCGAGGTCCCGCAACGCCGGCGGCAACAGGATCATACGAGGTGAGAGGGAGACGAGGAAATGGAGCGGGCATCGACATTGCAGTTTTTCAATTTGGTCATAATCTTTTTTATTATTCGAAAATAGTCTATTGAGTCCTTAAGGGGCTGACGGATGGGGTCCACTCAGTGCCACGTCGAAAAATACATCGTTGTACACATGCCCAATGATCATCATGACACATCCGCCGTATTTAGTGACCATAAATTGCGTATATCTGAGGTCGATGACCGTATCAAAAAAGGGTGCCAAGTTCAGATACTAACGGTGAATTTTACTCTAAAAAATACCCATATTGGAGGCCGGTCTACACACAGCCCTCTATCCGGCCCGGCCATCCATTCCCACACTTAGTGATTTTCGGTTTTTTCAATAAAGCTTCAAAAATATGATAAAAATATATCTACATGTACCCAAGGACTCGCATCACACATCTGAAAAGTTTCAATCTCAAATTCCTTATATTTTGCATGCAGTAAAAAAGACAAATTTTGATGCATTTCGTATACTGTTCATGCCCCAGATCTAAAAAAAATTCTTTTTTGCTGAGCACAAAATATAATGTATTTTCACACGATTTTTGGCACTCGTGTAGTGTATATGATGATCTACATGCTCATTATTTTTTCGTATTTTTCAAATCTTCAAATTCGATTTTTTCAAAGTTTCAAAGAAAAAAAATTTAAAGGGCTCAGTGTAGCCCGAATGTCATTACGCCGGTCCCGCAAACGTTGCCCCTATTTTGTGCTCATCATCGCCCAGGACTCCTCCAATCGAAACCATCCACTCCAGTGCCTTCGTGGCACACGCATGCTGCTGGGTTGGCCACTAAATCGCCAAGTCCACCTACTGTAGCTATAGCGGTGCATCTGCCTGCTGTGGGGGCGATTCACTTTGTGGTCCTCTAGTTGACGAGTCCGCGCCATAAGGGGCTGAAGTTGCGTTTAATTAGAACGATTCAAAAAGTTGGAGAGCCAACTATCGATAGGGGCATGTTTGAATGAATGTCAGCCAAACCAAAATTTCCCATAATTTGCCCCCATTATAGAGTCGGCTAAGTCCCGTCTGTCAGGATAATACATTATACTAGTGAGAACGTGTCTAAGTTCCCCTACATCTGTTGGAGTAGCTATTTCCTTTCTATATTGTCCAAGCCCTAGCCCTCTTTCTCCGGCAACGATGGTGGTAGTGGCTTTGGTGTTCCTCTTTCTCGCACTCTACGCGGCACCCAACATGTCTAGCAAAGTGAATGTGGGAGCTAACCTAGTTAGGTTGGTGCCTAATTCGGCTTCCCGTACGGAGATCTTATGATTATGTACGACACTACCCATTTATCTTGAGAAGAATAGCTCCACCTTTGACATGAACTCACGGCATTCGGGTAGTAGTAGATCATTGCACCAAACAGGTGATTGTCATATAGACAGAAAAAAGAGGGGTTTAGAGAAGGACATACAATATATAAGAACACACCTAATCATGAGATATTAGGGGAGTGGTGAAAGGAACGTTGTGGGAAACATAGCAGGGGCTTAAGTTCATCTCGATGAGAGCGCGATATTGGAGCATCCATTTGTTTAACTCGTTGGTGATTTGTGTTTGTCTTGCTAGTCTTTTCAGTAGCCGCATTTTAGCCATATTTTTTTGAACTAGAAAGGGACCGGAAGGTCCCAGATTCTGCATTAATTCAACAACAGTGGGTACATTTTGCGGATAAGGCCCTAAAGAAGATAAAAATTACACGTGGGCCCTGAAAACTTGCACTAAGCACCCTACAAACAATTGCCTGAAAGCAATCAAGCCCTTTACCGCCAACGAGGCGCCACCGCACCTGGCCACCTCTGCCTGCACCGGGGACTAAACCACTTGGGCCTGCAGAAGCGAGCAACGCCAGGATGACGACGGAGAAGATCCTCCCTGTGGAGGAAGAAGCAGCTGGGACTGAGCCCAGCCAGATTCGGCCAACCCCGTGGCCATGGATAGCGGCTGCCCACTGGTGCCGCTTGGAGAGCTCGAAAACTGCAGAATCAAGGCCCGTTGCTGCAGGCCTCCCCATCCCCATCCCAGCGCAGAGGCACCAGCCAGCTCCCGTCGTCCCCCTTCGCCACCACGACCGGCCAGGGACATGAGGAGAAGAAAGGCTCCGTCCAGGATGATGTCTAGGCGCTTATTGAAGAAGCTCGCAGAGTTCACCACCGCCTCCATCTTCCACCTCGGAAGCGGCTCGATGAGATCCCGTGGCACCCGCCTAGCATCGCGCCCAAATGCCAGCACAATAAAGCTCCACAACCAGACCATATTGGCGGAGATCTTCGACGCCCTCGCCACCGCCCACGGCACCTCCTGCCACCAGAGGAGCCTGACGGCGAGAAGAAGCATCGGCACGCACCCAAGCCGGCCGGCAGGGCCTGGTGCTCTACTCCCAAACTCACCCACGACAGGGGAAAACAACCTACCACTACTACCTATACCTAATCCGGCGCATCTCCTTCGCCTTTGCCAGCCGGCAGTGCCGCCGCGAGCAACTCGGGATCTGACCGGCGCTGCTTTTTCGACTCTCAACGGAAGGAGGGTGGGAGGGGAGAGGAAAGGGGAGAGTGCTCAGTCGCATTTTAGCCATATGGAGCTAGATTATAGAATTACTATGTTAGCTTGAAATTCAAAACTGGTGCTACTGGCCTTTTTGTTATGTTTTTACTCGGATTAGTTTCTATTTCAACAAATATCAAGTATAATATTTTTTTTGTAATACCCTGTTCGAATAATACACATCATAAAACATGTGGCAAAGTCCTAGCACGTCGCCATCAAATAGAAACAATGCTTACTTCTAGCCAGATGTTGTGGGATCATTGGTTCACAAATCCGTTCCACCAAAATTCCCATTTTTTCCTACGGACAAATGTTTGCCACATGGGTAAAAATCACATAGTGGTACACCAAGTAAAATACACGAACGTGAGTGATATATGCATGTTTATTTTCTTCATTCTTTTAATTGTTTATTTTAATGTTCTTAGTTGTGTGCATTTTCCTTTTGTAACTTTAACTCTTGTTCAATTATTACCACCACATATGTAATTATCTAATGTGTTTGTATTTTTGTTTGGTTTATTTATCAGCTCTAAATCCTTCATTAACATTGCCTCGTTACCTTCCCTTCCCATATCTCCTCAGCGGCACACTTCTGTTCAAATCTAGAAAAAAATAAGCACATAGGAAAATTTCGGGCAGCTACTTTTAACATTATTGCTCCATTTTTTCAAATATTTTTTTCGGTGGAAAATCTAACCGATATGTTGCATGTTGTGAAAAACGTGTATCACACGTGCAAATAGCTATGAAGTAAAGAGTATTCCACTACCAACCCCTATTTATTGCACAATGCTTTTCACACATTATATGCCATATCAACCTTCATTCAAAAGCATACGATTATCTTCTCATATGCACAACTTCACCTACAACAGAATAGCTCCTTCGCTCCTCTGCATTTCAATGTATTGATTGTGGTAGCTTATTGCATCAAATAGATGGTAGCCACACAAAAAGACCAAAGAGAGGGTATATGTAGCGCTACTGTATTGCATAAAATAGGTTTTAGTCACATCAACGGATGACAAACAGGACGAGTGAGGAATGATAAAGATACAAGAACAATCCGGAATAGGAGGCGTTGGGAACATTTGCACAATGGGCATAATTGTTGAACCTACAACGGGCTGAAATGTAGGAGCTTCCTCTCTTTTCATACGTTTTTTTATTAGTAGTGATAATCTGGCTAGCGTTTTCTATCTCTACATGAATGCTTGGTGTAGTTATATTACATGCCATAATTTCTTTCTTAGTTGAGGGAGGCTGAATCGCAATTGTTAGTGGTCACTAGCAAAATGATACGAACTATCCTTAGCTCCAGTTGGATGGTGTCATGGCACACCTAGTAGCACGATAGTGTCAAATCGCACTACGAGATATATAAGGCTTCTTTCCATATTTTCTAAGTTTTTTGTAAATAAATTTATCAGTGTTCTGGAAGTACAAATATGGACCAATGTTTGTTTTCCATTTCGTTTCAGAAGAGAGATAACTGATTTTGTGCTGGAGCCAGACTTTGTAACTTTTGTTTGGAGACAAAAAGTGATGAGCACGATAATGAGGACAAGGATGAAGAAAAGGGTCATGATGTTGAACAACCACCGAGTAGTGGAGTTTCATCTCACACCATGGACAAGTAGCTCATCCACCACATTGAAGAAAGACAGAGGGAATATCATCTCCAAATTGCATAGAGTATCCACCACATTTGTCTGTAGCTCATCCAACATACTAGGATCAATCACCTTTTGAGAAATTATGTTAACAATTCACACAACTTCATTAGCGTGTCTCGAACATGTGGTGTTAAGATATTCCTTATGGTGACAGAGAGCGTCTTTGTCATCGAAACATGGCAATCATGATACTTCATGCATGTAACTTTGTTTTCTGTTTTTGAAACAATCATTTGCATGTTAGTGACGTAGCCCGTTGGAAAAAACATACCATATAGAGAATCATCACACATTTTTTTTCCTTCCTTTTTGTCGCAGACATAACTCACGGGGGTTGGCTTTCCTTGAGAATCAACCTCAGGTGTTTTTCCCTATGAGTTTCGTAGCTTCAAGTCGTGCATTCGCACTATGTTTTGTTTTGTCCTTCATGTTTAACAATATCCTTGCTATGCTTTTGAACACATTCTTCTCAACATGCATCATATCAATGGAATGATGAACGTCAAGATGCTCCCCATAAGGTAAGTCCCAAAGTATCGATCTCCTCTTCTAGACCATTATTTTTAGAGGTTGGTCATATTCTATAACTATTTTTTCTTTCTCTTTTCCTTTGCCTTTGAATCTTCCTTTGTCCGTGCGTTTGAATCCTTTTCCATGCACAACTTTTAAGTTTTTAACCTGAGGATAGATATGCCTGCCTTTTAAAATTGGAGGAGCCAAATCTTTCTCAAGAGTGTTATCAAACTTTTTATTCATGTTTCGATATTGATGACACTTTGGCAAAAACCTCTGATGCCTCATGTACACCATTTTCTTACACTCATGCAAATACAAACTTGTCGTATGTTTGCATGCATTGGTCCCTTATAGCCTGGCAAGAGGAGTTTCCACATAGGCCGGATAATCATTGATGGTTATAAACAACATGTATCTCAGGGTTAAGTTTTTTTTGATCGTGAAACCGTAGGAAAAATATCCCTACGGTGTGGTTTTTATTTTTATATTAATGGTACAATAAAATACAGGGGAAAATCCCTAGGGAGTACATCAGGGGAAGAAATGAACTAAAAGTAACAAGGCAAACAACATCATGAAAATTTGTCTAGGATCCAAACCAACAGGGCATGCACGTTAGGTGTCCTGGCTCTGTATTGATGAAGAAGAAGGTCTCTATGGCACCTCACTCGCCACCTGGCTAAGGAAACACGGCACGATTGAAAGATGACATCATTATGTTGTTTCCAAATATTCCACGCAACACAAACTGTTGTCTCCGTGAAGCAAGGTTCAACAAATTCCGAACGTGCAGTAGCTATTCAATCTGAAATCGACAGGGTACCATCCCACTGAACGCCAACGTTCTCCCAACAGTCAGCAACGAAAGCGCACTGTAAGAAAAGATGATCACGAGTCTCCCAGACTTGATCATTGCACAAGACACAGAAGGCCCACCATCCACATTCCAATTTTTCCTGTACATCAGGTCTCTAGTGTTGAGACGGTCTAGCATAAGCAACCAAGCAAAACCTTTGAGTTTCGGGGCATTTTGATTTCCAAATTGACTTTATTGTAGCATCCTCCTGAAAAGCACCAAACGTGAAGTTATAGAACTTTGCTGAAGTGTAGTTGTGACCCCCAGGCAAACATTCGAGCATCACAAACTCCCTGGTGCACCACTGTTTTGGCAGAAAGCTCAGTCATCTGGGCACGATCATTGTATGCTTGATCAGAGATAGGAAGCAAACAAAGCAAAGGGATAAGGAGCTGATACCATTTTTGCAAATGAAATATCAGAGTCAAGAGCGAATGAATGAATCCTCGGGAATCTATCACACATTAGGGTGTTGTCTTGCTAGAAATCATTCCAAAAAGAACCGATTATCAACCAACTTATCAATCACAGAGATACTGGTGCTCCACTTTTTCAAGGCCTTACAAAGTAATTTAAATTTGTATGACAAGCACTTGGCACTGTCGCCGGGACAATTTATTTCCCAAATTATCTGTACCACATCAAAGAAGCCTAGCATTTTGACCCAATAATTCTCAAACCAAATTTTTTTTTAGCTTTTGGGATGGACGTGCCAATAGAGATCATACAAGGAACATGATCTCAGATGGGCCGAGCCAAGGGTTTTACCAGAGTGATGGGTATTTCAGCGTCCATGCTGAGGAAGTGAAAAACCAGTCGATTTGCTCAAGGAGTGGCTGTGCTTGCATATTACTCCACGTGTATGCTCGGCCTTTGATGGGTAGTTCAATTAGTCCCAGGTAGCTTATGACTTCATTAAAGGTTGCCATATCATTCACATTGGCTCTAGCTCTGTTACGATTATCAAAAAATGATAAAAGTTGAAGTCTCCAACAAGTAACAGAGGGAGTCATCAGCAATATCAAGATGGAAGAGCCCGGCAATGAAGTTTTCACGTTCAATCCCCTTGTAGGGGTCATCCCCTCACAGGGGTCGTACATATTAACTAGAATGAAAAGCAGAGACCGTGGAATGAAATTGAATTACCAATTTACCATGCCAAAACTCTCCTGCAGAAGGACCTAGCCCGTAAAAACATTGCTCGCCCAAAGGACAACTAGCCCACTAGATGCCCCATCAGACGGGGCATAAGCATACTTATCAATGCGTGCAGCAAGGTTTTTGATGAAACTTAAGTCAAAGCTTTCTTTTTTCGTCTCCTACAAACACACAATTGAAGCCAGACTCTCCTCAATTTTGTTATAGACCAAAGGCCATTTTGTCAGCACCATTCACACCACAAATATTCTAGTTCGAAATACTACGAACTCGATTAACAAACTGGTAGACAGACAAAGGTCTACTAACTAACTTACTGACACGAGGATAGTGACAAAGTTTGAACACAGACTCAAACGCACTTAGGAATGAATATTCAAATAGATAACTAGTCGAGGGGCAGAGGCACTCAATCTTCACGCTCCTTCCATAGGCGCTCTTCGGTAAGCTCCTCTCGATCAATTCCGCACTCCTCAACCCCCAGATGCTGCATCTCAGTGATTTGCAGAGTGGCCGCTAGCGTTGCTCGAGGGACCGAAGATGCTCTATGACGAGCAGGGAGATTAGGTAATTCATACAGATAACCATCATTATTATTCCAAGTACAACGAAGAACTTCAAAGGACTAAAGGAGGATGATTATTAATAGATCGGTGAAATTTCGCAAAAAAAAAGAGGCCTTGGGTGTAGCAACCTTGCTTGCACGGCCAGAGGACAAGCCACAGGAGGGCCAGACGAAGAGGAACTGGGAGCATGAGCAAAAGCTTCAGTCTCCAAACCTCCCAGTTCATTGCGAGTTGGAGAAGATGGGCCAGCAATTTCAGCCAGAACAGACGTATCAGCTGTAGATGATTCCACTATAGCTGCAGCATTTACAGGAGTCAGAGAATTCCCATCGAAGACAGAGCTTTGGAGTTTCAGTGACTAGCTGGTTGAGAAGGAAGCTTCAGTAGATATTACATCAGACAGGGTCAAAGAAGCTTGATGCTCAGTCTTAGCAGAAAAGCTAAGCTCTCAAGATCGTTGATCCCTTCAAGAAGAGCTAGAGGCGCCATGTCAGCAGCAGATCCATCTCGCTATGCACTTGGCGCCATCATCGGCAGGTTGTCACAAACCAATATACCTTGATCATTCAGATACAGTTTCTCGAAAGCATCCGACCACTAGTTCTTAGTAGGGAAGATAAACTTTAATAGTGCAGTTCCTTCAGCGTGGTCCAGAGAGACATGCAAATTCAGAGCAGTCCAAACTGCTAGACAAAGCTTTCTCAGACAGACAAAAGACAATCTTATAAATAGCATCATTAAAGAAATAGATCATGGACTGAAACCTCTATGCGTCAGAAGAAGTAATCACATCCACAACGATAGTCACGCTAGCCATAGACTTCACAATACTCGTTAGATACGTATGATCACATGCTTCAGTAAGCCAAGGTACTAACTAGATCAGTTGGTCTTAGAATATGATGTCAGTTTGGTTTTAGAACATGATTAGTACTTTAATTTGTACAAACTTGAGGAGATAGTTAATTCTCTTAGTGCAAGAGTTGAATTTCTTATGAACGTGACGTTCCTAGAGTTCAATTGTGTGGAAGAGTAGAACATGCTAGCCGTTCAAAGGATAGAATGTTCTAACACAATTTGGTTTATGTTATCACCTGTAAGGCCGTATCAAGGCACCACAATTCATATTATTCAGAATTTTACAAGATGTGTCTACTATCCAAAATTTTCTTAGTATTTCTATCACTCATCCCTCAAGATGGACGGGTATGGCAACGCGTGCAATTCATGGTCTAGTAAAGTGAAGGCTATACCACCAACCTATATCTATGTGCACAATGCTTGTCCCACATATATCCCGCACGAATTTGCACTCAAGTGAGCAAGTCTCTTTTCTCATATACACCAGTTCTTCTGCAAATAGCCTCCGTCCCTCTCCATTTCAATTCAGTGGTAGCGATAGTTTCTTGCATCAAACGATGTTAGCCACACAAATAGATCAAAGAGAGGGTGTTGGCAGCACAATCATATTGCAACATATAGATGGTAGTGACCTCAATGGAATTAAAAGAGGCAGGACAAGAATAGATAGATGTGAGAACACATGAATATGAGGCATGAAGAGCTAGCATTTGGGGAACCACAACCCTGGATCACTTAGGATGATACTGATCTAGAGAAACATGTGGGAGCTTAGTTTCTTTTTGAATGGCCATTTATTAGTCATTTATCTAGCCGGCATTTTCGCTAGCATCGCCTCAGATGGATCCATCTACCTATTGTAATTACTTTCGTTGACTAGGAGGGGCGAAATAAAGACTATCACTAACCATCAAATAGTAAGCATACTCAATTCTAGTTGGATGGTGACCTTGACAAGAACATCCCAACACAGCTATTGTCATGATCATGTCGAATCAAGCAACAACAAGACACGTATGGCCTAGTTTGACAACTAGGTTCAACTATTTGACTGAGATTTGTCTAAAAGAGTATCTTTTACTTTGTCTTTTGATGGTTTGAATATCAACCGAGGTTTGTGGGATCATTAGTTTACGATGGAGTTGACATAAAATTCATACTCATAAAATGTTTACCATTAATTTGCCGTGGAGTTGCCCTAATATTCTTACTCAGAAAACATTTACTCTAACCATGCCTTGAATCATTAGTTTACCATTGGTACTAAAAGTTTCCACTGAAAAACATTTACATTATGGGCCACATGGGAGAGGCTTAACTTATGCATCTTGATGGAAAAGGATATTCGAGCTTCTTTCTTTTGACCGGTTTCCCAGTTGTGTGCATCTTACTAGTTCTTGTAGCTGTCTCATATCATGTAGCTGGACTATAAAATTACTATGCTAGCTTGAAGTCCAAAATCGTGGCTATTCCTTTTTGTTCTCCTATTTTTCGGTATTATTTTTTGATATAGATTATTTTTATTTAAATGTATATCCATGTACTATATTTATTATTACCATTTTGTTGTACCATGTTCGAAGAATGCACAATCAAACATTGGAAATAATCAATAGTCCAGTCACTATGACACCGGTCTGATAGAACTTGTGTTTAGTTTTAATCGGATGTTATGGGATCACTGGTGCACCACATAGTTACCCAAAATTCTTTTAAAAAATTCCTGTAAAAAAATGATTACCGCGGGGTAAAAATCGGACACTAATACAATAAATAAAAGTCACCTAGTATGGATAGTATATGCATGTTTATTCTCCATTTATAATTGTTAATGTGTATGTTTTTACTTGAATGCATTGCATTTATAACTTAAACTAGCACTATTAGCACAACCATTATGATATAATTATCTTTTGTTATCCATTTTGATATGGTTTTTATATCAGAACAAATTTTCTTCAAACATCGCCCCATTCCCTTCTCTTCCCATGTATCCTCAATGCACGCAGTGCCAATCTTGACAAATAAATAATAAGCACTAAGGATGGGATAGCTATTTGCACCAACCGTGTTCCATTGATTCGATCATTTGCGTACTGGCCAATTAAACCAATATTTTGCATGTTGTCAAAAACGAGTAATGTGCAAGATAGCTATAAAAGTAAAGAGTATTGCACCACCAACCCTATTTGTGTGCACAATGCTCTCTCACGTATATTTATATAACACCAACCTTCACTCAGACGAATATATATGGTTCTCTTCTCATAGACACAACTTCGTCTCCAACGGAATAGCTCTGTCGCACGTCTCCATTTCAATGTGTTGGTAGCAGTAGCTTATTGCATCAAATATACCAAAGAGAGGGTGTAGTTGGCATTGTCGTTTTGCCTGCAATAGGTGGTAGTCACATCTACGGGTCAGCGAGAACAAACAGGAATATGAGACGTCGGGAACGACTGCAGAACCGCGAGCATTGTTGTTCCTGCGAGGGGCCAAAATCTTGGGAGTTTCCTTTCGTCTGATTGGTTATTTATCACTAGCATTTGTTTAGCTAGAGTTTTCTCTATCTACGTCTCGGCGCTGTGCAATTACATCACATGCCAAAGTAGCTTTTCAACGTCGAGGGAGGTGAAATCGCAGCAGTGGAACATCACTAGGCACTAGCCAAATGATATGAACCGTCCTTGGTTCTAGTTGGATGTTGTCGGGTCGCACCTAGTCGCACCATGTGCCTGAATCCAGCTATGGGATCGGTATAAGACTTGTACCGATATTTTTCACCATTTTTGCGAACTAATAAAATTTACCGGATTTCCGAGAGTCAATAAATACCCCTTCAGTTCCATATTACTTTGCATATTAGAGTTAGAGCCAATCTTTTTAATGTTTGACCAACTATATAGGAATTATTAATATATAAAATATTCAAATATAGACAATGAAATATTATTGCATTAGGTTCTTGTTAATATATAAAATATTCAAATATATATAATATAAAAAAATATTGCATCAAGTTCTAATAATAATTGTTTAATTTTATAGATATCAATATGTTTTACTATACTCCCTCTGTCCCGGTTTAAAGGACATATGTGTATACCTATGTTGTTTATTGGATCAATAAAATATAAATTATTTAATACAAATGTTATACCATTAGAAAGTATAACATCTAAAATTTTCAATGATATAATTTTCGTATTAAATAATTAATATTTTATTGGTCAAATTAACGATCTAGGTATACGCGTAGGCCCTTCAAACCAGGACAGAGGGAGTATGATTGTTCAAAATTTTACAAAATTTGACTTCCACTTAATCTTATACGGGGAGTAATATGAAAGGGAGGAGGTCTGAAGCAGTGTTTGCGTTCATTTTGCTTAAAACTTGGTCCAGAAAAAAAGCGTTTAGCGCTTGAAGAAAATGCCATACCCAGTCACAGTCAGTCAGTCGTCTTCGTCTCCCCGGGAAAAAGCCAGAGCGAGCACGAGCAGCTCGGGAAGCAGCAGCGGCAACTCAGCAACATCTTGCCCCCCTCCTCCCCCACTCATTAATGGCGGCCACTGCTGCTTGGTGGGCGCCGGACCCATCTCCCCCATCAATGCCGCTACCCACCTCCCCAATCGACTTAACGCGAGCCAAGGCCCCCGGGCCGCTCCGTCCGATCCACCACGGCACCGCCCACGCCCCACCTCCACCTCATCAGTTATCCATCCCGCCACCTCACCGCGCGCCGGCTGCCCCCGGCCAGCTCCGCCCCCGGGGTCCTCGAGCTGGAGGTGGGTGGACGCGTAAAGGCGGCCGGCTGGCTTCGTCCTGCTTACTTATTCTCGCGCCGGGGACAAGGTGCTTGGATCGCGTTCGATTTTGCGTTCCATGTTCCGTGAGTGTGTAGGTGGTGGTGGATGACCAGCTCGCGAAATTCCTTCGGAGGATTTTTGTGTTAGGCTCGTGGTTGGTGAGCGACCTCGCGCGTTTTCGGTGGTGAGAGCATCGGACCCTGGGCTCGCGCTTAAGGTGTTCGGCTGATTGCCGACGAGAGCACACACCCTTTTGGCCCTGTGGATTGGTTCACAGAAGTCATGGTCGGGAGCGTTCACGTCAATGGATCTGTGAACGGTGGCAACGGCACTGAGGAGCGGCTGGACGAGCTGCGCCGGCTGCTCGGCAAGTCCGAGGGTGACTTGCTGAAGATCGTCAGCATCGGGGCTGGCGCCTGGGGCAGCGTCTTCGCTGCTCTCCTGCAGGACGCCTATGGCCATTTCAGGGAGAAGGTGCAGATACGGGTGTGGCGCCGGCCGGGGCGGGCGGTGGACCGGTCCACGGCTGAGCATCTGTTCGACGTGATCAACTCCAGGGAGGACGTGCTGAGGCGCCTGATCCGTCGGTGCGCCTATCTGAAGTACGTCGAGGCGCGGCTGGGAGACCGGACCTTGTATGCTGATGAGATTTTGAGAGATGGGTTCTGTCTGAACATGGTCGACACGCCACTCTGCCCATTGAAGGTGGTCACCAACCTGCAGGAAGCTGTCTGGGATGCTGATATTGTGGTGAATGGGCTGCCGTCCACCGAGACAAGGGAGGTGTTTGAGGAGCTCAGCAAGTATTGGAAGGAGCGGATCAGTGTTCCGGTGATCATTTCTCTCGCCAAGGGGATAGAAGCCTCCTTGGACCCGATTCCCCGCATCATCACGCCTACGCAGATGATCAGTTCTGCAGGTAAGCATGTATCTTGCTCTGTGCTAGTCCTCACTTATATTCTCATCTATAGTGAAGTGTGCAATCATTTGGTATCCTCGAGGCAGAGAAATTGAATTGGTTAGAGAATAATATGAAACCTAGGACATGATTTGCTGTTTGGTCATCAAGTGTTTGCATTGGTTCTTCTTGTGCAATGATTCTATAATACTATAATGCACTGTTTGGAAACAGAAAAAATAGATTACTTTTTAACGAAAGCTTTTCTCAAAAATTACTTTGGCCGAAGGAAAACCGAGCGTAAGGCTTGATTTTACATTGTGCAATTTGTGACAGTTCTGTCGCCAGTTCAGGGCTACAATTGCATAGTGCACTGTTTGACAGAGAAAAAAGACATATAAAGTTGCAATGAAAGCGTTCCAATAAAAATACTTCTGGCCAAAGGAAAACCAAGCTTAAGACTTGATGGGATATTATGCAATGTATGACATTTTTATCTGCAGTTCATGGCAATATTTAAGTATATGAGATTCTGTAGTAGTCTTTTTTTTCTGGTTAGTGTCAGTTTATACTTTATAGTTAGAGAATGTAATACATATTTAGTACTTCTTTATTGCTCATGACCTGCATAATTATGGCAGTTAGCATAGTGATTGTGAAATGCACCAACTTCATTATAAGCAATCACATCACGCAAACTATTGCATTTAAAGCTTGTTTTCATGAAACATTAAGCATGCCATGCTAGTAAATTTACGAGAATGACAGCAACATTTGTTGTGCAATCACCTTTCATTGTGCGGATGCAATTAACTTCCAGTTTGGGGACCAAAGGTAAATGAACAAGGAAAGAAATCCACTTTTAATGATGTAGTATGTCAAGTGTTCTTGTACCCTGCAAAATTGTATCTTCAAATTCAAAATGCACACGCACTATACACAAAAGAGAAGTTTATGAAAAAAGTAGTATTTATCTTGTTCTCTGTTCTTTCTTTTCCTTTGAATGCATCCTTTGTCAGTTTTTAATCAGTTTCGTTACTCCCTTCGCGTAAATGAATTTGAACCTCAAATTGATCTTAAACAAAAGTAGGGAAACTGAGAAGTAGTTCTAATATTTTGTGGAGACTTCTTATGTTAGTTTAGTGTCTAGAGCAACACTCAATGCATGGGTATACCACAAAAGGTGATTTCATAGCATATGTTACGACAAAGACATGGTGCATATCCTCTGATTTTATCAAAAGTACGTTTGATCTTGACACGTACCTGTCAGACTCCTAATTAATTTATGGCAGTTAGCATAGTGACCTCCTAGTTATAGACCACCAACCGTTTGCACACATCATGCAGTTTCTTCCATTTTAAGAGCTTACATGAAAGCACAGTATGCCACGGCAATGACATGATTCACACTTTTGATTTTCCGACACATGTTTGGAACTTTTGATGTTGACATGTACCCATCTGGCTCATAGGATTAACCTCTTGTCTGAGTTCATTCCTTGCCTTATTTATCTAAATTAAATACCACATAAATTGCAGCTGGAGTTCCAACTGAGAATATACTCTATCTTGGAGGTCCAAACATTGCCTCGGAAATTTATAACAAAGAATATGCAAATGCTCGAATCTGTGGATCCAACAAGTGGAGGAAACCTCTCGCTAAGTTTTTGAGGCAACCACATTTCATTGTCTGGGATAACAGTGACCTTGTCACTCATGAGGTGATGGGTGGCCTGAAGAACGTCTATGCTATTGGCGCTGGTAAGTGTCTTTTTTCTTCTCATATTATATATGAACTAGCTAGTCAACCCTAAATTTAGCTTACTGAAACAAGGACATTAATGGTTTTACCATTGTACTTGTTGATCTTGGCTTTTTTGGTTTTATCTGATGAAAATTAACTATTCCAGGCATATGTTTTTTCCGTAAAGGGGAAAGCCCCGGCCTCAAGAAGGCATAGATAATAAGAGAGTTTACTTGAACTGTTCAATGCTCAACATCATCTGTTGCTCAGTAGTGTATGTGCAGACTACGTTGAAATCAGAGGATGCAAGATCGTTTCCTAAACCTATAAACACTTATCCTTTCAGTTTGTAGACAAAAACTACATGTCCTTTGATTCTGTACATAGAGAGCATTTTAACTGAGAAGCTCCATGATAGTTCAACACTTGTTTCGCTACTCTGCCAGGATACCCATTGATATTTAGTTATTTGCTTTTCTGATGTTTTAAGTTATTTGATCTCTCCGAAATGTATTTGCTGCTATATGCTATTTTCCCAGCTTAATCATAAGCTTTTGTTCTCTGTTTCAGGAATGGTGGCAGCTTTAACAAACGAGAGCGCTACAAGCAAATCCGTTTATTTTGCTCACTGCACGTCAGAGATGATATTCATAACTCATCTGCTGACAGAGCAGCCAGAGAAACTTGCTGGTCCGCTGCTGGCTGATACTTATGTGACTCTCCTAAAAGGTCGCAATGCATGGTACGGGCAAATGCTAGCAAAGGGAGAACTCAGGCTCGATATGGGTGACAGTATCAAGGGGAAGGGAATGATTCAGGTTATCTCATAGCAATGTTCTTTTCTTTTCTTCCAGAAGCTTCTCTGAGTACTGAGAAATTTTTACTAATATCGAAAAGTAAAACCTAGAAAACATATAAGAACCTTCTAGATATTCTGTACTAGTAATTTTGATAGTCCTTTGGCATTACTGGTTCACTTCTGTGTTCTGTATGCCATGAATTGACTGAGTATAAGCTCTTTGCATTTGGTTGAACAGGGTATTTCTGCTGTTGGTGCATTTTTTGAGCTGCTCAGTCAACCCAGCTTAAGTGTGCAACACCCAGAGGAAAACAAGCAAGTTGCGCCTGCTGAACTGTGCCCAATTCTGAAGAGGCTTTATAGAATTCTGATAAAAAGGTCTGTGATCTGCATTACCATTCTGCACATGGTGCTCTGCATACATTGAAAGTTTGTACAGAGTGCTTTGACAGCTTCAGTAACATAGTTCACCCACAATTCAGCCCCTTCTCGCTTGTCCAATCCTTTGCTGGTTCAAGTTGCAACTTGCCAGCGTAACTAGGCAGTATCATAACAGCTAACAAGACAGTACTATACAGTGAGTATATTTAGGGCTAGCTAGGCATACTTGCAGGAAGTCCACCTTAAATCAAATCGGAGCTCTTAGCCCATGTGAAGCCATGCTGTTTCCTTTCCTTAGAGCCAAAGAGATCCTCCTCTGTTAGTATATTTTACCTAGATTTTCGTTGAGCAAATTGTCAAGGCATCACAGTGAACAGTAACAAGACATCAGCTTTTACCTAGGAGAACGTTTGATCCAACTGACCCAGATCACAGTTTTGTCTTATGTAACTCTTCTTTATGGAACCTGCAGGGAGCTCCCGGTGAGAGACATCCTCCAAGCCCTGAGAGACGAGACCATGAACGATCCCCGCGAAAGGATCGAGATGGCACAGAGCCACGCGTTCTACCGCCCGTCTCTCCTCGGAAAGCCGTGACCTTGTTAGCTCTTGTACATGATTATTATTAGACTGCAAACAGAGGTTGGATTAGCTCCAGCCTGTCATGCTTCACGTCATTTTCGATTGAGCAATGGCATATCTCTGGGTCTCTGCTGGCTTGTGTGTATGGATGCCCAGGGGCCTCAGTTTTTGTGGGGTTGTTTGTGCGTTGGATACTGTCAATGTTGTACGAGTGATTACTGGCTCAATAAAATGCTACTTGGACAGTAAATAAACACGAGGGAAGATGATGCTTTCTGTTTTCAGTACTGTGTCATGCTTTGGCCCTCGCTACAAATTACTTGTTTCTAAGATGTAGAGTGAGATTCAGTGAGTCCTGTCCCTGTGATTGCTAGTATATATTTTCCCTGAACCGGAACATGGTCTGATTTCTAATAAAGAACAGATACAAAGTCCATGTGAATTCATCAACTGCAAACTGAAATTCTTCCAGGACAACGATGTAACCAACTCGCCGTGTAACTAAAATTGTTGTTGTGGCACGAAACGATGCTTTTTTGTGTGCCTGTGGGTGAGTGTGTGTGTGTGTGGTTGGTGTACGACATTAGCCAAAGAGTGCGCTTTTTCCTGCAACAAGATGAAGCACATAGTAACCAAGCTGCATTTATTTAAATTCAAAACATGTATGAGGCGTATCCATCAATAAAATGTTACTTGGACAGTAAATAAACATGAGAAAATGATTGTTTCTGTTACAGTACGGCGTCATGTTGGTAGTGAGATTCAGTGACTCCTATAGCAGTGACTGTTATATGTCTGGTTCTGATAAAGAAAAGATAAAAAATCTCTGAGCATTCATCAACTACAAGCTGGGATTCTTCCAGGACTGATGCTGCGCAAATGCAGCTACTGTTGTCGTACAACCGTGCACCTTTATAGCTGGAAATATTTTGTCAGCAGCTCAAGCTAAAGAGAGAAGTTTAACAACCTCAGCTTAAGCATGTCTACCATCGCGCAATCCGCTAATCTCGTTCCAAAACTGATCAAGATGAGTGTGTGTATATGACATTAGCGAAAAAAGGAGTGCGCTTTTCTTGCAACAAGATAAAGTACACATAGTAACCAAGATGCATACATTTATTCAAATTCAAGCACACGTCTCAGGCGTATCCAGCAAACTATTATACAATTTTGGATATACCTCCTGAGACGTTTCTGATCCTAATTAATCTTGCAATAGTTCCAAAATCCCCTAACATTTATAAGTACGTATGTATGACAAACTCGAAGCAGCATGCTACTCAAAACACTCGTATATAAATAAAAACACTACTATATATTGATAGTTACTCGTTCATCGGCTCGTCGACCTGCGGCTCCTCAACGTGGGGTTCCTCAATAACCTCTTCCTTGGGCTGTTGCAAGATGGTCACGCCGAAGATCCTCACGCTGCCCGGCGGCAAAGGTGGCTGAGGAGGCTGCGCCGCCGCCACCTCAACCACCGGTACCGGTGCCGGCTCATACGACGCCAATGGCTGCGCCGCAATGGGGGCCTGCATGGAAGAAGACGGCGCACCCTGCAAGGGAGGCGCCAGCGCGAGGTCCGGGGCGCCGAGCAGCCGCAGCCTCTTCCTGGGCACGATGGGCTTGCCGTAGTGCTTCCTCATATGCCCCCCGAGCGAGACGCCGCTCGGGTACACTTGGCCGCAGACCTTGCAGGTGTGCGACTTGGCCGGCCTGGCCACGCCGCGGCACGCCATGTGGTCCTGCGGGTCGATCCCCGCGGCGACGGCGGCCGCCGTCTCCAGCGCGATCCGCCGGTTCTTGTGGCCCGCCACGTGGCCGCCCAGCCCCTGGTGCGTCGGGAACCACTTGTTGCACTCCCTGCACGAGAATCCCGTCTGGCTGCTCCCCGCTGGCGGCAGACGCCCGGTGGGGCTGGACGGGTCGCTGAGCACGGCGAGCTGCAGCTGCAGCGGGTTGAGGTGCTGCGGGGCCGCGGCGGCGAGCGGGGGGACGACGATGGCTTGCTGCGGGGCGACGGGGACTTGTTGCTCCGGTGCGGCGGCGGGCGGAGCAGGAGCTGCCACGACGTTGGCCATGGTGGACTGACCAGTCGCGCTCGGCTCCACGCTGCTCCTGGCGCTGCTACTGCTTCCGCTGCCACCGTTGACGACGGACTGCACGGGCGCGACCGTGTGGTCGAAGAGCGTTGGAATCGCCGCGACAGCAACGGTGACGGAGTCAGCCACCTCCTCCACGGCGGCGCCACCGACCAACGCAGCGGCGGCCACCACCAGCTTCTCCTCCTTGGCCGCCGCCTGCGCGTGCACCCTCATGTGGCCGTGCACGGCCTTGGAGCATCTGAACTCCCTCCGGCAGACGCCGCACGGGAACACTGGTAATAGCGGCGCATCGTCCCCGGCGCGCGCCACGGTGACGGCGCCACCAGCAGCAGCATCGCCGGCGACGACGTCGACGTCGCTGACAGTGCAGTCGGAGCCGACCGAGGCCTGGGGGGAGCTGTCGTTCCCGCCCGCGGACCCGGCGCTGACGACGTTGATCCAGTGGTCGTCGTCGTGGCGGGGCTGCAGGTAGTACCTGGCGTCCTCGTCGTCGGTGTCCGTGTCGGACCCCGCCCCCGCGCGGTACCCGGACACGACCTCGCCCTCCTCGATCTCGCGCTCTGCCTTGGGCGGCGGCGGCAGCGGCTGGCGATCATCATCCGCGGCTGAACCGGCCATGGAATCCAGGCCGATCGATCAGACGCTCTCTGCCGGTGTGGTGTGGTAGAGAGAGAGAGCGAGAGCGAGAGCGAGAAGCTAGGGTTTGGTCTCGATCGATCGCAGCGGCCGGTGGTGTGTTGTGGCGACGTACGTACGTCGCTGCGCTTTGCTTGTGGGTGGAGAGGAAGCGAGGAAGGCGCTGGCTTATATTGGCGTGCGTACGGAGAAGGACGCGATCGATGGAGTTGGTGGCAGATCGATGGGATAGATCGGCGGCGGCAAGCAGGGGGGGAGTTCGAGTCGGGGATTGCTAGCTAGCTAGGGTTTAAGCGCTGGATGGATGGTTCCCGTGGCGCGCGCGGCTGGGAGTGATCGGTGTACGGACGGACGGACGGACGGACGGATGGATGGATGGATGGATCGGTGGCGGGAAGGAAAGGAGAGGGAGGGGAGTCCGCTTCGGTTACGCTGTGGCGCGCAGGTGAGGTGAAGATGGAAAGGATACGATTTCGCGCGGTTTAAACGGGATTCAACCCGGAGACTCAGAGAGAGAGAGAGAGAGTATCGCTGTTGTACAAGGAAAAGATCTTGCTGATTTCTTTTTTGTGCGGGGGAAGGAAAAGATCTTACATGCCGTCTATTTCTTCGGCAACAAGATATATGTGATCAAGTGGAAGCTTAACCAAAGAGAGTATGTATGATTAGAGATGCAGTAGAACGGAAGGTCGACAGAGAGAGAGGTCAGTCATAGGGGAGTGTCTATTAATAGACTCGCTTCATAGGATTACTTTTGGAGGAGGGGTCTGGTCGTGACTAATAATTAATTAATTTTTTGTGCGTCGCGTGACTAATTTCCATGTAACAAACTTTGCAATGTCCGTGTTATTTCAGAAAACACTGGACACATAAACGTTCGATGTACAACATATACATTTTGAGACGATGGGTGTGCTTTATTAGTCAACCGACATACTGTCAATACAGATTGTTCCCCAACAAATGCAACTTTGGGGGCATGCAAAGTGCCTGTCGCAGAATTCGTAACTGACTCCTAGCGTATATCAGTGTGTTGTGATAGGAACTAGTAAACCTTGTTTACTGCAAACGAACTATATGGACGCGTGAGTGTCAAGTATTGCAGTCCTCCAACAATACTGCGATACATGTATGCATCATCTGAACTGAGCTATGTGTCTGAGTCTCTAGCCAAAGTCTTGGAAGGAAGTGGAGTGGCGACAGAATTACAATTCTCCATGTTGACTCGGTGAAGAAGATCAAGAGCATATTTCCGATGAGTCAACGTCACCCCCCCCCCCCCAATTGTATGTTGCCTCCAATCCAAGAAAGTACTCCAACTGCCCCAGGTCCTTGATAGGAAAACTGTCGGAAATAGAATGAACAAGACGATCCACAACCTCCGGAGTAGAGCCAGCAATAACTATGTCATCCACATAGACCAACATGAAAATCTGCACTTCATCATGCGGGTAGATGAACAACGATGTATCAGCTTTGGACAAAACAAACCCAAGCTGATGAAGAAGCTGAATCAAGCGATCATACCATGCTTGTGGCGACTGTTTTAGTCCATAGATATGTTGGGTTCGCAGCATAGAAAACAAAAAAAATTCTACGATGGGAACTATACGTTAAGATCTATCTACTAGATACAAGCAACGGGTGGATATAGATCCATAAAGAACTTACCCTCGAAGACAACAAAGCTTTGTTAACGAGTTGGACCTCGTGGATGATGTAGTCGTACACTTGCCGATCTCAAGATCGTGATGAAGTCCATCAGGTCCGGCTCCAGCACGTCCATCAGATCCAGCTCCAGCAAGTCCAACACCACCAAGTCCAGCACCGCAAAGCAGCAGTGCATCCGTGATCACACACACGTCCGGTACCCCGACAACCTCCGTCCCTTGCTCCAGCAAAGCAGCGGAAGCAGCAACTCCTTTCCAGATAAAGGCACCGGGAACATGTATCTTGCTAATCCGAGACTATGGGGAATAACTAGCGGGAGAGAGAGATCCTTCACGAGGAGGTGTGGTTTGTGAGGAGGAGAGGGGGGCTTTTATAGGGGAGAGGGGGGCACCCAAGGGCCATGGCGTGGCGGCCATGGTGGTGCCCCCACCTCTTCCACATTCATGTGGGTGGAGCTCTCACTCCCATAAAAAGCCTCCACTCAAAATTCCACTCACACATGCATTAAATTTCCACCAAATTTAATGCAAGCTCTCATTAAATAAAACTATTTTATTTATTTTATTCAGAATTTTGTCAATTACATTAATTAACAAACATTCACATAAAACCCCCTGCAACATTTTAATATCATATGCAGAACCAGTTTCTGCAATTTCACCCGAAACAATTCCAGTTTCCATCAAAATGATTCCAACGCTTTATTAAATCTTTATCTGAAACATATTTGCTCCAAATGGTGTCGGTATCCCTTAAGTGTGTCACCCTACGGTTCGCGAATAATGCAGACATGATCGAGACCCCTCTCCGATCAATAATCAGCAGCGGGACCTGGAGATCCGTACTGACTCCCACATATTTAACGATGACTCTTGTGATCGTGTGAACCTTTAACGTCGTAACTAAATCCCTTTGTCTTGCGATATATTACATGTCCGAGATTCATCATTGGTATCCAAATACCTAGTTTGATCTCGTTACCGACATGCACTCTTTTCTCGTTCCCGTGATATAACATTCTAGTGATCACATCACTTGCTTGCAAGCTATTTCAATGTGATATCACCGAGAGGGCCCAGCGTATATCTATCCGTTATCGGGATCGACAAATCCCACTCTTGATCCATGAGCCTCAACATAACACCTTCGTAGCACTGAACCCACCTTTATAGTCTCCCTGTTACGGTGTGACGTTTGATGTTATCAAGATACTCTTTCGGTGTTAGCAATTAACATGATCTCATGGTCTAAGGACTAAGATTACTTCGTATGATGTTATAGCAATATAAACATAATGACTTTGATCGTAATGCTATACTTCGGATGAATGTTCATCACATCATTCCACCAATGTTGTGACCTCGTTATTAACAACATCCAATGTCCATGATCAGGAAACCTTGATCATCTTGTTAATCAACGAGCTAGTTTATATGAGAGGCATTACTAGGAACTTTGTATTTTGTTTATTAAACACACATATATTGATGTTTCAAATCAATTCAATTATAGCATGCAAAATAAACATTTATCATAAACAAGGAATAAGATAATAACCATTTTATTATTGCCTCTCGGGCATATTTCCTCTAGTCTCCCACTTGCACTAGAGTCAATAATCTAGTGTGAAAAACTTTGCGTATTGAACACCTATGGCTTTCTGGTGTTGCATATACACGATTGCTAGTGGTTAACATAATCTTCGGATCTGAAAGTTTCAAGTCCGCGTGTATTTGCATGTTTTTGCGTCTCTACGCATCACTCATTCTCAAATGAGATGGCATTGTATAAATTTGGTCCTTTGGTGAGACCTTTAGTTCGTCCGGGTTAAAATATGTTGATATTATTGTCATACAATATATCTTCATAGTATTAGCCCACTTTGAACCACACCTAGTTTGATAACAAACTACTTAACACAAAGGCCCTCCTTTGCTGCTACTATAGCAGTCATATACTTAGCCTTTGGTTGTAGTATCCGTCACAATGTCTCAATTTTGGAACTCATCCAAATCCATCACGGAACATCCTTTCCATTACATTGTGCCACCCATAGTCTAAATTGAGATAAATTTAATTTGTATCTTGTGACAAAACTAGTATCAATGTAACACTTTACAATGAACTAACTTTAATTATTTGTCACTTATACATGATATATTCTTAGTTCTTCCAAAGCTCATAAGAATATCTTTACTATCGTCCAATGATCATCTTATGAATCATTCTGGTATGTGCTCATAACATTTAGAGCATAGGACATATCTGGATATATACATATCACGGTATAATCGATCAAAATATTCATGTGATTTTACTCACCAAGTGTTGAAACACTTGAATCTTGATACAATCCTTTCCATGCAGCAAGAACCTTTCTTGTTGTTTCCATATTGAACCCTTTCAATGTCTCACATATGTATGTCTGGCATAACCATATTAGCACCTCAATCTATCCATATAGACATTGATGCCAAATATTCCGGTTTTGCCCAAGTCTTTCATCGAAATCCTATTTTAATGAAATTCTTAACTTGTGTCAATACAAGATACATCATTTCCAATTAACACCATGTCCTCTACATAACGTATTAGAAATATGTCTCAGCGCTCCCACTTAATTTCTTAGAAATGCAAGCATCTTCATCATCTCCGATGAATTTAAACTCCTTTAACATTTTCATCATGGTGAAGATTCCAACTCCGCTATGCTCACTTCAACTATTGAAGTTTACATGCCCTTTTAGCACCTTTTGAATTAACAAAACCCTTCGGACCATGTGATGTACACGTCCTAGGTACCCATTCTATTAGAAGAACCTTGTTTTGTTTATTCAACTACCACATACCAAATTATATGTAGTGGTTGCTACATTAATCCGTCAAGACTAAATCTCGCTATGAAAGATCAAATCTATTCATAGTCAACTCCTTGAACATTGTCGTAAACTTCTTTCCGACATGTCAACTATTTCATAGATGTTAAACATCCATGTATATTTCTTTATAGATCCAAACACGACCGATAGGCTTCACGCCTTTTCGGAGGGTCTTCCAAGTTCAGAAACTTGATTTCTCGTGTATGGATACTATCACAGGTTCTATGACTTCTAGTCATTTTATGGAGTCAGGGCCTATCATCGCTTCTTTGCATGCAGTCGGTTCATCATTGTCAAAACAATAACGACTTCTATTTCAAATCTTACTATTTGATTCTTACCGACCCACATGGTTCAATAGGAACTCTAATCTCTAAGATCACACCCTTTGTAATCATGAGAGCCATGAGCATTGTGGCCGCCACCGGGACACTTTCCGGCGTTGCGCTACTTAGCACATATAGCTAAGGTTCAACAACCTTATCAAAGTTCTATTGTCCTCCCACTTAACTTTTCACGAAAAATTCCTTCTCAAGAAACTTGACGTTCCAAGCGACAAACTCTTTTGTCCTCGGTGTTATGGAGGTATTCCCAACAAATTCTTTGGGATAACCTACAAAGACGTTCTTATCCGACTTTGGTTGTAAGCATTTTATTTATGCATAGAATACCAAAATTTAAGAAAAGACAATTCGGGTTTTATCCCAAACCATAAATCATATGGTGTCATTTCAATGGATCACGATGGTGCTCTTTTCAGTGTAAAAGCGGTAGTCTCTAAAGCTTTAATCCTTAAAACATAATGGCAATTTTATAAATGACACCTTTGATCTTACCATGTCAAACAAGGTTTGATTTGATCTCACGAACATACCATACTCCTGTGGTTTATCGGGAAATGCAAATTCATGGAACAATTCCTAAGATCTTAGGTGGTTTGCTAAACCTGTAACTCAAATATCTTCCTTTATGATCAAATCATAAACTCTTCTATTTTCTTGTTACAATGATTTTTCACTTCATCTTGAAAGTCTTTGAACAATTTTCAAATGTTTCATACTTCTTCCTTATTAAGTAAATATATAGATATATTCACTCAAATTTCCGGAGAAAGCATATGAAGCAAAAAGATCCATCGCATATGGCTACACATAATGGACTATATACATCAACATGCATAATATCCAATAAGTTAGTCATCCGTTCGTCTTTGGCCTATGGACGGAGTTTCAATTATCTCGAGGGAAGTTTCACAAACGTCAATTGATCAAAATCAAAAGACTCCAAAAATCCATCAACATGGAGTTTCTTCATGTTTACTTTCTAATACAATTCAAATAGCGATGTCACTTCATAAGTGATCTTTCAATCATTTGGCTTACGACATTTTAGCAATAATGTTTATGGATCTGATTTCTCCAACTAGACTTGTAAAAGTTCATCCATCCTTTATGGAATACGATAATTATTTGAACAACCATTATTCTCGTAATACCGGAACAAAATAAAAATTATTAAAACAAATCTTGAAGGCTAGGTTTGACGACAACAAAAAACACAATAAGACTTTATTTGTTTTCGATGAACATCATCACTTATTCTCTTACTAGTTGCTTAGGCCATTGCAGTTCATGAATTGTGTTGTTCTGTATGACAATTCATACCAACCAATTCGGTATCCAATACCGGTATCTAATACCTCAGAACCACATTGTTTAACAAGCAAGGAATACAACCATAACATGTATATCTTCTATATACCTAAGTTGGACATCTCCAACCTTTTTATTTTCTACCAAATATTTTATAGATTCTCTTTCAACAATTCCTTTTATTTTAAAAGAATCTATCAACATCAATAGTGGTGTCATTCACATGACACATAGTACAAAGTGTATATAGTCAAATACTAATACCTTTGGACTTGCACTTTGAAGTTGATCACCATCATCAAATGTTTGGTGTTCTTTCAAAAATCCATTCTTTAGTAATCTATTAGTGTAGTAAACATTTTACTTACATCTTCTATTCATCCTTATCATGACAACTTTCATGATCAAGCTACTATAGCCCATAAGGAAGAATCGCGAGTATAATGTTAGTTCCCAACACCTTTTTGGGAGATCCGGATGCCTAGCATCTCCATCCTTCACAAATTCTCATACAATATGAGAACATCTATTTTGCTAAATTATACTCTATCATAATGCAACCAATAAATTGTTTTAGATATCACAATATCTTCCACACATGATGGTTCCTGAAACAATTCTTTCAGCTCCTAGATAACCTTGATATTAAAACAACTTTTGAATATCAATAATCATGGAGGCAAACATGATACTTTAGATACTAACATTGGATTTCTTACTCTTGATTTAATACTACTTATTAAACCTCATGGAGTAAATAGAGTTTGCTGAAAGTTTGCAATAGGACTTCTAAACTTTAAATTGACATTCAAAACAATACGATACCAGTTCGTAAAGTAAATATCCAGAATTCTGTAGTTCTATTATCTCAATTAAAACGAAGCATAAGGTAGTGAACAGACGCCAATGACTACAACAAATTATGCAAAAATTCACTTCGATTTAGTTTATGAAAAATTGAGTTCGACTAATCCAAATTAGAAATGAACTCCCACTCAAAAACGACATCCCTCGTGCCTTTTTGGTGATTACATGAACCAAATCCACTACACCAAGTCCGATCATCACATGAGTTGGTGTAGCTTCAAATGCGAGCATCAATATGGGCATCACATCAACTATATGACTCGTGCTTAACCTTTTGGTCTGTGTTCGGAGGCCATGTCTGTACATGCTAGGCTCACCAAGTAAGAACCTTAGTATTCGCGTGTGTAAAACTGTCTTACACCCGACGTATGAAAGCGTAGAGTCGAGAACACCCGATCATCACGTGATGTCTCGAAACACGATCCATAAAATGGTGCATACTTAAGGAAGAACACATTTTATCTTGATATCTAAATGAGGGATCATCTTATAATGCTACCAAAAGCGCCAAAATAGCAATATAAGATGCAAACATCTAATGTGTAAAGTGAGATGATATGGTCCATGCATTTGATCTCTATCATTTGCATCGTGGTATGATCTCTATCATTCCTTTGTGTGTAAGGCCAAGGTCTATGGAACTTACACGTTAAGTGTGTTGTAAGAGTATATACCATACATCTACTTACAACATTACCATATCAATACACTAGCCCAGCAACGATCTAAACTAGACGCCTCTAATTTATCAATTGCAAGTTTTACGTGGCTTAGGGCTTTCGGAGATAGAACCGGTCTTACCTACGAACATGGAACCACAACGAGGATAACCAAGTTATTAGCAACTCGTTGTAAATCAGATATTGACTATAGTAGGAGAGATAGACACCCGCCAGCCACTTATGCAAAACTAGTTGCATGTCAGTCGTGGAACCGGTCTCATGTGCGATGACATGTAAGGTTGGTACGGGACGCTTCATCCCACTATGCCACCAATATCCAAAATACATGAAAGAAGCAATAACATGATTATAATCGCCCACATATAAACATATGTGTACTACCCGTGCAAAGCACCTACGCATAGATCAGGCTCTGATACTACTGTTGGGTTCGCAGCATAGAAAACAAAAAAAATTCCTACGGTGGGAACTATACACCAAGATCTATCTACTAGATACAAGCAACGGGTGGATATACATCCATACAGAACTTACCCTCGAAGACAACAAACCTTTGTTAAAGAGTTGGAACTCGTGGATGATGTAGTCGTACACTTGCCGATCTCAAGATCGTGATGAAGTCCAGCAGGTCCGGCTCCAGCACGTCCATCAGATCCAGTTCCAGCAAGTCCAACACCACCAAGTCCAGCACCGAAAAGCAGCGGTGCATCCGTGATCGCACACACGTCTAGTACCCCAACAACCTCCGTCCCTCGCTCCAGCAAAGCAGCAGAAGCAGCAACTCCTTTCCAGATAAAGCCACCGGGAACATGTATCTCGCTAATCCGAGACCATAGGGAATAACTAGAGGGGGAGAGAGATCCTTCACGAGGAGGTGTGGTTTGTGAGGAGGAGAGGGGGGCCTTTTATAGGGGAGAGGGGGCACCGAAGGGCCATGGCATGGCATCCATGGTTGTGCCCCCACCTCTTCCACATTCATGTGGGTGGAGCTCCCACTCCCATAAAAAGCCTCCACTCAAAATTCCACTCACACATGCATTAAATTTCCACCAAATTTAATGCAAGCTCTCATTGAATAAAACTATTTTATTTATTTTTATTCAGAATTTTGTCAATTACATTAATGAACAAACATTCACATAAAACCCCCTGCAACATTTCAATATCACATGCAGAACTAGTTTCTGCAATTTCACCTGAAACAATTCCAGTTTCCATCGAAATGATTCCAATGCTTTATTAAATCTTTATCTGAAACATATTTGCTCCAAATGGTGTCGGTATACCTTAAGTGTGTCACCCTACGGTTCGCGAATAATGCAGACATGATTGAGACCCCTCTCCGATCAATAATCAGCAGCAGGACCTGGAGATCCGTACTGACTCCCACATATTCAACGATGACTCTTGTGATCGTGTGAACCTTTAACGTCGTAACTAAATCCCTTTGTCTCGCGATATATTACATGTACGAGATTCGATCATTGGTATCCAAATACCTAGTTTGATCTCGTTACTGACATGCACTCTTTTCTCGTTCCCATGATATAACATTCTAGTGATCACATCACTTGCTTGCAAGCTATTTCAATGTGATATCACCGAGAGGGCCCAGCGTATATCTATCCGTTATCGGGATGGACAAATCCCACTCTTGATCCATGAGCCTCAACATAACACCTTCGTAGCACTGAACCCACCTTTATAGTCTCCCTGTTACGGTGTGACGTTTGATGTTATCAAGATACTCTTTCGGTGTTAGCAATTAACATGATCTCATGGTCTAAGGACTAAGATTACTTCGTATGATGTTATAAAAATATAAACATAATGAATTTGATCGTAATGTTATACTTCGGATGAATGTTCATCACATCATTCCACTAATGTTGTGACCTCGTTATTAACAACATCCAATGTCCATGATCAGGAAACCTTGATCATCTTGTTAATCAACGAGCTAGTTTATATGAGAGGCATTACTAGGAACTTTGTATTTTGTTTATTAAACACACATGTATTGACGTTTCCAATCAATACAATTATAGCATACAAAATAAACATTTATCATACACCAGGAATAAGATAATAACCACTTTATTATTGCCTCTTGGGCATATTCCCTTCAAGATAGACCGCTAAAGCTTGCAGACATGTGAGGCATACCGGGCATCCTCAAAACCTGGAGACTGCTGCATATATACATCTTTAGCCAGGAAACCATGCAAGAAGGCACTGATGACATTGACCTGCCGAAGACTCCAACCACGTGAAACGACGAGAGACTGTATGAAACGAACTGTCACATCCCAAGATTTTAGAAATTGGGACTAGAAAAGAAATTGCATTTTCATTGCATTGGCATGGCATTTTGCACTCATGAAAGATTTGCATTGCAAAACACTAATTGCAAACCCTATATTCCAAATTCTACTCTAAATTGCCAAGTGTGTCTATAAAGAATTACAAAAAAATCATCAACACATTATTTTAAACTAAGCAAATTATTGCCAAATATGATCTTATGTTGATCCTCGGATTTTTAGAAAATTTAGAAACTGGTTTGACCTCATTTGTAGTTATAGAGAAAAAATTGTTACGGAAATAAGAAAATGGAAATGAAGAAAAGAAAAAGAATAACAAAAAAAACTAAACCTAACTACCCCGGACCACGCCGGCCCAACCTACCTACCGCGCGCCCTTTTCTATTGACCACGCAGCGCAGCTCGCAAGCCTGCCAGCGGCCCAACTAGCACGCGCAGGCTAGCCCGCCTCCCCTTTTTATCCTCATCGCGGGACCCACACGTCAGCCTCGCGGCGCCGCTGACCGACGGACCCCACTTGTCATCCCCATCAACCAACGAGTTCGTCCTGGATACGAATTGTCGCCGCCGAATCCTCCCGATTCTTGCACGGATCCGTGCCTACCCTGCATCCAAAACCCCCTCCTATATAGAGCTAGATCCCGGTCGCCTTTCCCGTCTCTCAACAACAAAATCCATGCCCCCAGGCCGTTGCGATTCCTCGTCGGAGCTCACACCGCCGCCGCCTTTGACCTCCAGATCGAGGTCGATATCGCCGCCGCCGAGCCCCTCCCGCGCCCTCGTTTCCTCGCTAAGCCCATCGCCTCCTCATGCGGCACCCCCTGACCCGTTTCCCCTTCTCCTCTCGCAGCAGAGCCACCGTGTGAACTCGCTGGACTTAGCCGCATCACCGCCACCTCCATCCACCCACCGATGCCGACTCGGGAAGCGGAACACGACGCTGAGCCCACCAATTAATTTGTCGTCCAGGCCCGGTAATTGTATGCAGCCCCGCCGCCTCCGGTGACCGCCAGAGCGCCACCACCATCGCCATCTGACCGCCTCACCGCCGTCCGCCGCCGCCAGGACCGGTCATCTCGGAAGCAAGCATTCCCGGCTATTGGATATCATCCTAACGACCGAGATTAGATCCACTAGGCGAATTGGTACCAACCAACCAGAGCGTGCCATGTTGTCTGCCAGGTCAGCGCCCGTGCCCGCGTCGGCACGAAATATACCCTGGGAATATTCCCTTTTTATTTGAAATTGAATAAAATTTGCAGAAATTGTGTTGAACTTGTAAATTTAATATAAAACGATCTATTTGTCCAAAATAATATATAATATACCGTTGTATTCACAATTGTGCCTAGAATATTAATATATAATTGGATCCGATAATTACTGTAAGTATTTGTCGTGATTATTTAAATGGTTTAATACCCTTTTTGGAGCAATTAATTCATATAAAATAAACTAATGTTCAGAAAATTGCAAATGATATGTCCTTGGAATCACAAGAAGGATTAGAACCTTATTCGGAATTAAAATCGTAGGTTTAGAGTAAATAATAGTTTAAGTATATTAAAATGCATTCTGTAGTATTTTAATTATTTAAAAGATCTGTGAGTCTTTTTGGCATGATTCTTGTTGCCCCTAGCTCTAAATTAGGTTATCTATCCAGTAGTATTTTTTGTCAAGATTTAACAACACTGGTTACAAAAGAAGGTAAATTAAATTGGAGAAAGCCTATTAAATAAATCTAACTAATGCAATAAATGGTTTTAATTCATTAAAAAGTTTCCCAAGCATGTCATCTGTAATAATAATGGTCAAAGAACATAAATGTACTACTGAAACTTTTATTAAATTGTCATGCATGCATTTGTGCATTTATTTATGATTGTGTATGGGTTTTTATATATTGCAATTGTTTGATCGATAGATTGCAAGGAGTGTAACGTTTGTGTTTTTGCAAAGAGTGCTTGAACAACATCTGACAACTATCAAGACAAGTAGATGCTATTTTGATCATACCTTGTCCTACTATTTTCTCTTATGCATCTGTAGTGTATTTCTGTAGATTATGTGTAGGAATTACTATGATATGCTATGTCCTACGTATATTGTGGTAGGAGTCCCTTGTAGTTGATCCTTCATAACGTAGAAGTGCTTAGACATGCTGTATAGACAGGGAAGGGATCACATTATGGTGAAGTATGTGTTTCTTCAAACTAAAAACAACATAATGTTAATGAACTACCTGGGCGGAGTGGTTGGATTGTCAACGGAGTGTGAATAATGGTGGGGAATGCCGCCCAGGGTACTGAGAAGGATTGGTTCTCCTTGTTATAGTAGCTTACGTGTGCAACCATGTGCTAGTAAGAAATGGGTGGCTGGATGGACTTAGTAGGTCGTGGTGATCCGAACCCAGCGTAGCCAGGGATGTAGTGAATAGTAGGTTGGGACCGGTGCGCAGTGGGGTTTGGAGATCTACTTCCTCAACAGTCTCTTCTTGGACTTATCCCTATCATCACACAATATGAGTGTGGTGGTACGAGCTGGGTTGGCCAGGTCACATGGGTAAAGTGTACAAACCCCTGCAGGGTGTAAAACTAAGTACTTAGCCGTGTTACCGGTTACGGACGAATGAATTGCTTGATATCGAGGCTATGGCATATTCTTACTCATCCTTATTTCCTAATTACTAAAATTTGATGGGTGAACTTAATGGGTTGCTGTGAATCAAATGGTTTACAAAAGTAGGATAAATGTGTTTGAAAATGCAAGCTAGCCAAAGCTCCAGTAGCCAAATAAGCATGTAGATGCTATGTGTATTGTCTCCTTATTTTAGCGCTACTTTCCATACATTCCAAATATTGACCCTTCGGTGCCATTACATTTTATGTTGCAGGTTATTCCGATTCTGAGTGATCGAATAGGTCGTGGTACTCCACTCGACACTTGTTCACTTGTGGGCAATTTGAAGATGGAGCCTATTATATGTTTATGCTTCCGTATGCTACTTTGTTATTTGAGCTAGCCTTTGAGCTAAGCACTTTGTAATAATTGCAATTATGGATCATTCGATGTATTAATGATGATGTGTTATATTATTTGGTATTCATTTGTACTGTGTGTACCAGTGAACAGATCCAGGGATTGGCACTATACACAGGAACTCAGCCTTAGCATGCGAGGGTGTTACAGGATGGTATCAGAGCAGTGTGTTGACTGTAGGATCGTGACCTAGGATTGGAATAGGAAAACCATATGAATTATAAGGACTATTTCATTCTATCTATTCTCATCTTACAATTCTTTCTAGTTTCTTCTTATCACTTCGATCCTCATACTCTTCTCTTTTAAAATATAGAAAAAAGACCCTCTCTAGCAATGAAATCATAATTTTGTACTTATTAGATTCTTGTAATCCTTGATCACTCTTTTCTAATCTTATCTCGTTCAAAACTTGTAGATGAACACTTGTGCGAGGAAGCGCGAGAATAAAGAATAGTTAGATGATGGCCACCATATAGTTTTGATATGAATTCATTTAGATCTAGCAATCGTTCATTGCAAATGCTTGTGTAATAGTTGGTTTATTTTGTTTAGATTGTGCTAATTGTTATCCAAAGTTCCAGAATATTTTTGATGGTTTTCATAACATGTTAATGAAGGTTTTGATTAAAATTTCGTGATAATTTCATTGCAGTTTTCTGCCTGACCTGCTATACCGCGTGATTTTTCATTTCTTACTGGTAGCTAGGATTAAGCTCAGATTTTACGATCAGGTCCATAATTTGCTGTAGTATAAGCACAAAAATTGGATGAAATTCCTGATGAGTATAATATGCGTAGAAAAATTCGTGAATACTGCTATAGTTTCAGGACAGATTCTGCCTATTGGTTTAAGATTCTAGGTTCACCCCCAAACGAATTTTAATCAAATGTAAACTATTTGTGGATGGTATGCCACTAAAACAAAACTTATGGAACATAAACAAAACTATTTTGGCTTGAGTGTTGTTTGTTATGATTGTTTGCTTGTGTGCCTATTGATTGCTTCATATAGTTATGGGTGGTAATACTTCTCTAGTCTTTCTATCTATAACTCGTATATGCTATCCCAACAGATTCCTCCCCATCGCCAGCCTGATGAGATCTCTCAGCTTATTGCAGCATAGGCACAGTTGACCTAGGTGATGACACAATTCATGGCAAGTCAGAACAATAACAACAACAACAATGGGAACAACCAGCCCTAGGGAGATGCTCTCACAAGGTTCCTGAGGCTGAGGCCAGCTAAGTTCTCCTCTACACCTGAGCCCATGGTTGCTCTCGACTGGCTCCTTTCTGTGAACAAAGACTTATGACCGTTGGATGCACTGATGCTGAAAAAGTGAGGTTCGCTGCTCACTTACTAGAAGGACCAGCTGCTTCTTAGTGGGATTCCTTCCAGATCACCCACCCGTTGGACACAGTTACTTGGGCCATGTTTGAGGAAGGGTTTAGGACCAACCACGTCTCTGCCGGGACCATGAGCCTGAAGAGGAAGGAATTCCACAACCTGCGCCAAACCAGCCACACTGTGGCGGACTACATAGAGGAATTCAATAACTTGTCCCGCTATGCCCCTGAAGATGTGCACACTGATGCCAAGAGGAGGGAGAGGTTCCTGGATGGTCTCAGCGATGAGCTTTCACTTCAGCTATCTATGGTTTATTGCCCGATATTTCAGGAACTGATGGACAAGGCCAGGATTCTGGAAGGGAAACAACAACAGATGGAGAGACACAAGAGGAAGAATAGCAATCACCACTCATGATCACACCATCGTGCTCACACTCCTTATGATGGAGACTCTGGACACCACAAGAATGGAGGCAATGGACACAACCACAATGGAGGCAATGTCCATCACCACAATGGAAATCGAGATCTCAGCAACATGAAATGTTTCAAGTGCAACCAGAAGGGACACTATGCTGATAACTGTCCAGAGAAGAAGATTGAAGCCAGAGACAAGCCAGATTCAACCCCGAAGGAAACTGTGAACCATGTGTATGCCAATAAAGCACTCAACGAGCCAGGCTTCTTGACTAGTAAGTTCTTGGCTAATTCATGCATCGCACTCGTAATATTTCAATATTGGTGCATCACATCCATTCATATCAAGACATTCATGGATAAGAATAGTTATATATGGAGTTACTTAGAGGATCTTTTAAAGAGAACCCACTGGAGAAAGGAATTGCTAGCTAGTACAAGAAGCAAGCCATCATTAAATACTAGATACTGGAGCACCCAGATTTCCCACTAGCTTACTTATATTGGATTCACAGGGCTTAGATATAATTCTAGCATGGATTGGATGGTTAAGAATCAAGGTCTGATAGATGGATGTTATACCCACACTCAGAAGGAAGAATAATCAGATATAACTCAATAGTTAGTTTTGGATATACCAAGTTTAATTCTCTTAAGGGGGTTAGCCTCGAGTATACCACCCACACCTTGCTAGCCATTTAGAATCTTGGGACGAGATTCATCTTAAGGGGATTAGTCTATCACATCCTAAGATTTTAGAAATTGGGACTAGAAAAAAAAGAATTGCATTGGCATGGCATTTTGCATTCATGAAAGATTTGCATTGCAAAACACTAATTGCAAACCCTATATTTCAAATCCTACTCTAAATTGCCAAGTGTGTCTATAAAGAATTACAAAAAAATCATCAACACGTTATTTTAAACTAAGCAAATTATTGCCAAATATGATCTTATGTTGATCCTTGGATTTTTAGAAAAATTTAGAAACTGGTTTGACCTCATTTGGAGTTATAGAGAAAAGGTTATTAAGGAAATAAGAAAATGGAAATGAAGAAAAGAAAAAGAATAACAAAAAAACTAAACCTAACTACCCCGGCCCAACCTACCTACCGCGCGCCCTTTTCTATCGACCGCGCAGCGCAGCTCGCAAGCCTGCCAGCGGCCCAACTAGCACGCGCAGGCTAGCCCGCCTCCCTTTTTTATCCTCATCACGGGACCCACACGTCAGCCTCGTGGCGCCTCTAACCGACGGACCCCATCTGTCATCCCCGTCAACCAACGAGTTCGTCCGGGATACAGATTGTCGTCGCCGAATCCTCCTGATTCTTGCGCGGATCCATGCCTACCCTGCATCCAAAACCCCCTCCTATATAGAGCTAGAGCCCGGTTGCCTTATCCCTCTCTCAACAACAGAATCCACGCCCCCAGGCCGTTGTGACTCCTCGCCGGAGCTCACACCGCTACCGCCTTGGACCTCCAGATCGAGGTCGATCTCGCCGCTGCCGAGCCCCTCCCACGCCCTCGTTTCCTCGCTAAGCCCATCGCCTCCTCACGCGGCACCCCCTGACCCGTTTGCCCTTCTCCTCTCGAAGTAGAGCCACCGTGCGAACTCGCCGAAGTTAGCCGTGTCGCCGCGACCTCCATCCACCCACCGACGTCGACTCGGGAAGCGGAACACGACGCTGAGCCCACCAATCAACTCGCCGTCCAGGCCCGGTCATCGTACGCAGCCCCGCCGCCTCTGGTGACCGCTAGAGCGCCACCACCATCGCCATCTGACCGCCTCGCCGCCGTTCGGCGCCGCCAGCACCGGTCAGCTCGGAAGCAAGCGTTCCCGGCTATTGGATATCATCCGAACGACCGAGATTAGATCCACTAGGCGAATTGGTATCAACCAACCAGAGCGCGCCATGTTGTCTGCCAGGTCAGCGCCCGTGCCCGCATCAACAGCTGCGTCAGCACGGAATATACCCTGGGAATTTCCCTTTTTATTTGAAATTGAATAAAATTTGCAGAAATTATGTTGAACTTGTAAATTTAATATAAAACGATCTACATGTCCAAAAATAATATATAATATACCGTTGTATTCACAATTGTGCGTAGAATATTAATATATAATTGGATCCAATAATTACTGTAAGTATTTGTCGTGGTTTTTTAAATGGTTTAATACCATTTTTGGATCAATTAATTCATATAAAATAAACTAATGTTCAGAAAATTACAAATGACATGTCCCTGGAATCACAAGAAGGATTAGAACCTTATTCGGAATTAAAATCGTAGGTTTACAGTACATAATAGTTTTAGTATATTAAAATGCATTCTGTAGTATTTTAATTATTTAAAAGATCTATGAGTCCTTTTGGCGTGATTCTTGTTTCCCCTGGATCTAAATTGGTTTATCTATCCAAAAGTATTTTTGTCAAGATTTAACAACACTGGTTACAAAAGAGGCTAAATTAAATTGAAGAATGCCTATTAAATGAATCTAACTAATGCAATAAATGGTTTTAATTCATTAAAACATTTTCCAAGCATGTCATCTATAATAATAATGGTAAGAGAACATAAATGTACTACTGAAACCTTTAGTAAATTGTCATGCATGCATTTGTGCATTTGTTTATGATTGTGTATGGGTTTTATGTATTGCAATTGTTTGATCGATAGATTGCGAGGTGTGCAACGTCTGTGTTTGCGACGAGTGCTTGAACAACATCCGACAACTACCAAGACAAGTAGATGCTATTTGATCAGACCTTGTCCTACTATTTTCTCTTATGCATATGTAGTGTATTTCTGTAGATTATGTGTAGGAATTACTATGCTATGCTATGTCCTATGTATATTGTGGTAGGAATCCCTTGTAGTTGAGCCTTCGTATGGTAGAAGTTCTTAGACCTGCTGTATAGGCGGGGAAGGGATCACATTATGGTGAAGTATGTGTTTGTTCAAACTAAAAACAACATAATGTTAATGAACTACCTGGGCAGAGTGGTTGGTGAAGGAGATATGCCCTAGAGGCAAATAATAAATAGGTTTTTATTGTCATGTCTCAATTAGTTTATAATAGTTTCATATTGTGCTATAATTGTGCCAAGTAGAAACATTGGTACAGGTGTGGTATGAAACAACCAAGTCCCTAGTAGCCTCTATTCATACTAGTTCGTTGGTCATGAAGATGATCTGGGTTTCAAGATCATGGGCATTTATGCCGACTGGCAACAGGATCATATCATTGGAGAATGATGTGATTGGACATCCCTCAAAGGATTACAACACGATCAAGTAATATAGTTCATTGTTGCAACAACTATACCTAGGCTCCTTCTCCTTAGACCGTGAGCTCATATTACTCACTGTTTCCCGAGGCTGCTTTGACTGCATCAACCGTCATCTGGTAATACGGTGGCCATAAAGGTGTACGTTGGGTATTCCGAAGGAACAGTTGATGACATGTGACTGCAAGACCGGGATTTGTTCACCCACATGACGGGTAAAGATACATACAGACTGCTTGGTGATATTACATCCATAAATGTTGCAACATGTGACTAGGTCACGGGGATGTAATATCACGGTAACAAGAAAACAGAACTTGTTGTGAACGAGATTGAACAAGGTATAGGATACCAATGATCGGATCTCGGACAAGTTGTATCGAGAAACAAAAGGAAGAGGATGATGCATTTAGCAGTTCAAACGACATTGTCATCAGGAATGCATAGGGGTCACATGGATATCCCAGATCCCTCTGTTGATCATAGATTTAGACCATGTCTAGAGCATTCTCGAGCCATGAGAAGATACACTTAAGGGTATGATGAGAGCGATCATTCGTAAGATGGAATCATAGTAGATAAAGAGAAAGCCGGAATTGTTCCGCAGAGAGATTCGAAGTTGTTCGGAGAAAGAATAAAGGACCAGAATCATTCTGGGAAATATCCGAAGTTGTTCGGAGGAAATCGAAAGGTGTTTCGGGTCAAGAAGGATTTTGTAATATGTATTTACATATTAATTAATGTAATTAATATTAAATATAATATTAAAATCTAATTTGAAGGGTTATTCTACTAATGGGCCAAACTTCCTAGTGAATAAAGGCCCATGAGGGAAAACCGGAGGAGGGAAGGGCCAAGCGCCAAAGGTCCAAGGCCCAGGCGCCTCAAGCGGGCCCACTCGGTCAGCCTAGGGCTATGGGCGGGGTGGGGCCCACCCCTGGCCAGTGGCCCATGAGGACCATGCGCCTCCCCCCTCTCTCCCTTGTTTAGTCTCACATGGGAAACCCAAAGGGAAGGGCACACCCCTTCCCCTATATAAAGGGGTGCCCATGGGTGGGATGGAACACACCAAGAATTGGAGAAGTCCTTTGGTTGACTTCCTTCTTCCCTCTCTCTCTATGCCTTGTGACCATGGCCCCAAGTATGGGCTGTGCGATCAAGGCACACCTGCAATACGCCATTGCGCTACAGGGATTCCTAGCTGGATATCAACTTCCACACTCCCGGCGGGATCGGGGAGCCGGAGGTCTCATCGTGCACCGGATGTTACGAAGACACGAGGCGCAACACTTGGGGTGCTTAAATGTCGTGAGCCGGAGCTATTGCACGATGAAGATGAAGAAGGAGCAAGGGGTGACCTGCGAGGAGCTTCACGACCTTGAGGTCGGCTACGAGTACGACTACTTCAACCACGTTCCTCGCAGAATGTTAACCGCGTACGGTCTACAAGGGTATGTATTCTCTACGCATCGGCCGTTACTGCATTACTACATAGATAGATCCTAGGCAGTTTCTGGGGTTCCCACGTAGGAAATTTTTTGTTTTCCGCACCGATCCCCGACAGTGGTATCAGAGCTGATCTATGTGTAGGAGTGATGTACGGCTAGTACGCACAAGTATTGTGCAGGCATTGATCCCTTAGTTGTTACCCTCTAACGTGTACTTGTTTATATCATGGTATTGTTTGATGAAGTGGCCCGGACCGACCTTACGCGTATTCGTACGCGAGACTGGTTCCACGCTCAACATACGGCGTGTACCGTATAAGTGGCTAGTGGGTGTCTGTCTCTCATTCAATAGTTGATATAGCACTTACAACGGAGGGCCCTGAAAGGGGTGTAGTATAGACAACTGTTGGATCCATGTTGTGGTTGGAAAGTTCATAGTTTAGAGACGGTTCTAGTGCGAAAGCCCTAACAACCACGTAAAACTTGCAATAGATAAAGTAGAGGCATCTAACTTTATTTTGCAGGGGGCATGTGATTAAGATATGGCATTGGTCGTTGCAAAGGTAAAGTAGTTTACTTTTCTATTGCTAAGTAGTATAGTGATAGTCATTGTTCCGATGGACAACCTGGTGGAGGCGTCGTGGACTTGGCATCAAACCAAGGGCAAGATAGAGATCATGCCGGAGCGCTCGATGGAGATCAAGGCGCAAGAAAGATCATATCAGATCACATTATACATATGATGTTGATACCAGTTTTTACATCTTATTGTGTGCTAGTATTTAGATACTCAACAGTAGCGAATAAGATAATCCCTATTTAATTCCAATGTTCCGTGTTCCCCTTGTGTGTGCACCACCAAGAAAGTTTTTTGGTATGAGGCGCCCTGCAGTGAGTAGGGGTTCGACATATCTACGTTCGCATACAGTGGGCATAAGCCTTGTTGCATAGCGAATACACACAAGTTAGATTTGGCGAGCCTAGCACGTTACAAAGACGTGGCCTCGGAACACAAGAGATCGAAAGATCGAGCATGAGTCACATGGATGATGTGATTGGCATTAGTGAATGTCTACCTTTGATAATGCGCTGATGGCCGTGTAACACGGGGGAGGTTTAGAGGATAGGGATCATGCGATCACTAAAATCGTCCAGGAGATGACAATTTTAGTGGAGACCAATTATAAATTGATCTCTATTATAAACTTAGTCTAGATGTATGTTTGCAAATATCTTAGTAGACCTTGGCCTATTCCATTGAGGTCCTTTGCGACCATGAGAATATATTGCTTAATTTGGAACTTAGCAAAAGGGTCATATTTCATAGGTTAATACCCACGCCTGAGGGATATCCTCGTAAAAGGTGATCTTCTCTTCTTGATACAATAACCATTAGGAGATAATTCAATGACTCCGGAATGTTTGTGTTTTCTCCATAATCATCCAATAATCCATTCTCCATTCGATGGAGAGTTGGGCTACATTTTGTATTCTACAGAATAAGGCACATAGAGTATGAGCCGTTGGATGGGTTTTCCTCCATCATGGATGGAAAGAGAATGTTTGGAAAAACACTTAGCGATCTTGCATTAGAGATAAGAACTCTTATAAGGGTTTGATTGCAATAGGAGGTCATGAGGGAAAAGGGTATATGTAAGATATACAAAATTATAAACGTGGTTCTTGCAAAACTCGTTGCAGTTTGTGAAGTATTTGATACTTGTCCCGTTTTATGAAGACAGGAGGATCTGCTTGAGAATTGCTGGTTTTGAGGCAATGTGACTTGATGACGGCAAGCAAATCAATTGATGGCCGACATCACCTCTTCTCTCAAAGTTTGTCATTTGAATTAGTGGACTTGAATA
The DNA here is from genome assembly GCA_910589775.1 of Avena eriantha. Classification (NCBI taxonomy): domain Eukaryota; kingdom Viridiplantae; phylum Streptophyta; class Magnoliopsida; order Poales; family Poaceae; genus Avena; species Avena eriantha. The sequence goes on from OU342746.1 coordinate 332,852,100, forward strand.
TAAATTTGTAATCCCTATTTGTGTATCTTGTTTTTTGTGAGACGATTATTCATATGAACAAGTTACAAACCAGTTTATACTATTATTATGAACAATACCGTTATGGTCACATTACGATTACAAATAAGTTATTCACATCACTATGTTAATGATAATAGTTTAATCATTTATAAAAGATTAGAATGCTAAAATATATCCAAAGTTTAATAATGAAATGACACTATAGTTTAAGTCATTTTGGTTATTGCAGGTTCTTTATGAAAGATCGGGGTCCTAGATGCTTAATCTAGAGACTTTGCGAAACCATGCCTCTTGGGTAGAATGACTAAAACTCCGCATTCTGGTAAAACGGTGATATGCGAAGAAATGTTGAAACTTATACATAATGATGTATCATATTTTCAACAAGTAGTGGAAATCATTTATTGTGGACTTAATTGAATAAGTGTATCTACTTAATGAAACATGAAGTTTGAAATGATTTGAATTGTTCAAATGAGTTCATGACTAAATGGGATATTGAAATTAACAAGAATACGAAGTCTGTTCGATTTGATCGACATGACTAAAGTATTAAAGTTCAGTTTAGCATAAAAGGAACTTGTGAAAGATGTTTCACAAATTATGATAATTGGATGAATTCAAACTGTGTTGAAATATCTAAACATCATAATCATTATGTATTAAGATACATATGGTATAATATTATCTCTTATCAGGGTTATAGTTGTCGTTTAGAGTTAGAGATCAAAATAAGCAAACACTCATTTGAAATACAAAGGAACATCTAAAAGATTCGTGGAAACAACACCATAAGTGTTATGGAAAGTTCGAGTTTCTCCTGTTGTTGTCCAAAGTTGTCGTGTCTTGATGAAGATACATTTGGAAGAAAGTAAAAGATCAAATCAAGGTATTTGACCTTACCTCTGGATTGTTGAGTGGCGCAGCGGAATTTGTTTCATGAAACTAAACTCTACAAATAGAGGAGAAACTGTTGATAATGATCATAAAGTTTCAGGGAATACTTTTACTAAAGAAAGTATGATTCAACTATGTATTCTACAAGTTTTTGGAATTATATTGTTGATTCACTTGTCATGTTTTGAAACAAGACATACCTACGAATTACAAAGAAGCATGATAGACCTAAGTGTGAGAAATGACTAGGAGTCATAGAATCCTATATTAAGTTACATTTAAGATTGCAAAGTAACATGTTACTTGATCTTATTGAAGTAAAGAAGTTTAATTGATACTTCTGAATGACTGCAAAGTCATAAGAAGGAAATGAATCTTAATGAATGACAAAAAGCTCGATTTGTCACAAGTTTGGACAAAATTCAAGGAGTTGACTACAACAGTAGTGACGCTCAAGTCTTTTGGATTTACACTAGAAATATATATGGATATTGAAGTCTCGTAATTGGAATTCTCAAATTAATGATGATCAAACAATTTTGGAATGTCCAAGATTATCGAGAGGACCTAGATTTGAGTGGGAGCAAATCATCTTGGCTAATTCATAATATGTAGCTGACATATTTTGAGTGGGAGCTAAGTGAAATCCCTGGATCTCAAACATGAATGTCATATTTGAGTGGGAGCGTGAAATCATTCTAGGATATGTGGACGACATATATGAATGATGTGATTGGTGTTAATAATATTTAGGGATGAAGTTGACGCTATTAGACAATAAGATCTATCGAGATAGATTGGTGAGTTTAATAAACACTGAATGTCAAATGATTCCTAGACTTGATTCTGAAAGATGTTCAGAATGTCCTAAGCAAGATTCTGAAGAAGCTCAGAATGGAACAAGTGAGAAATGAGTTCTTACTATATGAAGCATTCAATTAGTATTGCAACTATGGTTGAAAGAAAGAGATGTATTGCATCTCCTATGCCTCAGTCATAGGTTCTTCCATAAAACCATGTTGTATACTCGACGTAATGTGACCCGAAGTTCTGGTTGGTAGGACAAAGTCTTAACTATAAGAACGTGTCTTTAAGTGATTCTTAAGTTGATCACTGAACCAGAATTAAGTTTGTACATAAATGGCAAGAAGCAAAGTAAGTGGCATAGATGCATTTCATGCACTAGGATCTACATAGATATAGAAGTATAAAGGCTCCATCTGATGTGATGTATAATGTTATGGCGGGGCTAGTTCACTTTTAACGTAGAATGATGTGTCCCAGGCCCAGTGCCCATGAGAAAGCCCTCGAGGTTGATCTAAAGTCACTGTAAGCTCCTGGAATCTGGCCTTGTTCTGCTGCCATGACTATAGTATATACACAAAGGATAACAAAGTGTGTTTTGAAGTTTAGATGACAACAGTGAAAACAACCGTCATCATAAACACTAGAAACAAAGTCTCCCTTTGTTGCCAAAAAAATTCTTCGACCCATTATACGATAATGGAGTGAATGTCAAAATTAGGAAGACATTAACGATTTGCAAAACACATAATGATCTGGTAAACCAGAACATGGACATGACGTTTCCCATAAGCATGCATGATCTGTAAACGCATATGGTATATGGTTTATATGAGTAAAATGCGAGCTAGAATATTTGTACTCTAGTGCAAGTGGGAGACTGAAGCAGATATGCCCTAGAGGCAAATAATAAATAGGTTTTTATTGTCATATCTCAATTAGTTTATAATAGTTTCATATTGTGCTATAACTGTGCCAAGTAGAAACATTGGTACAGGTGTGGTATGAAACAACCAAGTCCCTAGTAGCCTCTATTCATACTAGTTCGTTGGTCATGAAGATGATCTGGGTTTCAAGATCATGGGCATTTATGCCGACTAACAACGGGATCATATCATTGGAGAATGATGTGACTGGACATTCCTCGAAGGATTGCAACATGATCAAGTCATATAGTTCATTGTTGCAACAGTTATACCTAGACTCCTTCTCCTTAGACCGTGAGCTCATATTACTCACTGTTTCCTGAGGCTGCTTTGACTGCATCAACCGTCATCTGGTAATACAATGGCCATAAAGGTGTACGTTGGGTATTCCGAAGGAACAGTTGATGACATGTGACTGCAAGACCGAGATTTGTTCACCCACATGACGGGTAAAGATACATACGGCCGGCTGGGTGAGATTACATCCATAAATGTTGCAACATGTGACTAGGTCACGGGGATGTAATATCACGGTAACAAGAAAACCAAACTTGTTGTGAACGAGATTGAACAAGGTATAGGATACCAATGATCGGATCTCGGACAAGTTGTATCGAGAAAAAAAAGGAAGAGGATGCTACATTTAGCGGTTCAAACGACATTGTCATCAGGAATGCATAGGGGTCACATGGATATCCCTGGTCCCTCTATTGATCATTGATTTAGACCATGTCTAGAGCATTCCCGAGCTGTGAGAAGATACACTTAATGGTACGATGAGAGCGATCATTCGTAAGACGGAATCACAGTAGAGAAAGAGAAAGCCGGAATTATTCCGCAGAGAGATTCGAAGTTGTTCGGAGAAAGAATAAAGGACCAGAATCATTTCGGGAAATATCCGAAGTTGTTCGGAGGAAATCGAAAGGGAACCGAAAGGTGTTTCGGGTCAAGACGGATTTTGTAATATGTATTTACATATTAATTAATGTAATTAATATTAAATATAATATTAAAATCTAATTTGAGGGGTTATTCTACTAATGGGCCAAACTTCCTAGTGAGTAAAGGCCCATGAGGGAAAACCGGACGAGGGAAGGGCCAAGGCCCAGGCGCCTCAAGGGGGGCCACCCGGCCAGCCTAGGGTTGTGCGCAGGGTTGGGCCCACCCCTGGCCGACGGCCCATGAGGCCCATGCGCCTCTCCCCTCTCTCCCTTGTTTAGTCTCACATGGGAAACCCAAAGGGGAGGGCACACCCCCCCCCATATAAAGGGGTGCCCATGGGTGGGATGGAACACACCAACAATTGGAGAAGTCCTTTGGTTGACTTCCTCCTTCCCTCTCTCTCTATGCCTTGTGACCATGGCCCCAAGTCTGGGTTGTGCGATCAAGGCACACCTGTAGTACACCGTTGCGTTGCAGGGATTCCTAGCCGGATATCAACTTCCGCACTCCCGGCGGGATCGGGGAGCCAGAGGTCTCATCATGCACCGGATGTGTCGAAGACACGAGGCGCAACACTTGGGGCGCTTAAATGTCGTGAGCCGGAGCTGTTGCACGATGAAGATGAAGGAGGAGCAAGGGGTGACCTACGAGGAGCTTCGCGACCTTGAGGTCGGTTACGAGTACAACTACTTCAACCATGTTCCCCGCGGAACGTTAACCGTGTATGGTCTACAAGGGTATGTATTCTCTACGCATCGGCCGTTACTGCATTACTACATAGATAGATCCTAGGCAGTTTCTAGGGTTCCCACGTAGGAATTTTTTTTGTTTTCTGCACCGATCCCCAATAGTTGGATTGTCAACGGAGTGTGGATAATGGTGGGGAATGCCGCCCAGGATACTGAGAAGGATTGGTTCTCCTTGTTATAGTAGTTTACGTGTGCACCCATGTGCCAGTAAGAAATGGGTGGATGGATGGACTTAGTAGGTCGTGGTGATCCGAACCCAGCGTAGCCAGAGATGTAGTGAATGGTAGGTTGGGACCGGTGCATAGTGGGGTTTGGAGATCTACTTCCCGAACGGTCTCTTCTTGGACTTCTCCCTATCATCACATAATATGAGTGTGGTGGTACGAGCTGGGTTGGCCAGGTCACATGGATAAAGTGTACAAACTCCTGCAGGGTGTAAAACTAAGTACTTAACTATGTCCCCGGTTACGGACGAATGAGTTGCTTGATATCAAGGCTATGACATATTCTCACTCATCCTTATTTACTAATTACTAAAATTTGATGGGTGAACTTTATGGGTTGCTGTGAATCAAATGGTTTACAAAAGTAGGATAAATGTGTTTGAAAATGCAAGCTAGCCAAAGCTCCACTAGTCAAATAAGCATGTAGATGCTAGGTGTATTGTCTCCTTATTTTAGCGCTACTTGCCATACATTCCAAGTATTGACCCTTCGGGGCTATTACGTTTTATGTTGCAGGTTATTCCGATTCTGACTGATCGAATAGGTTGCGGTACTCCACTCGACACTTGTTCACTTGTGGGAAATTTGAAGATGGAGCCTATTGTATGTTTATGCTTCCGAATGCTACTTTGTTATTTGAGATAGCCTTTGAGCTAAGAACAATGTAATAATTGCAATTCTGGATCATTCGATGTATTAATGATGCACTGTTATATTATTTTGTATTCATCCGTACCGTGTATGTCTGTGAACCGATCCAGGGATTGGCACGATACACAGGAACTCAGTCTTATCAGGCGAGGGTGTTACACGAACCGTGGCGGACTTCACAACTGGACTAAAGGTGTCTCCATAAACAATCCCGTGCTGCTATGTAAAACCACGAGCTACCAAACACTACTATAGATTTACTTATCCATGGAGTGGTACCCAGTGGCACATGAAAAGGGTGGTGCGCCATAGATAAATTACCTGTGGTGCACGTGCAAAAGATGCGCCATAGATAATGAAAATATCAGTGGCGCATGGGCACTAGGTGCATCACAGATAAGTCTAGGCATCCGGATGCGCTACTTATGGATGTCGCTGGACATATCCGTGGCGCATGTGGTGGCCGTGTGCCACAGATATTTGGGTTACCGGTGGCACACCACAAACACATGCGCCACAGATAAGTCAGAAACTGACATGGGTATACCCTACGGGTACTCGAGTTTGGTATATACGGTCCAAATACGTAAAGGCCCACGGTGTCGCCAAGGCCCAAATGAAGGACTCGAGTAACCTACGGACTCTCGATTGCTTGAAGAACAAGAAGACCTGCTACCCGAGACCTAGCCTACCTATATAAAGGCTAGGAGGGGCGGCGAGGAGGACACACGCAACCCTAATTTCCACAACCCTCACCAGATCACATCTACGCACCATTGTAATCTTCGATTCTTTCGATAATTCCATGAGCAGACAAGCAGGAGTAGGGACCTCTACGAGGCCTGAACCTGGGTAAATCTTTGTCCCCTATGTGCTTGTTTGCTAGCCGATAGATGTCTCCAGCGCTCCCTCCATCTCCAAAACCCAAGTCCATAACAATGGGCATTGATGAGTTAAACCCTCGTCAATTGGCGCCGTCTGTGGGAATTGGGAGTGCTGATGTTGCGGCTTCTTCGGCCCCATCAACCGCGATCTACAACTCTGCAACAACGGAGATTCGCCAGCTCTTCGGCGCGTTCGACTTCACCGTCCACACGCCGGCCACTCGCCCGGCCTTCGAGTCCATGGGCGATGGAATCAGCCTGGTGATCGGGAGCTTCCGCTTCCAGGTTGGTCAGATGGGCACGCTTCGCATGCCTGATCAGCCGACAGTGCCGACGATTGCCCCAGCATCATGGTTCCCTCCATCGATCGGCACCCTCAGTGAGCTCAACGCCCCAACAACAGTCGAGAATACGGTCAGTGACAACAGTCGTGACTCCGATCTGAGCGATCTGGCCACGGAAGACGGGGCCTACGGCTCCGTTACCGAAAGTTGCGGGAGCAGCTGCTTCCCCAACCACTTCATGTGCATCGTCATCAACGCAGGCGATTGATATATTGCAAATGTATCTATAATTTTTGATGTTCCATGCTTGGTTCTATCCACTTTCTTGTGTTTTGTTCCAACTTTGGAGTATGTTTCATATGATTTCTTGGACTAACCTATTAACAAGAGCCACAGTGCCAGCTGCCTGTTTTCTGCTGTTTTTGGTTCCAGGAAAGTCAGAAAATGAATATTCTCGGAATTGGACGGGACAAAAGCCAAAGTGCCTATTTTCCGGAAGTTATCAAGTGCCAGAATACGAGACGGAGAGGGACCAGGGGGCCACCACACCACCTGGCTGTGCAGCCCAGCCTGGCCCGCGCCAGGGGGTGGTGAGGCCAGCCCTGGCACCCCCTCATCCTCCCCTTCCGACTATAAGATGCCCTCGGGACGAAAACCCTAAGTACCTGATCAAAAATCCACGAAAGAGTCTGTAGCCACCGTCATCTCCATCCCTAGATCGGGAGGGATCTGAAGCTCTTCCTGGCACCCTGCCGGAGAGGGGAATTCACCCTGGAGGCCTTCTTCATCACCATGCAAGCCTCCGGTGTGATGCGTGAGTAGTTCATCCTTGGACTACGGATCCATATAGTAGCTATATGGCTGGTTCTCCTCCTTTGTGCTTTCATGTTTAGATCTTGTGAGCTCCGTTCATGATCAAGATCATCTATTTGTAATTCATACATGTTGTGTTTGCGGTGATCCGATGTATATTGAGATGCTATTTCAGATTGATTATTGATTCTATCATGTCTTTGTTATTTGAGATCTTGCATGCTTTCCGTTGTTAGTAGCTATCTTGGCCAAGTAGATGCTAGCAACTCCAAGAGTTAGTATTTATGCTCAATAGAGGGTTCATGCCTCTGGTAATCTGGGGAAGTGATAGAAATCTCTAAGGTACTAGATGTGCTGTTGCTACTAGGGAGAAAACAACAATCCATTGTTCATAGACCAATCGTATTGTTTACTTTACACGCAGTTCGTAAAGCAATAATCTGTTGCTTGCAACTTAATACTGGAGGGGGTTCGGATGATAACCTGAAGGTGGATTATTAGTCATAGATGCAGTTGGATGGCGGTCTATGTATTATGTTGTAATGCCCAATCAAGTCTCAGAGGAGTCAAGATGATTAGTATATGCATGTATTGCTTTCTCGATGTTTGTCAATTGCCCCGCTGTAATTTGGTCACCCAGCATGTTATCTATCTTAAGGAGAGCCACCTCTAGTGAACTATGGATCCCGGTCCTTTTTCTTTACATACAACCAGCCGCCAGCTGGAGATCCTCGAGCCGCCATGCACCGATCTACGATCGCGGGCTTGGGATTAATCAAGGCCGCCCTCGACAAGGAGCCAACACCTGAGCCGAAAAAGGGAAAAGCGCTAGCAAATTGCTACTCCTCGCCCTCATCCAGCGACGACAGTCACGACATGTCTCGACGCTGCCGCTCACGGTGACACGACAGCGACTATGATGCGCGCAACGACCTCACGCAGCGCAAGATCGACAAATCAAGGGCGCGACGTGCCCGGTCGACCGACTCGGAAGAAGATGTGGAGCTCTACGGCGCCAGATGCTTCAGCAGATCCATCAGGCAAAAGCGAATGCCTAAAGGGTTTAAACTCCCATCGGAGAACCTGAAGTTTGACGGCCTACAGGACCCGAAGATCTGGCTAGAGGACCACATCTCCACCGTCAGGTTCCATGGCGGCAGTCGAAGCACGGCCATGCAATGCTTACAGCTATAGCTGCAAGGCGCCGCTCGAGCATGGCTCAACAACCTCCCGCGCGGATCCATTCGCAACTAGGATGAGCTGGTTTACAGCTTCGTGCGCAACTTCAAGGGCACGTACAAGCGGCCCGCATCAATCGAAGAGCTGAGGTGCTGCCAGCAAAGATCGGGCGAATCTCTACGCTCCTACATCCAAAGGTGGTCCATCATCAAGAACTCCGCAGAGAACATCTCGGAGGATCGTGCGATTGACGCGTTCAACGGCGGCGTTCGCCGCCTAGAGCTCAGGGAGGAGCTAGGCCGATCAAAGCCCCAAACCATCGACCACCTAATGGAAATCGCGAATCGGTGGGCCGATGGAGAAGATTCGGTGAAGAATCGCGTTCACTCAGACGAGGAGGCGGAACTCGAGCGCAGACGCGGTCGATGGGGCAAACGCCGCATGTGCATCTACGACGATCGCAACGACGTCAACATGGTCACAGCCGGCTATGCCGATAGACGTGACGATAACCGCAACAGCGGATACCGTAGTGGTGGATACCATGACTCTGGGAAAACCACACAAGTGTGGCAACGCCGCAATCGCGATGAGGCACCCGCAACATCCATTGAGGACAAACTGTCCGGGCCATGTACGGTGCACTTCTACATCGACAAGCACGATGGAAAGAAGAAGTCCAGCCACCTCCTCAAGGACTGCCGCGAATTCCTCAAGCTACATGAGGGATTGGTTCGGATGAATCGCAACGCTGTCGAGAGAGGCTACGGAGCCGCACCAGGCGTTGTGGCGCCCGGCACTCCGCCACCTCCACCTGGGCCACCCCCGAATGCAGCTGCGCCGGACCAGCACCACGGAGGCGAACCGTACCCATGAGCCATGGGTACCATGATGATCCAAAAGGGACGCCCCTCCAATCGGGTGCAGAAGGCCATCACTCGCCAAGTCAACTTGGCCACACACTCACCACCATCTACCACTGAGTACCTCAGTGGAAGCGAGTCATGCATCACCTTCGACAAACACGACCATCTGCCTCAAGTACCCCACCCAGGCCATTGCCCCCTCGTACTCGAGGCGCAAATCAGAGGTTTCGACATGAGCCGCGTCTTCATGGATGGCGGGAGCAGCATTAACCTTATATTCGCGAGTACCTTGTGAGCAATGAGGATCCCTCTAACTTGCCTGGAGGCCTCGGACACAACATTCCACAGCATCGTCCTAGGGAAAGGCATATACCCCTGGGCAAAATCAACCTCGACATCATCTTCGGCACGCCAAGGAATTTTCGGCGCGAGCGCATCGACTTTGAGGTCGTCGACTGGCCCTCAAAATACCACTGCATCCTCGGACGTGTCGCGTTCGCTAGGTTCATGGCATTACCGCACTATGCCTACCTGCAGATGAAAATGCCAGGTCCCAATGGCATCATCACGATCAACGGGAGCTTCGAGAGATCCGACAGTTGCGATAGGGAATTCAACAGAATTTCCCAATCCTTCGGCATGCAGGAGGAACTCGCGAGACTAAAGGAGTCAACAAACAACAGTCTGCCTCCCCTGAGCCGGCCAAGTTCACCTAATCTCTCTTTCGACTCATCGGTGCACACAAAGAAAGTGCAGGTCCACCCATCGGATCCCGCCAAGACGGCCCTCATCGCCAACAACTTGAGTCCCGCATAGGAACTCACGCTCGTCGAATTCCTCCGTGAGCACTGAGAAATTTTCGCCTGGTGTCATGCAGACATGCCAGGAGTTCCCAGGGAATTCGCCGAGCACGCACTCAATGTCAACCCCAACGCAAGGCTAGTCAAGCAAACAATTCGGCGATTGTCTGACCCACGGGCGCAAGCAGTTGGAATGGAGATCAACAGACTCCTCGAAGCCAAGTTCATACGCGAGATCAAGGAAAGCACTTGGCTCGCCAACACGGTGCTGGTACCAAAAAAGGACACGGATATCCTTCGGATGTGCATAGACTTCACCTCTCTAAATAAGCACTGCCCAAAGGATCACTTCTCGTTGTCGCGCATCGACCAGATCATCAACTCCACCGCAGGATGCGAACGCCTCTACTTCCTCGACGCCTACTCAGGCTATAATCAGATTCGAATGAAAGAGGAGAATCAAGAAAAAACAGCGTTTACAACGCCCTTCGGTGTGTTCTGCTACAATACAATGCCCTTCGGGCTGAAAAACGCAGGAGCCACCTATCAGCGGTGCATGCAGGCTTGCCTCAAGGAACAACTGGGTCGCAACATTCAAGTCTATGTCGACGGCATAGTAATCAAGACCAAAGAGGAAGCCTCCCTAATCGACGATTTACGCGAAACCTTCGCCAACCTCGACCGCTACCGGATCAAGCTCAATCCGGACAAATGCGCCTTTGGCGTGCCATCTGGGCAACTACTCGGGTACCTCATCTCCGCGAGGGGAATCGAGGCAAACCCGAACAAAAATAAAAGCCATACTAGCCATGGAGAAGCCGAAAAACATAAGGGGCGTCCAGCAGCTGGCTGGGCGAATCGCGGCCCTCAGTCGATTCATCAGTCGGATGGGTGAAAAGGCGCTACCTTTCTACCAACTCCTCCGAAAAGCTGAAAATTCGAGTGGACCAATGAAGCAAAAGAAGCATTCGAAGACCTCAAGCGCCTGCTATCCACTTCGCTAGTACTGGTGACCCCACGAGAGAGGGAACCACTGTTGCTATATATCTCCGCCACCAACCAGGTGGTCAACACAGTGCTCGTCGTCGAGCGAGCTGAGGAAAACAAGGTCCACGGGGTACAACGCCTAGTATACTACCTCAGCGAGGTCCTCACGCCAACAAAACAGTGGTACCCGCATTACCAGAAGCTGGCGTACAACGTCTTCATGACCGCCGGACGACTGCGCCATTACTTCCAGGAGCACCCAATCGTGGTGGTCAAGAACGCCCCATTGGGGCACATCCTCAATAACCCCGACGCCACGGGACGAGTCGCGCTTTGGGGAATAGAATTGTCTCCATGAGACATTACATACGAAAAATGCGACGCAATCAAGTCGCAAGTTCTCCCTGACTTCCTCGTGCACTGGATGGAGAACCAGCTCCCTGACAAACCAGATATGTCCTACCTCTGGACAATGCACTTCGATGGATCCAAGCGGAAGGACGGAGCAGGTGTCGGTGTCATACTGACATCACCTCAAGGGGATAAGCTGAAATACATCCTGCGAATGCAGTTCACAGCCTCCAACAACGAGGCTGAATACGAGGCCCTGTTGCACGGGATGAGGATGGAAAAAGCCTGCGGTGCCAAGAGGCTCATTATATACGGCGACTCCAAGTTGGTCGGTCAACCAAACAATGCATGAGTGCGACCCACTGAACGACAACATGATCGCGTACCGCCACCTCTACGACACACTCGAAGGAGACTTTGATGGTTGCGAGCTACGGCACGTAGGTCGCGAAAGCAACGAAGAGGCAGACGCACTCGCCAACATAGGCTCTACCTGCGCACCCATACCACCTGGGGTATTTCTCGAGCGCATCTGCGAACGCTCCATCAAGCCAAAGGTCGCAGAGAAGAAAACAAGCGTAGCAACAGACTCGGGGGCTACGTCGCCCAATGAGTCAATGGCACTCGATGACTTGGAGTTGGACACAAAACTCGAGGGACCAATGAGCGTCATGATGATTGAGCAATCCTGGACGCAACCGTACATCACGTACCTCCTCAGCAAAAGGCTCCCGGACGATCCGACTGATGCACGGCACATCGCGCGGCGCTCCAAGGCATCGCTGTTATCAACGGCGAACTGTATAAACGTAGCATCACATGAGTACTCCAGCGATGCGTCTCCACAGCCGATGGAAGAGCTGTTCTCCTCGACATCCGTGAGGGAACCTGCGGGCACCACGCCGGCAGTCGTACCCTCGTCGCCAAAGCTCTACGAGCTGGATTCTATTGGCCCACGACCATGCGCGATGCCAAAGACATCGTCCAAAAATGCAACGCTTGCCAACGATTCGTGGACAAGCCGCACGCACTGGGTGCGGAACTCCGGCCAATCCCATTGGCCTGGCCCTTCACGCAATGGGGACTCGACATGGTTGGCAAACTCCCAAGGTCCTCACGAGGAGGCTACGTCTGCCTCTTGGTCGCAGTCGACAAATTCACCAAGTGGATTGAGGCCATGCCAGTGACAAACAAATCAGGACACAACGCAGTTAAGTTCTTCGAATCCATCGTCTACCGCTTCGGAGTACCGCATAGCATCATCACCGACAACGGGACAAACTTCACATCCAAGGAGTTCCAAGAATTCTGTGATAACCTGGGGATCAACATCAGCTACGCCTCGGTAGCGCATCCATAGACCAACGGTCAGGTGGAAAAAGCAAACGGGCTCGTCTGTGGCAGCATCAAGAAGCGACTCCTCCGACCACTCGAAAAAGCCGCGGGTTGCTGGCCAGACGAACTACAATCCGTACTCTGGAGCCTACGCACAACTCCAAACAGTGCCACGGGCTACACACCATTCTTTATGGTGCACGGAGCCGAGGCAGTGCTGCCCGTCGAGGTACGGTACAAGGCGCCGCGCGTGGTCGCTTACAGCGAACAAGAGTCATCCCTCGCACTCGAGGACTCTGTCGACCTCCTTGACGAGGCAAGAGAAATCACCGCGGAAAGGTCAACGATCTACCAGCAAAACCTGCGCAACTACCACAGTAGGAGGCTACGCTCCAGGTCCTTCGTCGAAGGTGACCTGGTCCTGCGACTGAAGCAGCAGGGGCATCTCAAGCTCGAGTCACAGAAGTAATCCTAGGTGGCGCCTATCGCCTTCAAGATTTAGAGACAGGAGTCGCATACTCCAACCCCTGGAATGTTACACAGCTGCGATGCTTCTACCCCTAGTCGCCTTTTTACTTTTTACATTGCAAATAAGGCTACTCAACCAAGGCTACTTAGCCACACATTGTACCTCACATTGTCCTTCGAATAAATAAAGCTAAGTGCCCCAAAACTCTGTGTTCCTCTTTTATTTTTTCAATTTATCTACTCGGGGGCTGCGCCACCCTACATCTGTTCTACGAACCAAAACGCGATATCCTGAGTAGCTGGCACATCAATCGAAACCCTTGACATAACATCAACCCAGCTGCAACGCATCTGACAGGTTTGACAAGGGACTAAGATAAGAGCATGGCCAGGCTAACGAAAAGGACTCGCATAGTGCAACGCACTTCATGCTAACAAAGCTCTTTCTACATATTCGACAATAAATTATATACAACATTTATACGAACTTCACAACACGACTACACTTATGTGCAGGATACAAACTAAGCTACTACTGCAGCAAGAGAATGTTGGTTTGTTCCTCAAAGAAGTCGACGATCTCTTCTGCTGGGCGATCCATAGCCTGGTAGTGTGGCACCATATTCCAGGCAGAACCTGCCGGTGGCGCAGGCGGCCCAGCCGCAATTGCCACAACATCTACGTCAGGCCTATGCAATCGCACCAATGATAGAGCAGCCTTGGCACCAGCCACCAACTGTTGCCTCACGCACTCGCGAACTGCGGACAGGTCTTCAAACTTGGCAAAGAGGGTCAGCAGGCTTGATGGAGTAACATCCAGCAGAAACATCGTCCGATAAATGTTCTTCAAACATGACTGCGACTTCTTCAGAAAGTGCAACACTCGCGGCGCGTGATCCTATAGGGTCGCCAGCGCAATCGTACGATCATGATGTACCCAGAAGTATCCACTCTCCTGAAGTTGCTCCTGGGTGAGATCATGCATACGAATAGCAATTCTATCTTTCTCATCCTGCGGATGACGCGCACTGACAACTACACGAAGCAGCAACAGCAGCATAAGTACAACGCACCATCGCGAGTGACTACAAGGAAAAGTTAAGAGCAAGCAAACTAACACTTGAATTGGTCGCCCAGCTGCGTCACCTCGCCAAGCAGATACTGCTCTCGGGCGGCGGCTTTCTCCGCCTTCGACTTCCATACATCCGCGTTACCGCGGAGCACGGGCAACTCATGCTCCAGTTGCTTCACGCGGTCACGTAGTCGCGAAAGCAGTGACAGTTCATCTACCCTGGAGCGCGGCGGTGCCAAAGTATCATCAAGAGGTGGCGAGTCCTGAGTTTCCCTCAAAGGATCACTTGATGAACCCTATCACAAGTAAAGCAGCAACAAATAAGACGACTAAATCAATACAAAAGGAAAAACATTCAAGTGCATTTCGAGACTAGCAAAAGTATTAGCAGATACACTCGCCAGCAGGCATGTTCTTAACAAAGGACATAAACTAGTTAACTATTAAAAAGATACTAAGGAGCGATTAGCTTCTTCGACTTCGACGGCTTCGGGGGCTTCATCGAGTCCGTGGCAGTATCAGATGCCACTGAGTTTCCGCCAGCCCCTGATGCCGCGGCTTTCGCCGCCTTCTTGGCACGTTGCAGCTCCTCAGAATACTTCGCAACAGTATTTATCAGCTGATGCCCATATTTGCCACAGGTAGTCGCGAAAGGAGAGAAGACTACCTGCTGGTCGTCCGTGCTAACAGGCATCGCCTTCGACACCGCGGCAGTATCAATCTCAACTCCGTGGGCCTGCACCATGGCAAGTGACATGGACGCGCCGGCCACGCAGAATGAGTTCTTGAAGCTGGAAGGCACACCCCCGGTGAGTGACTCCACCAGCTCGTCTATGTTCTCGACTAGCTCAACTTTGGGCATCAGCTCCTCCAAGAGGCGACTGAGTACACCTTTGGCCTTGGAGAGCATATCCTGAACGGCGGTACTGCGGTCTTCGACTGCTGACAGTGCACCCGCCAGAGCATCATCGCAACGAAGGGCCTGCGGATCGAAGCTCAAGTCGCCAGCATCTGTGCATAAATCCACACATGGACAAGGCATCGACGCCACCGGCAAAAAAAATCAAGCAGAGAAGGATAATGATATCCACAACAAAGTACCTGAGAGAGCCTTGGCAATCGAGAAAAGTTATTCCTCGAACAACTTCTCCCTGGCTGCGAAGGAGGCACGCAGATCCTCTTCACGCCTCCGCGCCTCGTCACGCGCCGTGATTGCCTCATCGCGACCCTTCACAGCCGCGGCGAGGGTTTTCTCCATGGTGGCAGCGTCACGCAGGAGTGCGTTATGTTCAGCTACAAAACAAAAAGGGATTGACTATCAGTCGACCATATAAAAAGGAGAAGAAGAAGAAGAAGAAGAAGTGCAGAAGACTCACTCTCAACCACGCGATGACGCGTCTCCAGCATTGCATGCTGGCGACCCATCGCAAGGACTTGCTCCGCCAAGTGAGCGGCTTCCTTCACAAGGATCTATCGCACATACAAGGGATCGGCAGAAGCAACAGATAACATCGACTGCAAGATTAAAAGAAGACAATTTACACTTACATGATCCTCCAATGACTCCGAAGTCGTCTGATGAGCCGTCATCCGGGCAACTATTCGATGTTCCCCCTCATGCGGAGAGCTGGAAGAGTTGTGCCCGGAGTGGGCCGCCAATGGAGGAGAAGGAGCGCGCTCGACCTCTTTCTTGGCCCTTGAGGTCGCGACTCCTGATTCTTTCAAAAATTGGACGTCGCCGGAAGATGACGACGCCTCTTGAATGCAAAGACAAAATCAACATCAAGAACAAGAGAAAAATCCAGAGACGAACCAAAAAGGGCAAATCCAGATAAGAACAAACAAATTAGAAAACTTACCAATCAAACTTGTCAAAGTCAAAGGTGGGCTCCCCTGACTCTGACGAAGACTCCTTGGGCAGTCGCATCTTCTTGCGAGAAGACGGTGCCATGGCGCTCACAGGAATGGCAGGTATCGGCGACTCCGCACCAACGCCTGCACCTTCCGGAGTCGAAGGAGACGACGCATCGAAATCCTCGCTACGCGAATGTTTGCGAGTATCCGGACTACCGGACTCGGGGGCTTCCTCCTCCAGATCAGATGGGACAGTCGATTCCGACTCGTCCTCTTCCAAGACATCGCGAGGGATAATCCCCTCAGGAAGAGGGGGCATACAGGGTGACACCGCCCAATCCTGCATACAGATATCAATTTATTGCAAAGATAAGAAACAGCAAAGAATCAATCGACAAACTTAGCTACTGCGTAGCAAAACTATACCTTAGGAGGAGGGTTAGCAGCATCAAATGGAGGAAGAACTGGCTCACTGGGAAGCACATCCTTGGTGGTGTACTTGGTGACCAGTCGAACCCTCTTGTCCACCTCACTCGCGGACATGCCATCGGCAGACACGCGAGTGGCATCATCAGCGCCAGCCCACTGAAACATGGGGTGGACTCTAGCCTGCAAGGGCTGGACGCGATGGCGCAGCCACGTGCAAATGAGAGCACGGCCTCCTTCCTCTTTGCCTATGCGGCTCTCGAGGTCGCAGACGCGCTCGTATAGCACATCTGTCTCCGCGGACTCGCCAGGCATGATTACGTTCTTCCAGGAACGCCTCCTCTTGCACGGCGTCACGGGATCAAAGGGTGCGAGTCCGAAGTGCTCCCCGTCAGCCTTCTCATTTGCGGATATAGAACCATCTGTCCCTCCACCCTTGGACGGACGCCGTGAGCTTGATGTCGAAATAGGTGGCGGATGGGTCGACATGGATTCTGCAGCCACCTACATCGTAAACTAAAGAGCCAGACGCAGATTGGCACTTCAGCTTGAAGAGACGCTTGAAGAGGCCGAAGTGCGGCTCGATTCCGAGCCAGCACTCGCAGAGTGTGATGAAGCAAGAGATATGGAGGATAGAATTCAGGGACAGTTGATGGAGCTGAAGCCCGTAAAAGAAAAGGAGGCCCCTGAAGAAAGGATGCAGGGGCAAGGAAAGGCCACGAATGATGAAAGCCAAAAACATCACTCGAAAACCAGCGGGAGGAGAAGGAATTATCTCACCGCCGGGGACGCACGCGTTGTCGGCTGCGGCGGATAACACTCCGTCTTGGCGAAGAAGACGGAGATCCGAAGATTTGATGATGGACGGATGCCACGCGCCATTTGTGACGCGGGTGCCCGCGCCCTTCTTCTTCCCGTCGGCGGCGGTACTGGTGCCCACGACGGCGGAGCCGCCCTTTTTCTTCTTCACCGCAGCAGCGGTAGCTACGGAATCAGCCGCAGCACCTCCCTTCTTCTTCCCCATTGCGTGGCGGCGATGTAATTGAAGGAAGTAGCTCGGAAACGAGCGGAGCTGGTCCAGCGTCGTGGAAGAAATGAGCGCAGAGAAAGCAGAGGAGTAGGGGCAATGGCGATGGAAGCAAAGGGTGAATGCGAGTAGATCAGAAAATTACCGTCGCAGCACCACTACTTAACCCCTAGAAGATGCAATCCAACGGCTCAGAAAACCCTACTAGACGCGTGGCAAACATCGTGCTAGACACGTGGAGAAGTGGAAACATGAACCGTCCCTCACTGCTCCCATTACGCGCGGAAATCGAGGAGGCGCAGTTTAAAAAAAGATTACGTACGCCCAGTCAAATCAAAGTCAGAGAGTGGGACCCACTGCTCGTCACGTCCCGTCAAACTCGCTCACGCGGACAACTGAGGTCATGGAATCGTCAGCACTGACGTCATCAAAGCTACGCAGCAGAAGACTTCGACTACTTTAGTCCTTGCTCGATTCTTCGACTCCACCAAGCACTCGGGGGCTACTCCCATAGGGAGCGCTGGTCGCGCACCCTATGATTTTTTATTTTCTTTTTACAGGAACATGGACAGTCAAAGGCAAACCCAACCACTCGACATGCGGTTCGACTATGGATATGGTTACTCCCATAGGAAGCGCCAGAAACAAATTCGACTGAAACAAGCAAGCAAAAGACGGCAGCAGTCGCAAAAGTTCTTTAGTCCCTGCCTAAGTCTTCGACTCAACCAGGCACTCGGGGGTTACTCCCATAGGGAGCGTTGGTCGCGCACCCTATGATTATTTGTGCAAAAAACTGTGTGTTGATAACATCCACACTCGAAGCTCATGGTGACACCGTCTCATAATTTTTCTCTACAAAGAGACTGTGTTTCCTGGGTCACCCGAATCGTCTCCGCGATGATAAAATTCGGATGTCGCGCTTACAGCGTGAAGGTAAGACATGAATAAGGCCTGGCAACGCATCAGCTGCGCACTACCAGAAATATATCCGTGCCTATAGGTACGATGAACATGCCTTGACGGACGCGTCGAGTGCTCACACCCATATAACTGGAATTTGACTCCTGTAAGACCTCCGCGGCTTGAGTCGAGTTACACCAGCACCTTTCCGGATTCGAGTCCGGGGACTCGAGTTCGAGTAGATTGCGTTGTTTCACCCTAAGGTGGTTAACTGATACCGATACATCGGATAAATCAGGCACGCACATCAACAATCCCTATGACACAAACAAAGCAATCGAAAAAATACTCATTCATACACTCGAAAGGCTTCAAAAAGTCCCCAGTCGAATCTGCGATTCCACTAGACACTCGGGGGCTACTGACATGGGTATACCCTACGGGTACTCGAGTTTGGTATATACGGTCCAAATACGTAAAGGCCTACGGTGTCACCAAGCCCAAATGAAGGACTTGAGTAACCTACGGACTCTCGATTGCTTGAAGAACAAGAAGAAGCTAAAGATAGAAAGTTTGAAGAGGAAAACCCTAACTTGTAACCGACTCGACCTGCTACCCGAGACCTAGCCTACCTATATAAAGGCTAGGAGGGGGCGGCGAGGAGGATGCACGCAACCCTAATTTCCACAACCCTCGCCAGATCACATCTGCGCACCATTGTAATCTTCGATTCTTTTGATAATTCCACGAGCAGACAAGCAGGAGTAGGGACCTCTACGAGACATGAACCTGGGTAAATCTTTGTCCCATGTGTGCTTGTTTGCTAGCCGATAGATGTCTCCAGCGCTCCCTCCTTCTCCAAAACCCAACACCATAACAATGGGCATTGATGAGTTAAACCCTCGTCAGAAACCATCCAAATTCTGCTCCCACCCCCCACCCCCCGGGGATCGCCTTTTCTGTCTTGCAAAAAATAAAAGAAAATAAAAAACACTTCAAATTTTAAAATCCTTTAACATGTAGGTTGGTAATATGGTCTAGTTTGTAGGAAAATTAACAAACATCAATTTCGACTTTTTTTTTGCAAAAAAAGGTTATAGCATGGTAAAACGGCCATAACTTTTGCATACGATGTAAAAATCTATAATATATCAAAACAATGAGCACAAAGTTTTCTATCCGCTCGCAAGAGACCGTTTAGCGATTTCTTAGATTCTCAAAATTCAAAAAGAATAAAAAGATATGGCAAAAAGAATATTTTTGACTGCAAGAAAAATTGAGCACGGATAACTTAGGGTGAGAATGGAAATTTGAATCAGGCTCTCCTTCCCTCCACTTATCCTCTGATCCTTCCCTTCTCCTTCTCCCCCTATCCTTCCCTTCTCCTTCTCCTCCCCTCGCTCCCCTTCTCCTTCTTCTCCTATCCTTCCCTTCTCCTCTTCTCATTCCTTTCTCCTTCTCCTCCTATCCTTCCCTTCTCCTTCTCATCTCCTTCCCTTCTCCTTCTCCTCTTCTTCACCTTCTCCTCTTCTCCTCCCCTTCTTCTCTCCTTCTCATTCTTCTCTTCTCCTCTCCTCTCCTCCTTCACCTCTACTTCTCCTTCTTCACCTATACTTCTTCTTATCTGCACCTTCCTACCTAGAGCTCCTCCCCGACCTGACCCCCGACGGCGGCCTCCTCGAGCTCCTCCCCGAGCGCGGCCATGGCCTCCCGCACCTCCCTGTGGTGGCAACTTATTCCCGCGCGCGGCTTTGGAGGGCATGGTCTCCAGACGGCGACGGAGTTCCTCGGCTGATGGCGGCACGACTCGACGTCTTGGAACCCGCAACCGGGTGGTGGGCACGGCGGCGGAGCAGCCGTTGGATGTTGGGGTTTTGCAGGCGCTTGCGCGGCTAGCTAGTCGCCAGAGAGCGGCTGGTGACGCCCTTCCCGTCCGGATCTGGACCCAAAGGGGCCCCATCTGGGAATGGGTGGGCCACATATGTAACAGGGATGGATCCCCCGGTGGATGAGTTTGCAGGGACTGGGCTTGTATTGGCGGCTTCGGCGGTGCCCCTGTTGCAGTGTGGCGGCGGGACTTCACGGGCCTTCTCGGGCTCGGCCGGGCCGGCGGGGCTAGTTTATCCTACTACTTCTCGGTTTTTACCAGCCTCGCAACGTGGACCACGGTGAGACGGTGGTTGTGATTGCAAGACCGTGGTGGCTCGCGCTGGTGGGTAGAAAGTTGGGTGGAGCAATCCAGAGTGCCGGTGGCGTGGTTTTTTTTGGAGGTCGGGAAAAATCCCTGCCGTATCGGGGCAAAAAACACAAAATTAACCTAATGTTAGAATGAAATCACAAAATAACCTGAGTTTATAAAAATTTCACGATCTAACCTATTTGCTTGGCGCCTTACCAAACGGCTTCAAGTTCAGTAGGATGACACCGTCCGGAACGGCGCCATGCCTACATGGCGCAACAGTGAACGGCGCCATAGACTCGTCCGACGTGGCGGTCGTCACCAGACAATGGCCCACTCTTGGTAGCATGGCGCCATGGCAGGGGGCGCCATGATACCTTGCATGACGCCATAGCATAGGGCGCCATGGTACTTGGCCTTTTTTTATTCACAAAGCACTATGGTTTTTATGTACACACTATCATGAAAAGCATTTTCTACAGAATCATAAGAGGGAATTTGTGTTGCCGTGTAGTTCTTCTCTGTTAGGTGCGTGACACACATGTATACGACTACATATAGGCTCACATACATGTACGTATATTTTTTTTCTAGCACAAGAAACGATATCCTACTACTGCTGTTATACATATGATAAGTATCATAAAGATGTGCAACACCGTCAACACTTGACGCCAATACCGTCATGGTGACCCTTCATTTTGTCAAAGCCAAGCTCTTCTTCATCGACTACAGGTACATGCATCTCGCCAACGACACACTCAAGATACTCGCCGGTTGCGGCGCGTCCATCCCACTAGATTATGTCATCGACGACCTCGACCGGGCCATGGGTGTGCGGCTTGGGGAGCTCGAGTACGAGAGTCCATCGTCTTCCACAACAACGACAGAGCAAAATTTCTGAATTTGTTTTTTGCATATTTTATATGAATTTGTAAGAAAAACTATTCTATGAAAATTTTGACACAACACTACCTAATAATGCCTGGTTGATTTTCGATTCATTGATTGTAGGATTGTATGCATTAGCACTGGGCATATTTCTTGTATCTCGATCACCCATTGAAATAGAAATGATTGGTTTTGTATTCCGTAAATACATTTTATTAAAAGGAAGAATTGGACACTTAAAATAGTTATGGTTTGCTGGAATAGTCTACTTCCGCAATATCAAGACTCATACTTATATCCTTCTACGCACGTAACGCACTTCACTGTAAATATAACAAAAGCTGTAGCTCGCATTTGATCATGGTAACTATTATTTGCGCCAAGAATTTTAGGAGCAAATTTGCTCCAATTTAGACATGGAAACTCATAAGGAGGAAAGAAAAAAGATAACACTCGACCAACATGCGTGTGTGTAGAGCAGTAGTAGATGTTATTTCTGACTCCATAATAAATAATAAATAGTCATAGACAGGTCCACAAGAGCCTATATGTATGTATAGAGAGCTGCAAGCTACCAAGTAAGCTGAAATTTTGCTTGATCAGCGGCACGGCGCCATCCGCCGTGGAGTCATGCACAACACCATGGCGCCGGCTGCCACGACGCCATGCTCAACAGCTCATGGGGTCCTCCGGACGACGACTGCCACGTCGGATGGTCCATGGCGCCATTAGTCGTGGTGTCGTGCCTACCATGGCGCCGTCTTCCGTGGCGTCGTGCTGCAGAGTTTGGCTCCATCCGGTAGGGCGCCATGCTTTTAGGTTAGTTTGTAAAATCTTTCAAAAGTCAGGTTATTTTGTGATTTCCTTTCGTCATTAGGTTAATTTTGTATTTTTTGCCCCGTATCGGCACTTGCGCAGTGACGCCTGCGGGTGTCAACTTCCTTCTTGAAGGGCGGCAGGATGGGCAACAGCATCGTCATCGTCGCTTCCCTTCTTGGAGGTGTTGCTTGGTGCACGACGCTTCAGAGCGATAGCATCATGGTGGAAATTCGTCGGAGGGCGCAGCGGTGGAGGGTCATCTCCGGTTTCGTCGAACCGCCGTTTTCGGTATTGTTTTCTCTTTTTTTTTTTTCTTTTGGGCTCAGATTGTGCTGCTTTGCCCCCGCGGTGGTATCCTTCTTATATCGGTGTAATAATAATGGAATGAAGTTATTTTACAGCCCAAATCATGCTTTTTAGTTCGCCCGTTTATTACTCCAGCTCTGTTTCAGCACGTCCTTTTTTTTTTAGGAAACCGTACACGACTTGTTTGATAGCAGAGCCGGTTTTGTCGGCCTCGGACTGGAAGTCAAGGACTCGTCCCCGAGCCCGTTTATTACTCCAGATCTGTTTACCGCAAAACCTACGACCGAGCCCCGCACGACACGCCGAAGCCTTGCTGAACATGGCGGCGGCGGCGCCTGAGCCTGACAGCACGGTCGCAGGAACGCGTCGCCGCTGTGCAAAGCTCGCACGCACTCAGCTCGCCGACCCGCCGGACGCGCTCTCCGGCACCGACACAAACTGGTTCGTACTAGCACTTTCTGTTTCCACTAGATCCATTGTTCCGATCACTATTTCATGAAAAACAAACAAACTCTCTCATGGTTGTCGAGTCTCACGAAAAGATTCGTTGCGGCTTGCAGGAAGGACTGGGCCAACCTCACGGCCGGGCCAGCAGGCCTAATCGGCGAGCGCGTCCTTGCGGACGATGTCGCCAATTACCTACGCTTTCGTGCGGCGTGCGTCTCGTGGCGGCGATCCACCCCATCCCCACATGCGCACGACGTCTTCGACCGCCGGTTCCACCCTCGCCGGTGGATTATGCTCCCCGAGGTCTTTGCCAACCAGGTCAACCGCCGCGAGTTTCTCAACTTTTGGACCGGGGAGCACATACAGGTGGACCTCCCAGGGCTCCGGGACCAATTCATGCTCGGGCACACCTCCGATGGCCTCATACTGATGTGCCAGAAGAGCAACGGTGACGTCCGCCTCCTTAACCCGCTCACCCGGCAGTTCGGGATCCTCCCGAACGCCAGAACGATGTTATCATCCCTAGAAAGCCAAGATAAAAGTTGGAAGTCGAGTACTGAGTTAAGGGAGTTGATGGAACTACGGACAATCAGTGTCGGCCTCGCTGACAGCTCAACCCTAGCTTTGCACTTTCCCAATCACAAGCTAGTCGTCGCCAAGCCCAATGCTGATCGGTGGAGCCACTATGCGCCGTACACGTACTACACTTATTCGACCTTGTCTTTTGCAAATCGTTTCTATTGCTTCACCGGGAAGGGCCTCGAGGTGGTGAAGATCACCGACGCTAGCCAGCGGCCGGAACTGGTGACGGTAGTCAAGGTGGACCGAGACTTTTGTCGGGCACACCAAGACATCAACCTTGTGGATAATGATGGCGAAATGATTTTGGTGCGCCGGAATTATGGTATAAATAACCCCAAGACCTACGAGGTGTACCTTGTGGATCTCGATGCAGGCAAAATTGTTCCCATGGTCGGGTTGCATGGTCGAGCCTTGTTCGTCTGCCACGATAACACGGGCCATGGCCGCGCCATATCGGTGCACACCGAGCTGTCCTCATCCATCACTGCTGACACAATTTACAAATGTTGTGAAAGAAACGAGGGGGTGCACCGCCAGCTAAGAATTTACGTCTACCGTCTATGCCAGGAAGGCACGATCATACAAGACTTATCCGCCTGCCGTGGAAGCATTCTAGACTATTTATCGCGCTACATCTGCCGTTCAGAGGATGTTGTGGTGCCTGTGCCTGCTGTTGCAGGTCCACACAAAGAGAAACGGAAGGGGAAGGCCAACCCGAACGTGATTGGGAACGAGTGGGTCAACTAGCACAAGGCCAAATAGGCAGAAATTGCTATGGAAGATTAACACACGCATGCAGATACAACACACAGGTGTATTTCTAATACTATTAGATAGTGGATTTTCTATTGATTCGCTTCAGATTCCCAAACTGAATGTTGATTGCATC
This sequence comes from Avena eriantha, assembly GCA_910589775.1. Taxonomy (NCBI): domain Eukaryota; kingdom Viridiplantae; phylum Streptophyta; class Magnoliopsida; order Poales; family Poaceae; genus Avena; species Avena eriantha. The sequence goes on from OU342746.1 coordinate 332,876,673, forward strand.
AGTGCACCATGAAGGATCATAAATAAATGTTGCTGTCATTGTTATTAACTTTACAGGGGAAGCATACTTGTGTTTTGATGCAAACAAGCTTTAAATGCAGAGTATGCTTTGCGACGTGATTGACTAAAATAAAGATGGCGCATAATTTATAGGTAGAGAAAATAACCAGTGCAAACGTCTTGATGACCAAACTGCCAAATTGCGATCCTAGTTTCATATATTCTCTAACTAATACTACCAATTTTCTCCATCGAGGTTATCAAATGATTGACACTTCGATATAGTAGTGTCATGGTGATCATTCCCCTTCCAATCGACACAAGGGGCATGCAGGGCGCGTGTCAAACTCGCACACGACACATCAGCGCCGGCTCACCACACATTACCATGCACGCGTCATGGCCGCGAGGAGCCAATGCCTTGCGCACCTCCACAGAACCATCGCAGGGTGTGTGTGGCACCATAAAAAATCGCCTGGACTCCTAAAAAAGAGAGAAAAAAGCAAATTCACGCGACATAAAATAGTATATATTGAGATGTTTCAAGAAGTTAAAATAGAACTATCTGGAAGTAAAACAAATATCTGGAAGCATAAAAGTTATATGGTCTACCTACACCCATCAGGACCAAAAGTACCCATAGGACCGGCAGAATGCAAATATAATGACTAATGAAAATAAAGAAAGCTCCAACATCTCCAGCTTGTCTAGATCTTGAAACTCAGGGTAATTAGACTTGCATTGAATGGCTTGTACCACCACTGTTTTGAAAGGGAGCCTGCAGGCGCTTAATTATTATTGACAAAGAGAGTTACATCTCGAGTTACAAAAGGTGAAGCGAAATGTGGTGGCCTACCCTCCCAGCTAAGTGATTCCTTAGAAATATAAGCATGCTTATAGCTAACTCATGAGCCAACTGATTAGCCTAACCACTGCTACTTCTTGATGTGTTCTATTCCCATGTGTTCTGATGTACTTTCATGTTACTTTCTTACTCTCTCCTTTATCTGTCTACGTGTCTATCACCTTTTTTATGAAACAACCCACTACAGGAAACAGGAGGATTGTCAACCGCCTGAGATAGTGTGTTGAAGATGAACTAGTACTAGATTTAGGGGTGCACCTTGGTGCATGATTCCATTGAAGTTGAGCCAATTTATCAATTATATGTGAGCGAAAAATAATGATACATTCTTTAGTTTTTAACAAATGGATGGCCGTAGTATCAAGGCTCAAATTTGATAGAAGACTTCAAATGCAATTATTTAACCAAAAATGGTTAAGGTGAACATTGCGGTTTTGTTTATTTAAATAAATTTAAACTTCTCACATGCACATGAGCTTTCTGCTTGCACCTGCGCTTGATTTACACAAGATTTGAATCAGCATAGGCCACAAAAACGTATGGCATAGATCGTACTGTACCTAATGTTTCACCTCTAAGAATATCAGCAAGACTATAGGCTTGCAAAATCAAAGACCTGTGAACTGGGGGCAACTAATCAAAGTTACCATCCCTGATGTTTAGCAACTTATATTTAGAATGTATAAAATTGCATCTGATATTGCTCGATAATTAGAATACCTTTGATGACTAAATAGTATTTTCTTTCTGTCGGTAATTTAATTCTTACCAGCTGCTGCTATGGAAAGCTACTGCTATATAAGAGTACCTAAATGAGAGGCACTACATTGAATTTAGTGTTTTATCTGCAACAATCTGTGTAATTTGCAAGGACTCTTAGGCTGAGCTCGGCAAGACCGAGAAGCACGTATGTAACCATGGTTTTTTGCCACCACGATCATTTTTGTGCACGGGCCAAATGACAAAACACATGTGCAAAAAAAGGACATTTTGCACCATTTTAGGCATGTTAGCACTCAGAGAGAAAATCGAAAGCTAAAAGTATTTAATCTGGTGGAGGCGAAAGGGGAGGACTTAAATAAAAAGGACTACTCACTCGGTTATGCACTAATGGAAATACATGTTGGTAAGGATCAATTTGAGACATACAGGAAAAAAGAAAGACTGAAATAAAAAGGAGTACCGGACTACTGGAGAATGCCTTCAGCAACACCAACTCCTTTTTTGTACAAAGAGCATATATTAAGACCACGGAGATACCAATTACACCCACCCTTTACAACAACGCATGCCCTAGCGGCCAATACCAAGTCCTATCTCCTCCGCACCACAAAATCTACACAGCGTGGTTATTGTGATACGCTCGCGGATGCTTTGATTTGTGAAATAGTGGCGTGCAACATGTTTGTATTTTTACTCCCTGCTTCTCACCAAGGGCATTATGGATGGCCCAACCGGAGGATAAATAGGATTTTTCCTAGTTAGCTAATAGTAATCAATGAATATAACACATTCCTATTGGCTTACTGTCTTCATTTCCAAGCTATAGTAAAATAGAATTTTCCACGAAATAATTTCTCTAAACTAAATTCTTGGGGGAAGGTGCGCACTTCGCCACACATGTTAACATTGATGTAGTCGTCACCGTTGCATCAAATGGATAAACGATAGACATGCCAAGCTCAGTTCCAAAAATCTTGGATTCGAGTTGTATATAACTTGTATAACCTAGCTCTAGTGATTATGGTGGTTCTTTTTTGGGTATTATGGTGAATTTCTATAGCCAACATGTTTGTGCATGTTCTCCTGTTTGGTTAAGTCCGTTGACATGATAATTATTTTTTATTTCAACCAGGATATTTTATTTCTTAACAACATTTTTCAGAGATGAGTTTGAACTGCTTTTCGGTCAGTTCTGAGAGAACAGTGTCCAGACTGCTGAGAGTTCATGAACACCTGAATATTACAACTGAGTTGATCAACCTATGAGATATAATTTGGTCTGGTGGTGCGCCTTAAAGCTTTAATGCCTGCTGATGTGAAAGATTCTAGTGGCACTAAAAGAGAGCCGCTGCATATTGCTGCCAGCTGGGGAGCAATCATCCAGTGTCTTGGAGCATGAACTGGATCGCTGATTCCAACGACTGAAGCAAGAGTCTTATTATCTGTTAGAAAGATAGGTTGTTGAGAGAAGAGCAATTGAATTTTTTTTGTTGCAATCTAAATCCCAAGAGCTTCGGCTTGAAGAGCATATGAAGCGAGGTGAAATTGTTGAGATGAATATGTTGCTGCAGTGAGGTTTTGAATGAAGATGCCACTTTCGGTTGGTGCTATCTGTTGTCCTTGCATAGGCTTCGACGTAGCATCTACGGAGCATCAACTAGGTCGCCGATTCCCACTGCTGAAGCAAGAGACTTGCTATTTGTTGTCCTTGCATAGATTTTGAAGAAAGATCTTGTTTGTCATCAAACACCTAACATGCAGTACTCATATTAGATCAAAACTAGGCTCTAATTTTTTTTCTTGTATCTAATGTTCTTATACCAATAGACACGTGCTTTCGAGTGGGCACGATCACATGTACCATGGTAATGGATCAGCAGAACGTGATCAACATGGACGTGTAGTCGATCGGCATCGCCCAGAGCGGCCGTGTCGGGGCTTGCGAGGCCCTGGGTAGACTTTTTTGAGTATTCTTTCGATGCTGCTTACGCGGCTACGTGTTGGGTCCCTCAGGTCACGCAGCCCCACCTATTTCAATCGACGAATACCTGAAATACATTGCTCACGTTCACTCTAAATTGAGCTTAAACTCGTGTCTTTCCATGGAACTAACGTTCATATACCAATAGACGCGTGCTTCCAAGTGAGCACGATCAACCATACCATGGTACCAAGGTCAGTAGGACGTGACCGGCATGGCCGTGTAGCCGTTCAGCATGCCCGGCATGTACAAGGCTTGTAACAAAACAAGTCAAAGAGACGGCTCAACCATACCATGGTACCAAGGTCAGCAGGACGTGACCGGCATGGCCGTGTAGCTGTTCAGCATGTCCAGAACGGCCTGTACAAGGCTTGTAACAAAACAAGTCAAAGGGACAGCAAGCGAGCCCAACGTAACAGCAGCCGGTGTCACGTATGTCCAGGGGCACGGACTAATGAAACCTCCTTGGTTGTTTGGCATATCTTCAATTGCATGATTTGTAGTAGCACAGTACCAATTTCCGTGTGAGCTGAGGCCACAGTCATAATAAACCCTATTAATATTGGCCTAAATTCTTGTCGCGAGCTATACTCAATTTTCAAAGTAGTTTACCATATGATAATGCGAGCAACATCCATAAAAATCCTGTGAGAACATTCTTTTGAAACTTTAGATTGATGTTAAGCAATGGGTTGGTCGAATATGATGGATTATTTTTATTCTGAACATTGTCTGAAAAAAGGATACTTCTTTTTGCAGTGGATTCTACAGTAATTGTTAAGTATTATACAGTAATACTTCACCGTGCATCTGAAATACCGGCGTGATTAGTGAGAATTCATGTTTTAACCCACTTGGTCATTAGGGAGAAGCAAGTAGCTCTGTATACATTCAGACATCTTGCTTTCTGGGATGACAGAGAAGTGGTGTTCTATTTTCAGTTTACATTCAGACATCACTGTTTTACGTAGTATTAAAAGTGAAGTTTTATCATGCAATTCTATCATCTAATCCACTTAAAATAAAATTGTATCTATCATCTAATAATATGTGCCAAAGGTTCACAAATTTTGCATCAGTAGTATCTGCACAACTCAGTCTTTGTATCATTGTATGTGCACGAACTGAGAGCCGTTATATGTAACAACGCACAAAACTGTAAACTTGTTGCTACATTAAATATGATGTGGCATAGATGATGAGCATTACATCAGAAGGGATCACCAATTCGTATATCTTATGAACCTATAAATAAGCATAAGATTCATGCTGAATACAAGCCAACAGATGTTCAGGGAACTTGATACAGCCATAAGCTATCTGAATTTAGACGACCTATGTTCAGGAACTTGGTACAGCGGCCATATGATATCCACATTGACCTGTTCATCAGGATCATTCAATGGAAATATTTATAGAAGTGCCTAACTCGTGCACGTACCCACAACTAACTCTACGCTTACCACCTAGAGCTGCTCCATGATGCACAAGACTCGGCCAGTCCGAAAAATCAAAACCTGGCCCGCCACATGGACACACAGTACTGGCCGCGCCCAATAAGGCAGTGCAAAGGAAATCTTAACATGCACTACAGCAATAAATACCGGGCGTTGCCTCGCCCGTCCGTCTTGTCCACGGAACGGTAAAAATATTTAGCAAAATATGGATCATACAAATTCCTGAAGCAGATTGCAGTGTCTCGGTATGGGTGGAGAAATATTGTATCTCTACTACCTAAAAAGAACTTTTTCGTTAAAAGTCTTATGTGTTGGTAACATAAATTGGCATAAACATACTGGGAGAACTTGCAGATGTTTTTTCGATTTGAGGGAAAACTTGCAGATGTTTGATACCACGATTTAGTATAGTACACAAATTCAGTGTAAACACTGCTAGGCATCTTTAACACTGATTCGGGTCACTCTCTTTTGGTCATCGTATCTGTAAAACTGAAATCTCTAAATTAATTATTAGATAAAAATGTTAGGAGCCTGTAAGTGCAATTACAGATGATGTGAATGGATTTTTTTCAGAATTACTGCTTCATGTAAAGAGGAGAGACTTCAGTAAAATGCAAGCAGTTGTTGCTAACCTGTATCAGCTTCAGAATTTGTCTCCAGTTATATGGTGATAACTTCACAAATTGCACCATTGTGGACTCTTGCCTCTTGTCTATTGTTTGACCTGATTTGACACTGAATGCTAGGGCCGTGGAGCTTGCAACATGTTAAGCATGACATAGAGCTCAAACAACATACAACTTTGCTATCTGATATGAAGTAGCGGCGAATACGCCATTACACACCTCATCTTGTTGCTACAGTAGCCATGTTTCCAGATGGATCTTGAGAGACGGAAACGGTCGCTGGGTGGGAAAATATTTTTTTAGATTCATAGGGATCAACATTCCCCGTTCTATTGATTAGATCAATGAAACCTGGATGGCTGGAAAAAATTGGGATCGGCGAGGGTATACATCGCTCGATCGACCGGATCAATTTGCAGAACACGACTCGGGGCGATTCTGGGACAATGGCGGAACGATAGGGCTGGTCGAAGTAGATGGGCCACATCTATGCATAGCCCACAACAATTAAAGACCCATCAGTCCCAAGTCTGCGTTGCCCAACCCTGAACCTGTACGATGACTCCTTCTCTGACCTAACCGAATAACTGTGGTTCATTCCACCGCTGCACGCCACCATTTTCTATCCTTTCACACGACCATGTCTCAGCTTCCTGGTCAAGATCTCACCAAATGTGCCACCAGGCCAGGATGCTCGTCATCTGCCACGAACAGCATCATGGAGGCGCGCACGCTCTTGCAGCAGTCTTGAGCGCGTTGCCTCCGACCTCCTGCTGCTGCACGACTGTCGTTTGCCTTGAGAAGTTGGCGCTACAGCGACCATTTGGCAAGTTCGGCACCGTTCCACGTTTCCTGCTGCTATGCTTGTTGCAGCAACAAACACATGGGGATCATCTGACCCGAATACACAAGCAAGAGATTGTGCAAGGTAGCATGCACAATGGACTGGTTGGAGCCTAGGGGTGTAGTGCTCCATGGGAGAAGCGCCAAAAGGACAACATAAGAGCAACTATAGCAGCTATCGTATATCCCGAACCGTCAATGCACGAGTACAGGACGCGGTAAACGCGAATCCTGCCGGTTTTCATGCCCGCGCCGAGCAGTCCACGCAAACGCGAAACGCAAAACAGAATATGCGAATATTCCGTTTGCGGTTCACGTTTGCGGGGACTGGTCGGCGCGGGCACAAAAAACCGAACCCGCAAATAGAAAGGAAACAGAGCAAATTTTTACCAATGTTTTAAACATCATGGTACATAATATTCAAATTATTACAATATTCCTCAATTCAAATTACAACAATTGTTCATATCAAATAATTCATACAATAAATACATTGTTTCAACTCGCACAAATAATTATTTAAATCAAATTAACAAATAAATGAAAGACAAATGACCATCATTGCTGCCCCTTTAGCATCCAATAGTGCTCGATGAGATCATTGTGGAGTTGAACATGCCTTGCTGAATCTTCAATCTTTCTATGGGTCTTGAGAAACGCTTGAATGCGATCAGGGTTTCGCTGTGGTTGCACACGGGTACCAACATTGTCGTAAAAGAACTCTAGATTTAACCCTCTCTCATCTTATATAATCATGTTATGGAGAATCACACAACATGTCATGATGTTGCAGAGGGTTTTCTTGTCCAAAAAACGAGATGGGCCCCGAACAATGGCAAAGCGTGCTTGCAAAACCCCGAAGGATCTTTCAATGTCCTTTCGGCATGCTTCTTGGGCTTTAGCAAAATTTGCTTTCTTCTTATTTTTGGGATGTTGGATGGTTTTCACAAATGTTGCCCAAACCGGGTAGATACCATCAGCAAGGTAGTAGACCATGGGTAGTCATGCCCATTGACTTTGTAGTTGCCACTAATTTAGCAAACAAAGGAGATCTATGTAAGACATTGATGTCATTGAGAGATCTTGACAATCCAAAAAAAAACAATGTCAAACCCACAAATCTTCTGATGCCACCGCTTCAAGCACAATGGTGGGATCATAACTCTTACCACAATATTACCCGTGCCATGCCTTTGGGCAACTCTTCCACCTCAAATGCATGCAATCAACACTACCTAGCATCCCCAGCCACCTCTTCTCTCATTTATCACTAGCAATTTTTGCACATCTTCATCATTTGGGGAACGGAGATACTTGGGGCCAAACACCCAGATCACCACCTTGGAAAACATACGGACAGACTGAATGGTGGTATCTTCGCCAATGTGAAGGTACTCATCCGTGTAGTCTGCGGGATGCTATATGCAATCGCACGCATTGCAGCTGAGATTTTTTGGTAGGCGCTAAATCCTAAGATGTAGGCGGCATTTCTCTGGCAAGTGAAATAGCCATAATTCACTTCAAAAACTTTGACTATGTTGACGAACAAGCTACGACGCATCAGATATCTTCTACGAAAAAGGTCTGGCGGGTATGTTGGTACCTCGACAAAATAGTCTTGCATGAGGTTGGCGTGGCTGAGCGCTCAATTCCGGGCGATGCAAACGCGACCGACTATCGACCCGCGCCGCCGTAAGAAGAATTGGTCCGTCCTTGAAGCTCCTTTGCCGCTAGTATTATGACAAGTTGCTCCGAGTCATCGTTATTGAGCAACTCGTCCAGTTCCGAGTCGGAGGATGAAGAGCAGTTGTCGTCCAGAAGGAAATCCATGGTGAGCTAGAGCGACATCTACAAAATCCCAAGAAGAAGCTCCATGGTCAACGCATCGGCCGGACAAATCGAGAACGAAACCGACCGAACCTTACCGCCATACCGGAAGAGGATGCATGACAGGGACTACCGCCGCAATAAAATTATGCAGAAATTTCCTGGTCAGACCAAAGGGAATAACATCACCTAGAGGAGTAATAGTGGCAATGACGACATCCTCGTGCTCTGCCCGAATTTCTTCCGAGATGTGGTACCGTTATTGATGAGGATGATTGTCGACGTGGATGATCTAGTATTGGCCAGGCACAAAGGTAGTCGGGTCGACAGGGAAGGACGCCATTACGGCGACTGAAGGGCCCAGCGGAGGAAGAGAGTAGGGGCTGTAGAACGGGCCAAGCAGAGGCTGATGGGACGTAGGAGGCAAAGAGGTCATGTGCTTTAGGGGCTGTAGAACGGGCCAAGCAGAGGCTGATGGGACGTAGGAGGCAAAGAGGTCATGTGCTTTTGCCAAAAAAGAATAAAGCCCCAGGTCTAGAAAGGGATCCTTGTCTGACTCTTGGTGCGGTGCTCCCTGTCACACCTGGCATTGAAGGGTACCACTAGGGGAGACACGCTCAGAAGGACAATGCTACATCTACGGACTCGTTCTACAAAAAATTCCTACGGACAACCAACTTGTAGCAGAGTAGATCAGTACGTGCTCCACATTTTAAGGGAAAAAAAATCAGACCAAACACCAGCCCCCACGTAGTCCGTAAGCCAATTCCGTAGGATGGGTTTCCGTAGGTGTAGGATTATTGCGCTCAGAACGATGGCGAGAAACTTTACAATATGGAGGATCTTGACTTGCCCCAAATGGTTAATTAGAACTCTTAATAGCCCAGACTTGCCTCATTGAGGGAGGGTCAGCTGATTTGTTTCCTACCTGGAAAAGATAACATCCAGATTGAATATGTCCCAATTTATAGCAGGATCTGTAATGGATTTTACTCTGAAAATTAAAACGGGGATGGCCATAAGAGAGGCAGCGACCGCAAAATGGGCCGGCCCTCTGAGCTCGGCCTGAAGCGTCCTAATGGGTATTCCCACGTGTGGACCTGGGCCACGAGACGGGCTGAGGCCTGGAGGCTTGTACTTTTTGAATTGAATCTGTCGCTTTAAACCTGCCAAGATCAGTGGTGATCTTCTTAAATACCGTGGAGATAAAATTAATATGTCCCCTTTCACCTCAATTAACTGGTTCGAATGCTGAAAAAGAGGCCTAGGACAAAAGACTTTGGGCTTAACTGAATGAAGGAAGCAAAGTTAGATTTCTGCACCTTAGTAAACAGATCAAAAAAAAATTTGGAAATGCCCGCTTCTCCGCACTGAGGTCTAAACAAAAACTGAATATCTTAAAAAGAGAATAATGAGCAGCTAAAAGGTCCTCCAAAAGAAGACTGAGATCTGGCGACGGAAACTTGAGGAAGGACATCTTGGGGATGAAACTTCTCCACTGGAAATCAAATTTAGTAGCACGTCTGGTAGTTAGGTTGGCTCCCCAAAGAGGAGCACGTAGTACCTCTGCATAGGATTTCTTGGCACTTACTGAAACTGAGCTACTCTGAATAGGAATCCAACTGGAAGCTTCTTACTGCTGCCAATGTCTGAATTCTCTCATAAAATCTGGTCCTCCTCTTCCCGAATGACCAAAGAAAATCACAAAATTCTAACAGGAATAAAATCTGAGTTGATTAACATGAAAGCCAACTTGCTTTAAACAGACAGAGAATCGAAAGGTTTGATCACGCAGAAAGTGGACATTGAAATCAGATGCAATACCACCCAGACAAGAATGCAGTGCCAAGCCAACTGTGTCAGTATCCAGTCAAAACTTAGAACGAACAAAAGAAGCAAACAACCAGAATTCCTTGGAGCCATGAGAAGGGGAGAAAGCAACTGGTTAATGGAATAGACTCCGGATCTTTCTCTGTACATTCAGACCTGGTTGTAGATCAAGTTGAATGGAAGTTATCGTGACCTTGGGAACAGGTGGATCAATCGCATAAGGGTGCGGGAGAGACTCCTGTGACGGCAGAGCCTTCCGAAAGCCAACTTGCACGCGGTGGAGAGGAAGATCCACTTCCGAGCCCGGGTCGATGGATTCGCCCTGCTCTAAAGGGAATAAAGGAGGAGGAGACGGCAAACATCCAATCGGAGGTATAGAAAACCAATCTTACTCGCCGGCCCGACGCGAGGACTAGGGCGATGCCAAAAGACAGCCTGCAAGCATGAGAGGGTGGCCTCCATGGCAACTGCCAGAGGGGCCAACGGCGGCGAAAGACGGCCTAGGCCGCTGGGCGGGCGCGATCGCCAGACTCAGATCTTATCTTTAGAGACACAGAGGATGTGAAGAGCATGAAGCAATCTTTCAAGTAGTATTTCATTTTCATAATAAAGAAAAATAAGCAAAACTAATTGTGTCCTGGTCAACGACAAGGAAAAAAGCTTTACAAAATTTAAGAATGGTCGATTGAAGTTATTTTACAACCCAAATCGTGCTATTTTAGTCGTGTTTTTGCGCCCGTTTACGTCTTCTTATTAGTCATGTGCTAACTGTTGAGCACGTCCATCTTTTCGTACGGGAACCGTACACGTCTTGTTTGATAGCAGACCATTTGGTTGGGCATCGGACTGGAGCTCAAGAAGAACTCGTCTCCATGCCCCAATAAAGATAGGATACTTCTCCGTATCGAGTTTCACCAGTTCAGGCCGCCGAAACCTACGACCGAGCCTGCACGACACGCCAAAGCCTTGCTGAACATGGCGGCGGCGGCGCCTGGCAGCAAGGTCGCCAGAACGCGCTGCCGCCGTGCAAAGCGCGCACGCACTCAGCTCGCCGGCACCCACACAACCTGGTACGTAAGTAGTAGCATTTTCTATTTCCACCCGATCCATCATCCGGTCGATTCCTAAAAAACAAACTATTTCATTCTTCAAACTCTCTCATGGATGAATTACTGGCGCTCAGCGCCGGCCTCGCCGACAGCCCAACGTTGAGCGATGGAGCCATTGTAGGCGGTTCAAATCTCACACAACCTTATCATTTGCCAATCGCTTCTATTGCTTCACTAGGAAGGGACTCATGGTGTTAGAAATCACCAGTGCTGGCCAGCGGCCACAACTGGCGATGGCGGTCAAGGTGGATGAGGACTTCTGTAGGGGATACATGGACATGAACCTTGTGGATAATAACGGCCAACTCATTTTGGTGTGCCGGAACTATAGTTTTTGCAATCGTAAAAAGTACGCGGTGTACCTGATGGATCTTGACGCCGGTAAGATGGTGCCCATTATTGAGCTGCATGGTCGAGCCTTGTTCGTCTGCAACATTGGAGCGGGCGATGGCCGCTCCCTGTCTGTGCACGCCGGGCTGTCCACGTGCATCAACGTTGATACAATTTACGAGTGTCGTGAAAGGGGGGAAGGGGTGCACAACCCGCCAAGAATTGACGCCTACAATATACGGCAGGAAAAAATGATCAAAGAAGACTTCTGCGCCTGCCGAGGCAGCATTCTAGACTGTTTATCGCGCTACATATGCCGTTCAGAGGATGTTGTGCTGCCCGCGCCGCCGAGTCACAGTGCGAGGGCTGTTGTTGCAAGCCTCCAGAAGCGGAAGCCGAAGCGCAAGGCCAGGTGATGGTAACGAGTGGGTCAACTAGTATACAAGACATTACATAGAATACATTAGCGTGCCTTAATCTCTGTTTTCTTCTGACCAGAAGCACTTTTTGAGAAACATTTCATCAGTAAGCTATATTTTTTTTCTCTAATCAAACAGTGCTATACAATCATTGCACAAGAAATTAATTAACCAATGCAAACACCTGATGACCAAACTGCCAGTTGTGTCCTAATTTTCATATATTGTCTAACAAATGATTGCACATTTCAATATACAGACGAGAACATATATGTGAGCACACGCACAAAGAGCAAGATGCATGCTTACCAGCATAAATGATTACCGGAACACTGATCAGCTCCTGCCAGTACTTTGCTCCTGCAGGTTGGTGGCCACCTTCAGCGGGCAGAGCGGCATGTCGACCATATGTTCAAAGTTCAAATAGAACCCATCCCCCACTATCTCGGGTTGATAACTCCTGTGTGGACGCATATTATTTATGGATTAAAGCTTGGTTACGTTGATATGTCCAAAGCGTATTTGTTTTCATTACTACTCCCTCCGTTTTATAATATACTAAGATGTTTTGGCTTTTATGAAACGAAAGTATCTAGGCATCTTTTAGTGCGTAGATTTGGAGTGACCAAGACACATACATTCACTTCACAAAAGCTAAAACATCATATATTTTAAAAAGTAGGGAGTACTATTTACCAATATTTATTCAGTTTTTTATGAACGAAGAGGCAGCGAGCCCGGTCTCTGCGGTGCGAGGGGTGGTTGTCTCTCTGGCAACCTCCAGCCAGGTGTGTACGGTGCGGTGGTCTGATAGTCCACCTACAGCTAAGTGCTTGAGGCCGGTCTTGATGCTGCAGCTGGTAGGAGGGATGGTGCTGCCCCAGTGCCTTCGAGGCTGATCTTGCGTCGTTCATAAGGTCGTGTATCGGGCGAGGTGCTGCCATGACGAAGTTGGGAGGCCAGAGCACCTGAGGGACCTGCACAAGACCATCAAGCAAGCTAAGCCGACACTCGTCTAGGCCGGGCGGGCCTAGGTTGCGTGGAACCTCGCCAAATCATGCCCGCGATGGTCCGGGGGCAGCACGGAGATGCCGTGTTTCCCGCATTCGTCCCTCTTCGCCCTCGCGGACCCAGGTGGCGATCCTCAGACCGGAGGTGGACCGGCAGTGGTGGATCTAGCCACTCGTCTCAGCCCGGGCAGAACCTTGCTGCTGCACCGGTGCACTTTTTGCCCAATCAAACAGTGCGTTGAACTCCATGCTAGCTTAGCTTTGTAAAGAAGACTCGCTGGCTGAGCCCGGGCAGCTGCCCAGGGTCGCCGGGAGGTGGCTCCGCCACTGTGGACCGGTAATCCCGGATGAGCACGGTGGCAAGAGCATTGCTGCTTGGCGGCGGGGATCTACGGTGGCAGTGGATCCACTGGCGGGCGGAAGGGTAGGGACTAGCGCTAGGGTCGGCAACGATGGTAACACCCTTGCTGCAGTGTGGCAGCGGGGCTTCACGAGTCCATTTGGGCTCGGCCGGACCAGAGAGGGCCTGGTTTGCCCCCACTGCTACATCCGTATGGCTATCGCCTTCCGACGGTGGAGGTAGTTTCCTCCTGCGTGTTATTGTACTGTCGATCCTCTCCGGAGTTTCTTCCTTTCGGTCGGACCAGCCTCACATTGTGGGTCATGGTGAGACATCGGGGTTGACTTCAAGACCGTGGTGGCGTGTGTTGGTGGGCGGCGAGCTTGGTGGAGAGCTTCGAAGGGTCCGGAAGTATGGTTTTTTGAGGGGTCAGGAGAAATCCTTGTCATCTTGACACCGACGTGGTGATGCCTGCGGGTGTCGCCGTCCTTCCTGAAGGGCGTCAGGTGTATCTCTTCCCCATCTCTCGTTGCGTATCAGGGGGAGCCCTAGGACTTGTCTGGACAGCAACGTCGTCGTTGTCGATTTACTTCTTGGAGGTGTTGTTTGATGTGCGACGCTTCAGCGAGGCTAGGAGAGGGGTGGCAATTCTCCGGTGGGCGCAGCAGCTGCGGGTCATCCTTGGTTTCGTCGTGCCGCTGTCGTCGGTTTTGTTTTCTCTTATTTTTCTTTTTCATTTTTCTTTTTTGTTTTCCTTTGGCCGTTGTGTTGTCTGGCCCCACAGCGATATCTATCGTGGTTGCTATATTAATATAGTTGGGCACATGGTTGTTTCGAGGAGAAATATGTGGAAAAATATTCAAATGACAACTTATCAAAAAATTGATTGTCATCTGATCCTCTTCAGGTGTACTTGTTCAAGTGGAGCACCAGAGCCCGCGCCGCCTTCCTGTCCAACTACCGCCCCAGCTCCGCAGCGGGAGTCTTGTACAATGGCCACCTCCCGGCCAGGTCCATCAGCATCCTGCCGGACTGCAAGACCACCGTCTTCAACACAGCCACGGTGCGACAGAACGAAAAATAAACCACTGAAAGTAACACTAGGACAGCCTGAACGACAGCATGTTCTGACGATACATTGTGGTGCAGGTGGAGGAGCCGTCGGCCTGGTGGAGCAGCTGAGCATGACGTGGGACAAGTCGGGCTACCCGTGGTACGGACTGACTGAAAATCTTCTTGAACCGTCCTTTTGTGTCTAAAACTATCTCTGAATGTTGCTTATCTTGATGTCCGTTGATGCAGCTCAAACAAGAGAGAATTTCTTATTTGGCCCTACCTAAAGTTTTAGTTCCTTTCTTGGCCCTGGAAAAAAAATTCTTCCTTATTTGACACTTTGTCCAATTTTTTTGTCTTATATGGCCCTCTAGTTCATTCCGAGAACTAACGGTGTTAAGTAGCAAGATGAAAAGACATTTTTGCCCCTGATACTTTTGTTACCAAAAATTCGTACAAGACAAAATCATATTGGGGCATGTAAGATGACTAATTAAGACGTCACGGAACAGCACATGCACGACGGCAAGATGCGCACCCACAGCAGGGTAGCTGATCGATCGTGGCGAGTACGTACCAGTGAGGGCTTATATTGAGAAAGATAAATCCTGATTTGATTCATTGCATGAATACAACCTAGTGCGTAACATTGCGGTCTTATTTTGGAAATACTGTATTAATCATCGTCCAAGTCGCGGTGCATGAATACATGAGTACATCCTGAGAGTCAGATTAGATCACAACCACGTAACGTGCGTGCTTTACGGGAAGGCTGATTCTCACACGAGTTTTTTAGCGAGCCGGACGTGGGGACGTAACGGGACGTGCGCTCGCACCAAAAATTATCAAATTGAGCGAGCGGCATTTATCCCGCGGATGTTTTGAATTTAATGATAAATACTCGTCGGAGTATTAGTCATATAAAGTTATTGGCATTTCTGCTGTCAAAAAAGAGTTAAGCCAGTATTTTTTCTAGTGTCGACTGAGACAAAGGGTACATTAGTCCAAGAAGAAGAAAATTAACGGAAGAAGCTAACGGAATGGACGGAAGGGTCATATAAGGAAACAAACGAAAATGCGAAGTCAAATAGGAAAGAAAAAGGTTTTTAAGACCAAATAAGAAAGTGAAACTTCAAGTAGGGTCAAATAAAGAATTCTCTCCTCGAACAATGACTCGAGCGAATAGTTCCTGAAGTCCGGCCAGTGGCCACAGCTCACCATCAGCTCCGCCGAGAACTCGGTGCAGGTGATCGTCACAGGGCAATTTTACGGTACTGTCTGAATCATCCATTTGTCAGAGCTGCATCTTGTTATCGATCAAACTTATGCTAGTAAAAGTTTTACTAATGAACTCTATGTTGCAGGCGCCACCGCCTACGACGACTTGAAGCTGAGGTACAGCAAGTACGTGAAGATGTCACAGGACAGCAACAAGATCTCCATCTGTTGGTCCTTCGTGGCCGCGATGAAGTGTTGCACGACACGGCAAGCTAGTTCTGGTTCTGTGGTGGCAACGAGGGATAAGTCGGGAAGGCAGTTCTGTTCCTGGTGGCGAGGCAACAAACCGGTACGCCCGCGTCCATCCACCAATATTTTGTTTACCTCTGAAGAACTAGGGTGTTGTATCTTGTCTGCTTAATTTGCACGGTTATTCAGTTCCAGTTGATCGTATTTAAATCATCTGAAGGATGCAGCGATGTAGGGGGATTTGCATGTTTGCCCCGTGGCATTTGCCAAATACTTACGATCTATGGAAATCCCCAACGATGTATTGTGCTAGCATTTGCCAAATACTTACGATCTATGGATAACATTGGTTCTGCTCCGTGGCATGACGATGAACGCTTCGGTTGATCCATATCCAGGGCAACTCTTGTCTCAAGCCTACAGTAATTTTTTTTTTTTTGGTATGACACTATTGTTGATGTTTGTAGGGTTGGGAAACCGACATCCCAACCTGCATAAAAGTATATCAAAAGTCAAATATGGGTTATAATCTCTAACAAAAATTGTTCTACGTATATGTTAGTACATCGGATGATATTTTCAGTACTATCATATTCCACGAACCGTGATACGTCTCCCTTGTGTGATAACAATGTCCCTGAGCACAAAGGGTGCGCATTGGACGGGGTAAGAGACCAGCCGAGTGTTGTGCCGCGGAGTTAGCATATCAGTCCCAGCTGCCTGGTCATATGGCAGGTACCGTACACCGCGTGCCATCCCCGTCCGTCCGCTTCCGGCCGCCTGATCTTCAGTTAATCATCTATCCTTTTCAATGTCCTGCATATTCTTATACCCAGCTATAGCGCCGGCCATCAAACAGTCCAAATTTTCGTTACCAGTTACGACCATGTCCACCGATCCAGATCCAGACAAGTACATACGTCCATACGCGGGCACGCGGCTCTTATTGGACGATCAAAACAAGAAAGCTGTTGTTTGATAGTACGACGAGATCAGCACGCGCGCGCTTCATATAGACAAGAACAAAACCGATCACCACTGCCGAGTGCAGCAGCAGAAGAAGAAGCTCGCAGCTCGATCGATCGATCGCCATTGTTCTGATCGGCAACAATGGCTTCCTCCTCGAATCGCGTCCTGCCCGTGGCGACACTCGCCCTCCGGGTGCTCGCCCTGCTCTTCCTCGTCGCCTCCATCGCCATCATCGCCACCGCTAAGATCCGGGTCGACGACGCCTTCTTCGACGAACCAGATCAGATTACCTTCCAGGACTTCTACGCGTACAGGTAACTAACTAAAATCCCTAGATAGACGACGCCTCTCGTCCTCTGGCATGCCCAGTACTACTACAGAATCTGTAGACTAAACAACTGCGCATGTATTCAATACTTCAATGGTTGTCGATCAGGCTCGTGCTGGCCGTGGGTGTCATGGGGTGCGCGTACAATCTGCTGGCCATCTCCTTCGTGGCCGTCAACGTCGCCGGGAGAAAGAAGATGATCGGCGGCACCGAGCTAGGCACCCTGCTCCTCGTCTGCGCCGACGTCGTGAGTATTACTCAATAGTATGTCGAATCGACGTCGACCCCATGTATGTATACACTGATTGCTTACTAGCTCCGGCCATGCATGTGGATGAACATTTGAAGGTGTGCGCCGTGCTGATCACCGCTGGAGGGGCGGCGGGCCTGG
Organism: Avena eriantha; assembly: GCA_910589775.1. Taxonomy (NCBI): domain Eukaryota; kingdom Viridiplantae; phylum Streptophyta; class Magnoliopsida; order Poales; family Poaceae; genus Avena; species Avena eriantha. Next base: position 332,894,243 of record OU342746.1, read on the forward strand.
GACTCACGGTGGAGGCGCAGCGGCAGTTCGGGGAATTCTTGGACTCCACCTTCAAGACATTCTTCAACAGGGTTGACATCTCCTGCGTCGCGCTGTTGCTCGCAAGCCTCTGCGTCGTCGCCATCATTATGCTCTCCGTCTACTCCCTCACCAAGTAGCTACCGAAGTAGCGATACTAGCTGCGTAAATGCATTCCAGCACCATCTTTGCTATTGAATTGTTGGAGATTCGTGCTATCAGTTTCACATTTTGCCCTTTCCACCTCCTTCTTTTAAGTTCAATTAAATTTTCCACAACACCCCCTCTCCTTTCAAGATTTCTCACGATTCACAGATGATTCACGGGTGTTTCTTCAAATGGAACTTGATAAAAAAATCAACACACTCATTTGATAATAATTATTTTGATACTATTTATTTAACAATTTTCAGACACTCTTACTTTGGTTTATCTCAGTTTAACCACAGATTCACATAAGTTTCATTTAAGTTTCAAGTGTAACAAAAAATTAAATCTTGAACAAAGATTAATCTCAGATTAACCACAAATTTATTTCAGTTTAACCACAGATTCATCTCAGATTCACAAGATCCATAATTTTTTTACAAGAAATCTTTACAAGATCCATAATTTTTTTTACGATGCATACAAGATTCATACAAGTTCCATATACATGACGATCTGGAAAGAAGAAATATCTTATAGAATGTGCAGTTTTAACAATATCCATACGAGATTTAATCTGGCAGCAAATACATCCACTATCTATACAGGTTTCACATGTTTTATCATAGTAAAGATCATGGCAAGATCCATATGATAAAACTGCACGGAAACTAATTCTCACATCCTAATCAAAGATTCACGCCAAAAAATCTGGAAGATTCATACAGATTTCTTACAAAAAAAATGAACAAAAGAAGCAAAATCTAATTTAAAAAAGAAAAGAAGTAAGACCCAACCCCTCCATGGTCAGGATCAGCAAGGAATCAATCCAAAACAAATAAAATAAAAAAACATGGAGGAGGCACTGTTCAAGGGCCTCCATGCCCAGATCCGCCCCGCATAGATCCTGCAAGGGAGAGGACAAGCGCGGTAGCCTCGGTCGTCACCAGCAGCATGGTCGAGGTCGTCACCGTTGCGTGGTCGTCGACGGGGCTACATCGTCCTGGCCAGACCTCGTTAACTTGGCGGCAGTGGAGGGGGTCCCGGGATCCGCAGTGAAGGGAGACTCGATGGCGCGCCAGGCTTGAGGAGGAGGAGGGGTGCAAGCTCGATATTTTTCTCTGGCCAAGACAGTGCGGAAGCCGGCAGGAGATCTGGTGGTGGAGGTTGAGGCAGCAACGGAGGATATCAAGAGAGGAAAGGGTTGGCTCGGGAGTAGTTAGGTTTGGTCTGGGATGGGAGACCAACAGGGCTAGGATTTTGTCCTTCTCCTAGGGGGTCACGGGTTGATTCAACGTTTTCCAAGGGCTAAAATGCATATATCGCTGCAGGCATTGACTCCTAGACTTTTTTCCGAATCATGGAGCAACGAACGGCTTAGAAGGTGCCGGAGGGCAACATACATGTGGTAAATCCCCTCTCTACTAGTTGTTCTGAGCCCCTCTTTTTCTGCTTGCCCTCAGTGGTCGTGGAGATATACCCCGTGATGGCAAATAGCTAGCGATCGATACTTCGAGCCTCTCTCTTTTTTCTGCTTGTCTTGGAGATATACCTTCCGATGACAATAAAGTTTTTTAACAATGAACAAATCATGAAAAAATAAAAGTACAAGCCATCACGAAAAAATAAAAGGCGAGCGCTAGCAGTCCCCAGACGATGGGAAGGAACATTCCCATCGTCCTGCTTCCCACGCTGCCACGTGTCTCTAAAAAATGCTCCAATCCCGGTTTCGCTGCAAAACACCTATTTTCGTTACAAATGTACCCACTTTTGCTTCTGAAGCAAAAAAGGATTCGTTGCAGAAAATAGAACGTCCCCGCCGGAGACCATGCAACAAAAATATATATGCTAATGTAGCAAAACCGACTTCGCGGGAGACATCGTCAGAAAAAACTGGCTGGTGACTCTCACCTGAGACCTTGTAGCAAAAAAATAACACGATTGTAACAAAACCACAAGACAGTTGTAGCAACAAAGTTCTTCTAGTATAGAAAAAACTAACTTCGCTGGAGACTCTCGCCCACAAATATCGTCGGACACCTCGTAGCAAAAAGCTTTGCACAATTGTAGCAAAACCTCAAAATTATTGTAGAAAAAATGCAGAAGTTTTTAGCAAAATAATTTATGATATCATGGCATCCTAGCAAAAATTCGGGATCTCGTAGCACCGCCGCCGATGCATGTAGCAAACTCTGATGCCCCATGTAGCAGACATCGACGCCCCTTGCAGCCCAACCATCGACCTCACGTAGCAAAACCCAAATGCTACGCCAATGACCAAATGTCGGGGCTGTCACCGTAGCGGCACGAGCCGGGCGGGTCAGCAAATGGGCTGTTGGCCCAGAACAGCCGTCAGCGCATGCTGAGTTGAGCCGTTGGTGCAAGCGGGCCGTCGGCATAGCCTGAGGTGGGCCGACGGCCTCCATCGGCGTAGACTAGCCATCGCTGTAAGGGGCCTCGTGTGGGCCCAAGTGTCCGGTCCATGACGGCGCCGCAACGGCGTCTGGGCTATACCGACGGCATGGTCGTCGGCCCAACAAGTAAGCTTACGCTGACGGCTCGACTGTCAGCATAGGTATTTTCCATTTTTTTCCACAATAAACCTAGAAAAATCATAACTAGATCATTATAAATCGGAATATACATATAATAATCAAAATTTGCAGATAAAAGATCTATCTATCTAAATTTAAATATTACATATTTTTATCGAATAAAATAAACTTGTAGAGAAAGCTAGGGCTAGACCAGCGGTGCCCTCGGATTAGGGTTGCACCAGAGAAGGACCGTCTGACATCCGGAATGGCACGAGAACACGTGTGTGGCCCTAACATACATGCACAAATGTGGTGGAATGTTCCTAGATAGAAAACCTAGCTCCTAGGTGTGACCGTCTATGGTGCATGCGATAACACTTACAGAAGTGTGCTAGACCTGTAGGAGGAAACTCCCGTGATAAGTGAAACGGAGGAAAGCCGGTGGAACCCTGATACATTGCAAATGTATCTATAATTTTTGATGCTCCATGCTTGGTTTTATCCACTTTCTTGTGTTTTGTCCATACTTTGGAGTACTTTTCATATGATTTCTTGGACTAACCTATTAACAAGAGCCACAGTGTCAGCTGCCTGTTTTCTGCTGTTTTTGGTTCCAAGAAAGTAAGAAAATGAATATTCTCGGAATTGGACGGGACAAAAGCAAAAGTGCCTATTTTTCCAGAAGACTCACGGAGCCAGAATACGAGACGGAGGAGGGACAGGGGCTAGCCACACCCCTCCCCCCCCAGGCGCAGGCTGGGCCTGGCCACGCCAGGGCATGGTGTGGTGGCCCTAGGCACCCCCTCGGTCTCCCTCTTCGCCTATAAGAAGCCTTCAGACCTAAAAACTCCGGGGGGGGTCGACGTTTTTCCACGAAAAGTTCCGTTGCGCCGCCGCCACCGAAGAGGAGATTCGGGGGACAGAAAGTCTCTGTTCCGACACCCTGCCGAGACGGGGAAGTGCCCCCGGAGTCATCTCCATCGATCTCCACCATCATCCCCATCGACCATCCATGTTTCTCCCATCTATGAGTGAGTAATTCCCCGCTATAGGCTATGGGGATGGTAGGGATTGGATGAGATCGTTCATGTAATGGCATCAGATTGTTAGGGCATGGTGCCTAGTATCTTTTATTAGTGCTTTATGACTTTGTTGCAACTTGTTGTGCTTAATGCTTGTCACTAGGGCCCGAGTGCCATGATTTCAGATCTGAACATGTTATTGATTCATTATGATAGTATTGTTCTTGGTCTTATCTACAAGTTGTATACACACGTCGTTGTCCGGAACCTATGGCCCCGAAGTGACAGAAATCGGGATAACCGAAAGGGAAAGGCTTTGATGTGAGGATCACATGTGTTCACGGAGTGTTAATGCTTTGCTCCGGTGCTCTATTAAAAGGAGCACCTTAATTGCCACTAGTTCCCTAGAGGCCCCGCTGCAAACGGGCTGGCAGGACAAAAGATGTTGTGCAAGTTCTCATTGCGAGCACGTATGACTATATATGGAACACATGCCTAGGATTGTCTAGTACTTGGGTGCTTTATCTTATTTATCTGCAATTGCCCTATGTCCTGATTGCTATGTGAATTGTCTTGTCCATGCAACTCCCGTCCATCCATCCCTATGCCTACCGCACTCGAATCCACTGTTTACTGCTTTTGTTACTACTGTCTTTACTTTACTACTGCTGCTACTTTGCTATTCCTATTACAAAACTGTTGCTACTGATAAACTGTTGTGAGCAAGATTGTTTCCAGGTGCAGCTGAATTGACAACTCAGTTTTTAAGGCTTATAAATATTCTTTGGCTCCCCTTGTGTCGAATCAATAAATTGAGTTTCACTTCACTCGAAAATACTGTGATACACCCCCTATACGTGTGGGTCATCAAGACTATTTTCTGGCGCCGTTGCCGGGGAGCATAGCTTTATTTATCAAGTTCACTTGGAATCACTATTGTTCAAGCTAAGTTTATCTTTCTCCTTGTTTGCTTGTTTCTTTATCAAAAATACAAAAAAATTAGTTTCTACTCTAGTTGTTATTTTCGTTGGTCTGTTATTGTCTTGCTTTATCATGCTTGTTGTCAATGGTTGGTTTCTTTGAAACTGAAGCTTATTGGCAAGGTGGGTTCACGGAAGATCAAAAATATTATTATAATAAACACCGCTTGTCACAAAAAGGGAAACACTTATGGGAACAAACTGATAGATTGTATACCATTGCTAGGAACGTGTGCTCTACTTATAATGTTACTTATTGCTGTGATGAGTCTTGTTGCATAAAGAGGTATAAACACCTCCCTTTTCAATGTGAGTAGTGATAATGATACCATATCTTCCCATGCTAAAGGAATTTATGACTTTTATGATGCGGAACAAATTGAAGAATTTATTGCTTGGAAGGGTGCTTTTGAACTTGCTAGTTTGCTTAAAAATATTGATGATTCACCTTACAAATATGAGGTGTATGGTATACTTAAATTTTGCTTTGATAATTACAAGGATGAAAATTGCTATATTCTTGAATATTTTAATAGATGCTTTCCACAAATGGAAGAGACTAATGCCTTGCAGGATCCTATGGAAATTGATGAACCTGAAATCTCATTAGATGAAAAAGAGGAGGAGAGTGACGAACAAAAGGAGAAAGAATGGATTAGCTACCCATGCCTACCTTCTAATGAGAGTAACTCTTTATCCCTTACATTATTTGATTGTCCCTCTTTCTTACTAAAGGAGAATGAATGTTATGTTCTTGAGGTTTCTCTTGAAAATGTTTATAATAAAGCTCTAGTGCTTGTAGATCATGAAGAGCATGCTTTATGTGATAGTTATATTATTGAGTTTCTTCATGAGGCTACTGAAAATTATTATGAGAGAGGAAAAGATGGTTGTGGAAGTTTTCATGGCATTGAAACACATCTCTATGTGCTGAAAGTTTTGAAGTTACTCTTGCTTTACCTTCCTATGCCTGTCACTTTGTTCTTTGCAAATTTATTTGCTTACACGATTCCTATGCATAGGAAGTGGGTTAGACTTAAATGTGTTTTGGATTTGCTTCTTGATGCTCTCTTTTACTTCACTTCATATTTCTTATGAGAGCATCCTCTCAAACTTTTATGCCTGGAGATGATAATATGTCTATTATTCTTGGGAGACCTTTTCTTAAATACTGCAGGAGCTGTTATTAATTGTAATCAAGAGAAGGTGACCTTAAATGTTAATGACAAGGAACATACTATCTATTTCCCCAAGAAGATTTAAATGACTTATGGTTTGAATTTAACTGAACATGTTGAGGGCATTCAAGTTGGAGAGATATATTGTCCCATGCCAAGAGAAAATTTTGAAACTATTATGATTGGGACCATTGCTATCAAGTTTGAGGTAACATAATCATTAGTGGAATACAAAGTTTTGTCTCATATGGAATTGTTTTGGTAACAAGACCTGATCAACCTTGTTAACAAAAAGATTTTATCGAACAAAACAATGTTTTACCGTGATTATCTCCGCTTACTTCTATTCTATCCATTTTAGTTTTTGCTTCTTATGCCTAACTTAAAGGCGTTAAAGAAAAGTACTTACTGGGAGATAACCCAAAAGTTTTAGATGAGTCTTGGATGTTATTACCTCTGTAATAACCTCTCCTTATACTTTTTATTTGCTTTTTGTGCCAAGAGTAACCTCTAATAAGAGAGAAGTAATGATTGGAAAAGTTGATGTCCCGAAATAGATTTCTATGCTGCACCGTAAAAATTCGTGAGAGAGCTCTGTATGTAGGATTGAGCTGTAATTTTTTGTGCTTCTGCCTCAGGTTGTTATCTAACTTTCGTTATTTCAACACTTTTTGATTTGAGAAACATAAGTTCTTCGAAAAAATTCGTCTTTTCCTGCTGGTCTGTTTTGACAGATTTCTGCTATTTTCTGCATTTGCTTCTTGTGGGTTCCTTTTTGAGTTCTTTTGGGGAAATGAGATTTTTGAGGGAAGTGCTTCAGTAGCTAGTGTTTTAATGGAAGTTTATTGTTGTTAGAACTGAACCTTAAGACTTATTTATCTTGAGTGCACTAATGTTGCTAATAAAGATTGTGTGAAGTTTTGTATGAAGGAAAAATTTCAGGTGTATGGAAGAAATAAGTAATGAGATGAAGGATGGACTAAAGCTCAAGCTTGGGGATGCCACGCATGTCACCCCAAGAAATATCCAAGAAGTACAAGCATCAAAGCTTGGGGATGCACAAGGCATCCCCTTCTTCATCAATAAAAACCCAGGTTTCTTCCAAACACTTTATTTTTATTGTTTCATGCACAGTTGTGTTGTTCTTGTTGCGTCTTATTTTTCATTATTGTTTTTGTTTTTAGTTTGCGTGGTTTGCTTAGTTTTCTGAATAAATTGGTTGGACCTCCCCTTTCATACTTTGGTGTTCAAATAGTCTGGTTTGGATTGGAAAAGAGTAGGAAAGCTCATGCTTAAGTGGTAAAGAGAGCTTGTTTTGGACTGTGGCCTATGCTTTGTCATGTCATGCTTGATATTGTTTTGACTTTATGCTTAATATTCTTTGCTGTAGCATGACTTGTTATAAACAATTGAGATTGCTTAATGTGCCTTGGATGAATCATGCGTTGTTTTAGCATATTAAAGCATAGTATAGTGGTATTCTCCTTTGATGCTTTATTTGGGTTGACTTGGCACATGCTCACACCATGCTATGACTATCCCAAGTCACCATAAGTCTTTATGATCCTTTAGTTTTCAACTTGTAGTATCACTTTATGCTTTGATCAATGATGTTTTGTCGCTCTACATGATTATGGTCATTATTGCTCTCTCGTTTGTCGCTCCCTTACTACTGCTAGCCTTCACTTACACTGAGTATGTTTTACTCATGTTTCCAACTCACTAAAACCAAATATTGCCAAAGTGTCCACCATACCTACCTATTAGCATTATTTGCTACTTCCGTGCATATTTAATATGCCTTGTTTTCTTCCGAATAAAATGTTTGCTCGTTATGAGAAAGTTAGTAAGTAAAGCTCTCACAAACTTGATGGCACACTTTATTTTCTTGCACTTAATAAACCTGAACCATTGCGTCCTTCTTTGTTGCGTATGTTGCGATTTATAAGTTGAAGTTAGCAGAACCATGTATCATGGGGACTGCTTTCAACACTTCATAGGTACTTTGTACCTCGTTGATATCATGTTCTTTTGCTTATGGATCCCGGCGGTGTGAAATAAAAGTGGAACTTGTAAGATCATGGAGTTTGTATGTATGTTAGAGAAACGCCTGGGCCTCTAGCCTAAGCCATGCCTAATCATGGTGAAAACTTGCTGCATAACCATAATAAGTATTCTATGAAGCATCCTCAATAAAAATCTATGCACATAGTAAATAAAAAGATCGCCGAGATGCTCATTGTCTGCTTGCCTTGTATTTTGATTATGGGATAGCTCCCGTGTCATGTGCAACGGGTACCCCGTTGGCGGTTCTCTATGATACGTATATACTTACAGTGACAAGAGCTTACTTGTGACTGAAGTTGAGTAGCACGAGGATCGGTCTTCATAAGTAAGGGGCATGAGACTTCGATTTATAACTTGTCAAGCATATCCTCTTAGTTGTGTCCCTTTCACCTTAACCACATTAAAGATTCTTATGATAGGGGCAATGAGAGCTCAAAGCTAACGAGTACCATACTTTCAGCATTTAGAAGCCTTTCAAATTATTCAAAACCTTTTTTGTATTTGTTGAGTCTCCACATATTATTTGAGCACTTTCTTGAGAGCAGAGTGGCCATTCTTAGTTCTATGTGCATTGTCCCAAGACTTGTTGATTGATGCATACTTTGATACTGCTTGTTTTAAGCTATTTGTATCTAGTCACTCTTGTAAACTTTGAAGGTGTCCTATGCATTTATGTTTGCTACTCTATGAGGGACAAGCTGAATACTACTATTCTATGTTTTCTTTATGTGAAACAAACAAACGTCTTGCAAAGCATGTTATTCATGAATCTTTTGTTTGTGCCTTTTCATGTTGCATCATAGTTTCTTTGTCTTATTGCTAGAACTTTGTCTTTCATGTTATGATTGAAGTACTATGATCCTAGCTTTGAATGTTTTACAAATACTTTGATCAAGTCTTTGATGGTGCTTGTCACCTCAAAAATTATTTTTCTTTTTATCACTTACCTACTCGAGGACGAGCAGGAGTTAAGCTTGGGGATGTTGATACATTGCAAATGTATGTATAATTTTTGATGCTCCATGCTTGGTTTTATCCACTTTCTTGTGTTTTGTCCACACTTTGGAGTACTTTTCATATGATTTCTTGGACTAACCTATTAACAAGAGCCATAGTGCCAGCTGCTTGTTTTCTGCTGTTTTTGGTTCCAAGAAAGTCAAAAAATGAATATTCTTGGAATTGGACGGGAAAAAGCCAAAGTGCCTATTTTTCCAGAAGACTCATGGAGCTAGAATACGAGACGGAGGAGGGCCAGGGGCTGGCCACACCCCCCCAGGCGCGGGCTGGGCCTGGCCGCGCCAAGGCATGGTGTGGTGGCCCTAGGCACCCCCTCGGTCTCCCTGTTCGCCTATAAGAAGCCTTTAGACCTAAAAACTCCGGGGGGTTCGACGTTTTTCCACGAAAAGTTCCGCTGCGCCGCCGCCACCGAAGGGGAGATTCGGGGGATAGAAAGTCTCTGTTCCGGCACCCTGTCGGGACGGGGAAGTGCCCCCGGAGCCATCTCCATCGATCTCCACCATCATCTCCATCGACCATCCATGATTCCCCCATCTATGAGTGAGAAATCCCCCGTTGTAGGCTATGGGGATGGTAGGGATTGGATGAGATCGTTCATATAATGGCATCAGATTGTTAGGGCATGGTGCCTAGTATCTTTTATTAGTGCTTTATGACTTTGTTGCAACTTGTTGTGCTTAATGCTTGTCACTAGGGCCCGAGTGCCATGATTTCAGATCTGAACATGTTATTGATTCATTATGATAGTATTGTTCTTGGTCTTATCTACAAGTTGTATACACACGTCGTTGTCCGGAACCTATGGCCCCGAAGTGACAGAAATCGGGATAACCGGAAGGGAAAGGCTTTGATGTGAGGATCACATGTGTTCACGGAGTGTTAATGCTTTGCTCCGGTGCTCTATTAAAAGGAGCACCTTAATTGTCAGTAGTTCCCTAGAGGCCCCGCTGCAAACGGGCTGGCAGGACAAAAGATGTTGTGCAAGTTCTCATTGCGAGCACGTATGACTATATATGGAACACATGCCTAGGATTGTCCAGTACTTGGGTGCTTTATCTTATTTATCTGCAATTGCCCTATGTCCTGATTGCTATGTGAATTGTCTTGTCCATGCAACGCCCGTCCATCCATCCCTATGCCTACCACACTCGAATCCCACTGTTTACTGCTTTTGTTACTACCGTCTTTATTTTACTACTGCTGCTACTTTGCTATTCCTACTACAAAACTGTTGCTACTGATAAACTGTTGTGAGCAAGATTGTTTCCAGGTGCAGCTGAATTGACAACTCAGTTGTTAAGGCTTATAAATATTCTTTGGCTCCCCTTGTGTCGAATCAATAAATTGGGTTTCACTTCCCTCAAAAATACTGCGATACACCCCCTATACTTGTGGGTCATCAAACCCTGGTCTCAACCTTGGTTTTCCATGTTGGTATTGCCTAGAAAACACTAGCCCAACACTAAAGTACATTGGTCAACCCTCGTATGGAGAATGCTCGGGGCTAGACTAGCAGTGCCCTCGGATTAGGGTTTCACCAGAGAAGGACCATCTGACGTTCGGAATGGCACGAGAACACATGTGTGGCCCTAGCATACATGCACAAGTGTGGTGGAATGCTCCTAGATGGAAAACCTAGCTCCCAGGTGTGATCGTCTACGGTGCATGTGATAACACTTAGAGAAGTGTGCTGGACTTGTAGGAGGAAACTCCCGCGGCGGGTGAAATGGAGGGAAACCGGTGGAACCATGGTCCCCAACCTTGGTTTTCCATGTATGTATGGCCTAGACAACACTAAACCAACACTAAAGTATATTGGTCAACCCTCGTACGAATATCATTGGAGGTGTTGAATACAATGGAAGTCAAGGCATTGAGGCTTTTGGCAGAGGTCACAATTTCTCCGTCAGGAAGGAAAATGCATGTGAATGGTTGAGGAAACTCGGAGAAGTGTATTGGGAAGAAATGAGTGGCTTGAGAGATCTCTTAAAAAAAGCTTGGTGTGGTCTCATTGTGGGGAATAGCTGATGTTGGAAATCAACTCTTGTCAGAAATGCGTACTATAATGAAATGGTTAGATGAGGGCTAGGGTTTCCACATGGGCATCCCTTTATATGATGTGGTTAAGAAGAAGCTACGACTGAGATTTACTAAGACGTGATCCTACTGCCTATCAAATCTAATTTTCGTTGAGCGCCAAAGTACTCTCCCCAATTATATCTTTAGACTCCTCTAGAAAGGGAAAACTCCATGAAATCTAGACTTAATATAAAATGTATTATTACCTTAGAACTTTCACATGATATAATTGACTCCTAAGAGCTTTCATTGCAAATTTCTTGAGAACATATTTTTGTTAATGGTAAAAACATGATCCTAAGAAAGATTTTGATGATGAATCAGATACTATAAATTTGGCTAGCAAACAAGCACACAGGTGACACGAGGTTTACTCAGGTTCAGGCCTCGTAGAGGATCCTACTCCTGCTTGTCTACTCTTGAAATTATCGAGGAGTCGAAAGTTACAGGGGTGTGCAGATGCAATCTGATGATGGTGTGGAAACTAGGGTTGCGAATATCCTCCTCGCTGCCCCCTCCTAGCCTTTATATAGATAGGCTACGTCTCGGGATAGCAGGCCGAGTCGGTTACATATTAGAGTTTCCCCTTTAAACTTCTATCTTGTATTTTGCCGTGTTCTACAAGGAGTTGAAGTCTCCTAGACCACCCAAAACTCGACTGGGCCTTAGCAACGTCGTGGGCTTCCTCCGGGCTAGACCGTATATGCTGATCACGAGTACCTGTAGGGTATGCCCACGTCACAAGGCGATCCTCTATCACCAATACTTTTTAATATAGTGGCTGATATGTTAGCTGTCATGATCGAGCGTGCAAAGTCAGCTGGACAAATTGAAGGAGTGATTTCTCATCTTGTTGATGGTGGTTTATCTATCCTTCGATACAATTCTGTTTATGGAACATGATCTTGAAAAGGAGAAAAATCCGAAACTCATTCTTCAGGGGTTGAGCAACTTTCGAGATTGGAAATTAATTTTCCATAAAAGTGAGTTGTTTTGCTTCGACGAGGCACAAGATGTGGCTACCCTGTACGCTGAGCTCTTTGGGTGCATCCACGGAATGTTTCTAATTCGTTATTTGAGCATTCCAGTTCATTACTGGAGGCTTACAAATGCTGAGTGAAAAGTACTCGAGAAAAGATTACAATTAAGATTGAGTAGTTGGAAAGGTTGGTGGAAGATTGTTACTCATTAATTTGGTACTAAGAAGCTACCGAACGATCCGACTGATGCCCGACACATCGCACAACGCTCCAAGGAATTCGCTGTTATCAACGGCGAACTATTCAAGCGCAGCATCACATGAGTACTCCAACAATGCGTCTCCACGGCCGATGGAAGAGTTGTTCTCCTCGACATCCATGAGGGGACCTGCGGGCACCACGCCGGCAGTCGTGCCCTCATCGCCAAAGCTCTACGAGCTGGATTCTACTGGCCTACGGCCATGCGGGACGCCAAGGACATCGTCCAAAAATGCAACGCTTGCCAGCGATTCGCGGACAAGCCGCATGCACCTGGCGCAGAGCTCCGACCAATTCCATTGGCCTGGCCCTTTGCACAATGGGGACTTGACATGGTTGGCAAACTCCCAAGGTCCTCACGAGGAGTCTACGTCTACCTCTTGGTCGTAGTCGACAAATTCACCAAGTGGATTGAGGCCATGCCAGTGACAAACCAATCAGGAGCCAGCGCTGTAAAGTTCTTCGAGTCCATCGTCTACTACTTCGGAGTGCCTCACAACATCATCACAGACAACAGGACGAACTTCACATCTAAGGAGTTCCAAGAATTATGCGAGAATCTGGGAATCAACATCAGCTATGCCTCCGTAGCACATCCGCAGACCAACGGTCAGGTCGAAAAAGCTAACGGGCTCGTCTGCGGCGGCATCAAGAAGCGACTCCTTAGGCCACTTGAACAGGCCATGAGCTGCTAGCCAGACGAGCTGCAATCGGTACTCTAGAGCCTATGCACAACTCCAAACAACACTACAGGATACACCCCGTTCTTCATGGTGCACGAGGCTGAAGCGGTGCTACCCGCCAAAGTACGATCCAAAGCAGCACGTGTGGTCGCTTACAGCGAGCAAGCGTCAACTCTTGCACTCGAAGACTCCGTCGAACTTCTTGACGAGGCAAGGGAAATCGCCGCAGAAAGAACAACGATCTACCAGCAAAACATGCGCAACTACCAAAGCAGCAGACTACGCCCCGGATCCTTCGTCGAAGGCGACCTAGTCCTGCGACTGAAGCAGCAAGGGCATCTCAAGCTCGAGTCCCCCTGGGAGGGAGCATACGTGATTACAGAAGTAATCCCAGGTGGCGCTTATCGCCTTAAAGATTTAGAGACAGGACTCACATACTCTAACCCTTGGAACGTCGTGCAGCTGCGGTGCTTGTACCCTTAGCCATCTCTATTTTTACATTACAAATAAGGCTACTCAGCCAAGGCTACTTAGCCGCATATTGTACCCCGTACTATCCCGTGAATAAATCAAGCTAAGTGCCCCGAAACTCTATGTTTTCTTTTACTTTTTGCAACTTCAAGACTTTCAACATAAAGAGGGGAAACCTAATATTATTGAGATGCATAAAACCATGTTTCCCTCTCTCATAATAACTTTCAGTAGCATCATGAATAAAATTAACAATATAACTATCACATAATACATTCTTATCATGAGCGACATGCATAAAAGAATTAATACTCTCCACATAAGCATAGTCATTCTTATTAATTATAGTGGGAGCAAATTCAACAAAATAGCTATCATTATTATTCTCATCACCATAATCATCAAATATAGGAGAAATATTATAGTCATAATTAATTTCCTCTTCAATAGTAGGTGGACTGAAAATATCATATTCATCATTGTAATCATCATATATTGGAGGTTTGGTATCATCATAAGCAATAGAATAGCTATCTTCCAAAGCTGGGGAACTAAAAAGATCATTTTCATAAAAACTAGCTTCCCCAAGCTTAGACTTTTCCATAGCATTAGCAATAATGGTGTCCAAAGAATTCATACTAACAAATTTGCTATTAGCATGCAAATAAAGTTCCATAGGTTTTTAAATTATTTCTTCAAACACTTCATGTCCTAACTCAAGATAAATACAATAAAACTCTCTAATTTTGTTGTTGTTTTCCATTAAGCCTAACTAGTGTAAACAAGAAACAAAAGGAAAAATTTGCAGAATCTAAAGAAAATAACTTCGAGCACTCACACCGGAGGATGTGAGTACCTTTTACCTTACCTCCCCGGCAATAGCGCCAGAAATAAGCGTTTGTCGTGGGACGTTCTTCTTATTTAATCCTCTGGTGTGAATACATTTTACCTTTCCTCCCCGGCAACGGCGCCAGAAAATAGCTTGATGGCTACGCACTTCTATTCTTGTAGACAGTTGTTGGGCCTCCAAGTGCAGAGGTTTGTAGAACAGTAGCAAGTTTTCCCTTAAGTGGATCACCCAAGGTTTATCGGACTCAGAAAGGAAGTGGTCAAAGGTATTCCCTCTCAAGCAACCCTGCAATCAAGATACAAGAAGTCCCTTGTGTCCCCAACACACCCAATACACTTGTCAGGTGTATAGGTGCACTAGTTTGGCGAAGAGATAGTGAAATACAACTGGTATGGATAATTATAAGTGGTAACGGTGCGAGAAAATAACTTGATGGCGTGGAAAAGACTAACGGCAGACTGAAATAAAGATGGAAGTAAGCAAACATGTAACAAATCTAGTAGCAAACGGTGTTTCAATGCTTACAAACAAGGCCTAGGGATCATACTTTAACTAGTGAACACTCTCATATAAATATATTCTTCTTTATGATACCACGCTGAACTACTCTCCGATTGGACACTCTAATCGTTGGTAGGGCTATAACAACACACCTCAAAGTAAGCCTTTCCCATCTAGATAATCCCACACTGTCACCTTGAGCTCTAGATGGTTCCAACAAACACCACAATTGCATAGAAACATCCAACTCCAAATATAACTCATAACAAGTATTTGTAATCTCTAGCCTAAGTGCCACCATGGTGTGCACGCTGTCACTTTCACACACATGGGGAGAGCAGAGATCTATTAAAGCACTTGAGTAGCAAGGTAGATCTACTTGATTACAAAGCTCATGATCACAATATGATCATGCATAGAGAGAGAGATGAACACATAGCTACCGGTAGAACCCTTAGCCTCGAGAGAGAACTACTCCCTCATCATCATGGGAATCAGCAACGGCGATGGAGATGGTGGTGGACATCGATGGAGATGGCTCCGGGGGCACTTCCCCGTCCCGGCAGGGTGCCGGAATAAAGACTTTCTGCCCCCGAATCTCCCCTTCGGTGGAGGCGGCGCTGCGGAACTTTTCGTGGCTGGAGGCTTGACTATTTAGGGTTTATGCATCAGGAGGCTTCTTATAGGCGAAGAGGCAAGGTCGGTGGAGTGCTAGGGGGCCCACACCACCTGGTGGCGCGGCCAAAGCTAGCCCGCGCCACCATATGGTGTGGCCAGGCCCTAGCCCTCCTCCGTCTCTGCTTCGGGCTCCGTGAGTTTTTCGGTAAAATAGGAACTTTGGCTTTTGTCCCGTCCAATTCCGAGAATATTGATTTTCTGACTTTCCTGGAACCAAAAACAACAGAAAATAGACAACTAGCACTGTGGCTCTTGTTAATAGGTTAGTCCAAGAAATCATATGAAAAGTACTCCAAAGTGTGGACAAAACATAAGAAAGTAGATAAAACCAACCATGGAACATCAAAAATTATAGATACATTTGCAATGTATCAACATCCCCAAGCTTAACTCCTGCTCGTCCTCGTGTAGGTAAGTGATAAAAAGAAAGAATAATTTTTGAGGTGACATGCACCATCATAAACTTGATCAAAGTATTTGTAAAACATTCATAGCTGGGATCATAGTACTTCAATCATAATCATGAAAGACAAAGTTCTAACAATAAGCCAAAGCAACTATGTTGCAACATGAAAAGGCATAAACAAAAGATTCATGAATAACAATGCTTTGCAAGACGTTTGCTTGTTTCACATAAAGAAAACATAGCATAATAGTATTCAGCTTGTCCCTCACAGAGTAGCAAATATAAATGCATAGGACACCTTCAAAGTTCATAAGAGTGACTAGATACAAATAGTTTAAAACAAGTAATATCAAGTTATGCATCAATCAACTAATCTTTGGACAATGCACATAGAACTAAAAATAGCCACTATGCTCTCAAAGTAGGTGCATAAAGGTAGAAGGTGGAGACTCAATATAATGGTGGAAGAAAGGCCTTTATAAAAGGAAGTAGGGATTCAAGTCTCATAAAGATCTTCCAAAAATTATGGTACTTATAGCTTTCAGCTCTCATTGCCCCTATCATAAGCATCTTGAAGTGATTAAGGTTAAAGTGAACAAACTATGGTGTACATGCTTGACGAAGTATAAGTTAGAAATCTCATGTCCCTTGAATACGAGGGCCGCTCCTCATGCTACTCAAGTTTAGTCACTGGTAAGTTCTTGTCATCGTAAGTATATGTGTATCATAGAGAACCGCCAACGGGGTACCCCTTGCCCGATGATGCGGAAGAATCCCCATATTAAAATGACAAGGCAAGCAGACAACAAGCATCTCAGCAATCTTCTTATTTACCATGGGAATATGGTGCTTTTTTCTCTCTTTCCTCTTTTCATAATCTATTTTTTCTCTTTTTTTTCTCAATAGGACTCTTTTTTTATAAGAAGAATGCTTCATAGACAGCTCATTATGGTTACGCTGCAGGTTTCCACCATGACAGCATGGATTAGACCAGCGGCTCAGGCGTTTCTTTAACACACATACATAACTCCATGGACTTACAAGCTCCCCTTTCATTTCACACCGACGACATCCATAGACAAAAGAGTATGATATCAACTAGGTACAAGTACCAAGTGTAATGTTGAAAGCGTTCCCCATGACAACATGGTTCTGCTAATTCCCAACAAATAAGTGCAAGTATATACAACATAGACGACACAATGGTTCGAGTTTATTAAGGGCAAGAAAAGTAAAGTGTGCCATCAAGTTCGTGAGAGCTTTAATCACTAGTTTTCTCATAACAAGTTTAATTCAGAAGGTAAAAAAAGGCATGAATATACTTGGAATAGCATATGCTAGTAGGTAGGTATGGCGGACTCTTTGGAATAACTTGGTTTTAGGAGTTGGATGCATGAGTGGAACTCATACTTAGTTGTGGAGGCTAGCAAAAGACTGGGAGCGACAAACTAAGAGAGCAATAATGGCCATAATCATGCAGAGCGACAAACCATCATTAATCAAAGCATAAAGTGATACTACAAGTTGAAAACTAAAGGAGCATAAAGGCTATGGTGACTTGGGATAGTCATAACATGGTGTGAGCATGCGCCAAGTCAACCAAATAAAGCATCAAAGGAGAATACCACTATACTATGCTTTAATATGCCAAAACAACGCATGATTCATCCAAGGCACATTAAGCAATCTCAATTATTTATAACAAGTCATGCTACAGCAAAGAATACTAAGCATAAAGCCAAAACAATATCAAGCATGGCATGACAAAGCATAGGCCACAGTCAAAAACAAGCTCTCTTTAACACTTAAGCATGAACTTTCCTACTCTTTTCTAAACCAAACCAAACTATTTGAAAACCAATGTATGAAAGAGGGGGTCCAACCAATTTATTCAGAAAACTAAGCAAATGAAAAACCAAAATGAAAACGTAAAAGAAGACGCTCCAAGAACAACACAAATCTGCATGAAACAATAAAAATGAAGGGTTTGGAAGAAACCTGAGATTTTTATTGATGAAGAAGGGGATGCCTTGGGCATCCCCAAGATTTGACGCTTGTACTTCTTGGATATTTATTTGGGTGACACGCGTGGCATCCCCAAGCTTGAGCTTTAGTCCATTCTTCATCTCATTACTCATTCCTTCCATACACCTGAAATTTTTCCTTCATACAAAACTTCACACAATCTTTATTAGCAACATTTAGTGCACTCAAGATAATAAGTCTTTAGGTTCAGTTCTAACACCAATAAAACTTCCATTAAAACACTAGCTACTGTAGCATTTCCCTAAAAAAGCTCAATTCCCCAAAAGAACTCAAAAAGGAACCAACAAGAAGCAAATGCAGAAAATGGCAGAAATCTGTCAAAACAGACCAGCAGGTAAAGACAAATTTTTTTCGAAGACCTTATGTTGCTCAAATCGAAAAGTGTTGAACTAACAAAAGTTAGATAACAACCTGGGGCAGAAGCACAAAAATTCACGCCTCAAAAGAACGTACAGAGATTTTACACTAATTTTTACGGTGAAGCACATAAATCTGTTTCGGGACAGCAACTTTCCCAATCATTATTTCTCTCTCATTAGAGGTTACTCTTGGCGTAAAAAGCAAATAAAAATGGTAAGGAGCTGTTATTACAGAAGTAATAACTTCCAAGACTCATCTATTTTTTTTGGATTATATCCCAATAAGTACTTTTCTTTAACACGCCTTTAAGTTAGGCTTGATAGTTTGAGAAGATGCTCACATAAAAAATATGAATTGAAGTAAAAGAGAGCATCAAGAAGCAAATTCAAAGCACATTTAAGTCTAACCCACTTCCTATGCATAGGAATCTTGTAAAGAAACAAGTCATGAAAGCACAAAGCAACAAGCATAGTTAAGCAAAACAAGTGCAACTTAAAGACTTTCAACATAAAGAGGGGAAACCTAATATTATTGAGATGCATAAAACCATGTTCCCCTCTCTCATAATAACTTTCAGTAGCATCATGAATAAAATTAACAATATAACTATCACATAATACATTCTTATCATGAGCGACATGCATAAAAGAATTAATACTCTCCACATAAGCATAGTCATTCTTATTAATTGTAGTGGGAGCAAATTCAACAAAATAGCTATCATTATTATTCTCATCACCATAATCATCAAATATAGGAGAAATATTGTAGTCATAATTAATTTCCTCTTCAATAGTAGGTGGACTGAAAATATCATATTCATCATTGTAATCATCATATATTGGAGGTTTGGTATCATCATAAGCAATAGAATAGCTATCTTCCAAAGCTGGGGAACTAAAAAGATCATTTTCATAAAAACTAGCTTCCCCAAGCTTAGACTTTTCCATAGCATTAGCAATAATGGTGTTCAAAAAATTCAAACTAACAACATTGCTATTAGCATGCAAATAAAGTTCCATAGGTTTTTAAATTTTTTGTTCAAACACTTCATGTCCTAACTCAAGATAAATACTATAAAGCTCTCTAATTTTGTTGTTGTTTTCCATTAAGCCTAACTAGTGAAAACAAGAAACAAAAAGAAAAAATTGCAGAATCTAAAGGAAATAACTTCGAGCACTCACACTGGAGGATGTGAGTACCTTTTACCTTAACTCCTCGGCAACGGTGCCAGAAAATAAGCGTTTGTCGTGGGACGTTCTTCTTATTTAATCCTCCGGTGTGAATACATTTTACCTTTCCTCCCCAGCAACGGCGCCAGAAAATAGCTTGATGTCGACGCACTTCTATTCTTGTAGACAGTTGTTGGGCCTCCAAGTGCAGAGGTTTGTAGAACATCAGCAAGTTTTCCCTTAAGTGGATCACCCAAGGTTTATCGAACTCAGGGAGGAAGTGGTCAAAGGTATTCCTTCTCAAGCAACCCTGCAATCAAGATACAAGAAGTCTCTTGTGTCCCCAACACACCCAATACACTTGCCAGGTGTATAGGTGCACTAGTTCGGCGAAGAGATAGTGAAATACAAGTGGTATGGATAATTATAAGTGGTAACGGTGCTAGAAAATAACTTGATGGCGTGGAAAAGTCTAACGGCAGACTGAAATAAAGATGGAAGTAAGCAAACATGTAACAGATCTAGTAGCAAACGGTGTTTCAATGCTTACAAACAAGGCCTAGGGATCATACTTTAACTAGTGAACACTCTCATATAAATATATTCTTCTTTATGATACCACGCTGAACTACTCTCCGATTGGACACTCTAATCGTTGGTAGGGCTATAACAGCACACCTCAAAGTAAGCCTTTCCCATCTAGATAACCCCACACTGTCACCTTGAGCTCTAGATGGTTCCAACAAACACCACAATTGCATAGAAACATCCAACTCCAAATATAACTCATAACAAGTATTTGTAATCTCTAGCCTAAGTGCCACCATGGTGTACACGCTGTCACTTTCACACACATGGGGAGAGCAGAGATCTATTAAAGCACTTGAGTAGCAAGGTAGATCTACTTGATTATAAAGCTCATGATCACAATATGATCATGCATGGAGAGAGAGATGAACACATAGCTACTGGTAGAACCCTTAGCCTCGAGAGAGAAATACTCCCTCATCATCATGGGAATCAGCAACGGCGATGGAGATGGTGGTGGAGATCGATGGAGATGGCTCCGGGGGCAATTCCCTGTCCCGGCAGGGTGCCGGAACAGAGACTTTCTGTCCCCCGAATCTCCCCTTCGGTGGCGGCGGTGCTGCGGAACTTTTCGTGGCTAGAGGCTTGACTATTTAGGGTTTATGAATCATGAGGCTTCTTATAGGCGAAGAGGCAAGGTCGGTGGAGTGCCAGGGTCCCACACCACCTGGTGGCGCGGCCAGGGCTAGCCCGCGCCACCATATGGTGTGGCCAGGCCCTGGTCCTCCTCCGTCTCTGCTTTGGGCTCCGTGAGTCTTCCGGTAAAATAGGAACTTTGGCTTTTGTCCCGTCCAATTATGAGAATATTGATTTTCTGACTTTCCTGGAACCAAAAACAACAGAAAACAGGCAACTACCACTGTGGCTCTTGTTAATAGGTTAGTCCAAGAAATCATATGAAAGTACTCCAAAGTGTGGACAAAACATAAGAAAGTAGATAAAACCAAGCATGGAACATCAATAATTATAGATACATTTGCAATGTATCACAACGCACTCACAAAGCATACATGCTAACAAGCTCTTTTATACGTCAATGTTAATCAATTATACACAACATATATATGTACTTTACAACACTGGTACAACTATGTGCAGTGTACGGACCAAACTACTGTTACAGCAATGGGACGTTAGTCTGCTCCTCGAAGAAGTCGACGATTTCCTCCACTGGGCGATCCACCGCCTGATAGTGCGGAACCATGTTCCAAGTCAAACCCGCTGGCGGCGCTGGCGGTCTGGCCGCAATTGCTGCGATGTCCACATCAGGCCTGTGCAGTCGCACCAACGACAAAGCAGCCTTGGCACCCGCCACCAACTGTTGTCGTACACACTCGCGGACTGCACTCAAGTTCTGGAATTTGGCAAGGAAGCCCAGCAGGCTTGACGGGACGATGTCCAGCGGGAACATCGTCCGATAATTATTCTTCAGGCACGAGTGCGACTTCATCAGGAAGTGAAGCACCCGCGACGCACGGTCCTGCAGGGTCGCCAGTGCGATTGCGCGATCATGATCCACGTAGAAGTATCCACTCGCCCGAAGCTGCTCCTGGGTTAGATCATTCATGCGAATGGCAATCCTATCTTTCTCATCCTGCGGATGGCACACACTGACAACTGTATCAAGCAAAGGCAAAAGCATGAAGACCAGGAACTACTACGAGTAACTACAAGGAAAAGATAAGCAGGAAGAAAACTAACAGTTGAATTGGTCACCCAACTGCGTCACTTCCCTTAACAGATATTGTTCTCGGGCGGCGGCCTTCTCCGCCTTCGACTTCCATACATCCGCATTACCGTGGAGTATGGGAAATTCACGCTCCAACTGCTTCACGTGGTCATGGAGTCGCGAGAGCAGAGACAACTCATCTACCCTTGAGCGTGACGGCGCCAAGGTGTCATCAAGAGGTGGCGAATCCTGAGGTTCCCTCAACGGATCACTCGATGTGCCCTATCACGAGTCAAGCAAGGGACAATAAGAAGACTAAGGCGAGGCATAGACAAAATACTCGAGCGCATTCAAGATTAATAAAAGTATCAGCAGATACACTCGCCAACAGGCATGTTCTTGACAAAAAGACACAAACTATTTAACTATTACAAGATGCGACTACTAAGGAGCGATTGGTTTCTTCGACTTCGACTTCGGTTTTGGGGGCCTCATCGGTTCTGTGGTAGTGTCAAATGCCACAGACTACCCACCATCCCCTAACATCACAGCCTTTGCCGCTTTCTTGGCTCGCTGAAGCTCCTCAGAGTACTTCACAACTGTGTTGATCAGCTACGGGCCGTACTTGCCACAAGCAGTCACAAAGGGAGCAAAGACTACCTGCTGGCCATCAACGCTGATAGGCATCACCTTGGAGACCGCTGCAGGATCAACTTCGACTCCATGGGCTTGAACCATTGCGAGTGACATCGAAGCGCCAGCCGCACAGAGCGATTTCTTGAAGCTTGCAGGGACACCCCCGGCAAGGGACTCCACCAGCTCGTCTATATTCTCGATCAGCTCAGCCTTGGGCGCCAGCTCTTTCTGGAGGCGACTAAGCACTCCCTTGGCCTTGGAGAGCGTCCCCTGAACGGCAGCGCTGTGATCCTCGACTGCCGAAACGGCACCCGCCAAGGCATCGTCACGGCGGAGTGCCTGAGGGTCGAAGCTCAAACCACTGGCATTTACATAAAACCCAAGCATGGGCACAAAGTCAACACAAACGACAAATTCGAAAGAAGAAAAACAATGAAAATCCAGACAAGGGAATACCTGAGAGGGACTTGGCAATCGAGAAAAGTTGTTCCTCGAACAATTTCTCTCTAGCCATGATGAAGGCGCGCAGATCCTCTTCGCGTTTCTGCGACTCGTCACATGTTGCGATTGCCTCATCGCGACTCTTTACCGCTACGGCAAGCGCCTTCTCAAGGGAAGCGGCATCGCGAAGGAATGCGTTATGCTCAGCTATGAAACAAACCAAGATAGACTATCAGCCGGAGATATCACAAGGAGGATGGAGAAGAAGCAAGACACTTACTTTCAACTACGTGATGGCGATTATCCAACATTGCATGCTGGCGACCCATCGCAAGAACTTGCTCCGCTAAGTGAGTGGCTTCCTTCACAATAAGCTGCGATAGGAGAAAAACAACAAAAGATAAGCAGACGATAGAAGATGATACATTCGATTGCAAAAAATAGAGGAAACAAATGCTACACATACATGATCCCCCAATGACTCCGAAGTCGATGGACGCGCAGTCGTCCGGATAACCATCTGGTGCTCCACATTATGCGGAGAACTCGATGAATTATGGCCAGAGTGGGCTGCCAATAGAGGAGAAGGAAAGCGCTCCGCCATTTTCTTGGCCTTGGAGGTTGCGACTCCAGATTCCTTCACAAATTCAACATCGCCAGCAGACGACGATGCCGGCTGACTGCAGGGCGAAAACCAACATCAAGGGAACGCAACTCCAAAGAAGAACCAAAAAAGAATATTTGTATACTTACCAATCAAACTTGTCAAAATCGAAGGTTTGATCCCCCGACTCCAACGATGACTCCTTCGGTAGCCGCATCTTCTTGCGGGAAGATGGCGCCACAACACTCACAGAAACGGCAGGTATCGGCGACTCAGCACCCATAGCCGCACCTCCTGAAGTCGAAGGAGAAGATGCATCTGAACCCTCGCTGCGCGAACGCTTGCGAGTGTCCGGACCACTCGACTCGGGGGCTTCCTCCTCCACATCAGATGGGACGGTCGACTCTGACTCGTCCTCTTCCAAGGCTTCACGATGGATAACCCCCTCAGGGAGAGGGGGCATACAAGGCGATACCGCCCAATCCTGCATACCCTAAACAATTTAGCACAAAGTCAAGAAACAACAAAACAACAGTCAACAAACAAAGCTACTACGTAGCACAACTGTACCTCAGGAGGAGGGTTAGCAGCATCGAACGGAGGAACGTCTGGATCATTAGGAAGCACATCCTTGGCGGTGTACTTGGTGACCAGTCGAACCCTTTTATCTACCTCACTCGTGGAAATGCCATCGACAGATACTCGAGTGACATCGTCCGCTCCAGCCCACTGGAACATAGGGTGGACTCTGGCCTGCAGGGGCTGGACGCGGCGGCGCAGCCATGTGCGAATGAGGGTGCATCCTCCCTCCTCTTTGCCCATGTGACTCTCGAGGTCGCAGACGCGCTCGTATAGCACATCTGTCTCCACGGACTAGCCGGGCATCACTACGTTCTTCTAGGAGCGCCTCCTCTTGCATGACATCGCGGGATCGAAGGGCGCGAGTCCGAAGTGGTCTCCGTCGGCCTTCAGGTCGCGGATGTAAAACCACTTGTCCCTCCACCCTTGGACGAACGCGGTGAGTTTGATATCAAAGTATGTGGCGGAGGAGTCCACGTGGATACCGCAACCGCCTACATCGTAGACTACGGAGCCAGACGCCGATTGGCGCTTTAGCTTGAAGAGGCGCTTGAAGAGACCGAAGTGCGGCTTGATTCCGAGCCAACACTCGCAAAGAGTAATGTAGCAAGCTACATGGAGGATGGAGTTTGGGGACAACTGATGGAGCTGGAGCCCGTAAAAACAGAGAAGGCCCATGAAGAAAGGATGCAGGGGCAACGAGAGACCGCGGATGATGAACGCTAGGAACATCACCTGAAAGCCAGCAGGAGGAGAGGGGATTACCTCGCTGCCAGGGACGTGCGCGTCCGCGACTGCGGAACACAAAACTCCGTCCTGGCGTAGAAGACGAAGCTCTGAAGACTTTATCACGGATGCGCACCACGCACCATTAGTGACGCGAGTGCCCGTGCCCTTCTTTTTCCCGGCGGTGGAAGTGCTGGTGCCCGCAGCGGTGGAGCCACCCTTCTTCTTCGTAGCAACCGCGACAGCGGTCGAATCGGCCGCGGCACCTCTTTTCTTCTTCCCCATTCCGCGGCGGCGGTGTGACCGGAGGAAGTAGCTGGGAAATATGCGGAGCTGGTCCAGCGCCGCGAAGGAGAGGAGAGCAAAGAAGCAGAGGAGCAGCAGCAATGGCGACGGAGGCAAAGGCAGAAAAGAAGCAGATGTGAAAATTACCGTCGCCGCATCGCTACTTAACCCCCTAGAAGATGCAATCTAACGGCCAGGAAAAACCCTAGCACACGCGTGGCGTTCATCGCGCTCGACACGTGGAGAACTTGAAACGCGAACCGTCGCCCACTATGCACGGAAATCGAGGAGGCACAATTAAAACAGAGATTACGCACACCCGGTCAAATCATTGTCAGGAAATGGGACCCACCACTCGTCACGTCCCGTCAAACTCGCTCACATGGGCAACTGAGGTCATCATATCGTCAGCACTGACGTCATCCAAAACTACACAGCAGAAGACTTCGACTACTTTAGTCCTTGCTCGAGTCTTCGACTCCACCAAGCACTCGGGGGCTACTCCCATAGGGAGCGCTGGTCGCGCACCCTATGATTTTTCTTTTTCTTTTTACAGGAATAGGCTAAATCAAAGCAAACCCAACCACTCGAATCTTCGATTCGATTATGGACATGGGTTACTCCCATAGGGAGCGCCGGAAACGAATTCGACTGAAACAAGCAACAAAAGACGACAATAGTCGCAAAAGTTCTTTAGTCCCTTCTTGAGTCTTCGACTCAACCAGGCACTCGGGGGCTACTCCCATAGGGAGCGCTGGTCGTGCACCCTATGGTTATTTGTACAATATAATGTGTGTTGATAACATCCACACTCGAAGCTTATGGCGACACCGCCTCATATTTTTCCCTACAAAGAGACCGCGTCTCCTGGATCACCCGAATCGTCTCGGCGATGACAAAAATTCGGATGTCGCGCTTATATCGTGAAGATAAGACCTGAATAAGGCCTGGCAACGCATTTGTTGCGCACTACCAGAAATATATCCGTGCCTACAGGTATGATGAACATGCCTTGACGGACGCGTCGAGTGCTCACACTCATATACTGGAATTTGACTCCTGTAAGACCTCCATGGCTTGAGTCGAATTACACCAGCACTTTTCCGGATTCGGGTCCGGGGACTCGAGTTCGAGTAGATTGCGTTGTTTTACCCTAAGGTAGTTAACTGATACCGATACATAGGTTAAATAAGGCACGCACATCAACAATCCCTATGACACAACCAAAGCAGTCAAAAAATATACTCATTCATGCACTCGAAAGGCTTCATAAAGTCTCCAGTCGAATCTGCGATTCCACTGGACACTCGGGGGCTACTGACATGGGTATACCCTACAGGTACTCGACCTTGGTATATACGGTCTGAATACAGTAGAGGCCCACGATGTCGCCAAGGCCCAAATGGAGAGCTCGAGTAACCTACAGACTCTCGATTGCTTGAAGAACAAGAAGAAGCTAAAGACAGAAAGTTCAAAGGGGAAAATCCTAACCTGTAACCGACTCGATCTGCTACCCGAGACCTAGCCTATCTATATAAAGGCTAGGAGGGGGCGGCGAGGACGACACACGCAACCCTAATTTCCACAACCCGCGCCAGATTGCATCTGCGCACCGTTGTAATCCTCGATTCTTTTGATAATTCCACGAGAAGACAAGCAGGAGTAGGGACCTCTGCGAGGCCTGGACCTGAGTAAATTTTCGAGTCCCCTGTGTGCTTGTTTCCTAGCCGATAGATGTCTCCAGCGCTCCCTCCTCCAAAATCCAAGTCCATAACAATGGGCATTGATGAGTTAAACCCTCGTCACTACTAGTTTACAGTTTGGGTAAACTTTGAAGAGTTTGATGCCTCCGGACTTACATTAGATATATCTCCAAATTAGTGCTTTTAAATAAGAAATTATTATACCCAAACGAGATAATGATGTTTAGTAAGATATGGCATGATTTGATAAAATTAGCAGAATGCAAGTCTTGTAGTAGCGTAGAATGACGTTCGGGAACCCGGTACACAAGTTACTATATCTCGGTACCAAAGTGGTTATAATACTTCAATTTTTTTTCATGTTGAAACATGCCAACATGTGATTTAGTTTCAAAAATATTCTCGCGGGCAAACCAATGTGCAAGGATTGTCAATCAGTTATAAAGTTTTAGAGATCCTTTTTTCATGTTTAAGAACTACTACATAGGAACACTACATACCCGTTGCAAAAACAAGATGACAGGATATGGTCTCATACTCTCATTGAATCAAACAGATTCAATACCTAAAAAAACTTCCTTAAAAAAGAACCAAACAGGCTTAAAACCAAGTCATATTGGGCCTCCCTAACACTTGTCTGGTTATCACTGGCCCCAAAGGAGGCGGCCGGGTTATCACTGGATTTGGATACTGGGATCCTCTCTTCTAGAGACCTACACTCTCCTGTCATCTCCAGTCCAGTTTCCATCACCACTCCCCTCTCCTCCCCCACCTCGCCGGCGAT
The DNA here is from genome assembly GCA_910589775.1 of Avena eriantha. NCBI lineage: Eukaryota > Viridiplantae > Streptophyta > Magnoliopsida > Poales > Poaceae > Avena > Avena eriantha. The sequence goes on from OU342746.1 coordinate 332,921,708, forward strand.
CCCGCGATGGCGGCGGCCGCTCCCCCTCCCGCAGCGGCGCTGGAGCAGCTCAGCAAGACCAAGATGTTCGGCGGCCACAACCTCCGCTTCCGTCACCAGAGCGCCACGCTGGGCTGCCCCATGACCTTCTCCCTCTTCCTCCCCGCCTCCCCGGCGTCCAAGCTCCCCGTGAGTGCCCTAACCCGCTCGACCCTGGAACATTCTCCCCGACATCGGAATCTGATATTTTCTCTTGGTTTTGGCGCAGGTGCTGTACTGGCTCTCCGGCCTCACCTGCACGGACGAGAACTTCATCATCAAGTCCGGTGCCCAGCGCGCCGCCGCGGCCCACGGCATCGCCCTCGTCGCCCCCGACACCTCCCCGCGTATGTCGAGCCTAAACCCCTCTCTCGTCTCGTTCAATTTCTAGGGTTTTTGCCTGACCGGCCCTCTGCAGCTATACCATCCAATTGTGAGTGTGATACTTAGATTTTTGTGTGAGTGTGGACGGAACGCATCGAGGTTAATTTTTTTTTATGTCGATATTTTGGTGCTTCATATGCATTTTAGATTTGGGAATTGGGGTCCTCTACCAGAGAAATTGTAGGATGTACCCATATGCTGTGGTGACACGGGCTCACCACCAATGCCTACACTGCCTTCCTACTTGGTTTTGTTGAATTTCTGTGAGAAAATTCAAGAGAAAAGTATGAGCGGCATGAATTATGCACCTTGAAGTTCAAGGGAAAATGACCACTGATGCCTCATTTGCGGCATGTGGAGTTCTCTATCCCGCTTCTTTGGTAGCCCTGATGCTTCGACGTGTAATTGGTTCAAGGATTATGTTTTGTGAGTGCATACTGATACACATTTCTAAGCATTGTGCTGGGCAGGGACTATTGAGGTCCTAACTATAATCACTAATGTTGTAATTAAATCGTGTCATGGTGGCAATGCACATGTCTTGTGATACTGTGCCCGCTATTTGCTTGATGATTATGTCTGTGATGTGTCTGTTACACCTATGCACCAGTAAATAGTCTTTATCCATTTGTTGCCGGGTTGGACATGGTAAATTGGTGAACTCACGAGTATCACCCCACTCATACAATAAGGCTTTGGCCAAATAGTAGTGTGTTGCTTGATAATTGGGGTGCTTTTCCGTGTTCATTTGCTAGAACTGCACTTAAGTTTGACTGTTCAGAATTTCCACTGTTTAATGGTCGTGTCATTCCATTTTGTGCCTCCATGGATTATTGTATCCAATTTTTTTTTGCTGCAGTTGGTGATACTTGCCACGGGTGTCCATGTAGGGATCACTTTTCTGCTGAGTGTCTGATGGGTACTGAGTAGAAGTGTTGACTGACCCCAATTTCCCAATTTCCCATATCAATAGTAGGGTCAAGTTCCATTCCGTTTGCTATATATTTACATTATTTCGTGACGGTAGAATTTTTAGCAGTTTGTACCAATATTTACATCTCAAAAAGTGTCCATTGTCATGTTGCTATCCGGTAGTTTAGTAGGTTTAGCAAGCCCCCTGCACGAGTAACCTAATTCTCCACATTAGTGCTGCTGGTGTATGGAGCTGAAGGAACAAGAGTGACCATAAGAATCTCGGCATCTTCCTGACGCATAATAACTTAAATCTTACATGTTTGGTTTGGATTCTTTGGGGATGGAAGATGTTATAACCCAGCGGAACACATCCTGCCTCTTGTCTAGAGCACGTATAAACTATATTTTATGTTTCATTTTTTTCAACCTAGTTGAGCAATAAGATAGATCTGTCCAGCCTAAAGGCTGGTAGACGTTATAACCAAACTAGGCCAACAAAACACAATGTGCCTCTTGTCCGGGGCATGTATAAACTGTATTTTACATTCAATTTTTTCTACCTAGTTGAGCGATAAGATAGATCTGTTCAGCCTAATCATGGCGTAGTGTTGAGTCCGAATAACTTTTCAGGCATTCTAGCTTGATGAACGACTGTCGTGTTGCTTATATTCTTGGAACGAATAAAGTGTTTTGTTCTCTTTAACTACCAAATAACTTGTATATTCAGTGTGATCTCATCTCTGTTCCTTATCACCTTTCTTTTGTTGAGAACACATTATTCGATTCTTGGACCTTATTTGAACTGTTAAGCCTTTTCCTTTTCTCATCACTCTTCTCCTTTGTTTCATGCAGGTGGACTAAATGTAGAAGGAGAGGCAGATAGTTGGGATTTTGGTGTTGGTAAGGACTATAACTAAGACAGTCTTGTTTGACGTTTGCATTTTATACGATATATGGCTCAGCAACTTCCATGAGAGTCTACAACTTACTGCATGATATATGTCTGTACTCTGCTTTTGTATTAAATATGCTGCTTTGCTGATATTGTGTTTGTTATGGAGCAAATACTTATAATTTTGTTAGAAACATATGCACATAATTACTGCTAACATGTTCTTTAATACTCCCTCCGGTCCATATTAATGACCTCAATTTTGTCTAGATACTAATGCATCTAGTCTAAATACTTAATTAGATACATACGAATCTAGAAAAAATTGAAGCCATTAATATGGACCGGAGGGAGCAGATGAAACCTCTCATGGATTTGCTGAGAACATAAATATTTAATCAACATATTGAACTAAGAATATTCTTTTCATTTTGGCATTGCTGTATCGCGATGTGGTCAAAGCTCAGTCAGAAAGTAGTCTGATTGTCCTAGCGATAACATGCTTTATCTCAACCATCAGCGTGCCACCAGCTCATATGTTAAAACACAGCAGATATATATCCAATGGTTTAGAGTTTTCTGTATCAATGTGGGATCTGATAATATGGTTGCCGTTTGGCCTTTCTTAACCTGTTAAGACACACACATACATCATGTACTATTCAGCAAGTGAATTTGACAACTAGGACAAAAAATAGTAATATGTGGCCATTAATTCTTTCATCTGCCACCTATGTTTGACGCAAAGATGCAATAATTGAATACACCTCATCGTTGGGTCATAATAAGATATCTATCTATTCACGAATCCGTGAAGTTATTCTACAGTAGTTCTAAATCAATTAGGTAGTAATGGATGCTCTGGTTTTCTTTCCTTTATTAGAGAGTCCAGATTGTTTACATTTGTCGAGTTCTTCTAAGCAAGCACCACCTGAAGCATTGTGTCATGTTGATAAGTTTATGTGTCTGTGCATGTGGGTAGACATGCCTAACTTTCCTATCTTGACTGTTCATGAGTAGGTGCTGGATTTTATTTGAATGCCACAAATGAGAAGTGGAAAAACTGGCGCATGTATGACTATGTTGTGAAGGAGCTGCCAAACATTTTAAGTGACAACTTTGAACAGCTCAACACGTCATGTGCATCAATTTTTGGTCACTCTATGGGAGGGCACGGTGCACTGACTATCTACTTGAAGAACACTGACAAATACAAGGTACTATTTCTTAAAACCTCAGTATCTGGAAATCTCTGTCTAGGAACCATTTTATATCTGGAAGCTTGTAGGTGTCTTCTTCATATACAATCTGTACTCTGTTATTATTATTTTCACCGAATCTTACTTGGCATTGTGAATTTATCTCATATATGCAGTCGGTGTCTGCATTTGCTCCAATTGCTAACCCAATAAGCTGCCCTTGGGGTCAGAAAGCATTCTCAAACTATTTGGGCACAGCTAAATCAGAATGGGAGGTAAGTCTTCTCTGAGATCATCCCTCTCTCCCTCTCTCCATCAATTCTCAAACCAGGTATGTTAAATACTTAATAGTGCGTTCTTGTTGCAGGAATACGATGCAACCTGCTTGATTAAAAAGTCCAACGGAGTTTCAACTTCTATCTTGATTGACCAGGTATAAATGTATAATGCAACTTTGAAATGGACAGTGTCCAATTCCTGCTTTCATTCTATTTCTAGCCCATTGTGTTGTTTTTATCATATGTTGTTGGAATGAACCATTTAGCATGTTGAGTTGCATGTTTCGATTCGAGTGTAGTGACAACCGAGCAACTAGTCATCTCCATGGGCATGTAAGGTAGCTGGACAATGTTGCTGAAAGGTACAAGTGAGCATCAAACTAGGACCTGCTGTCAGGCATTTGTGACAACATGTAGTCATCCTCCTGGATAACAGGCAACTGATTGGTTAGTTATAAACTGAGCCGTATGACAATTTTAAATGAGTTGGTGTCTGGAAGACATGAAGCCATTTGATTGCTATGCCTGCTGCACATGGCGGGTTCAGTTGGTAGTCTTGTACACTGGATATGCTTTGATATGATCGCCTCAAAGTGATTACTGTCTAGCTTGGTTAGCATCAGCAGGAGTCCATTGTATGTTCAGTAAGAGAGTCTACCCAGGTCATGTCACGGTACTTCTGGATCAGACATGCTTACAGAAGTTCCATCAGTGTATCATGTATTTTCTCTCGTGTTATCACTAGACATGTTCAGCTTAACTGCCCAGAGCCCAAGGCTGTCTATGCAACACAAGTGCATTAAGGAATTTATTATACATAGGGCGATAGTTTTGATGAACAATGTGAATAGTACAGGTCCCTGGAGAGTAGTTTAGCTGTACATGAATTGTATCCAATGGATAATGTATTTCAAAACTTAATCCCTATGATTTATCACCTTTGGCTTTCAGCATGCTGCTGCTATTTGCAAAGTTGTCTATACTGCCTAATGCTGTCACATCTGGCTTTGTTAGTTCGTCTCTGCAAAACCACTTATCTGTTGTTTATTTTGCTGATAATCTGAACAGGGAGAGGATGACAAGTTCCTGGCTGAGCAGCTGCTGCCTGGCAACTTCGAGGAGGCGTGCAAGGCCGCGGGAGTTCCCCTGACTCTCCGCATGCAGCCCGGATACGACCATTCCTTCTTCTTCATCGCCACGTTCGTCGATGATCACATCGCGCACCATGCCCAGTTTCTCAAGAGCGCTTGACTGTCCAGTCACCTGTAATTACACATCCAAGAGAGCTACGGTGTCATGGTGTTGCTCGGCCCTGTCAGCTTACAATCTGTACCGCGTCGTCTGTCTGTCGGTGTAAACTTGCTCGTTGCTAGTTTTCCGGTGAACATTGTGTCCAGCTGGGAATAATATGGAAGACTTGGTACTGAGGTGTGCCTTGGTTGTGAGCTTACCCTGTAGGATAGATAATTGGTCCTGATGCAAACGATTGCTGGAGGTGAAGACGTTTTTTACAAACACACGAAGCTCAGGTATGCTCATCCCCTCATTCTGCTCTTGGCCTTGCGATGTGCGAGTGTGTCTCGTCGGTCCCATTCCTGTGAGTCCATCTCGTCTCGTCTTTGACTGATCGACTTACTCGCTTTGCACCGAGTGCAGTTGATCAAAGTGTGTCGCGCATGATTTGCCTAGGCAGTGTGATCTACTTATACTGTAGTAAATTTTATCGGATTTGCAGGGATGCTGATTCTTGCTTAGAAATTACGCGGAGTGATCAGTTGTGATCTTTTATCATGTGTGTGCACAGGTGAGTGAGAGAGATACCGTGAGGTAGAACAGGTACTCGATAGTCTTTATCATGTACTAGTACGCACTAAGTTCATTGGAGCACACAGGTACAGTCTTACCCTGTCAAATCGCAGCCACGAGGTCGTAACCACTTCTGGTAGCTGAAGCCATTCCTTTTTTTCCAGAGATGATTAACGCATCCAAACGTTTCACTGTTCGTCTCGGGCCAAATTTATGTCTGAAGATGCTCCAATAAATTACTCCTGCACACCGCTCCAGAGGCCGGCATCGATGGCAGCTTGGTCGCAAGCGCCAGAGACCGGGCGCGCGCGCTCGTGGCCGACCACCACCCCACCCACCCCCTCGTCCCGGCGTGGCAGAAATTAATTAATTTACCACAGGCGCGCATCCGAGGCCCACCGTTTCTTACCGTATCTCGCGATATCGCATCTGGAGCCTTCATCCCAACACGAACGAAACCCACTATAGCCAGCTTACACATGGGACCCTTCCGTGCGCAGGTCCACAGTGCAGCTACTGTGTGCGAGCACGTGATCCGTCGCGCCCGTTAGCGAGTCCCCCGCTCCAGGGCCTATTTCTACCCGCGTTTGGAGGCCGGGTGGTAGTCAGTCAAGCCAGAGAGGGGGAGAGTGGAGTGGATCGACCGGCGGGGGCTCCGGCCGGCCTCCTCCCAGGAGGCCAGAGCCCGGCGGCCCTGCTCGTCGGTGGTGTAGAGTTTAGTCGATCTCGCGGCGGGTGATCCGGCCGGGGGCCTCCTCCCAGGAGGCCAGATCTCGGCCTCGGCCTCAAGAGGCGCTCGCAGGGAGAGGCGCCGGATCTCGCATGACATAGATCTGAACGACGAGAGGTATAAATCCTTTCTCCTGTTGTAGATCGTTCGATTTAACCTCACGTCCTGCTACTATTTTCTTGCTTGACGATTGGTAGATCTGAAGTGGAAATCGTTTGGCATCCACCGTAGATCTGCAGTGTCAGTTTGGTACTAAGATTCCTGTGGTACCTTTCCATCTTTTCTAGTAGATCGGTTAATTTACTTCTCCTCCAGCCACTATTTTGGAGCCCCACTGTTTTCGTAGATCTAATTTGCTGGTCATCCACAGTAGATCTACAGTGTTAACCTGCTACTTATAAGCCAGAACTCTACGTGCGGTTTCTTTTCTTCGCTTGGATATCTATTAGTTTCCTCAAGTAAACTATGCGAGCCACTATTTTTTTGGTCTTGCGTCTCTAGTTAGTGTAAATTGTTGGTCAGCTCTCAGCTGCCATAGATCTACAGTGTTTGATATAAGCTAGGCTGCTAGGTTTTGCTCAGGTTCTCTCGTCCGTTTATTGCATGATCTCAATATTTGCCTTGTTCTGTAGACACATGATTCTTGCATGTTGATGGGTTCCTGGACTAACACTTAGCATCTACATAGGCACGTTTACCGGTCTGGGCTGCGAGTAGCAGCTTTCTGTGGGCTTGCAAAGATGAAATGAAGATGATGATGATATTTAGCTGCCACCACCCATCTTCTTTTGGGTCCATCATTGTCAGATCTGGACTGGGCTCTTCCTACAGCACGTTCTGCCGAACTGCCTGCTCGTTGGTGTTCATGCGGGAGAGACCCCGGATCTTGCAGGCTGTGATGTGGACAGGCAGAAGGTATAAAATTTTCTGCTCTTCTAGACTGTTTAGTTTTGTTCCAAGTAGCCCTTGTGTAAAGCTGTCACTGTTTTCTGACATGACTGGATGGCGTGCACACTGATTTGGTGCTGCTGTTTGTCAACTAGTGTAGATCTACAGTGTTTGGTATAAGCTAATCCAGATTCATTGGGTTTCTTGTAGTCCATTTGTTGCCTAGGTTCATGGTTTGTCCTCTCTTTATGAAGAAACATTAGATGCATGTTGATTAGTTTCCCATCTAACCTTGAATAACACTCCTATAGATTAATTTCTGCAAGGAAACCGTGCTTGCCAGTCACTGTTGTTTGGTGTGCATCAATCTGAGTTCTTAGTTGCTGTTGTTGGCTATCCAGTATAGATCTATAGTGTGTGGCGTGACCTATCCAGTATAGATCTATAGTGTGTGGCGTGACCTATATTCCTATATTGATTCCTGTGGTTTTATACAGTCCATATTGATTCAGTATTGTCCTTGTCTTTCTAAAGAAACATTAGATGCATGTTGATTGAGCTGTCAACTAACAGCTACAAATAACTTCATATGCAGAGGTACCTGTCTTCTTGTGGATTGAATATTGTCACAGTTTTTCTCTCTCGGCAAGGGTATATTAGATCAAGCATCATATCATGTACACAATAAACTTTTGCTATGCCTTCATTGTTAATGTCTACTGGTTGGATCATGCTTCTGTTTATGAGCTCATTGAAGTAACCATCTCCTAACTCAAATGGTCTGATTTCTCGTTTTTATGATACACAAAACCTTCAGCTATCCACTTGCGTATCAGTTGGTCTCTCTTAATTTTGTAGTCTTCTGGAAATATGCTTAGATATAATAAATGATGTGAAAGGTAGATCATAGAAAAAACATCCATCTTTGGTTGCAAGCTAGTTGTGGTGGGCTAGTTAGGGCCACACATACAGGATGTCATAGCTACTTTAGATCTAGTAAAGGATGTTTTTGACTTTTAGGTTATGTGGGAGATATGATCTACAAGTCAAGCTTCTTTTACTAGTTTTGATTCATGTTCTCATTTACAGGACAAGTTATTATGGCTAACTATGTTTTGAGAGGACCAGTTATTGTGGTTCAGCACAAATAGGGTCCACACATACAAGATACTTTGAGTACTTTAGATCTAGTAAAAGAGGTTCTTGACTTTTAGGTTATGTGGGAGATATGATCTACAAAGTCAAGCTTCTTTTACTAGTTTTGATTCACCTTCTCATCTATAGGATCAGTTATTATGGCTAACTATGTTTTGAGAAGATTGCAAGATTAGGCAAGGTCACTTGATGTGTAAGTGGATAGCTGAATGTTTTGTTTATCATTAAAAACAAGACATTAGACTGTTTGATTTAGGAAAAGGTTACTCGATGAGCTCCTAAACAGAAGTATGATTCAATCAATAGACATTAATGTTGATGGTGAAGGTGGTAAAATCTTAATTGTGTATACGATATGGTGATTGATCTATACAATTTTTGCCAAGTAAAGAAAACTTTGTGTCAATCTAGTGGCACCAAGCAAAAGTGGTCAAAACCCAAGGGCAAGATTTGAGGATTGCAAAAGACCATATGGCAGATATGACTACCAGCAGCAGCATGTTTCAAGGGTGATCTCTTGCTGCTTATGTCAAGCGTGTTTGCATTGGCTCCATTCTGACCAATCAAGGCTGTCGAGACCCAGAGAACATTGCATTTTGCTTGATGTTTTGATTCTGCAATGACATGAAGCTCTCTAGTGATCTACCGACTTGTATCTGTATTCTATTGTTCGTTCTGACGATCCAAGGATCACTAGACTCTTTCATTTTCTCTTGTGAACTTCCTTCCATTTATCTGTAATGTAAGAAAGAGTATTCAATCCTTGTATAGAGCTGGTTCCTTAGCAGTCTGATAGTTGTTTCTCGTATATACAATCTTCTGAAGATCCTGTAATAGGCAATTTTTACAAGTTTCACCTGTCATTAGTAGCACATTCATATTTGTCAATGTCAGTTTCTTTCATCATGTTGGTTCATGTTAATTTTTACCTAATAAGTAAGGATGACCCTGTACTGGCCTTGAACTGATGCAACGATTTCTGTAGTAAGAATGGTCTGATGAGCCGCCATGTTAGTTACTACTAGTCATCTGTTGCTTATATTGTGGAACGGTGGGTGTAGTTCTGAATGTCCTGTGTTTGGATTTGGCTCAGTTTACATAGGCATGAATGTGTGGCTCTGCTTCCGGTGTCCTGTGTGTCTGGTAGATGTTCAAGTAAACTACTCTAGATGTTCAAGATCGTCTGGTAGATGTTCAAGTAACCTACTCTAGATGTTCAAGATTTCAAGTAAACTACTCTGTCGTAGAGATTAATCCATGGCCACATGTGTTGGCATCCCAAGTCCCCATACAGTCTTTTCATTTTCCACCTTTTATTTGTAGTCATGGTTGCTATTTAATTTCTTTTCTTCATGGACTTAGTTCAAACTTGACCAAGTAAACGTCAGTGGGCCTGAACATGCGACAACTGGAACTAAAAACGCAATTGGATGAACATGCGACAACTTGTAATCCCCTTGGTTTCAGAAGTGTACACACTAAAATAACTCTAGGTGCATGTGAATTTTGGGACGTGGAGGGAGTATATGATTTTAGATTTGTCCATATTTTCTTCCGGTGCTCACGGCAGTGGTTGCGTCGGAGTCGATGCATTCTGACCTCTCCGTTGCGTCGGAGTCGATGCATTCTGACCTCTCCTGGTGCTTAAACAGGCAACATGGGTGTTAATTAGTGTTATACACATGGTCAGGAATCTCTCTAATTTCTGTTTGGCACAAGACAGCAACGCGTACGAGAGGTCAGCTCTTGGTGATTTGTTGCAGGGTGTAATTTTTTTTCCGAGGGTACCCCAAAGGCATATCAAACTTTTATAGAAGATGGCAACAACAATTACAGCAGGCTGGGTATAATCTTGCGAAAAGGCTCTCAACCGAACTCACACACACCACACAAATTCTCCCGCTCACCCTCCCTCACCCCACGGAACTCGAGGGCCTACTCTCGCGACATGGCTACAGCTCCTCTCCCTGACCTAGCTAAACGCCAAAGCCTGAACTCCTCCCCAATGCGGATCACCAGCTGACCGGCCTCACACTGGTCCCTCACATTGCTGAAGACCCTCGCGTTCCTCTATTTCCATAACATCCAAGCCGTGAGGATGACTAGGGTATCGAAGGTCTTCCTATCCGCTTTTTGTACTCTCTCTCTGGCCCTCAGCCACCAGTCCTACAGGGCGCCATCCCGCTGCAGTTGGGGACAGACCACTCCCGTCCTCCTCAGGCACTCCCACCAAACTGTCTTGGCATAAACACATTGGACCAGGATGTGATCCACGATGTCTTCCTCCTATAGGCACGTGAAATAGGGCGAGGTGTGCTCATGAAGGCCATGCCGCTCCCTCCTATTCGACGTCCAGAGCCTATACCGCATGGCCAACCAGTAGAAGATCTTGCACTTGGGAGGAGCAAACGATTTCCAGATTGGTGAAGCCACGCTAGAACGCTTCCCTCCTTGGCACAACATCTCATATGTGTCCCTGGATGAGTAACCTCCAGAGCTCGAACCTGTCCAACCAAAATCATCCGGCCTCCCTGTCAGCTGGACCTCGCGCAACTCAAGCCAAAGCACGACCCACTGCCTACGCCCCTGTGCTCCCAGGGCACCAGTCACGTCCAGCATCCACGTGCTGGCTGGAATCGCTTGAGCTATAGTCCTGCTATTTCATCTCCGAGTGCCCACTGCCTCGACCACCTCAGGTGCAATCTCACCAATTGAGTGGCCATTGAGCCAACGGTCCTGCCAAAACCTCAGCGATCTGCCATCGCCCAAAGGCTCGGGCGAAAGAAAACCTCGAACACACCCTCCGCTGCAACATCCTTGAGCGCAGGCAGCCCTGCGCAAGGTCTCGTGGGATCCGTCCTTCAGAACCATTCCCATCTGGCTCGAAGCGCAATCCCATGTAGTCTCAGATTCTTCACCCCCAGCCCCCCAAAGCAGGTAGGCTTGCACACCGACTCCCAGGCCACCAGTCACTGACCACCATGGATGTCCTTCTTCCCTGCCTAGAATAACGCTCGCTGCCACTTTTCCAACTCTTCTAACAACCAAACCGGGGCCTCTGCCACTAGCAGTTGATGAATCGACCTTGCTGCCACCATCGACTTGACTAGGGTGAGGCGGTCAGCCCTAGCGATTAGCCCCCTCTGCCACGCTAGGGTGAACTCGATCGCCTTATCCATGACCGGTTGCCATTCCTCCTTCGTCAGTGGTCTCAAGGCTAGCTGCAGCCCAAGATACATGATGGGGAAGGCTTGCAATCTGCACCCATGGACCGAGCTGACCAAGAACCCATCCTCCTTGCCTCTAATCAGAGTGGTTGTCGATTTATGGTATTTGACCGAAAGACCCGAGGCTACCCCAAAGATGCGGAGGACCTCCCGAATCGCAAGCAACTCTCCTTCGACCGGCCTGGTGAACAATGCCACATCGTCCACAAAGATGGACACACGTTGGAGCGGCAAAATGTCTGCCAAACTCTGGAAGATGCGCGCGTCCACCGCCCTGACCAACATCACCATGAACATCTCCATACCCAACACGAACAACATCGGGGAGGTTGGATCGCCCTGTCTCAGTGCCCGTACTTGCTGGATTTTCTCTCCTAGGGTGCCGTTAACCACCACCCTCATCGATGCCATAGAAAGCAAGATAGAGATCCACTTGAGAAACCGCTCACTGAACCCTATCTTCCTCAGGACTTCAAAAAGGAACGCCCACAAAATCGAATCGAAGGCTTTGTAGATATCCAACTTGAGCAACACCCCTTTCCTCCTGGCCCTGCTGATTTTACGAGCCACTTGCCTCACCAAAACGAAGTTGTCATGCAAGCATCTACCTTTGACAAACACAGACTGATTCGCGCTCACCAGTTCCGGGAGTCTCAGCCTTAGACGATTGGCCAACAACTTGGAGAAGAGTTTGGCAGCACTATGAATCAAGCTGATGGGGCGATAGTCACCCACTTCCGTCGCCTCCTGCTTTTTCGGGATGAGAGTAATCAACCCTGTGTTCAGCTTCCCAAAACCACGGCCGTCGCCCACCGCCAGCTCCAGCAGCGCTGCCATGACATCCTCCTTGATAACACTCCACGCCTTCTAATACAAGGCTCCCACAAAGCCGTCCGGCCTCGGTGCACGATCTGGCGGCAACTCCTTCACCACGGCCCACACCTCCTCCTCCGTGAATAGGCCGTCTAACTCGGCAAGGTCGTGCTCAGGTAGGTTGAGGGCCTCTAGGTCCAGCCCAAACTACCATGTCCGAATCGAGCCGAAGAGCCCCATATAGGCCTCCGAGAAGGCCTTCACCTTACTCTCCTGATCAGAGATGACCTCCCCATTCACAAGCACCGAAGGTATGAATTTTTTGTCCTCCTGTCATTGGCCACCGCATGAAAAAGTCTAGAGTTCGTATCTCCCTTCGAAAGCCATCTCATCCTCGAGCGTTGTCGTGCCATGGTCCGCTCCAGGGAGACCAGGCCAAGCACTGTCTGCTTCAAAGTACGTCGCAGCCATAACTCCGCCTGCGATAGTGGCCTGCTCTCGTGAGCCACATCGAACCAGAAGATCATCGTGTTAGCCATGGCGATTTGCATCTTCAGGTTGCTCATCTTGCGCTGTCCGCAGGCTTGCAGCGACTTAGCTGCGTTATGGAACACGGCGTCTAACCTTTTGAATGGGTCCACAATCGTGTCCTCACACGTCCAAGCTTCCTTGACCTCCTCCTCAAACCCTTCCAACTTGATCCAAGCCAACTCAAAATGAAACCTCCTCTTTGGCCTGAACCCCGCATTCAAAGAAAGGTGCAGGGGGTGTGATCCGAAGTCGAAGAGGATAGGGCTTGGAGCACCGAGTCTGGGTTCAACAGATCCCAGTCCACCGAGACCAGCGCTCGATCAATACAAGTCAGGGTAGGATGCACCCTCTTATTGCTCCATGTATACTTGCGGCCATGCAAGTAGAGATCTTCGAGCTCGTGCTCACTCACAAAGTTTCTGAAACTCGCCATCATGGTTCGGTCAAGGTTGCCATTATTCTTGTCCCTCGCGTTCAGGATGATGTTGAAATCCCCGATCACCATCCACGGCCTAGGGCACAGCGATCGACGCTCCGACAGTTGCGTGAGAAACTCCACTTTCTCCTCTGTGGCCTGCGGCCCATACATTGAAGTGATCCACTAGCGCTGGAGATCCTTGGTGCAAACCTCGCCCGTGATCGCGTGGCTATCCAAGCAGATATTATCCACAGAGAGAATCGACGTGTCCCAGGCCAGAAGGATACCTCCTCTAGTTCCTACTGCTGGGAAGCCGTCGAAGGCGGGACCCAAACACTCCAAAACCATAAAACGAGGCCAGAAGAATAAGATTTTGAGCAATGTTACCTTCCAGTTGGCGTTTGAGGGGTTTTCCCAACTATACGGGCGCAACTATACGGCTGGACCAAAAAGGTCCCTGCCGTATAGTTGGTTGTCAAACCCTCTGTATCTGGAAAAGAAATTATATGAAAGCATCGATATCTATACGACCGTAACTATACGAACGGAATTTTTATTCCCGCCGTATAATTGTTCGTTAAACCGTTAGTACTTATAAAAGAAAAATTGTCGATGGCAAAAATATCTATACGACCGGAACTATATGGCCAGAATTTTTATTCCCGCCGTATAGTTGGTCTTTAAACTCTCTGTAGCCAAGAAAGAAAATTTGTTGATGGCAAAGATATCTATACGGCTGGAATTTTTATTCCCGACGTATAGTTGGTCGTTAAACTCTCTGTAGCCAAGAAAGAAAATTTGTCGATGGCAAAGATATCTATACGGCCAAACTATATAGCTAAATTTTTTATTCCCGCCATATAGTTGGTCGTTAAATCTTCAGTAGACATCAAAAAATTTCCATTTCTTCGAGAATTCTTTCTTATCCTGAAACTTAGCAAAACACCTTGTTTTGATAGTAAAATAACAACTTTAATTTTTGACCAACAACAACATGTATAAAACGGGATTTAAGTACAACCGAGTTATGCAACACATAATAACAATAAATTCTACCTTTTGAAAACTACAACAAGATAACTCTAATAAAAAATCATACAAAGAATAAAAATGAGAATACAACATGAATGCATCAAGACTCGAGACACAAAACTAAGAAAGACACCTTATGACTTCCGGTTACCTCCCGGGAAACGCTTTCTTATAACCAAGTAGCCAGGATTTTCTCCAAAATGATTTCAATAGATAGGAGCCAGAGAATTATTTATTCTTACCTCCAAAAGAGGTTTGGAGCACTTACTATTATAGCCTGGTCGAAGTCTCACCCGCTTGCGGTGCATCGGAGTCTTGTAGATAAATGTGTTATTGCTCACAAATGATGATTGATGCGCCATGTGTGGTGAGCATACCTCCCTAGATAGCTTCAACAAAAGGATTAGATATTTACATGTAAAGTCAAACATTTTACCTTTGATAGCATCATCGGGATACAATTCATAGTACTCTTCTTGGGCTACACTATCATGAGGAAACACTTCATAATACTCATCTTTAGGAGCAGGGAAAAATTCATAAGTGTCTCTATTCTCTGGTTCATCACCCTTGCTAACAAGTTCCTCAGTTCTAGAGTTATCAATCTAATCACAAAAAGAAGCATCATCAACAAATGTTTCATCAAAGATGTGCTATCCCAAGACCTGCTCATTAATACTACAAGGATTTATCTCTAGTTCATCATTATTAGTGTTCTCCAAATGAGTATCTAGGCATAAAGCCTCCACAGATAAATTATCTTCAGTTTCAACACAATAAGAATCATTACTAGAGACTGAGACATCATAAACAAACTTATTATTAGTAGAATGATGTTTGTCTTCAACCTCACCTTTTTGGTGTTCCTCCTCGTTATCCAGTGGTTCCTGCAAAATGTTACTTTCAGAAACTATTGTTTTACATAGCTCCTTACTCTTTATCACAAGTGCATTCCCACTAAAATGTTCTTGACAATAATTGTCAATATAATCCATAATATTATGATACCTTGCTAAATCCTCATTATCGCTACTTTTCATAATAATACCAATTTTCCTAAGCAGCTCATGAGACCCTTCATAAACTATGTATTCCAAGAGTTTTACATTATTACCGTTTATGTGAGTATTGGTTGATAAAAATTCTTTAAAGAGAGGGATGCATTCATAATCATAAAGCTTGTTAGGCTTACCATTATGTTGCCTCATCCCTTCGAATAAATTTGATAAATTACCAGGACAGTAATCCACCTGCTCCCACATGTCCATTAGTTGCATATCCTCAAGGATTAGTGGTTCTTCTTCGTGTTCATCCTCTTCTTGTGAAGGAACTTCATCCTCCTCCAATGGGATTTGCAGTTCTTCTTCATGTTCATCCTCTTCTTGGGAACACCAAGGAACACTACTTTCGATTTCCTGCAAACAAGTAACTTTGTGCGCTATGGGTTTTCTCCGTGCCTTACTCCTCATAATAAGTGTACTCTCACTAAAACGTTCACGAGAATACCAAGAAATACGTTGCAGGATTTCATAAGCTGTTTTTATGAGAGCACTATCTTCACTATTAATACGTGATATGACATGTATTATCAACTCATGGGCACCTTCAAAGATAATATACTCTAATACTTCACTAGTAACATCACCATTATTATAAGACACTAAAGATTGATTAAAGGTATCAGAGCATTGAAAATGAAAGTAGTGCCCAAGTTTCATACATTGAGGACATATTATTGGATCGTCTATCATATCCGAAGAAATTAACTTTGTAGCATATTCCACTATTTGGGAATACATTTCTCTTACCGTCATAGTGCTCACTTGTTCTTCAAAATACTCATCCTCCTCTTCCAATGAGGATTCTTGTCCCATGTTAATAGCATCACAATATTCATAGAAAGATTCATCTTTTAGTCCCTCACCAAAGTCCCAAAATCATTGTCTAGGCATGAATCCTCCTCAGAATAATCATCATAAGTTTGGGACTTATAGAAATCATTACTATATAATGAGATATTGTTTGCATGCATACTATTTGTGTGTGGAAAGTTATTTTCAGAATTAGGAGATTCAAGTGGCTGATCAAGTTGCTCCTCTTCATTCTTACTAAGATAATTTGCGAGTAGCTCAGCGATAGTCTTACCTTCGGGCTTACCTTCCACTAGTTGAGAGGGTGCAACATCAAGTGCCACCTCTTTATTAACAACATGTTCCGATGGTTTAGGTGGAGGCTCTTTGAGTGGAGTTCCCTCCACATTATCTTTTGGAGCACCCTGCATATGGTTAGATTCTTCCATGGCAGATTTTATCCGCCCAACAATAAATTCATTATCATGGAAGTTATCAATGGCAATAGTAGAATATAGGGTGAACTTATTTATAGATCATATCAGTGGTTTACTTTCTATCTGTATATCTTTTAAACAAAATAACAACTCTTTGCAACCAGTAAAAAGCACAAATTGTAATGCGTCCTCCCCAGCAAGGCATTTAAACTCATTATAGTCTGCTAGCTCGGTATCAAAATAGTTATACTTACATTGATAATTGAGGTGATTTGGAGATCCGCAATAATCACAACATAATTGATAAGAGGCACATAGTGTGGATGAATACTTGTCCACCCAAGTCAACCATTCTTTTAATACGCCTTGCCTCTTAAGAATATCTCCCATAGTCCTTCCCTTTGACTCCTCCATTATAGATTTCATCTGTTGGAAGGTAGTCATCTCGGAAGAGATGATTAGTAACAAATATTTTTATGGGTTTTTGGTTTGTAAACAAAAGAAAAAATACAAATGCAACAAATAAAGAAAGCTTAAAACAAAATCTAGCAAAACTAAATAAATAAACAAAAGCTAAAAGACCTACGACGCTTAGCTCCCCGGCAAGGGCGCTAGAAAATAGCTTGATGACTACAGGTGCATAGATCGTTTGTAGCTAGTTTTGAAATAAAGATATCGATCCCACAGGGAGCAGGAGTCTGAAGTCTAATAACTCTTTAAACTAAATACTGAAATAGTAATGCTAAATAACGTTCTAAGTTACAAGATAAAATGCGAGTTTTGTGTAAAAGATATTTTTGGGTTTTCAAATAAGAGAACAATAAGTAAACTAAAGCTGTAAGTAAACAAGAGCATGGAAGTATGATTACAAAAGTCTGCAAGATGATGGAAATAGTTTCCAGGGAGTAGTGGATCCACCACTGGTAATTAGAAAGAGTGATCAAAATTATTATCATGAATAAGACCATGTATGATATGTGTGGGAGGAGCTCTATATAAGGACGAATAGGCAACAACCGCTGCTCACATCATCCTTCATAACCACAGCTGACAGATAAACGACATCAATCATATTATCCCGCTATTAAGAGATTTCTCCTGTGGCATGGACATGGCTTAATGAGTTCTCCTTGCTTCCCCAAGTTACTACGTAAAGAACGACAACAGCTTTATAGTCACAGTAAGGGCTATCATCCTCCCGTCTACCAACAAGTAATCCCCTTCATCATGTCCCCATAAGAGGAAAATATTAAGGAGGTGCACAACTCCCAACATCAAGATGAAGACAATTAACATAGACACACAATGAACAATATCACATAATAATCTTTATGTCAATTCAATCTCATACTAGAGTTTCTCCATCTCCCCAAGAACAAAGGAAACTACTCACACATGAAGGCAATCAACATCATGGATAGAATATGGATGAAGTATGATAATACAATTGAAGACAAGTGCAAATCCAAGATTCAATCTAGAATTACAGCAAGTAACCAAAGGGGATCGGTGATAGAGACATTGTTGATGAAGATGACGTAGATCGATGTGGAGGCCTTCAAGATCCTAGTCCCTTCTCCTCTTGTGTGATGGTGATGGTGTAGATCTGATTGGAGGCAGCTATGGCGGTGGCACGGTGGCATCGCTCCGCCGTGGTGGAGGATATGGCTTGGTGGCTCTCTCTTGGGCCTTCCCTCCTTTATATAGGCCTTGGCGGTGCCCTAGGGTTCCCCCAATACCGTCATATGACTTAGGGAAGGTTCTGGGGCTTCTCTGAGGCGAAATCCCGTCATTTGCGACCTTTTTGGTAACTATACAGGCGGAGCTATACGACCAGAAAAATAGCTCCGGCCGTATAGTTGCTCGTCAAACCGTTTGTACCCTTTAGTATTTTGACCGCCATTTCTTCATACAAACTCCGTTTTGGGTGTTCTTGAGCTCAATGAGTTCGTATCGTCGAGCTATAACCCTGTGGTCTTGGATCTTTATTTTGAGAAGTTGGAAACATTCACTTTTCCAACACCTCAAATGGCTAAGTCTGGTCCCTGCAGCTCCTCCATACTATGCTTTCTTTGTTCTCTTTGCCTTTGTTTTATCCATAATCATCATCAACACCTACACACATGTCATAGACAAGAAAAGTGATAAAATTCTACCTAAACTACTAAATGTGCAAAGCTCATATGAAAGTAAATGAGAAATAGAAATCATGCATATAAGGCATAACTATAGCTGGAAGAAACATGATATGAGAGGTAAATGGCACAATTTATATGGCTAAAAGAGGTGGTATTTCACAGCCATCAACTTATAACTCCAAGCTTGGTTTCCTGGAAACACACCAGGTTTACATGTAATGTAGACACAAACGCCCTCACGACACTCCTCTTCACTGGATCGTTCAAGCCATGAACGTTCCAGTCCAAAACCTCCAGGTTTATATCCATAGACACGTGGAACAACCTCCCACCTATCGAGCCCCTACTGGGCCGGTACTGCCCACTGGCAGAGCTCCAACGGCTCGAAGCTGGTTGGCATCACCTTGCCAAACACTGATGCCACCGCCTGCAACTGCTGATCCTACAATGGCGAGTCGAAGAACTAATGAAACCACCTCAAGTCCTCCTCCGATGCCTCCAACTCTCCAGGGTGATCCCCAGCTCTCTCAGCAGCGCTGTTTCAGCCGCCGATGCCGACTTCACCTTCGTGCACCCCACAGGAGCGTCCCGCGATGAGGTGCTGCATGTCAGCCTCCTAGGCGTAAATGGCTCCGCCTCCTTGCATGGTGTAATTTAACAAGGCCACTACACTCCAAGCGACATCTAAGGCATATTGTCTCCCATCTCAAGATCGCACCTGGGGCTTGCAAGACTAATTTATAATCTTGAACACACCGTGTTAGTTTCTTCCTAGCACTGCTCCTCCCATTGACCAAAGTGCCTTTAGCACTCCGAGCTCTCTTCCAGAGAAAACACCACCACCACCACCACCACCACCGCCATGTGTAGAGAGACAGAACTAGCCATGGATATCGCCATGGGAGCTATTGGCCCTCTCCTCCCAAAGCTTGGCGAATTGGGTGAGTTCACCCTCGAGAACCGCGTGAGGAAAGGCATCAAGTATCTCACAGAGTTGACGTTGATGCACGCCGCTCTTTGAAAGGTGGAAAAAGTGCCGCCGGACCAGCTCGACGAGGGTGTCAAGATCTGGGTGGGAAATTCCAAGGAACTGTCCTACCAAATGGAGGATATCTTTGATGCCTTCGTGGTGCGAGTGGAGAATGGTAACGAGCCTCCTAGCCAGTCCAACTAGCAGAGTCAAGAAGTTGGTGAAGAAGACCATCAAATTGTTCAAGAAAGGAAAGGATCTCCATGGGATCTCTCATGCACTAGCTGAAGTGGTTGGTACGACTAAGGAATTGGCCTAGCTTCACCAAAGGTATGACCAAGAGATGGGGGTTACCGACACTAGTGTTAGTGTTGACCCTCGCGTGATGGCTATGTACACTAATGTGTCGGAGCTCGGCGACATTGAAGAAACACGAGACGATGTTATCAATATGTGCTTGAAAGTGACAATTGGTCAAATCGTCCTTTGAAAACTGTCTCTGATGTTGCATTTGGTGGGTTAGGCAAGACAACTCTTGCCAAAGCGGCGTATGCTAAAATTAAAGTGCAGTTTGATTGTAAGAATTTTGTTTCTATCTCTCAGAATCCTGACATGAAGAAAGTTTTGAAGGATATTCTCTATAAACTTGAGAAGAACAAGTGCGGACATTCATAATGCAACACGGGATGAAAGACAACTCATCGACTACTCGTTGACTTCCTTACAAACAAGACGTATACATGTTTCTTTTTTCCAGTTACTAATCAACTGTCTTATTGTGGGAAAAGACTACTCGTCATCTTCACTAGCGCACACATTCAGTAGCATGTTGCCGGACCCTTTTCAAGGATCATATTCTTGGTCATTTACTAGTGATTAACATGTTCGTCTAAATTTATCGATTATGCTCCCGCCAATTTTTTGCCTACATAATGATGACACGGCAACGGCCCCGGACAAAAGAATCTTACACATATCTTTACTGATTTCTCAACTCACACTTGGAAACATACATGTTGGTACCTCATTGTAATTGATGATATATGGGATGAAAAAGCATGGCAACTAATTAAGTGTGCTTTCTCCAAGAAGAGTTCTGGTAGTCGGTTAATCACGAGAACTCGTATTATCAGTGTCTCTCACGCATGTTGCGCTCCTTCTGATGATATCTACAGAATGAGAGCTCTCTCTAGTGATGTATCAAGAAGGATCTTCCACAAAAGAGTGTTTTCATTGTATCAAGAAGGCTCTTCCACAAAAACAAAGGACCAATGGTATGCTTTGCTCAATTCCAGTGGTCGGGGTCTTACAGAAGATCGCAGTGTGGATGAGATGAAGAAGATATTATTATTCAGCTATTATGATCTACTTTCTTATCTGAAGCCTTGTTTATTATATCTAAGTGTCTTCAAAGAAGATAAGAATATTAGGAGAGGTAAACTGGTATGCAAGTAGATTTCCTAATGTTTTGTTTACAGTGAGAAACAAGAAACTAACTTACATGAGCTCGGTGATAGATACTTCAATGAGCCAGTAAACCGAAGTATAATCCAACCAATAGGCATTGATAATGAAGAAAAGGTACAAGCTTGCCGTGTACCAGTGAAGAAAACTTTATCACTATATTGGATGGAAATGAGAGAAAAGTGCCTCACACTCAAAGAAAGGTTCACAGATTATCCATCCGAAGTAGCAAGGTAGATATGGATATCACCATGATGGTATGTTGCGGATCTATCACATTAGAGATACCTAGGACTAAAAGATACTACGATCCGGTATCTTCCAGATGAAATAGGGAAGCTACAGTTTTTGCAAACCCTGGATATAAGAACTGCTATACCATATCTTCCAGCAAGTTTTGTTCGTCTTTTTAGAATAATATGTCATGTATTGTGACATATCACTGATAGCCGTATATCGTGGAGTTGCAATTAGCAAATCTCTCATTATGGCTAGGATTATGGCTAGGCTTCATTGTAATTGATTGTAGATTGATTGTAATCCACCTATATATTGGCAAGCAATGGAATTTCCCAAGTGTGGCAAGTGTTCCCCCAATCTTTCATGGTATTAGGCTAACCGATTCATCGCTTCCGCAACCTACCCCTCTCCTCCCTCCCGGCGCTGCCGGCCTCCTCCTTGCACCGCTGGCCCCTCCTCCTCTCCTTCCTCCTCGGCGCCCCTCCTCATGGCGCCCACCACCGAGCCCCACCCCAATGCCGCCCTCTGGCGCAAGCCACCGCTATCCAATCCATCTGATCCCTCGTCCCCATCGCCCTCGAGTTCAAGGGCGCCGTCTTACCCAAGTGGAGGGCGATCTTCACCATCATCGTCACCGCCTACGCCCTAGAGGATCACCACACCATGACTACACCCGCCACCGATGCCATGTGGCTTCGCCTCGACACCATGGTGCTTCGTTGGCTCTATGCCTCCATGTCCATGGACATCGTCAACCTCGTCATGCCGTCGAACATCACCAATGCCACCGCCTACACGGTTTGAATGCCGTCCTTGGGATCTTCAGCGACAACAAGAAGATCCACAAGATTTGTCTTGCCGAGGAATTCCGAAGCATCAAGCAGGAGGACCGCTCCATCACCGACTACCTCTCCCTGTAGAAGACGGAGGCAGACACCCTCGTGGAGGTCAGCGCGCCCGTGTCCGACGAGGACCTTGTCTGCAACGTCCTCACGGGCCTCCACGAACGCTTCGACAACGTAGGTGACATCGCCCCCTCCTCACGCCATACCCCTCCTTCCTTCCATTCCAGAACATGCTGCTCCTCGATGAGATGAAGGCATCCTAGTGCTCCGGCAGCACCTCCACCTCGGTCTTCTACAATACCAAGGTGCCCGCCTCAATGCCGATGGCCAGTCCTATGGGGTGGGCGGCGGCGCCTCCGAAGGCATTGGCAGCGGCCAACCATGACGCCCCATGCGAATGCCCATAACCCCTATGTCTCTGGCTACGGTAGGAACCACGGCAAGAACAAGGAGTACTGCCCCACGGGTGGCACTGCTCCCATGCCCACACCGTTCAATCCATGGACTTGTGATAGCTCCGAATTTCAACACTTTTTATCATTGTTTTCCTTTTGTTTATTGCCATATTTCACTGAATTTTACCCTTTTCACTAATTAGCAAAATCTTGGTTTGTTGTGATGGTTTTCAGGCAATGAACATTTTTGGAAGATTTAATGGCATTTATGGGCTAATTACACTTGAAGAAACAAATTCCCAATTGGATCCCCTTTCATTAGAGGTTTCCTGAATGCATAAAGACCACTGGTATGGTCGGGACGCGCCCGTACCGTCCGCCCGTACGACCTTTCTTCCTTCAGCTCTGCTATATCAATACAAGCATCTTTCTTGAAGGAGGAGGAGACGAAAATAGAACACAGATGCTGCAAATGCATCCAGAAGAGGGGAGATCAGATCTAAAGAAGGAGAAGAACTCCGTCTCATTCTCTAGCGATCTCTAGCCTCTAAACCAGCTACTCCACCATCATCCCCATTTGTACTCAGAGAGAGATTGACACTTATAAGATTAGGTTTGATACTTTGATATACCTTGGTTTGTATTTGATTCAATCTTCAAACGGTATTGTGGCTTGCTACGGTAACTTTGATATGATTTCTATTTGCAATACCATTATGCCTTCGATCTATCTTCCTCTCATGTCTGAGTAAATCCCCATATGTGTGGGAGATGTGTGGGAGATGTATGGGATTGGTAAGATGTGTTGTGCCTCCTTAGTTTCTATTTATTTGTGATTGTTATAGTGATTATTATATTGTGAGAATGAATATCTATGTTCGCCTAATGATTGCTATCCAATTTAAGGGCCCGGGTAACATGATCCAGAGATCTCATAGGTATGAACTTGTATACTAGCGAATCGGCAACCCACGAGTAACAAGACCGATATCAATGAGGAGCTGGTACTACTCGAGGACAATAAGGAACCATAAATATTAAAGCCCTGATATGGTCGAAAGACCTTAATTAATATTCTGACCAGTACTGTGGTAACATGCATATGAATCATTGGGACTGAGAAGAATTCTCCATCAGGACTCCTAGTCGGTTTACGGGTTGCTTACCTACTCACCTATAAATAATAAATATCATAATCACTTATTCCATTTCACCCATCCGACACATTCGCTATTACCATGAACCATTTCTCTCCGCGCCTAACTTCTCATCTACAGAAACCTCGAGCACTTCTCTCGCCTTTACTTTTATGCTATTTAATTCTCGCTTTTTCCTTTGCACAAGTTTCCTCTATTATTCACTCACCACCTTCCACTTCCAACAATTGCAGTCAATTCACTCAAGACAATGTGACACCTTGAGTGCGACAGAAACGCCGCATAAAGACACTTACCTAGGGTCCTTATTGGGATCGATATATAAATTGAAATTAATACTTCCGTGAAAATATGCTCTAACAAACCTATGCACTTGCAGGCCATCAAGCTATTTTCTGGTGCTATTGCCGGGGAACTAAGCGTTTCTTGACATAAGTGATTGTTGACACCATCCATGATCTCCGTTGAAGATATAGGTACTACTCGTTCTTGAAGAACTTATTTACCTCCATATATTGACCACATTCCAACTGAGAGACGTCTAGAATTTTTTGAAAGATTTTCTAACTCACGTACTATAGACGTGAACAGTTTGATTCCTTTGATGGCAGACTTGACCATCAACAGGGGGACGAAGAGCCTGAGCAACCACTGGGAGAATATGGGAGTCCATCTAGGCACCTGAAAAATATGCCTATTCTTTATCTGGATCTTGAAAGCCAGGAATTTGAAATATATTCTGAACTATCTATATGATGAAAGAAATTGCTTTTGCAGGAAAAGAAGATGAAGATCCTAGTGATCATTTGATGAGGGTCTATGACCTTTGTGCTACTCTTAAACCAGCAAGTCTACCAATAGAGTTTGTACTTCTAAATTTTTTTCACTGGTCTCTAAAAGATAATGCTTTCACTTGGTTACAATCGTTTATCCAATCACACTATAAAAAGCTAGGGAGATTGAATCTGAGAATTTATGCATAAATATTGCTCGTTTACTAAAATCATGCAAATCAAACGCAGCATTACAAACTTTCTTCAAGGGATTGAAGAATTTTTTTATCAAGCATGGAATAGATTTTATGGAATGATTATGAAAGTCACAAATCACGGTTTCTAGGATTATTTAATTATCCAATACTTGTATAATGGGCTTAATGAAGATACAATAGAAATGATTGACTTATCTGCAGGAGGAGCTATTAGCAACTTGATGTTGCCAGAATGCATAAAGCTTTTCGAGGTAAGATCCTTCAATGATGAACAATACAACCCTGTTGAGGATTTTAAACCGCGAAAAGGTATGTTTCATATACCCCAAGAACATATGCCCGAAGTTAAAAAGTCCATGAAATAAAAAGGAATAGTGGCGAAACTTTGTGAAGAAAATAAAGTAGATATTCTTCAAGCTTATGTTATAGAAGATGAAATAAATCTTGTAATGCAAAAGTTTAGATATCAACAAAATCAGTTTCGTGAGAAATATTATAAATGTCTAATGACTCAAGAAAAGAATATAAAAGAGTTAACTGAAGTTTTTGACGATTTAGGACATGCCACTAGGCATTTGGATAAATACTTGAGTATGGTTAAAACTCAATGTGATCAGATAGTTGAAACTCAAGCTCCGATCTTAGATCAAGGTAATTTTAATTATAATACTTTTTCTAGTAACATTGTCACTAGACGTGGTACAGAGATATAGCAACCCCAGGGGCACCTTGGTATCAAAAAGAACAGGCCCACAAGGCAAAAGAAACTCAAGAAATGAGTCAAAAAGAAGAGGACCTTATGGATCCTCAAGATGATATTGATTATGAAGCCCAGAAAAGAGAGCATGAGACTTATATAGAAAAATAAGAAGAAGAAGCAGGGGATAAACATAAGCAATATGATTCAGATGTTGAAACGGTCGACTCAAGAGGAGAAGGCGATCTTAGAAAGAAACAAGAAGAGCAAGCTATCACCTCAAGTGAGGAACGTGCCGATAAGCAAAAACCTTTAGCAAAGAAGAAGACTAAAAAGGATGATAAACCAGTGGCAAAGGTAAAGAAGAAGGCAATACCCACTAGAAAGAAAATTCCTCATCCTAATCGTGTTCAGTATGAACCAGATAAAGCTATTTATGATTCTTTTGCCGAAGCTCTGGGAAGCCTTTGTTTAGAACTTCCTCTATCTGATGTGATTGAAGTTCGTACTTATAAGAAGTTTATGCAAGATATTCTTAATAGAAAGAAGAAGGTAACTAAGACTATAACAGTAATGACAAGTTTTGGTGACAAGTTGACTGCTAAGCTTAGGGACCCAGGTATACCAACCATCTCTTGCGCAATTGGGAAAACTAATATCCTTAATGCTCTTTGTGATTTAGGTGCGGGTGTTAGTGTCATGCCTTATTCCCTATTTAAGAAGTTAAACCTTGGAGAGTATTCTCCTACTTCCATTACCTTGCAAATGGCTGATAAGATAACTAAACAACTTGTCGGTATGATCGAGGATGTTTTACTTAAAATTGACCAACATATTATACCCATTGATTTTATCATACTAGATGTTTCCGAAGATGACAAACTTTCAATCATCCTTGGAAGATCTTTTATTAGTACTGCTGGAGCTAATGTTGATTGCTCTAGCGGTAAGATTGTTTTCAATATTAATGATGATCAGATTGTTTGTTATTTTTCGAAGAAACATGAGCATTGTGACAAATATATTCCACCACCTAAGCGTATCCAAGTGGTAAATACCATCAATGAAGGGCAGCTTGAGGTAAACGCTAATGACTCAGAGGTTGGTTAATAAGCCAACCCTCCTTAATAAAATGCTTAATGGGAGTCAACCCATTCTTAGTAGTAAAGTTCTATTTTTTTTTCATTTTTGTGTGTCATAATAAATTTGTTCAAGTTTTTAGACTTGCAGAGAAATTATACTTTCATGAACTTTAAAGAAAAGTGAAAGGAAGAATTAAATAGGGTCTAGACTGCATAACGGGCAGCAGTATGACTGGAGGTGACTGTACCACGCGCCTGTACCGTTAAAGAGAAATCAGCCGATAAGTTCTTTTCAATACAGCGCTCATAACAAGCACTTGTACGGTCGGAGGTACCCATACCGCCCGCCCGTACCGAACTTCGACAATTTTCTCCAACCTTACTACCATGATAACAAGCACTGGTTTGGTTGGGACGCACCTGTACCGTCCGACCGTGCCAGACCTCTAGGTTTGATCTTGGAATCCTAATATTGATCCAACGGTGACGACCATCGGTACGGGCGGGACCCGCCCGTACTGCCCGCCCGTACCGACTACATCACCAGGTAAAGCCGATGGCGGCTGGCTCGTAGCCAGCCTCTTTCTTATTCCTCCCTCATTCTTTATTTCTCTTTCTTTCTCTACCTCAAACCCTAATTCTCTAGAACCTTTGATTCTTCTCCGATTTATTTTTTTGAGTTGGGGAATCTTCACATCCGTAAGTTTCTCATTCCATCCACGCTTTATTTTCTGAAATCCATGGTTGAATTCCTCACATTGACTATCTAGATGAGTTCATTATATTTTGATACTATTTTTGATTCCTTGCATTAGGATTTGTAATTTCTGCCTTTAATCATTTATTTATGTGATAGAAACCTGATGCCTATATTTTTCTTTAAAACAATTACAGCACAATGCATAACATTGGAAGATTTTCCCCTCGGGCAAGGTCTCGGAAATGGTATGGGTCTCGGGCTCCTCTAAGACGCATGGCTCAAAGAAGAGACGCTCGGAGGCGGACAACTTGAGAGAAGCCATGAACAAGGACTATGAGAGGTTGAGCGAACGTAAGGTTTTACCCACTAAGTGGGTAACCGTGAGTTCCTCTCCCACCAGGGTCTGCTTGAGGATTTTGACACGATGACCATGCACGCCGGCATGGTCCCTTTCTCCTACCTCTCCACCAATACCTTCGAGCTTGCCACGTACGAGTTCCTGTCGTCGTTCCACGATGACCTTGAGGTCCAAGAGCGTATTTGCACTGTAAGTTTTGTGCTCAATGGGGAACCCCATAGCCTTAACTTCTATCAATTTCGTGATTGCTTCAGGTTCTCTCGTGAGGGAGAGATTGATAGCAATTATGATGTCCTCGTAGAGGAAATGCATGCTTGGGAACATATTTCTATCCATAGGAACACCGATTATTTGCGCAAGAAGAGCGCCACTATCTAGAATCCCACTATCTGTTAGTTCGCCACCTTCTTGGCGAATTATATTTTTGGGAAAGGAGATGTCGGGGCAATGACAAGCCCCGAGATAAGTGTAATTTATATGGCTCTCCATCCTGAGATGGAGCACATGGTAAACTTTGGTGCTTTGCTCATCCAGCACTTCCGTCGCCAAAGGTCGGCTCACTCGGGTGACATCCGCTGTGGTGGCTTGATCACACAGATCGCCTATGCACGCGAGTTTTTCCTGCCCCATGAGAGAGCTGTGGCTGGCAGTAAGATTCTGGATGACATTACCATGGCTAGCACCAAATTCATGGGGGTCTATAGACCCTAATGCTCCCTTCGTGCTTATCAATTTTATTTTGAGTCTAATGGTGATCTTCACCAAGTTTGCTTCCTTTTGTCCAAGCATTTGGTTTGCCAGGTAAATAGAATTGGGTCCTCAATAAGTAAGAGTTCCAGGAGGCATTGATCTCCTCAGGGAGGATTGCGCCCTCGGAAGGTCATCCCAACTGGGAGGACGCAGTCGACGGCCAGCAGCAGTAGGAGCAAGGTGGAGAGGACTGGAACGCCATGGGCTGGGATGACTACGGTCAACAACATCATCATCAACTACCTTTTCCCCAATACCAGTAGCAAGGTATGTCTCCACCTCTGTCAGGATTTAACTATGTCCCGAGGAGTGACTTTGGCCAAGTGGTGCATCGCATCGACAACGGAGAAAATACGTTGCATGATGTGAACACCAACATATTCAACCTCACCAAGACTTCACTACCTTCATAACCGACTTTCCGAGCCGCTATCCGTACTTCCCATACCAGCAGCCGCTACCCAGCGATGGCGGCAACAATTGATCCAAGATAGGCCAAGAGCCTAAGTTTGGTAGGTTGAACTCCTCCCCACCTTTTGCATTCATATTATTTGTTCTTCTTTTGATTTATTTGTTTTTCTTCTAGTGCATGTTTATTTTCAGTTTGCATTGATAAAAGAAAATCCAAAAATATTAGACTATCTTTCATCTTGATTTCTTGTGATGGTTTTCTCTCGGCTCTCGTTAATTTTTCTGCAGGTTATTCACTCCTAGTAACTTAGCTATAGAGACGAACGTGAGGAGTTGACCCAAGTGGGAGATGAGCAATCAAGAGGAGGTACCACATCCCTATTTTCTCTCTTCCTGTAAGTTTATTCATGAACATATTGTGTCTGCTCGGTTGCACTTGAGTTCTACTCCATGCTTAGCTTGCTATCTTTTAGGACTTAATCTCAAGGTTAATGTCACTATTTTGGTTTAGACTTATGACAATTACGATCGGTTAGAA
This sequence comes from Avena eriantha, assembly GCA_910589775.1. Taxonomy (NCBI): domain Eukaryota; kingdom Viridiplantae; phylum Streptophyta; class Magnoliopsida; order Poales; family Poaceae; genus Avena; species Avena eriantha. The sequence goes on from OU342746.1 coordinate 332,951,017, forward strand.
AACAACTCTTTGGATTAAATTCCAAACATTTGAGAACAATAAAAAGTGTCTTTTGATAACTTTGGTGCCATGTTTTTGTCTTAAGGGCTTAATCTTAGTAGTACTCAACCCCGCATGCTAATCGTTTGACTTGATAATACCTTCTGAAAAGAATTATTTCATGGAACAAATTTTTTACGGTGGTTGTGGGAGGTGCCAAACCTGTTTTGATCAGCTAGAAAGAGATACTTTATTTGAGAAAGAATTACGAGTACCCAAACTTCATGGAACTGTCAACTCCTATGACCTACGAACAATCTTGAGTTTATCTTAGATTTCGGTTACGAGTTGGTTAGACATTTGTAGCATTGCTGCGGTGGGCAATTTTTAGTTCCGCGGGCCCAAGTACTAGAGCAAAAAGAGAACTACCATCAAGATATGAGCTAAAAATATTCAATTCTTATGAGAGTATTGGTATCACCTCACCACCTAAAATGAAAACTAGAGTTATTGAAAAACAAGGAGGAGATGGGGTATTAGATAGCCACGATTTTCAAAGTGGGTGTTAATAAAAAGCTCTAAGTTTATCCTTATTTTGATATCTACTTGTGCACCCTTAATTTTGATTGAAAGCATCCTTGCTTGAAAATATTTTTACTCTCATAAAAGAGGGGCACTGAAAAGAATTGATTCGCAAGCCTAGCCAAAATTTTGATAGTCTCTTTTGAGTTTAAGAGCTATTAGTTAGCGAGTTACTTGTGGTTAGGAAGAGAACTTAAGTGCAATTGTTCAGATATATTATGCTCATGTTTAAGGTTGCAAGATTTGAGACAATGGAATATGATACAACCTCAAATTTGTGAGTTTTCCCTCTTGATTCAGTTTCTCGCTATTATTCATTATAGCTTTATCACTCGAGGGCGAGTAACAACTAAACTTGGGAAGTTGATAGCTCCAAATTTCAACACTTTTTATCATTGTTTCTCCTTTTGTTTATTGCCGAAATTCACTAAATTTTACCCTTTTCACTAATGTTAACATCGCAATTAGCCAAACCTTGGTTTCTTGTGATGGTTTTCAGGCAATCAACATTTTTGAAAGATTTGATGGCATTTATGGGCTAATTACACCTGAAGAAACAAATTCCCAATTGGATCCCCTTTCATTAGAGGTGTCCTAAATGCATAACGACCACGGTACGATCGGGACGTGCCCGTACCGTCCGTCCATACGACCTTCCTTCAGCTCCGCTATATCAATACAAATAAATTTCGTGAAGGAGGAGGAGACGAAAACAGAACACAAACGCCGCAAACACATCCAGAAGAGAGGAGATAATATCTGAAGAAGGAGAAGAACTCCGTCTCATTATCCGATGATCTCTAGCCTGTAAACCATCCACTCCACCATCATCCCCATTTGTACTCAGAGAGAGAGAGAGAGAGAGAGAGAGATTGGCACTTGTAAGATTATGGTTTGATACTTTGATCTACCTTGGTTTGTATTTGATTTTATCTTTAAATGGTATTATGTCTTGCTACGGTAACTTTGAGATGATTTCTATTTGCAATAACATTATGCCTTTGATCTATCTTCCTCTCATGTCTGAGTAAATCCCCATAGGCGTGGGAGATATAAGGGATTGGTAAGATGTGTTGTGCCTCCTTAGTTTCCATCTATTTGTGATTGTTGTAGTGATTATTATATTGTGAGAATGAATATCTATGTTCGCCTAATGCTTGCTATCCAATTTAAGGGCCCGAGTAACATGATCCATAGATCTGATAGGTATGAACTTATACACTAGCGAATCGGCGACCCCCGAGTGACACAACCGATATCAATGTGGATCTAGTACTACTCGAGGACAACAAGGAACCATCAACATTAAAGCTTTGATCTGGTCAAAAGACCTTAATTAATGTGCTGACCATTACTGTGGCAACAAGTAGATGGATTATTGGGACTGGGAAAAATCGCCATGAGGACTCCTAGAGGTTTATGGGTTACTTGCCTACTCACCTACAAATAAGAAATATCACAATCACTTATTCCATTTCACCTATCTGGCACATTCGCTATTACCATGAACCATTTCTCTCCGTGCCTAACTTCTCATCTGCAGGAACCTCGAGCACTTCTCTCGCCTTTACTTTTATGCTATTTAATTCTCATTTTTTCCTTTACACAAGTTTCCTCTATTATTCACTCATCACCTTCCACTTCCAGCAGTTGCAGTCAATTCACTCAAGACAACGTGACACCTTGAGTGCGACAGAAATGCCGCATAAAGATACTTACCTAGGCTCCTTATTAGGATCGATATAAAACTTGAATTAATACTTCCACAAAAACATGCTCTGACGAACCTGTTCACTTGCAGGCCATCAACTGGCGCTATCTAGATGTGGCCAATGCAACCCGGCACCAACAACCTCCTCAGACGCGGCCCCACCCCTCGTGCCCATGCCCACATGGACAACGTCAACAACGGCTACCGCGCGCTTCTCCGGGCTATGACACCCCACCATACGGCACCCCTCTCACTGGCGTCGCCCCCACGGCCACGGCCACACCCACTACGCCGCGCCACCAATATCGGTGCCCTTGTGGGACACTGCCACCCTCTTGTAGCACTTCACCAACATGACACTACAGCAGCCCCAACCCGAGTGGGTCATGGACAGCGGCGCCACCGCCCACCTCTTGTCGGATGCTGGTATCCTCAACTCTCTTTCTCCTCATCCTATGTACCGGCACGTTGTTGTTGGAGACGGTTCCACCATCCCCGTCACCATGTTCAGCCATTCCTCACTTTCTTCTAATCTTACTAATCATCCTCTTCATTTATGTCATGTCTTAGTCACACCACGCATCATCAAAAATCTTAATTTATGTCCGTCAATTCACTACCGATAATTCTTGCATTCTCGCATTTGACCCTAATATTCTAGAGCCCCCGTGATGCAGCGGACATAGCAATAGACTTTTAATCCAACCTAGTGCACACCGAAGTCACGGGTTACAAACGATTATTAAGCATAAACACAGATCAAATCTTTAAGTGGTGATGTTGTTGTTGATCCCGAATGGGGCTAAGCGAAGACCGTACTACCATTTCTGTCACTGTGGTTCCTATGAGATCGTCGCTAGCCAAGTATCTCACCTCAAGCCTTTATCAATCTATGGGATCTTGGGTACCTATAAGTCCACAGATTGAGACAAGAGCCAAAGAAACAAAAGATACAAATCTCAATTGCAAACAAAATACAATACTCCCATGATCTAGATGCACATAATCACTGCAAGGTTTCTCCTCAATCCGCAGTCCGTGAGGACTACTCACTCATAACAAATAGATCGGAGGTATCAAACATCATACAAATACTTAGATTGAAATCAAATATTCTTACAATGGTTGCCAAATCACAAGGAGATCTAAAGTACAAAGCAATGACTATAGCTAGTGGATGGATGGATGGTGGATGTGATGAACTATGGACGAACAATGGCGTGGATCTTCTTCGGTGGTGTGGTGATTGAATCTGAGAATGGCGGCTCTCTAGCCGGCGGCTAGAGCCTCAAAATATATAGGCGTCTTCACGAAAGTTGTAGGGTTTAACGAGACAAAGCCGTCACCACCTGGTATGGGTGGGCGGTACGGGCGTACTGCGCCCGTACCAGTGGTCGTTAAGTGCTCTGACGCCTTGACATGGCTTCCCAATTACTTTGCCATGTGTACTTCCTCAAAATCCACCATTATGACTTCTTATTTCGCATTAAAAACCGTGATTTTCTTCACAACATAAATCAAAGAGAGGATTTGCACATCTTTGCAATTATTAGTCATTAGTGGCAAAAATTGAGAGTTTCTTTGGTAATTGCTTGACCAAAAACAATGTTTAAACGCAGTTGAAGATGGCAAAAATTGGAGCCATCAATGACACCCCACCTATGACCGTACCTCCCAGCCCACCTACAACGCCTTCCCCTCCCTCTCCGCGCACACCTCCCTCCCTGCATGTGCCTCCCTCACCGTGCGCGCCCACGCCATCCGCCCCTCCTTCCCTGCCCGTCGTGCCCCCGCCTTCTCATCACACGCGCAGCACCTCCGACATCCACAAGGCCCCCCGCAATTAGATTAACCTGCATGTTTCATCTATTAGCAGGTACTCACCGGTTCCCACCTCGGCGTGTGCGGCTCTCAAGAATCCCAACTGGCTTGATGCCATGTCCGCAGAATACCGTGCTCTCCTCAGGAACAACACTTGGGATCTCGTGCCTCCTACTCGGAATGCCAACATCATCACCGGCAAGTGGGTGTTTCGCCACAAGCTCAAGCGTGATGGCTCTCTCGACCTCTACAATTTCATAGTTTCTCTCAGGAGGAAGGCGTGGACTTCTATGAGACTCTTAGCCCGGTTGTGAAACCGGCCACAGTCCGCGTCATCCTCTCCGTTTCACTCTCCCTCTAATGGGAGACCCGCCGGCTCGACGTCAAGAACGCCTTCCTCCACGGCAATCTCTCTGAGGTAGTCTACTGTCGCCAACCCATTGGCTTCATCAACTCTACTCGCCCCGAGCACGTCTGTCGGCTGAACCGTTCCCTATACGGTCTCAAGTAGGAAGCTCGAGCATGGTACCACCGCTTCGTGATATTCATCACCTCCACTGGCTTCACGTGTTCGCGTTCGGACACCTCACTATTCGTACTGCAGTGTGCGGAGGGCACGACCTTCCTCCTCCTCTACGTGGATGAAATCATCCTCACCACCTTTTCATCGCGCCTCCTCGATAGGATTACGACTTCTCTCCGCTCTGAGTTTGCCATGACCGACATGGGCAACCTCCACTACTTCCTCGGCATCGCGGTAACCCACGACTCCTCCTGCATGCACCTCTTGCAAGCCAAGTACGCCATGGAGATTCTAGACCGCGCCGGCATGACTGGTTGCAAGTCCGCCACAACACCCGTTGACACGAGCCCCAAGCTCGCCGCCACTGTCGGCCCTCCAGTGGCGGATCCCACCTAGTACAGGAGTCTCGCTAGTGCTCTGCAGTACCTAACCTTCACGCGACCCGACATCGCGTATGTCGTTCAGCAGGTGTGTCTCCACATGCATGATCCTCACGAGCATCACTTCGCGGCCATCAAGCCCATCCTTCACTACGTCAATGGTACACTCTCACATGGACTCCAGATCTACTCGTCATCGCCGGGCTCCATGATCACCTGCACCGACGCCGACTAGGCTGGCTGTCCAGACACTCGCTGCTCTACGTCGGGCTTCTGTGTCTACCTCGAAGACAACCTTGTCTCTTGGTCATCCAAGCGCCAGCATACGGTTTCTCGCTCCAGCGCCGAGGCTAAGTACCGTGCCATCGCCAACTCCATCGCCGAAGCGAGTTGGATTCGGCAACTCCTTCACGAGCTTCATCGACCATCAACTCCTGTTACGGTGTTCTGCGACAATGTCAGTGTCGTCTACATGTCTACGAACCCTGTCCAACATTAGCGCACGAAGCACACCGAGATCGATCTCCATTTCGTTCGTGATCGTGTTTCCATGGGCCAGGTCCTTGTGCTCCGCGTTCCCTCGTCTCGACTGTTTGCTGACATCATGATGAAGGGACTCCCATCGCTGTTGTTTCTGGATTTTTGGTCCATTCTCAACGTCCGCTCTCCTCCCATTGTGACTAGGGGGAGTGTTAGACTAATATGTCACGTATCGTGACATATCACTAATTGCTGTATATCGTGGAGTTGTAATTAGCAAATCTCCTATTATGGCTAGGATTATGGCTAGGCTTCATTGTAATTGATTGTAGACTGATTGTAATCCGCCTATATATTGACAAGCAATGGAATAGGCCAAGTTTGGCAAGTATTCCCCCAATCTTTCACGTCTAAGAAGGCTGATGTGGTTTAAGAATCTGGTTTGAAATACACGGAACTAGAGGGGGACTACTCCATGTGTGGGTTGTCTCTGAGATGAAGACCGCAAGAGTAGTTGATGTTGATCAAGGAACTGGGTGTTATTTTCACAAATATTGATTATCATTCAAATTTTGGAAACTTATGAGAAATTATTTCGTGAGGTAAAGCACGTACTGATCAAGACGACCTGTTGTGGTGTGTGCTGCATGAGTAAGTGCAAACCGTCTAAGAGCATCTCCACCAGCCCTCCCCAAATCGTCATCGGCAGCGTCGCCGACACTTCTGTATTGGGGGTGTCAGAAGACGAGTCCCAATTTGGGGAGGGCCTCCACACAGCAGCGCGCCCAATACACCGGCCCCAATACAATTTTATTTTCATTAAACCCCAATTTAAACATACATTCAAAGCAAATTTAAACATCCACAAGGATTTGTGCATCGAGGAGAAACCCTACAAGCCAGTGCAATCTTTCTTGCACTTGAAGTAGTCATCTTGGACGCCGAATTCAATCCTCATGAACAGCTCCTTGTTCATCCTGAAACGGCGGTGGAAGGCTTTTGGCGGCTGTGTTGAGCCGTCCTTGAAATAGTCTGTGCCTAGTAAAAGAGCACCTGCAAGGCGGTGCCGGTCCTTGTTCGCGGACCTTCCTAGCTTGGAACCACCACGCTGAGGTGTGGCATTGAGGTTCTAGCAAATATGAAACATCGAGGTCAAGATGAGGATCTGCTGTTGACGGCGATCGACGTTATCTTTAGAATCTCCACCATCATCTCATCGTCGCTGTCCATTCTGGCAAACTGCCGAACAGCTAGCCGACTGAGCGCACAAACGACGATGGCGACAGAACTATAGTCGAGCTAGTGAACTCACCGGAGGCCTGCAGTGGAGGAGGCATAAGGCAGGTACCGGTGTCATTCCATGCTGTAGGCGAGCAGCGACGATGGCGGCAGAACTCGACGACGAAGACGATGCGGGTTGCACAGCCAAGATACCCCAAATCAGCTTCACCAATGGTGGGTGGCTCGCTGGCGGTGGTGTGGTACTGTCCGCGATGAATCTACTAGGTACGCGCGTGAATGAAAAGCATGGGGAGGCGAGTAGCCGTGGCGGCAACGGCGATTCAGCCAGGGGTGGGAGGCGAGAAGGGAGGGGTGGGGATGGGCAATAGGCTTGTTTGACTGGCATGAGGGCCCGGTGTCAATATCCGACGTGTCTTCGCGTGCCGGCGCTCCCGAAGCAACCCCCATGGATAGGGGTTGGATTGGGCTTGCCGGCTAAACTATTGGGCTCGAAAATGTGCCGGCGACCTTTGGAGAGCACCGTTGGGAGGCCTTTTTTGCTCCGGGGCCCAAATAGCTATTGGGAGCCGTATCGGGAGTGCCGGTGGAGATGCTCCGGGCGGACCCAAACGCACGATAGAAACGGTCCGTTTCTGTCTGTTTGGGCCGGGCCACGGTCGCTTTGGGGTCGCGGTCCGGCCTGTCCGGCCAGCCACGCCCAGCGGTACGACCCATCTATCCGTGCCTGGCGTTTCTTGGCGCCATCGCTGGCCAAGGCTTTGCCAATGGTCGAACACTCAAATTCACAAGCAATAGCACACAAACTGCCTATCAGATAAATTGGTAGATGTGTGCCATCGCCCTTTGGGCATCACCAACTAGTGACCAGTGGTTCTAAAATGTACAAAAGGGGGCAATATCATACACAATGTCCAAAAGAATGGCGGCTTCTCTGTCCAAAAGGTTGCAGCCGCTGTTGCCATTGTCGTTCAAGCATCACGAGCCCGGATGGCCTGCTGCCTGCGAGCGACCCAAGCCCTGCGATCGGGATCGGTGATGGTGTCTAGGTCAGTGAGCACGATGGCATTCTCCTCGGCCATGATCTTGTCGTCGGCCTCCTTGGCCTTGGCATCTGCCTCCAACACCCTAGACCTAGCCTCGGCCTCCTTGGCCTTGGCTTTAGCCTCCCTCGCCTTTGCCTTTGCCTCGATCTCCATTAACCTGGCCTTGGCATAGGCCTCCTCCGCCTCGATAGACCTCGTCTGGAGCTCGAAGAAGGCCTTGGCGGTGGCCTCTTTCTCTTTGCGCCGCCCCTCTTCCCTCTCGGCGATGGCCTCTTCTTTCTTCTCCATGATCTTCGTCAACGTCTCCTGGAATGCCAAGGAACCAGCCTGGCAGACGATGTCGGCCTTCATAGCCTTGTGGCCTCCAGGCCGGCGGGAATGGGCACCTACAGGGTTGGCGAAGCCTTCTTCACTGCCGCCGTCATCTAGGTTGATGACACCGCCCGTAGAAGCATTTCTCTTGCCCTTCTTCTTGTTGTCAAGTTATTTCCAAAGGGCATAGCTAGTCTTCCAATTTTTGCAGTCTTTGATCAACGTCAAACAATGAGGCAACGTGAATGCCTTGTTGTCATTCACCTTCTTGAAGTGCTCCATTCCTTTCATGACCTACACATATGGATGCCAACAATAGCTCAATGCATATGCAAGACATCGATAAGGAGAGGAAGAGCTTTTACCATGTCAACCGGCAACATGCCGCTTATTTTCTTTTTCGTCACCATATTGTAGGGTCCTTGGAACTTGCTACACTCGGCATGGATGGTGCCCCATCGCTTGGAGATGGACAGATCATTTCCATCGCTATAGAAGGAGTCCTTCCCGAATTTCCTATGCTCATGGAAGAACCTGCCCACCTTCTTCCAATACGCAAAGCCCTTTTGCTCGGCGCCGCATAGTGGATCTTGTGAAACCTCCATCCATGCCTTGCATAGGATCTTGTCCTCGTCGGTGGTGTAGCTCATGGTTTGTTGGCTCAACTTCTTGTTGTCGACGAGCGACGCCACAAGTGAAGACGCCAGCGACGCGGCAGTGACCCCCTCTCCCATGGAAGCGCCATCGTTTCCAAACAATGACTCGTCAACAATGTTGTAGACATCTTGTTGCGTCTCTTGCTGCATCTCTGCGTCCTCGCCATAGCCGTCGCCATAGCCGTCACCATGTCCGTCTCCACCATAGACATCGCCACCCTCGTTGATCATGTCGTGCATGGCGTCCTCGCCATCGTTGGCCACGAAATCCTACACCCAATTTGGTCTGGATAAAGAGACGGGAGCACTGTGCTGGCAAAGGCAAAGAGATGTCGCGACCATACGTGCCGTCGTCGGTCGGCAGCGCATCGGGCATTCCGTCGAACAGGTTGACTGGTGCCGGCATGTCCGCAGCGGAGATGGATCACTACTTCTTGGACGCCTCTAGGGTTGTGTCCGCGGTCGTTGGAGTGCGGTTGAGGTCGATGGCGGGCTCTCCCGCCTCCGACAACTCCGTACGGGGATGGACAAACCGAGAGAGTGAGACCACATTCCTAGTGTGGCCTCCAAGCGAAGGTGTGCGCGGGCATGGCGTCCTAGGCTGACCGCAAGGGGTGGAGGTGACGGAGCTGGTAGAGGACGCGCCAGCCATGGACATGTCGAGGATAGCGACGCCGCTGGCGCCGAAGGCCACAGTGCCAGCGAACGCGGCGGTCAGTGCCTCCTGCTTTATCATGTTCACGGCGTGCTTGTCGGCATCCACTGCCAGCTCTTGTGGTTGGCCCTGTTCTGCGCGGCGAGGAAGCGCTTGTTCTCCTCCCGAAGCTCCTTCTCAAGCTTGGCTTGGGCGAGTCGAGCTCGTGCCGCAAACCGCCGGGCAGTGCGCTTCTCCGTCTCCATTTTCCGATCCTCTGCCATCAGGTCGGCCGCAAGCTTCTTCGGCCGACTGCGCTTCTTGGCGGCGGGAACGCCGGAGGGCGCATCATCGACCATGGCGGCAGGATCCATCGCCTTTCCCGCCGCTCCCGCTAGTGGAAATTTGGGAGAGGTTTTTTGGAGGGAGAAGTTGAGTGGTCTGTGTGTCACTGGCGGGAGGGACCGCGAAAAGGTAATGGTCGGACACGGGAGGCCGCACGCTATCCAGGCCGACCCAGCGGTCACGCAAATTAGGTGCACGGATCGGTCGAGTCGGGCGCGTCGGTACGGATGGGTTGTGCCGCTGCGACGACGCGCGCACGTTGCGCGCGTCCGCGCGGATGTATTCGGACGCGTTCGGTCGACCCGGTGGAGATATGTTGTCCTGGTGGCTGGCACTTCAAACGTTTATTGATATTGGCTTGGTCTTTTTTTCTTTCGTTCTAAAATAGATATCGAAAGTTTGTTAAAATTCAAATGTATCTAGACACTAAATTTGGGACGGAGGGAGTAGTAATTTTTGTTTGACACTGTTAGAGTATACGTGTACGCGGTAACTAAGGTAGTGTAGGATAGTTAGGACTCTAGCCTAACTTGTCTTGTACTCCAAGATGATCCCCTGCACGCCTATATATACTCGCCCATGAGGCTCAATAATACATCCAACATATTCCGCTAATCTCTCTCTCTATCCTTCTACATGGTATCAGAGCGGCAAGAACCTTGACCTAGCTGCCGCACGCGCTTCCGCATCGCGCCGCCCCCGGGGAGGTCGATCTCCATGATCTCCGCCGGGGGCGCGTGATCCGTACGCAGGGCTCGTCCGCCGATCCGTGATTGGCTGTCTTGCAAGTCTTTTTTTCCGATCTCTTAATCGGTTTTCTTTTTTGGTTTACCGATCTTAGATCGGATTGAGTCGCCCACCATCGTCGTCATCGCCGCGCCTCTACTCCGACCATCGGCATCGACGATCTACCGCGCCCGTGCGTCTGCCATCTCCGCCGCAGCGCCTGCTTCGGCAGGCTGTCGCGACCTCACGGCAGGCTGCCGCGCCCCGCGACCGGCTGCTGCGGCTTCCTCGGGAGGCTGCCGCGGCCGACCCCCCTCGGATCGTCTTCGTCGTCATCGCCTAGGACAGCATGGACCACGCCGCCATCGCCTCCGATCTACGTGTCGTCCACGCCATGGTGCGTACGGCACACCATCGGTTTGATCAACCGGTCCAGCGCCCGTCTACGCCAAGCACGTCCCCGAGCATGCGCCTACCACCGATCGAGCTATGGGTTGCCGCTACGTCGCCCCTTCGGGTCGCAGCGCCGCCGCCTACCGGCTGCCAACGCGCCTCACAAGCGCGTACGCGCCGGTGGCCTCCAGCTGCTGCCCCGACTCGCGCCCTGCAGCCACGCCGCGCCTTCGGGCCGTGGCATTGCTACGCTCAGTCTACTTCGCCGTGCCCGCGCATCGACGCCCTTGGCCACCACCGCGCCCTCTCCTACGGCGCGGATCGCCGCCATCTGCGCCCGTCTTTGTCGCCTCACCCGGTCCCACGGCGGCAGGGCCTGCGACACCGTCCGCGTTGACCTCGTCCGTGTCGACACCGTCCGCGCCTGGCTCTACTTCGAGCACCGCCGCCGCACTCCACTAGGTAACCTGCAGGCTGATTTCTCGCCATCGCAGGTCCCGTCGACTACCCCGCGCCCTCTAGGCGTCCAGCATGAGCACTCAGGCCGCCGCTGGACCGCCGGCTTCTACATCTTCGACTGTCTTGACTTCGTCGCCCGCATCATCGCCTCGTCCCCATCTACACCACCTGCTACTCTACTCCGAGAACCGCGGACAGGGTCGACATCTTCGTCGATCTGCGACCGCGACGATTCCGGAGGCCTCCTCTGCTAGTCCCTCTGACATGGCGACAAGTTCATGATGGTTCCCACCCCTCGCATGCCTGGTACTGGCAACACCGGAAGTGCTTTCGTCCCCGATGCGTTCCCGAGTCTGGCAAACTCGCGCCGGACGCCTCTTCTTCATCGGCTTCGACAACGTCTTCTTCGACCGCGTCACCGACGAGTTCTTCTTGCGTACTCGGTTCTGGCAAAGCCGGAGTATGCCTTCGTCCCCGACGTGCGCCTAGTTCTGGCAAAACTATGGCCGCACCTCGTCCTCGACGGCTCGGACTGCATCGACTTCGGCATCGACACCCTCGACGACTGCCTCGACGCGTCTCCGTCATCCTCCTCGCGCACTATGCGCATGCGGCTTCATGTACGGCTTCCTTGACACCGGCCACGACATCGACCACGGCGACCCCTCGCACAGCTACCCCGACCACGGCACCGCCCAACGCTCTCGGCTCCCTCGACATCGGCACAAGGGCTTCCACCTCGCTTGAGCTTCACCAGCATCCTCTACAGTCCAAGCTTCGCGCCGCGACACCGTCCACGACACTCCCACTCGGACTACGGGGGGATGTCAGCCCACTGGATGCTACTTCGATTTCTCTCCAGTCTGACCGTCCGCGACGTTCTAGTTGTTCACGACGCTCCCGCTACGACTGCGGGGGGATGTTAGAGTATACGTGCACGCGGTAACTAAGGTAGTGTAGGATAGTTAGGAAGGGTGTCGAGTCTCTGGAGACCGAGCTGACACTTATGCACGCCGCCCTCCGCAAGGTCGCCAAAGTACCACCAGATCAGCTCGACGAGGGGGTCAAGATCTGGGCTGGAAATGTCAGGGAGTTGTCCTACCAGATGGAGGACACTGTTGATGCTTTCATGGTTCGTGTGGAGGGTGCTGTCGCCGAGCCTGCCAACCCCAAGAACAAAGTCAAGAAGTTACTCAAGAAGACCATCAGGTTGTTCAAGAAAGGAAGGGATCTCCATCATCTCTCTGATGCTCTAGATGAAGCCGTTGGTCAAGCCAAACAGTTGGCTGAGCTACGTCAAAGGTACGAGCAAGAGACACGTCAAAGGTACGAGCAAGAGACACGGGATTTCTCCGCTGGTGCTAGCATTGACCCTCGCATGATGGCTCTTTACACGGATGTGACTGAGCTAGTTGGCATTGAACAACCACAGGACGATCTGATCAAGGTGTTGATTGGAAGTGACGATTGCTCAAAGCATCCACTGAAGACGGTCTCCATTGTAGGATTTGGTGGGTTGGGAAAGACGACTCTTGCCAAAGCAGTGTATGACAAGATCAAAGTGCAATTTGATTGTTATGCTTTTGTTCCGGTTTCTCAAAATCCCGATGTGAAGAAAGTTTTTAAGGATATTCTTTATGAACTCGACAAGAACGAATACAGAAGCATTCCTTTTGCGACGATGGATGAAAGACAACTCATCGATGTACTCATTGGTTTCCTTACGGACAAGAGGTACATATGCTTATTTTTTCCCTCTTACTACTTATTAGTCTTTTCGTTATTAAATAACACACTGTTATTTTGTAGTTTACATGTACGCATTTAATAACACACTGTTGGTACCGTTTTATGAATCATAGCGGTGATCATTCACTAGTGATTTATAATGTCCATGTAAATTTTGAAGTCTTGTCCCGGCTTTTCACACACCTATACCTCAATTAGTAATGACCAGCTTTGAGAAAAAGTTCAGTACATGTATCGATTGATTCGTCAACTTACATTGATAAATATTTTTATAGGTACCTCATTGTAATTGATGACATATGGGATGAAAAAACATGGAAACTAATTAAGTGTGCTTTCTCCAAGAAGAGTCCTGGCAATCGATTAATCACGACAACCCGCATTATTAGTGTCGCTCAAGCATGTTGCTCTTCTCCAGATGATATCTATCGGATGGAACCTCTTTCTCAGGATGTATCAAGAAGGCTCTTCAACAAAAGAGTATTTTCCCATGAGAAAGGGTGTCCTTCTGAATTGGTGCAAGTATCTGAAGACATATTGCATAAATGCGGTGGGATACCATTGGCAATTATAACTATAGCAAGTCTTTTGTCTAGTAATCGCCAGATAAAAACAAAGGACCAATGGTATGCTTTGCTCAATTCCATTGGTCGGGGTCTTACAGAAGATCGTAGTGTGGAGGAGATGAAGAAGATATTATTATTCAGCTATTACGATCTACCTTATTATCTGAAGCCTTGTTTATTATATCTAAGTGTCTTCGATGAAGATGAGGAGATTATGAGAGGTAAACTTGTATGCAAGTGGATTTCCGAAGGTTTTGTTTACAGTGAGAAACAAGAAACAAACTTACATGAGCTCGGTGATAGCTACTTCAAAGAGCTAGTAAACCGAAGTATGATCCAGCCAATAGGCATTGATGATGAAGAAAAGGTAGGAGCTTGCCGTGTGCATGACATGGTGCTTGATCTCATATGCTCACTGTCGAGTGAAGAAAACTTTGTCACTATATTGGATGGAAATGAGAGAAAAATGCCTCAAGCGCAAAGAAAGGTTCGCAGATTATCCGTCCGAAGTAGCAAGGTAGATGTGGATTCCACCGGGATGGCACACGTGAGATCTCTTTTATTCAGAAGTAATATTGTTGATCCAGTGCTGAATATTGCAAGTTTTCAAGTTATACGCGTGTTGGATTTGGAAGGTTGTGATATCTCAGATGTTGGGTATGTGGAGGATCTATTACATTTGACGTACCTAGGACTATGTGGTACTACGGTCAAGCATCTTCCAGAGGAAATAGGGAAGCTACAGTTTTTGCAAACCCTTGATATTAGAGGAACTGGTATACTATTTGTGCCAGCTAGTGTTGTTTGTCTAAGGCGGCTGATGTGCCTGTATGTTGACGCGGAAATGAAACTGCCGCTTGGGATTGGTAGACTAACTTCTCTGGAGGTGTTAGAAAAGGTGCATGTGTTAATTTTAGGTTCTAGCCATTTGAACAGTCATGTTGTGAAAGAGCTGGGCCATTTGACCAAGCTAAGGGTGCTGAAGTTACATTGGACTGAGTTGGATGGAAGCATGTGTGAGGTTTTTGTGGAATCTCTAATCAATCTGCACAAATTGGAAAGTCTATCTATTCATTTGGGACACGTCGACCTCATGCGCGAAGGCTGGGTGCCCCCTGTATGTCTCCGTAGATTAGTGATCCAATATTCATTATACCCTCTCCTGAAACTGCCGACATGGATCAATCCTTCATTGCTTCCTATCCTCTCCTATCTATCCATACTGGTGGATGAAGTGCGACCGGAGGACATTCAGATTCTTGGAATGTTGCCGGCTCTTCTTTATCTCAGGCTAAATGCCTATCACACAGAAGTGGTTGCGGCAGAAATGCACGCTGTTACTGCTGGTGCATACCCGTGTGCGACAGAGTGCTACTTCGGTCGTAAACGCTTGTGCTTCCATCAATATTTGCACGAGGAGCTGCGCCAAGGCTTAAACACCTTCAGTTCGAATTCCCAGCAGAGTGGATCTCCCGTGGGGACATTGATTTGGGCACGTGGCATCTCCCTTCCCTCAAGACAGTCGAGGCTGTGCTTTCCACACGAGGAGCCACCGGCAAGGAGGCGAAGGAAGCGAAAGCTGGGCTGAGGGCAGCGGCGGACGACCACCCTAATCGTCCCAGCCTTATTATAACTAACAAAGGCGAAAGGTACTTACGCAAGTCCCACAAGCCTGAATTCTAGTTATTTGTACTTGTAGTCCCTTGTTTTCTCACCAAGCGTTTGTTTCTCTCCTCTTTACTTTTTTCAGTTCCAAGTGGTTGGGTTAGTAAGTGGGTTCATCAAATCTTGCAACCAGGTACTATGCTGACTCGCTATATTTGTAGACCTGACCTATTTTTTCAGCATTTATTTAGCTAGCTTGCTTGCTTGCTCGATCGATCAATGAGTCCTCCTAAAGCCTGAAATGATATGTCTGTTGTAATATGAATTTCTTCAGTGTTGGCTACTTCACTTAGCTGTTATTTCTGCATGCTACAGTATTACTATAACATATGCCACCTAATTCAGATCATAGCAAGCAATCCACCAAGTAACATGTGTTTCTCTACTTAGATGAACACCGTGTTTTTTTTCCTTTTCTTTTTGCAACATTTGACTGAATGTATGTGCTTCCACAATCCACATGGCATTTGCAGGTAGTCCAGCAGGAGCTACCAAGTTTAGTCGACATGGACACCATCGCTGCCTGCCTGCAACTCCTCCCGTGCTCTGCTGTTCAGTCCGTCTTCCTTCTGCATCGAGATGAAGCTCCGATTCTATTCGCTTAAATGTCTGAATTCTTCGCTTATTTTGGCTTGTTTCTGCCAATTCAAGAACCATTAATAAGTTTGAGGGCGCCCGCTACATTTTGCCCATGATGAACCATTATTGATGTACTATACTGGCTGGTTGGCCTGCTTTGGTTATGTATCACTACATTGTAAAGCTTTCAGACTAAATGTTTATTCCAGACTTGTAAACATTGATGTCTCGTTCAAATTTGGGTGATCTTCTGAAGTTTCACCTTATATTTGTCAAATTTTTTTTTTGTGAAATAATCAAGGGAGTCGATACTGTCCTTTCGGTGTGCTATCTTACAATCTGTGTTTGTACTCATTTCGTTTGAGTACAACTGGAATTTTCACGGCTATAGTATCTGAACTTGAGAACATTGAATTGATATGCTACCTTTGTCATTTGCTGGGGCCCTAGGTGTCGTACTTGGCCGATGATCTCATGTGTGTGTTGTTAACCTTGTTGCAATCAAGCGTGCACCTGTTTCATTCTGCTGCGTTTACTTTAGTAGCATGGAGAAGATGTCGGTGAGTCATTCCTCTCCCTTTCTTTCTGAATTTCAGGTGAAGAAAGATGCTAAGGCTGCATGCTATGAGGTTCACTACTTGTCCACATGCTCTGTTTTGTTCTGTTTTTCCAGTAAGGGTTCAGCACTCATCTTCTTTCAGCATTTCCTTTAGCCTGTTTTATATTGCCTAGCTAGTTCGATGATCAGCCTAATAATGCCTGAGTGCTAAGGTTACCGGTCTATGTAAAGTACCAAGAATATTGCAATGTGAATTTAGCCTTCGTTACTTAAGTGCATAACTACAGAGCATTAGCCCCCTAGCTATCCTTTGGTCATTTCCTTCAGCCTGTTCTATTTTGGTTAGCGAGTACGATCAGCCCCCTGCAGCCCAAGGGCTGGAAAACTTAAATGTGAATTTAGCCTTTTCTACTTCAGAGTGCCACAACATCACATATATGTAGTCCAGCTTAACAAGCAATCCGCTAGTAGTATATGTGTCATCTTGCTACAATTGAATGAACTGCGCTGACTCTCTGTAACATCCAACTGAGTCATTCACATGTACTCCCTCCGTTTTAAAATATAAGATGTTTTAACTTTATGAATGAAGCGTATCTAGACTCCTTTTAGTGTGTAGATTCATCAATATTTGGAGTGAATCTACACACTAAAAAGAGCCTAGATACACTTTTTTCATAAAGCTAAAACATCTTATATTCCCTCCGTCTCAAAATAAGTGACGTGAGTTTATCTAGATTCGGATGTATCTAGACACATTTTAGTATATAGATACATACGAATCTAGACAAACTCAAGTAGCTTATTTTGGGACGGAGAAACGGAAGGAGTATGCAGGAGTTAACAAATCTTGTCGACATGGACTCGATCGTGAGCCCCCAAGTCTCCTGATGCTTCCGCTCCAAACAAGACAGTCAAGTGCTCTGCATTTGCCTTGCCGTCTGATAAGTTTTCCTTGTGCAACGAGATGAACCTCACGTTCTGTCCACTCGAGTCTGAACCTTCTTCTTTCTTGCAGCGATTCAAGAACCATTTAAGTTTCTTTCTTTCGAATAAATCCGGATTTCTTTTATTATGATGTATTCCCTCCGTTTAGAAATATAAGACATTTTAGCTTCGTGAAATGAATGCATTAAAACTTTTTTTTAGTGTATAGGCACTCCGAATCTTTACGAACCTTGCATTAAAAGACGTCTAGATACATTTAATTCACAAAGTTAAAACGTCGTATATTTCTGAACGGAGGGAGCGAGTAATACTGACTTGTTTGTGTACTTTGGTTACTCATCGTACCTCTTTCTTCCTAGCAGCTTAAGACTCATTTTTATTCAAGACTCGTCAACATTCAGTCTGCAAGATCTTCTGAGTTTTCACGTTCTGTTTGTACGTATCACTTGATCATTGTTTTCTCCATCTGCTGGTTCAAGTTCCATCAAACAAACAGGGTCGTCGAAAGTGTTGTTTCGATGTGCCAGCATACAATTTGTATTAGTATCATTTTCTAATTTGCTACTGCACCTGAGAGGTGTCCCTCACTGTGTTTACCTCTGAAAAATTATTGCCCTGAACTGATGCTACGATTTCTGGAGGTAAGAATTAATAAGGGAGAGCCTAGATATTAGACGTCTGAGAATTTTTTATGTCTAAGTCGGCTGAGGTCATCCTATTATTTATGCTAACTAGCAGTGTGGCCCTCGCAATTGCGAGGGCATCATTTTTACTGCCAAATGTGATAATTAAATCATTCATGAATATTCACTTTATTATATGTAGAATAATATATAGATCCATAATCTAAATATCTAACTTTACATTAGATAGATGTGAGAACTTTGTTATGTAGATTGTGTTGTAATCTATTGATATTTTCTCTACAATAATCGGTGTACTGAGAATGTGTCTATGGCGGGGATTGATGGCCCAAAATATATCGAGCTCGTTGGGGAACCCCAAGAGGAAAGTATGTGAGCACAACAGTAAGTTTTCCCTCAGTACGAAACCAAGGTTTAATCGAACCAGTAGGAGCAAGGAAACACCCCAAAGGTGTAGCTAGTTGAGCCTTGGCAGGGCACTACCGGTGCTAGTAGCAATGTGGAGACCTGCACAACACAACCACAGAACTTTGCCCCCAACTTGCGATGAGGTTGTCAATCTCACCGGTTTTACTGAAAACAAAGGATTAAACGTACCGAATGGAAGAAAATAATAGTTTACAGAAAATAAACACAAAACAGTAAACCGTTGATTGTAAAAGAAAGAACCGGGATCCATAGTTCACTAGAGGTGGCTCTCCTTAAGATAGATAACATGCTGGGTGAAAAAATTACAGCGGGACAATTGACAAACATCGAGAAAGCATACAAGCATATACTACTTATCTTCACTCCTTTGAGATTCGATTGGGCATTACAATATTATACATAGACCGCCATCTAACTGCATCTATGACTAATAATCCACCTTCAGGTTATCATCCGAACCCTCTCCAGTATTAAGTTGCAAGCAACGGATAATTGTATTACGAATTATGTGTAAAGTAAACAATACGATTGTTCTATGAACAAAGGATTATTGGTTTCTCCCTACTGGCAACAACACATCTAGTACCTTAGAGATTTCTGTCACTTCCCCAGATTACCAGAGGCATGAACCCACTATCGAGCATAAATACTAACTCTTGGAGTTGCTAGCATCTATTTGGCCAAGATAGCTACTAACAACGAAAAGCATGCAAGATCACAAATAACAAAGACATGATAGAAACAAAAATCAATCTGAAATAGCATCTCAATATCCATCGGATCCCCGCAAACACAACATGCAGAATTACAAATAGATGATCTTGATCATGAACGAAGCTCACAAGATCTAAACATGATAACACAAAGGAGAAGAACCAGCCATCTAGCTACTACATGGACCCGTAGTCCAGAGATGAACTACTCACGCATCACACCGGAGGCTTGCATGATGAAGAAGAAGGCCTCCAGGGTGAATTTCCCTCTCCGACAGGCTGCCGGGAAGAGCTTCAGATCCCTCCCGATCTAGGGATGGAGATGACGGCGGCTATAGACTCTTTCGTGGATTTTTGACCGGGTACTTAGGGTTTTGGTATCGGAGGCAATATATAGGCGGAAGGAGAGGCCGAGGGGGTGCCTGGGGCGGCCAGACCACCCCCTAGCGTGGGTTAGGCCTGGCCGCGCGGCCAGGTGGTGTGGCCGGGCCCCATTCCCTCTCCGTCTCGTATTCTGGCTCTAGGTGTCCCTCGGTGAAAAACTGACTTTGGCTTTTGTCCCGTCCAATTCCGAGAATATTCATTTTCTGACTTTCCTGGAACCAAAAACAGCAGAAAACAGGCAGCTGACACTGTGGCTCTTGTTAATAGGTTAGTCCAAGAAATCATATGGAAAGTACTCCAAAGTGTGGACAAAACATAATAAAGTAGATAAAACCAAGCATGGAACATCAAAAATTATAGATACATTTGCAATGTATCAGGGATCCTTTGTCCTCTCGCGCGCATGGGTGAAGATGCGGGCTGGATCTCACGCGCTGGGGCATGGTGCGGCCGTCTGGCACCAGGTGGGGCTATTTCGTTTCCGCGTTGTGGTCGTCAGATCTTAGTCGTGCGGCGGCGTGTGGGTGAGGTGGAGACGCGGCGGAAGGCGTGGTGTCCGGGCTGGCGGCGGCCGATCTCCGGCGTGTTGACGGCGGCGGCAACACAACTACATGCTGGGCTAACGGCGGGCTGATCTGGCCCCTATGGGTTCGGATGGGCTGCCCTTTCCCGCTGCATCTCGACAACTCTGACGGCGACACCATGGAGGTTGGGGTCAGTCCAGAGACACGAGTAAGATGGCGGAGGCAGCCTACTTCTCCGTCGAAGGTGGTCGGCCTGAGGCTGGTTTCGTAGATCTCGGGATCCACCATCTAGTCCCGGCTGCGAGGCAGGAAGACCTAGGTGCCGGTGAAAACCGTGCCGATTGGCAGGCGATGGCGGCGTTACCACGCCTGACCTTGATGAAGGCATCGCCCGGCAAGTAGTGTCGACCTCACTCGTGCTGCTCCGGGGGAAACCCTACGATCTTCGGGTCGGGCGATGGCAGTGTCACGGTGTCGGTATCACGTTCTCTCCTGGGAGCATCGCCTATGGAGCAACGTTGGATGGAAGTGGCAGGAGGGGTGGAGCGGCTAGAGCGCGGGGGGTGGTGCTGCTTGGCACCGAGGTGGTGTCGGTGGCTAGTGCGACGAGAGTCTGTGCATCGGTCTACATGCTGACGGCAGGTTGGCGGAAGATTTTGAAGACGGTGACACCCGGAGCGGGTGCGTGGGCGCCGCTCCGTGGATATGTTGCACGGTTCTAGGGCTCCTTTTGCTTGAGTTCGAGCCATCGCGCCAAGGCACTCCAGCTTCTCTTGGCGAGTGGCAACAGTGTGGGTGACCATGGGGCGGGGTGGAAACATGTAGATAGGTGTTTCATAGATCTCGTTGGGGATCTGGCGATACGGTTACTCATTGTTTTGTTTTGGCGGTCCGGTTTGTATGATCTTTGTACTGGACTTTACCAAACAATGTGGTTCTAATAATGAATAAAGGTTGTGTGCATAACTTGATGCAGAGTCCGGGGCTCCGCTCCCCATTTAAAAAAAAAAACGACCTACACGGGGAGATGGTGTCGTACCAGTAAATTCTGATTCTTCACTCTACTGCATGACCATGCAGGTTTAGTCCATGGATCCAATGCCTCTTATGCCTTGCATTTGCGTCTTTCTCAATAGTTCATGAATGGTGAAGCAATTAGGAAACCTACATTTTGAGGTCCTGTTTGGAAAAAAATAAAGGAAATTTGAAGTATATGATTCCTATAGGAAAAATTACTATGGTCCTGTTTGGAACAGAGGAATAGGTATCTCAGATTCCTTTGAAATCCCTATGAATAACATATTCCATAGGAATTTTGGAGGAAAACAAACATGAGGTCTCAGCTAATAATTTCAACTCATTATGTCAGCAATTCCTCTGTTTTTCCTCCATGACATCCAAATGGCATTTTGCATCTTTTCATGTGATTTTAGTTCCCACATTTTTCCTATTCCTGCGTTTTAACTTCATGCATTTGAAATAGAGCCTGAGTAGTTTTGTCCCTAGATTTGTTTGACATATGATCTTAGTTAGGACACCGGGCCTCTTGAAATTATAGTTATTATAAATCATATATTTACTTTGTGGATATAGAACATGAATTCTTATTGATGACTTCTTCTAACCATTACGCCAGACCTATTCTTCTTTACATTTAATTTTAATGAAACCAAATTTCTTATTTCATCTAATTTATTATTCCAGATCTCATATATTAAATACAGTTGGACTCCTAGATCTTAGTACTAATTCTCATATAAATTGTTTTCAGCAATCCAGCAATTTCGTCGGCTTTATCTGCATTTTTGATGGAACCAAAATACAAATTTTCTTTCATTCTTATTTCGAAAATTACATGTAAAATATTAAGTGTATTCTTTATTTTCTTAATAGAATGTTGTCTATCGAGAATTTCTATTGATACACTTAATATTCAATAATTAAAAAATGTTGAGCGCACGTCTTGCACACAATTTTCTAATGATGTATAAAACTTGGACTATATTAGTTCCCAGTCGCAAAAAACAAAATCGAACTATATGAGTAGATCAGCGTGCAAACACGGCCAAAGTAATTCCTGGTATGACGATGACCGTTTAATCTTAAGGTTTTCTAATCATAATCTATTTTTTGGGGAGTTTTAGTCATAAGATTTCCACCGCACACTTCTTTTACATGCAAGCAAACTTTTTTTGGTTCCTTTCTTTATAGAATCCGAGCTCTATTCCAATCTATACGTAGTGCATGCTATTTTTTCTTTTCTTTCTTGGCTGAGTCGAGAACCAAGTTAGCCCACCCGGGTTTGAGTCCTCATGGGGACCGAATTAAATGGGGTGTTATCTAAGCACGTATAATTCGCTGCTGGAGAGGTCTCATCTAACTAACAACGTACAACCTGCGAGGGATCATTTTCCCGAATCAAAGTTTTTTTTCTTGGCTAAGTCCATATAGAGAAAAAAAAGCGCAACCCTCGTGCCCTTGTTCGTCTTGCATGCAAACTGTTGGCATTATTTCTTAGCAAAATAGCCAGCTACACACAGACGTAGCTGCGCATAGGGTATTCACCGTTGATTCTCTCCACTTTTGATATAAAGAGCACATATTTTCATACCCAAAAGGCTTGATCCCTATATGACGTTACTAACGCCGTTAGTACCATGGCGTGCAAACCCTAATATTTTCCATGCACAAACCCTAACCGAACTAAACCCTGTTCATTCTTTCATCAAATTAGCCAGCTACACTCAAGCTACATGCACACTAGCACAAATCGAACTAAGCCTTATTTATTCTTTCATCAAATTAGCCAGCTACACACAGGCTACATGCACAAAATCCTAACCGAAGTAAGCCTTATTCATTCTTTCATTAAATTAGCTAGCTACACAAAAGCTGCATGCACAAAACCCTAACCGTCGTTGCTTTAGTTGTAGTAGCAACAACCCAAAACGAGGGCACTAGCTACTGCATTTAGCCACAACTTCTTTTCATTTTATCTCTTGTTTCACTCGCTGCTGGTCATAACAATATTTAGTCATTCTTTCATCAAATTTCCTTGATCATTGGATAAACAAGGTGGAATCGGCGATTGCTTTCAACACTTTTTCCTAATCCCACGAATCATATGTCTATTTGAAAATTAATTCGATATCTCCACATCCATCCATGCATGTTCACAACATTGTTTTGTTCATAGGTTTTGCATAAGACACGGGACCCCAAAGTACATTGAAATTTCAACCACCCAAATTATTGAACAGTTCGGTCAAGGAATTTCATTAGAACCAGACACATGCGACGCACTGCTTGGAGGTTTCAACAATCATGCCCAAATGGATCACCAATAGGATGGAGACACTACATTGAAACTGACTTTCCGGTAAAAATTCCTTCTCGACTTCCTCTTTTTCGAACCAAATATAAATTGGGTACTATTGTCGTCTGAGCAAAACAAAATTACAATCCATTGACGACAGTACTGGGGTTAGATGTTTTTCTAAGAGTGCCTTCTATCTTTTATAGAGTAGGAGAGTAGCATGTAGTGTGCGCCAAAACACAAAAAGAATCAACAGTCCCGCGCGAGAATTAATTCTCTCCTGCCAAAAAAAGACACTACACTCCCCCGCAGGAAAGTTAGGGTTTACATACTAGCACAAACACTTAGTATGAAGAATTTTGAATGTAAAACTCTTATAAGCCTTGTTCTCACTACATTTCTATTTTAGGTGCTAAAATTTTCTCACCCAAACAACGCTCTAAAAATTTAGGGTTTGTCCAAATAAGATAGTACACTCTATAGCTAGATAGTTAGGGTTTGCATACTAGCACAAGCACTTAGCATGAAGCATTTGCATGCAAAACTATTATAAGCCTTGTTCTCACTACCTTCCCCTTTTAGCTGTTATACTTTTATAGGACAAACAACGCTCTAAATTTTTTAGGGTTTGTCCAAAACCCTAGCATTGCATGTATGCGCAAAAAAGGAATAAAACACACACCATTAGACACCGTTTTCCCAATCCAAGAGCCAACCACTAGCATCTAAAAGAGCATATGCATGTGATCTCTATATCCAACGGTTCTAAGCTATGCACAGCTATGCCTGTGCATAGCAAATCCGTGTTGTTATTTCTTATTCTAGTCAGTCCCTATCTCATACACGTTTTGGAGGTGTCTATCTCATACACGATATGAACTTGTCAGCGTAACGTGATAACAGTTTGCGTAACATGATAACTATTAAATCTTAACTGTTAATGACAAATCCAACAGTCGATATGATTTAGGCGATGTGGATCAACCTGGTGCCTCAAAAACATCTTTATATTGCTTTTTAGTATCTAATAGATTCATAGTTGTAACCTAGTTGCAATTTATAAAATTTGTACTAATTCTTAGTTGCAACTACTCATTAAATTCTTAGTTACAACCTAGATGCAATTCATGTTTAACTCTCATATTGTACGAATCACGAGATAAATCCAATGTTGAGGGAGGTGACTCAGACATATAAAGTTCCCAGTCGCACATGAGAAGTAGCAAATCCGAATTAATAATTGGTTGTGCCCCCACCGAGCAATTCTCCTGCAACTGTGTTTACCTTACCGTCTGATACGTTTTCCTTCTGCAACGAGATGAATCTCTCTCATTCTGCACACTCGTGTCTAAATCTTCGCTTGCGTCCATCGATTCAAGAACTATTAATTAAGTTTCGTCCTTAGAATTGACCAGGAGCTTAATTATGGTACATATGGCTTGCTTAGTTTGCTTGAATTGCTCACTGCACCGCCCTCTACCTAGCAGCGTACAGCGCATGTTTTTATTTGGGACTCAAATCAACATTGCCTCTACATGATCTTAAGACGACAAGATACACAGTCATCAGCAAATAAAAGGAACAAATAAAAGAAGAGTCATAATCATCCAAATAGATATTTAGATGACAGGACGCACAGTCTAAGTTTGGATTTGGCTCTTTTTCTCGCGTAACGGAGGCATGACGGTGTGGCACCCAAATTGATTGATGCAACCAATCAGCGTGTCCTGTAGATGTCCTAGACGTTGAAGACTCCCAAGTAGATTTTTTTTTTAAAATTCCTTATTTATAATTATCAACAGCAGTACAAAGAGTCATAAAAATAATATAAATTATAAATAGGTCATTGGACCACCTAGCGTCGATTACAGACACTAGCACGAGCCGAAGGCGCGTTGCTGTCCTCGCCCCTCCATCACCGGAGCCGAACAAAACTTGTCGTAGTTGAGCTTGTTGTAGTAGCGGGAAGTCGTCGTGCTAAGGCCCCATAGGACCAGAGCACTAGGGCAGCAATCATCGCCGAAGATGACAACCGTAGATCGGAAGAGACTGACCTCAAACCTTATCGATGAATATGGAAAACGATCGGATAGATCCGCTGGACACACGACTCCACGCGCCATCTGCCAGTGCTAGACGCACCACCAGAGCGAGGATAGGACGGGGATGGTCTTATTCTGACTTCAGGACGCAATCACTGCCTCAACATCCTGAAGAAGACACTAAAAAAAGCTAAACCAAAACAAAAACCCTCCCATCAGTGAGAGGTCGTGGTCCGCCACACCTCCAAGTCGCTGAGATCACTGACGACAGAGCGGACCGGCGATGTCGCTGGCGAGAGGACGGAACCCTAGATGGGTTTAGCTGCCGCCGTCTCATGAGGTACGTACCGGTTCTGTTGTTACGGAGGTACGTCCCCAAGTAGATGTTCAACTAAACTACTCTGTCGTGGAGATTAAACCATGGTCACATGTGTGTTAAATTAGTGCTAGAACAAAAAAATAGTGCTGGAACACATCGTTTCAGGGAGCAGGTGACCACACAAGCGTTTTTGACAAACTCCGTAGACAAAGACGGAGCCACGGTGCCACCGCGGATCTCCGACTCTCGAGGCCAGATTTGCAAGCTCGAGCTTTTAGTTGTCGGTTAATTATTGGTTTGATATTAGAGGCCTCAGTTTTGTCACTAGCGCGGAATGGTGTTCAATTTTGCATCTATTTCGAGTGCAGCTGTTATGGCGAGGCCAACCGGCCAGTTTAAACGGACATAACAAATTAAAAAAATCAAAAAAAGAAAAACCTGCGCACATAGTCTTCTCATGTATTATACTAACGATTCAAATTGACAAACAAGGTCTACATACATTCAAACGAAAAAATCATGTACTTGTTTATCACGTATTCATGAATTTTTGTTTAATGTATGTAGATCTTGTTTATCAACTTGATTTGTTAGTATATGAAGTAAGAAGACTATGTGTGCAGGTTTTTCATTTTTTTTGAATTTGTTATACTCATTTAAACTGGTCAACTGGCCTCGCCATAGCAGCTGCGCCCGAAATAGTGGAAAAACTGAGCACCATTCCGGGCTAGTGGCAAAACTGAGCATATTGGCGGCCTCTAAGCGTCCCCTGGACAATGAAACTCTATTATCCCATGCCTCCCCAACAGTTAGATTGATTTCTGTAGAACCGTTAGATTATTTGAGGAGATAAGGAACATCACCCAGGAAAATATCCCGCGAAGCTCTCGGGCGGCCCCGTCGCCATGGCGCTGTCGCCTTGGCCCCTGATGGCGTCCAGCTCCGGTTAGCCATAGCGGTGTCCGCCTTGCAGCATATATAGTGATAAAATCGCATGTCAAGGCTCGCATCATCGTCAACCCATGGTAGCATCGCCCTCCGTCCTGGGTAGCATCGCCGGCCGCCGACGGTAGCATCGCCCTCCGTCCTAGGCAGCATCATTGTTGATAGCAACGCCATCGCACCCTTGTAGTAACATCGTCTGCCGTTGGTAACAACGCCTCTCGCTGCATGTAGCAGAGTCGGCCGCCATACGGAGAAGAGCAGTTCGTCGTCGGTAGCGGAGCCGATCGCCGCTCAGAGCGGAACCGCTCGCCGCAGGTGGCAGAGTCGGCCGCCGCACGGAGAAGAGCCGCTCGCTGCATGTAGCAGAGTCGGCTGCCATACGGAGCAGAGCCGTTCGTCGTAGGTGGCGGAGCCGGTCGCCGCATGGAGCAGAACCTCTAGCCGCAAGTAGCAAAGACGTCCGCCGTACGGAGCAGAGCTGCTAGCCGCATGTAGCAGAGACAGCTGCCGCAGAGAGCTGCGCTGGTATTCCCGTGCAGCAGCCATCCATCGCCTAAGCCTGAACTACCCCTCTCCAGTAACACAGCATCTCCTATCTCCTTGCAGCAAGGGGCACAGCTGCGGTGTTCCGGTTGGGAGGTCTCGCGTGGCTCGGATCGGAGGTGCGCAGCGGCAGTGGAGTCGCGCGTGGTGCGCAGCGGCAGTGGAGTCGCGCGTGGCGGCGGTAGTGGAGGCGCAGCTCAGGGCGAGCGACAAAACCTGGCTCGGCAATACGCTTAACTTGGAAGAACCGTGTGGAGAGGGGCCCACCCACGGAGCGATAGGACCTGGACGATGAGAGTGCCGATATCCCCCGGAGGATACATATCCTTTTCCTTATTTGTAACGGTGGTTGCGCTTCTCATTTAATATCTTTACTTTGTCGCCTTTTGTGCGTATGTCACATGAGTTCAAATTTGACCAAAAATTATAGATCCCAAATATTTATTGTGTATTAATCGGACCCTCGATAGGAGTATGAGAAGGGATAGACGTGGAGTACAAGAAGATCGCTAAAATCCTAGTCTACCTCTAACTCTGTACACGTATAAGTTATTCTAACATCGGTTTCGAAGTCGACCTCTCCGATCATGACCATTTTGTGAATGGTTTTATATTTTTCCGTTTGTTTTTGTTCCTCTATGCATGGCGGTGCTTGCCAACTTTATATATTATATCCAACTAACGTGCCGTGTCATCTGTCCGGAGTCGATGGTTCCTAAGCTACTCGGTGATTAAGCATGGCCACATGGCCCACATGGGTGTTAATTAGTGTGATACATATGGTCTTAGTGAGCAGGAGGAATCTCTCTATTTTTTGTTTGGCACAAAATACAACAACACTCCAAGCGGCATCTAAGGCATATTGTCTCCCGCCTCAAGATGGCATCTGAGTATACTAGACTAACACTATCCACTGCGGTCAAAACCAGCTGATACATGCATGGGACCCGGCTGTGCATAGGCCCACCGGGCAGCCAAGCTATATGCGCATGATCACTCACATCTGGTCATGGTTCGTCACTAAATTAGTGCACTATAATCTTCAACACTCCGTGTTGATTTCTTCCTAGCGCTGCTCTTCCCATTGAACAAGCTGCCTGTAGCGCTCCTAGCTCTCTTGCAGCGAAAACACCACCACCACCGCGTGTGTAAAGAGGCCCGACCTGCCATGGATATCGCCATGAGAGCTATCGGCCCTCTCCTCCCGAAGCTTGGCGAATTGCTCGTCGGTGAGTTCACCCTCGAGAAGCGCGCGAGGAAAGGCATCGAGTCTCTCCTCACGGAGCTGACGTTGATGCACGCGGCTATTCGCACGGTGGCAAAAGTTCCTCCGGACCAGCTCGATGAGGGGGTCAAGATCTGGGCAGGAAACGTCAAGGAGTTGTCCTACCAGATGGAGGATATAGTTGACGCTTTCATGGTGCGGGTCGAGTGTCATGCCGAGCCTGCCAACCCAAAGAACATGGTCAAGAAGTTACTCAAGAAGACAACCAGATTGTTCAAGAAAGGGAGGGATCTCCATCATCTCTTCGATGCTCTAGATGAAGCGGTTGGTCAAGCTAAGCAGTTGGCTGAGCTACGTCAAAGGTACGAGCAAGAGACACGGGACACCGTCGATGGTTCTAGCATTGACCCTCCTATGATGGCTCTGTACACAGACGTGACAGAGCTCGTCGGCATTGAAGAAGCACGAGACAAGTTGATCAACATGTTGACTAAAGGTGACGATTGGTCGGAGCAGCCCATGAACACGGTCTCTATTGTTGGATTTGGTGGGTTAGGCAAGACTACTCTTGCCAAAACGGCGTATGAAAAGATCAAAGTGCAATTTGTTTGTGGTGCTTTTGTTTCGGTTTCTCAAAATCCCGACGTGAAGAAAGTCTTCCAGAATATTCTCTATGGACTTGACAAGGACAAGTATGGAAACATTCATAATGCGAAATGGGAAGAACAACATCTCATCGACGAACTCATTGAGTTTCTTATGAACAAGAGGTATATATGCCTATATTTTCTATTGCTAATCACTAGTCTACAATGTTTTGTAGTTTACATGTACACATTTAATATCACACTGTTGGTACCTTTTTATGAATCATAGCAGTGATCATTCACTAGTGATTTATAATGTCCATGTAAATTTTGAAGTCTAGTCCCGCCTTTTCAGACACCTATTCCTCAATTAGTAATGACCAGCTTATATAAAAAGTTTAGTACTTGTATTGATTGATTTGTCAACTTACATTCATAAACATTTGTCTAGGTACCTCATTGTAATTGATGACATATGGGATGAGAAAGCATGGAAACTAATTAAGTGTGCTTTCTCCAAGAAGAGTCCCGGCAGTCGTGTAATCACGACAACCCGTATTATCAGTGTCTCTCAAGCATGTTGCTCTTCTCCAGATAATATCTATCGAATGGAACCTCTTTCTCAGGATGTATCAAGAAGGCTCTTCAACAAAAGAGTATTTTCCCATGAGAAAGGGTGTCCTTCCGAGTTGGCACAAGTATCTGAAGACATATTGCATAAATGCGGTGGGATACCATTAGCAATTATAACTATCGCAAGCCTTTTGTCTAGTAATCGCCAGATAAAAACAAAGTACCAATGGTATGCTTTGCTCAATTCCATTGGTCATGGTCTTACAGAAGATCGCAGTGTGGAGGAGATGAAGAAGATATTATTATTCAGCTATTATGATCTACCTTCTTATCTGAAGCCTTGTTTATTATATCTAAGTGTCTTCGAAGAAGATGAGAAGATTATGAGAGGTAAACTGGTATGCAAGTGGATTTCCGAAGGTTTTGTTTACAGTGAGAAGCAAGAAACTAACTTACATGAGCTCGGTGATAGCTACTTCAATGAGCTAGTAAACCGAAGTTTGATCCAGCCAATCGGCACTGATAATGAAGAAAAGGCACAAGCTTGCCTTGTACATGACATGGTTCTTGATCTCATATGCTCACTCTCGAGTGAAGAAAACTTTGTCACCATATTGGATGGAAATGAGAGAAAAATGCCTCACACGCAAAGAAAAGTTCGCAGATTATCCATCCGATGTAGCAAGGTAGATGTCGATACCACTGGGATGGCACACATTAGATCTCTTTTACTCACAGGTAATATTGTTGATCCAGTGCTTAATATTGCGAGTTTTAAAGTTATGCGTGTCTTGGATTTGGAAGGTTGTGATATCTCAGATGTTGGGTATGTGGCAGATCTATTACATTTGAGGTACATAGGACTAAAAGATACTAAGGTCGAGAATCTTCCAGAGGAAATAGGGAAACTACAGTTTTTGCAAACCCTAGATATAAGAGGAACGGATATACTATTTGTGCCAGCTAGTGTTGTTTGTCTAAGGCGACTGATGTGCCTGTACGTTGACGGGGACATGGAACTGCCGCCTAGGATTTGTAGTGTGACTTCTCTGGAGGTGTTACTAGAGGTGGGCATTTCAGAATCTGGCCATTTGAAAGTTCATTTTGTGAAAGAGCTGGGCCATTTGACCAACCTAAGGGTGCTGCAGTTACAGTTAGCCGAGTTGGATGAAAGCATGTCTAAGGTTTTCCTGGAATCTTTAAGCAATCTGCAAAAATTGGAGAGTCTATCTATTAAGTATGGAAGCGTCGACTTCATGCGTGAAGGCTGGGTGCCCCCTCTACAACTCCGTAGATTAGAGATTCAATATTCGGACGACCCGCTCTTGACACTGCCAACATGGATCAGTCCTTCATCGCTTCCCCTCCTCTCATATCTGGCCATGCGTGTTGTTGAGGTGCGACCGGAGGACATTCAGATTCTTGGGACGCTGCCAGCTCTTCGTTATCTCACGTTAAGTGCCCTCTCCACAGAAGTGGATGCGGCAGAAATGCATGCTGTTACTGCTGATGCATACCCATGTCTGACAGAGTGCCGCTTCAATCGTAATACGGCTGTGCTTCCATCAATATTTACACGAGGAGCTGCGCCAAGGCTTAAATGCCTTGCGTTCACATTCCAAGCAGAGTGGATCTGCCGTGGGGACATTAATTTCGGCACGTGGCATCTCCCTTCCCTCGAGATAGTCAAGGTTGGGCTTTTCACGGTAGAAGCGACCGACGCGGAGGTGATGGAAGCGAGAGCTGCGCTGAGGGCGGCGGCGGACGAGCGTCCCAACCATCCCAGCCTTCATATATTTGAGATATAGTAGGTAAATTTTCATATTGGGTATTCGTAGTAAAAAAAATCAATCCAGCACACTGATATAATATATGTACGTACAGGATTGCAAGAACAGAACAAAAAATTGTTCATAGTAGTGCCAATATGTTCTAAAATTAAATTGCATGAGAAGAAGAATGAAAAAAAATATTAAACTCTACTGTCTCCCTTTTGAAAGCGAGCAATGATATCATCATATTTTACTTGCAAGAAAAATCGACGCTCAAGAAAAGTAACCAAGCAATCATTTAAGAATTGCTCACCCATTTTGTTTCTCAACTTATTCTTCACGTAATTCATCTATTATATACTAAAAGCAATATGAGGGTGTTTTTTAAGACACGACGTTGATCCACATCACTAAAATAATTTATGATGATTGGATCTGATATCCATGGTTAGGATTTTTTAAAATTACATAACATAATTATGTATCCACATACACAAATCAAGTCTTCACTAGTAGAAAATGGGCCTTTGGTTCGGGCCACTAGTCCCGGCCGTGGCTGGGGCCGGAACTAATGGTCCGAACCAGACGGCTCGAGGAGGCCGAGGTACTTTGTCCCGGTCCGTAAGAAACCATTAGTCCCGGATTGAGATACAAACCGGGACAAATGAGTCTGGACACGCGCGCGTGCTCCTGGCAGAACCTTTAGTCCCGGTTTGTATCTCAAACCGGGACTAATGGCCGGGCCCTATATATATGCACCCAGCCATCCAGTCTCTCCTGTTTTTTTCCTATGTGAGAGGTGGGTATAACTTTGTGCTAACTTTTTTTCTTCATATACACTAGAGGTGTTCGGTGAAATGCCTGTTAGAGCGATGCCACTTGAGTTCACACAAGACAAAATATGATATGAGGTGCCAGAGCGACACTTAAGGTTTCTCCTCTTTGTTTTGAAGTGTCCTAAACGATTAGCAACTATTTTCTCGTTTTGACAGCGCGGTACTAATTTAAGGATCGTGATTGCGTTTGATATAGATGCATGGTTGTATGATGCAGATGAGCCACCCATGGATGTACGGTGACCGACGCTCTGACGCTTACAGAGAAGGCGTGCGTTCTTTTCGCCTTGTGGCCGAGGCGAACAAGCGGCGGGATGGTTTTATGTGTTGTCCATGTGTTGAATGTCGGAATGAGCAGGCTCACACTTCCTCAAGAGTCATTCAGAGCCACCTGCTTCGGTCCGGTTTCATGTCCGGCTATAATGTTTGGACCAAGCACGGAGAAAGAGGGGTTATGATGGAAGACGGCGATGAAGAAGAGAACGATGATGACAACTACCGATCTATGTTCCCTGAATACGATGATACCGCAGTTGAAGATAATGAAGAAGAAGGGGGTGAAGAACGGGAACCAGATGAGCCCGTTGATGATTTTGGTTGGGTCATTAGTGATGCAAGGCGAGACTGCGACACAGAAAAGGAGAGGTTGCAGTTCGAGCAGATGTTACAGGACCACAACACATTGCTGTATCCAACTTGTAAAGATGGCCAAAAGAAGCTGGGTAGCACACTGGAATTGTTGAAGTGGAAGGCAGAGACCGGTATGACTGACTCAGGATTTGAAAAGTTGCTGGTAATAATGAAGAAGCTGCTTCCAAGAAATAACCAATTGCCCTCCAGTACGTACGAAGCAAAG
This sequence comes from Avena eriantha, assembly GCA_910589775.1. Classification (NCBI taxonomy): domain Eukaryota; kingdom Viridiplantae; phylum Streptophyta; class Magnoliopsida; order Poales; family Poaceae; genus Avena; species Avena eriantha. Next base: position 332,984,077 of record OU342746.1, read on the forward strand.
AAACTTGTCTGCCCTCTAGGATTAGACGTGCAGAAGATACATGCATGCCCTAATGACTGCATCCTCTACCGCGGTGAGAAGTACGAGAATATGGATAAATGCCCGGTATGCACTGCATTGCGGTATAAGATCAGAAAAGATGACCCTGATGATGTTGAGGGCGAGCCACCCAGGAAGAGGGTTCCTGCCAAGGTGATGTGGTATGCTCCTATAATACCACGGTTGACACGTTTGTTCAGAAATAAATAGCATGCCAAGTTGTTGCGATCACACATGGAAGACCGTAAGAAAGACGGGATGTTAAGGCACCCTGCTGATGGTCGGCAGTGGAGAAAAATCGAGAGATACTTCCCGGACTTTGCTGGTGACACAAGGAACTTATGTTTTGGTCTAAGTATCGATGGCATGAATCCTTTTGGGGAGCAGAACTGCAGTCACAGCACCTGGCCCGTGACTCTATGTATCTACAACCTTCCTCCTTGGTTGTGCATGAAGCGGAAGTTCATTATGATGCCAGTGCTCATCCAAGGCCCGAAGCAACTCGGCAACGACATTGATGTGTACCTAAGGCCATTAGTTGATGAACTTCTATAGTTGTGGGCCAAACCAGGTGTACGTGTGTGGGATAAGCACAAACAGCAGTAATTTGACCTACAAGCGTTGCTGTTCGTAACCATCAATGATTGGCCTGCTCTTAGTAACATTTCAGGACAGACGAACAAATGATACAATGCATGCACGCACTGTTTAGATGAGACTGAAAGTATATATCTAGATAAATGTAGAAAGAATGTGTGCCCGTACAATCGTCGTTTTCTTCCGCCCAGTCATCCCTTAAAGAAGAAAGGCAAGCATTTCAATGGCAAGGCAGAAACCCGGACGAAGCATGTCCCCCGTAGTGGTGTTAATGTATTTGGTATGGTCAAGAATTTGGATGTAATCTTTGGAAAGGGTCCTAGAGGACAACCTGTTTCGAAAGACCCCATTACCGGACACGCACCCATGTGGAAGAAGAAATCTATATTTTGGGAGCTACCCTATTGGAAAGTGCATGAGGTCCGCTCTGCAATCGACGTGATGCACCTGGCGAAGAATCTTTGCGTGAATATTCTAGGCTTCCTGGGCTTGTATGGGAAGTCAAAAGATACCCCGGCAGCACGGGAGGACCAGCAACATCATAAAGGATGAGACGGCAAGCATCCATGACAGTTTCAAGGGCTTGCCAGCTACGCTCTTACCAAAGAAGAGAAGGAAATCTTTTTTGAAGTCCTTTTCAGTATCAAGGTCCCGTCTGGCTTCTCGTCGAATATAAAGGGAATAGTAAATATGAAAGAGAAAAAATTTCAAAACCTAAAGTCTCATGACTGCCATGTGCTTATGACGCAATTGCTTCCGGTTGCATTGAGGGGAATTCTACCAGAAAATGTTCGACTAGCCATTGTGAAGGTATGTGCAATCCTCAATGCAATTTCTCAGAAGGTAATCGATCGAGAAAGTCTATCAGGGTTACAGATTGATGTGGTCCAATGTCTGGTTAGATTCGAGTTGTTGTTCCTTCCATCCTTCTTTAATATTATGACGCACCTCCTAGTTCACCTAGTCGAAGAGATTAGAATTCTTGGTCCTGTGTTTCTACACAATACGTTCCCCTTCAAGAGGTTCATGGGAGTCTTAAAGAAATATGTTCATAACCATGCTAGACCAGAAGGAAGCATCTCCAAGGGCTATGGAACAGAGGAGGTCATTGAGTTTTATGTTGACTTTCTTCCTAACCTTAAGCTGATTGGTGTTCCTGAATCTCGGTATGAGCGGAGGATGACTGGAAAAGGCACACTAGGAAGAAAATCAATGGTATGTAGGAACGGGCATTCTTTCACTCAAGCACACTACATAGTTCTACACAATTCCACCGTGGTGGCTCCGTATATCGAGAAACACAAGAATATTCTACGCTCCGAAAACCCGGGGAAGCCTGAAACCTTGATTAAAGGGGAACACGAGAAGAATTTTGGCAATTGGTTGCAGACACATCTCATGAATAACACCACTGTTGGAGATGAGTTGTACTCGTTGGCTAGGTTACCATCTTCGACTATATGTACTTTCCAAGGGTACGAGATAAATGGGAATACATTTTACACGATCGCCCAAGATAAAAAGAGCACCAACCAAAACAGTGGTGTCCGCTTTGATGCAACAGATGACAATGGGCAGAAGGACACATATTATGGGTACATAGAGGAGATATGGGAACTTGACTATGGACCTACTTTTAAGGTCCCTTTGTTTCGGTGCAAATGGGTCAAGCTGACAGGAGGCGGGGTACATGTAGACCAAAAGTACGGCATGACAACAGTGGATCTCAACAATCTTGCGTACATGGATGAACCATTCGTCCTAGCCAATGATGTGGCTCAGGTTTTCTATGTGAAGGACATGTCTACCAAACCGAGAAAAAGGAAAGATAAGCAAAAAAGTACAGAATACGATGAGCCAAAGCGCCACATAGTTCTTTCAGGGAAAAGAAACATCGTGGGAGTGGATGACAAGATAGACATGTCAGAAGATTACAATAAGTTTCATGAAATTCCGCCCTTCAAAGTGAAAACTGACCCAAACATCCTGTTAAATGATGAAGATTCTCCATGGCTATGGTGCATAAGAAAACCACAACACTAGATGTTGGTGATGTGTAATAATGTAATAAACCTTTTATTTGAGACATAAATCTATGTAATGTATTAAACCTTTTATTTGAGACATAAAGGTCCCCTTTCATGTAATACATCTTGCTCAATCAAATTAGACGTTGACGACCGGGTTCAGAGCCGCAGGAGGTGATCACCCAAAGAGAAGGAACCATCACAAGAGAAGGAACCCACAAACACTAAGGATACATAGCACAACTGAAAATTAAGATACATAGCACAACTCAAAATTAAGAAACATGCCTAATGTTGGAGTGATTCAGTCATGCTCCTGCCTAGCCCTATAATACGCGCCACTGTAGTCGTCGTAGTCGCCGGCGCCATCGTCGCTGTCGTCGTCGGGGTCGCCGTAGTCGAACCTTGAAGGTTGGATACGCGTGGGCTGGATTTGAGGGTACCGCAGTGGGGGTTATTGCCGGTCGTGTTGTAGGCCATGACACTCTGGAGAGTCCGGCCGCGCCACCACAGCCGATGGCCGGCCTCGTTGAAGTTCGAAGGAGGTGGGCCGTCCTCCTCGTGCCTGGCAACCGCCCTCTCAGGCCGATTGATGAAGAAGGCTTCCCAAGTCGGGAAATAGTCGGGATGCCAGTTGGGATTCCTCCGCTGCTCTGGCGTGAGCTCGAGGTAGTAGTGGTTCGTGATGGCCATCCGACGCTCGACACCTAGAGGGACAGGAGGGACCGGCACGCCTCCGGCGCTCAGCATCCAGCCGGTGGGGACGCGGTAGCCCGGTGGGCAGGGGTAGTTCGAGGCGCAAAGCGCCTCCTCCTCCCGGGTGGTTAGAGATACGATGGAAGCCATGGGAAGAGAATGATGAGTCTAGATGTGATATGTAAATGGAGGCCAAGCATACATATATATACTGAAAAATGGCGGGAAGACAGAGGTGGGAATCGGTGGAAAGCGCGGGAACGCAGTGGCGCGGGAAACTTTCATCCCGGGTGGGGGCTCAAACCGGGACAAAAGATGGGGGGCCTTATCTGGGGGAGGCTTATCTGGGAGGGCCTTATCTGGGGGGTGGCTAACCTTTAGTACCAGCTGGTGGGTGCAACCGGGACTAAAGGTGGTTTTTGTGTCATCTAACAAAACTGTCGGTGGGATAAGGACGCGTGGGTGGACACACTACTCGATGAGATAAAGCGTGTAGCGCACGACGCCCTGTCGGAGGAAGAAGACAAAGTAGAAGCGACGCCGTGCCTATAAAAGGAGCATCGATACGCCATGGCAAGCAACTCAACAAGCCAACATGGATGGAGAGTTTCATCCCCATGGATGGAGGAAAGGTTGGGAAATCTCCCGTGGCGGAACTTCTCGAAGATGCCCTTGGTGCACACGCCCTATGGCATCTTCGGAAGTTCCGCCTCGGAAAATATTTTCCTGCTAGCCCGTGAAAGACTCCCCATGGATGGAGAGTTTTATCCCCATGGATGGAGGAAAGGGTTGGGAAATCTCCCGTGGCGGAACTTCTCGAAGATGCCCTTGGTGCACATGCCCTATGGCATCTTCGGAAGTTCCGCCTCGGAAAATATTTTCCTGCTAGCCCTACATATATAGTGAGAAATGGCGGGAAGTCAGAGGAGGGAAGCGGTGGAAAAGGCGGGAAGAAAATAGACAGGAAAAAATAAGGCGGGGTAGACGATCCTGGGCCCCCGGTCTAGGGTTTCGCCGGAGGAAGACCACCAGAGTGTCGGAATCACATGAAAATGGCAAAATGGTTAATAGTTTGACTAGTTAGAATAATTATTTTATAAAACAGAAAATTGATTTGAATCAGTTATTCAAATTCAAACACGTTTTATGTTAAAAATTTAGTGAGATTCAAAAATATGCAAAATATAATAGTTAATGCATTTTTAAATTGAAAATGGCAAAATGGTTATTAGTTTCACTAGTTAGAATAATTATTTTATAAAATAGAAAATAGATTTGGATTACTTATTGAAATTCAAGAACTTTTCATGTTGAAATTTTTCTCAAATTCATAAATACGCAAAAACTATAAAATTCAAATGTTTAAAAAATATGCTAATTGAATTTTTTTTTAAACAGGCGCGCCCTTGGGGTGAAAATTTTGAAAAAGGGACCTTTGCTCCTGTTGCGTGCTACACAACGGGACTAAATGTGTGGCATTGGCGCGCGCGCGTTGGGCGGTGCCGAAAACCCTTTAGTCCCGGTGGGTGGCACGGGTCTTTAGTCCCGGTGCGTTACACGGACCGAGAAAGGCCTTCCCCTTATATCGCGCGCCCCTTCACTCCCCCACCATCTCCACTCACTGCAGGGGAAATCGCACGCGAGGACGACGAAACGACGCCGGCAGGCTGCCCGTCCGCGCCGGCGCCGTCTCACCGACGAACGCCGCCGCACCACCGCCTCTCCAGCCGCCGTGCGCCTGCATCCCCGTCGGCCAGGTAATTCCACGTGGCGGCAGTAGATGGCGGCCGCGCGCGCAGTAGATTGGCGTCCACGCGCGCAGCAAGGGAGGCCGGCGACAGCGCCTGGGGACCGTGCGCGCAGCGGGTGGAGGCCGGCGGCCGCGCGCGCAGCAGGGGAGACCGGTGGCTGGCGGGCGACCGCGCGCGCAGCAGGGGAGGCCGACGGCTGGCAGCTGGTGAGCAGGTGCAGGCGCGAGCCGGCCAGGCGCAGGCAAGCCGGCCGGCGGCTCCTTTTTTTTGTAGAATTGTAATATTATTTTTGTAGTGTAATAGCTAGTATATATAGTGTAATATTATTATAGTATATAGTAGTGTAATATTATAGTATATATTATAGTATATAGTAGTGTAATATATTAGTAGTGTAATATAGTAGTGTAATATTAGTAGTGTAATATTATTATAGTATATAGTATATAGTAGTGTAATATATTAGTAGTGTAATATATTAGTAGTATAATATTAGTAGTGTAATATATTAGTAGTGTAATATATTAGTAGTATAATATTAGAAGTGTAATATATTAGTAGTGTAATATTAGTAGTGTAATATTATTATAGTATATAGTAGTGTAATATTAGTAGTGTAATATTATTATAGTATATAGTATTATAGTATATATATTATAGTATTATATATACAGTAGTATATTGCATATATTGATGAATATTATATATATATAGTAGTATATTGCATATATAGTAGTGCTCGTGGGCCGCCCGGAGATAGGGTTAGGGTGGTGGTGCTCGCGGGCCCCTAGACTTAGGGTTAGGGTGGTGGTGCTAGCGGGCCGCCCGGCCTTAGGGTTAGGGCATCACTAGAATTTTGCTATTGTTTAGTATTATTGTAGCAAATTGCGTGTTCATATTATTGTTTAGTATTATTTTATGCATCAATATTGAATGAAAAATGTTATTGTGTGCATTTTGTAGAAAACTATGGATCCAATCCAGAGAGACCTAGCACAGGAAGAAATTCTCGAGGATATGATCAACGACACCCCCCATGTTAATCCACCCGAATCTCCGTCGATTTATCTGAACCCCTCCTGTGAGGGAGAGGAGGTCGACCGAAATGATGAAGGAGAAGCCGATGGCTCCGGTGGTGGAGAAGCCGACGGCTTCGGTGGACCCTTAACGAAGTCCAGCGAGGTATATATATGAAGTCTGGTGATCAGTAGATGCATTAACTGAGTTGTATATATATAAATTGACGAATGTTTCTTCTCTTAGGCCTCCACATCGAGCAAAAAAAATTCCAAACGAGGCCCGGCCAAAAAGTTGGACGCATCTACGCGTTATACAATTCCGGTGGTATCACCACGGGGTGAACCGTTGGAACCCGAAAAGGCTAAAACTGTATTTAAACAACAATGCGGACTTATGGTTAGGGATCGCATCCCGATCACCGTTCGAGAGTGGAATAAGACCAAAGGGGCAAAAGAGGGTGAGTATGTCGCCGACAGGTGCAAAGAGGGTCTTTGGAATGACCTCATGACACATTTCACCCTGCCAGAATGTGAGGATGATGCCGACACAGCTGCATTGAGGAAGAAAGTCAAGCAGTGGACTCTTACGAAGATGGCCGAACTATTCAAGAACTGGAAGAAAGCATTATGGCAAAAGTATCAGAAGACGAAGACTCCTCCTATATTTGAATGCTATCTAACGAAGCAGCAGGCTAACTAGGATGCATTTGTGAAGTACAAGGAGTCAGAACCTGCTATGGAAATGTAAAAAAAAACAAGAAAAATGCCGCGATGAAGAAATATCACCATCACCTGGGGCCAGGGGCTACGCGGCTGCCATGCCAAAGTGGGATGCTAAAGAGAATGAGCTGCTTGCTAAAGGGACCACTCCAGAACCAATGAGTGAAGAATGGGATCTGAGGGCAAGGAATTGGTTCCTTGGGCATGGGAGTGAGTATGACGAAATTACAGGGGACCTTATTTGCAGTGACGGGATTAGGATACCCCGGGATACATGGCAGAAAGTGGTGAAGGAGATTAAAGCGGAGACAACAAAGTTCCGTCCCGATAGAGAGAAAGACTTGCTGACAAAGGTCCTCGGGAATGACGAACGCGGAGGATGTGTACGAGGCCTTGGCCCTAGTTATACGTGGGAGATGGTGTTTCCCAAAGACAGAGATACTTATAAGAGCCGAGAGAGAGCAAAGAGGCGACGGCAGGAGGAGGAGGGAGACAGGTTCACCGAGTTGCTAGGAACACTTCGAATGCATCAGCAATAGATTGACGAACTTCGAGGAGCAGCGCGCCTGCAAGATCCTGTACTCGATATTACCGGCCGTCCCATCTCAGCGGAGAAGCGGCGTGGCTGAATCGGAGGTCCCTTCTGACGATGCACGTATGGTAGATGGCGGTCCCGGCTACCCCGTGGATGGAATCAAGGAGCAGGCATCTTGTGAGCTCCATCAGAAGGTGAAGAACCTATCCATCAAGGTGGCAGTCGGACGTGCTTTACCTTGTCCACCTGGCGCACGCTGGCATGGCCGTGAGATTCCATCTGGCTATGCTAAACTTGCTGTGGATGAAATCGCAATAGGGTGGGACTCAATGGAACTTGACATCCCTGGACCTGAAGGTGAGAGGACACTCAGAGAAGTACTGGGTGGTATCATTCTATGAGACAAGAACAACATCAAGCTTCCAGGCTGGACGCCAAAGCCAACACCGCCTCCGAGTCATCGCATGGCACCTTCACCTCGAAGAAGCCCACCCGATGACTACGACCACCACAGCCCGAGTCCATCTCGATCTCCACCGCAGCCTCCGATTAGTACTAAACGACGCAGCAGCCCAAAACGACAAATGCCGCCCCTCCCAAGAGTACCTCATAAGAATCTTCCCATCAGATCTTACGATCGTACTGACGAGGAAACCGACATGATCGTAAAGGCCGAATGTGTTGCGCAACTTCAAAAGAAGAAACCCGAGCCCGCCCCGGTATACACCGAGAAGCAAAAAGCGTATGCACTTTCTTTTCTGAACACAAAATCGCAATATGAATTGCACCATAAGCCAGATGACTATCGACACACACTTCAGAAGGTAGTGAAGAAGAGCAAATCTAGTAGAAGTGCAAGAGGGAGCAAATCATCAGGTCAAAGTGCAACCGAGAAAAGAATGGACGCCCCCAGCTCGGGAAACAGGCCAAAACATTGATCCCACCCCTCCAGGTGTTATCCTATGACACTCCCCAGCAGGATATGGAAGAAGCTAAGAAGCTTGCGGCCGCTATGAATGTGACTGTTGAGGAATTGCTACCCAGGACGACAAGTTACCCAAGGCTTAGGTAGTCCCTACATATGTCCCAGGGAAGCCTCTGGTCAGCTTTGAGCAGTTCCAACAACTGCCAACACAAATGCGGAGTTTACATAACTAGTACTTGAAAGCCCTAAAGCAGGAGAGAATAATGATCGTGGCGAAAGTCTCACATGACTACTACTTCCGAGAAGAAGAGGTCCATGTTGAGTTTCTAGAACTCTTCCAGTTATACAGTTTCGACGCCCTCGACAAAAGTCTCATGAGTTGCTATTGTCTGTAAGTTGTTGAATTCATTGTGTATATATAAGTTGTTTATTTTTTCAGTTGTTCAGTTCATTGCATGTAATTATCCTAATTATATCCTTTTGTACTCTATTATTATGCAGAATGAAGATCATGGAATGTAAAAGAAGGTCAATCTTTAGTGTTGGGTTCATTGACCCAGATAAAATACATGTAAAGACGTTAACGACAAAACCCGAGGAGACGCAGGAAAACCTTCTAAGGTTTCTAACGGAGCAAAATTTCTATGACCACATACTGTTTCCTTACAATTTCGCATGAGTGTCTTACTCTATTGTACACATTCTCTTTTGCTTACTCGATGTTAAGTGTAATTGATGAGTTACTGATGTATATATAAACGTGTACAGTTTTCACTGGATTCTGCTAGACATTCAACTTGATAAGGGAAGAGTTGAAGTCATGGACCCATTAAAGAGACCCCTGGAAATGTTTAGGGACATGCAGGACATGCTCCAAAGATAATTTTCGCGCTACATCGGTCTCTTTCGTTGATTTCCTGAGATATCACGTAATAAATAACTCATTCATTTTCTTTATCGGATAGGGTTTGGAACCAGTTCAAGAGTGCGGTTACGGGTGACTTTAGTGAGAAGCTGACGTTTAATCCGGTCTCGGTAAGTAGTACGCGCATCTCTTTACTTCTAGTTTTAGTACAATTATGATGCTGGATTATTATTTTGATTGAATTCTATTCTCGTAAAGTGCGCGAGGCAGCCACCGAAGACGGATCTATGTGGATTCTACGTTTACGAGTTCATTCGCACGTTTACCAGTGAGCTGAATGATTATAGAGTCGATGTAAGCAATACATTCACAACATTATTTTATTACCGTCACTTTTTGTTATCATGATTGATATTCATATTGATCTCCTTTTCTTATATAGTTCGAGAAAATGCGGGATCAGCTCTTACCAGAGCAACGCGTAGTAGCAATTGCTGAAGAACTGGCAGGATTCTTGATGAACGAGATGATAGATGACGCCGGAGAATTTAGTGTGAATAGGCGCCGATGATCCTGACCGTGTAATTGAATAGATGGGCTCTAGTCCCGATAATTGTGATCTCCATGTGCAACTATCTTGTATATATTTGTATGCTCGATCTTAAGAGAAGTTATCTTATGTATGCACGAACATGTACGGTATGTGGTAGCGTAGAAAATTATTTTGAAATGAAAAAAGATACAAATTGAATTCTCTGTGCCTAAAATTCTGCCGCGGCAGAGAACCATTTGTCCCGGTTCGTAATGGGTGGCACCCCGTGCCCGCAGAGACGGCCACGTGGATACCCATTGGTCCCGGATGGTAAGCGGTCCGGGACTAGTGGGGGCGGCCTTTAGTCCCGCCCCTCCAGTCCCGGTTACCAGGACCGGGACTAAAGCCCCTTACGGGCCGGGACTGGAGGTCCTTTTTCCACTAGTGCTTTGTCACGTCTTTGATTTCTCTCCACGGTTTAAGAAAATATACAAAGTCCTTCCCTTGCACGTCAGCTCTAACCAACCCTAAACTAATTAGCGTGTCAAATGAAAAGTTAGGTGTACATATTTTTTGAGATGAGGTGTACATTTTTTAGAAGGACGTATTCAGGCTTCCTTTATACTATCACAAGTAATCTATCGTGAGCTTGCCAACCTGCTGCTGCGCATCACCTGTATCGGTTGATCCAAATTCAAAATACATTACAACCATTGAATTTAACAATTGATATGGACATGTGGGATATATCAAATGATAGAACTCAAAAACAAAATACGGACGCAAGATCTACAATTAATGGAATCGGTTGAATTAACCAGAGACCGTGAGTACGTAGTACTCCTATATTCATGTGATCCGATTAATAGACAGAGTCCATGTCAAATAAAATAGTTCCGCAAAAAATAAAACACTTGGCAATTATAATAATTAGATTTCATTGGGCTGGACCGCTCTGTATTAGATTGTACTGAGCAAACCTCAAATTCTACTTCAATCTGCCTCCGTCACGCTCTGCTTTCATCCTCATCATTCAGTAGAACCGCCACGGTTTGCCTCAACTAGACCACCACATGAGGGAGAATATCATTTTGCGGCCCGAAAGTTGGGGTGGCCAGGCAACGCGGTATCCAAGTTGATTTTTATCACCGCGATTCGAAAAGTTGGGGCGCCAATTGCTGAGAGGGGTCTTTCGAGGTAATGATGGCCAAACCAAATATTTTCAAATCGCGCCCGTTAAGTTAGGATATTCCGTTACACTAGTTCCCGCTGTGCCCCTCCTTCGCCGGTGACTCTTCTTAGCCACCATGCACGTGTCGTAGGGGCAAATCCATTACTGTACTTTCCTAACTCTCGACACTAAATCTTGCTGCGGCAGTGGCAGTGGTCCCTTTTCTTCCCTTTCCCGACCCTAAATCTACCGGCGGCAGAGGACCTTTTTTCTCCCTCCCCTGACACTGAATCCGGCGGCGGCGGCCCAACATGTCTTGCAAGGCGAAGGTTGTAGCTACGTCGCCGACTGAAAAGGGTCCGTCGGGGCCCAAGTCCGGGGCCCAACAGGCGAGGTCTTCAGCCCCGGTTAGCGAGGAGGCCAGCAAGGATTCTGCTCCCAAGGTACCCACGAGCAGCGGGTTGAAGAGAAAAGCAAGGCCATCGATGGATTGTTCGGCTCCGGTGGGCGGACGCAGCACTCAGATCTCGAAGAAAAAAACCCGGGAGAAGAGCGAGAGGTGAATTTTTCTTATCTGTGCCTTATCTTGCAAGTAGATTAGTTATGGCCTAATATAATCGAATGAACTGAAATGTTCCCCTTTTTAATCAAATTAGGCACATCTTTGATACAAGGGACCTATATGAGTTCACAGTTCAAGTTCGGCAGTACACTTCAAAGCTTGATTTTGGTTGCGAGAGGGTTGTGTTCGGACAAGATGTGCATCTGCTTGTGAATTGCAAAGAGGTTGTGTCTATTTCGCAGCTGGTAGATATGCTTGCCGCTAGAATTCCCTGGGGTTCTAGACAGAGGACAAAATTGGTGTGGCGCAACATGAATGATACCTATCAGCAAATTGAGCACTCCCATGAGCTTCCGATGGTTTGGGAGTGTTGTGCAGCTGATTGTAAGGTGAAAGTTGAAGCGATGATTGATGATATGTATGCAGATGCTGGAGATCTTGCTGCCAGAGCTTCTGCTCCTAGAGAATATGGACCAATAGATGTTGATCTAGATAAGTTCAGTATACGCATAGAGGTGGATTCATACATGGCAAAACTTGATGAGGGAGTTAATAAGCCAGTTTCGTCATGTATTGTGGAGATCAGTGTCGATTCCAAAAACATAACTCTTGATGAAATGAGAGAGATGATCGGTAAGGAAATCAGTATTGGCCCTAAGCAGATGGAAAAAATCCGGTGGTGGCATCATATGAAGTAGCAATTCATAGATGTTTTGGATACTGAAGATCTTATGCAGATTATGCGGCGAAAGAAGCGAACCAGGAAGGTGTTCTTCCTTGGTACCATTTCCGATGTTGTTGAACAGGTTATAGCGGATGTAGATGCCCCTGTAGTGGCTAAACAGAATGAGGTGGTCGACGTTGATGAGATCTGATGAGAGCTGCTACCCTGGGCTTGTCATATGGACCGCGGGGTTCCCCTGCCTGTATTTGTAATATTGACTGCTGTTGCATTTAGAGCGCGCTTCTGTGATTATGTTTGTTGAGAGATTGCGATATAATGTTGTGCGAGCTGTTGAGATTTTCGGACATGTCACTCACTGAAACCATCGTTGTTGTAATAAGACATAAGTACATTGTAGTTGACATGATTATGTTTCTTAAGATGAAGTACCGTACTTGTTTCAGTTATTATGTTTGTTGGGACATTGTAATGTAATGTTTTGTGAAACCATGACTGGACTAGTGATGCATAAATACATTGTAGTTGACATGCTTATGTTTCTTGAGATGATGTATTGTACTTGTTTCTGTTATTTTGTTTGTTGAGAGACTGTAATGTCATGTTTTGCGAAACCATGACATGACAAGTGATGTGTAAGTACCTTGTAGTCGACATGATTTTGTTTCTTGAGTTGGTATAATATACTTGTTTCTGTGATTACGTTTGTTGAGAGATTGTAATGTGATGTTTTGTGAAACCATGTTGTGGTTATGTTTGTTGGGAGATTATAATGTAATGTTTTGTGAAACCATGACTGAAGAAGTGATGCATAAGTACCTTGTATTTGACATGATTTTGTTTCTTTGGATGATGTAATATACTGGTATGTTTTCGTTAGGCAATGAAATTGGGATGGAGGGAGTGCAGGTTTAATATTTGAAATGAGAATGTGTGAAGAGAATCCATATCAGACAGGAGACAGTAATTCAGGGAAAGGGCATGGTATCCATTAAACTATTGTAACATGCCAATTTAGTCATCATTGCAGCGGTAGAAGGGCTGCTCTCTCTCTCTCTCTCTCTCTCTCTCTCTCTCTCTCTCTCTCTCTCTCTCTCTCTCTCTCTCTCTCTCTCTCTCTCTCGCCAACGCTGTCGCATTCGCCATGCTGTCCTTGAACGGCGAGGACGACCAGTCGAGCAGTGACAGCCTTCTCTCCGACATCGAGCATTCCTTCCACGATGTGAGTTCCTCTGTTTTCTCGGGCTAGGGTTAGGCAATGGTAAATCACTCGATCTGAGCTCCATATGTGCATGCAGTCATGTTCGATTTCAGCTTTGCATTTACCTATAGGTACCAAGGACGATCTACGACTCCGAATGGGAGGGCCTAGATCTCGATGGAGAAGTGCCATGTGACCATGGGCTAAAACTGAGGAGATATGTTGCATTCGAAGGCAGTACACTGGGAGAAGGTTTTTGGGCTGTACAAATCAGGTTTGTTTTCATTATGTGCAACTGTAACATGAAGTAAAATGTATCGTGCATGTTCATAACACTATAGTGTGTGTGTTTTTAGGTTGACCCGTTGTGTAAAGCAGTAGAGTGGGTGGATCTTGAGTGGCCAGATGCACTTAAGAAATGTTTGGCATAGTTATGGGAGATGTATGAGTTGGAAAGGTCGGGGAGATTTACTGATGTAAGTGATGCAGCTGAAAAAAAATATAAGCTGTCGGTACGAAATAAGGAGCTGGAACAAGAAATCGGGAATTTGCAGTCAAATCTAACTGATGGAATCGATGGGAGCTTGGTTGTTGGAACTGCAAAGAAGCTTCAGGATAGTCACATGTTGCTGATTCATAATGCAGAAAAGGAGAGGGATCAGCTTAGGGAAGACAAGAAGAAGCTAGAGCGCTGCATTGCGGATCTGTTGAAGGAACTGAAGAAGGCGCGCGAGGGTGAACAAGGACAGCCTATAGAGGATAAAGAAAATTCGAGATGAATAATTTATGGTGTACCAATGCCTGAAACTAGTTAATTGTAAGACTTGCAGTTGCGCTTTCCGAACTAAGCCAAACTCAATCCTCGAGCAAACTAATTTCAGATGAACACACATATCGTGCATAGAGTTAAGTTCATGCTTACAAAATCACCACTGCAGAGGATAAACCAGGCAGTTCAGTACTAAATAGACATATATTGTGTTCAAGCGAGCCTGGCCTAGAGCTGCCTGTTTTCCTTCCTAAGATTGGCCAGCTCCTTCAGTACTATGTCGTGCTTCAGCTGTAGTTTCTAGCGCTCTGTCACAGATTGGAGAATTTTATCCGTAGCCATACGATTTTCCTTCAAGATCCCTTTCATGATCTCCGTCTGCTTCCTAGCCGAGGCGCGACCTTCACTGTGTAGCTTCGCCCAGTCGGCGTTTAACTCCTTCAGTTTCTGGCACTTGTCAGAAAGGACCGCGAATTCAGCGCGCAGTTGGTCAAAGGCCAGTTTTTGGGAATTCCGCTTCCCCCTTTGGATTGCTATCTTGTCATTTAGCCAGGTCGCAGGTCCTGGTCGATCTTTCGCCTCTTTCCCTGCAACAAAAATACACAGTATGGTTTGTTCAGTTATGTTGTAAGCAAATACTATCAGGTACCTATTTCCTTCAATTACTAGTCGTGGTTCAATCCAGTTAACTGACATCTTTTTATCCTAGACTACAGATTTTGCATCTGCTGTCTATGCTGTAAACCATTTTTTCCTTTGTCTTGTGTTGCCTGCAAAATGGTCCTGCAGTTCACCGTGTTACAAATGTAGCTACCTTGTACTCCCTCTGTTTCAAAATATAAGATGTTTTAGCTTTGTAAATGAAGTGTATCTAGTCTCCTTTTAGTATGTAGGTTCATCTAGATTTAGAAAACACCATCACTAAAACATGTCTAGATACGCTCCATTCACAAAGCTAAAACATCTTATATTTTGAAACGGAGGGAGTACTTGAAGAGGAGATGGACTATATTTTCCTGGCATCCACAGAATTGACATTGCTCATTGCCAGACCACCCTATTTTCATGAGGTTGTCCTTGGTTATTCACAGAAATTATAAAGCACGGTGTTCAACTACATCGATTCAAACTATTACACGCACACAAACTATATCAAATTCATTACCCACACATACTACATCGATTCAAACTATTACACACACATACTACTTCAAACTATTACACACACGTACTACATCGATTCAAACTATTACACATTTTTAGTCGATGCTAACTTCCTGCTACGCTCTCCATACTACAAATTCGTTAGCCACACATACCACGACAATTCACTAGAGCTCTGTCTTCACTCGAGGGAAATCAGAACCACCAGCTCGTCCAAGCCCGGTCCCCCCACCGAAACTGTGTGCCCCGTCGTGAAACGATGACGGTCCCCACAGCACTCGAAAGAACGAGAAGAATGCAGAACGCGCTCGGTGTCTGAGCTGTGCTCGAATCGGACGAAAAAATAGAATGGCGGCGCGCATACCTCAATGTTGACCTCATTTCATCTGATCCCAAAACGAGACCTGAAAGCCGACAGCAACTCTGCTGGTGACACGGCGAGACGGACGCCCTGCACGGTGGCTATGAGAGCGTGGTCGTCGAACTGTTGTGCCAGGGCTACCGTGCCTGGGGTGCGCGGCAGCACGCAACTTCCCGAGGCCGGTCGCCGGCCTGGATCGCCCGACGGGACACGCTCCGCCATGCGAGAAGGACTAGCCAGAGGCGAGATATTAGTCCAGGGACGCGAAGCTCCGATACGGCGGACGATGCAACGTCGACGGCTGCGAGCTTCGATTAGAGGCATGGGAGGTTGACCGGACATGGCGGGGACGCAAATTAGAGCAAGTGCGAGCTCTGATCTGAGACGAGCAGCCGGAGCCGAACAAATGTTATGGGGAGGGGAGTGGGGGAGAAGACCAGAGCAGAGCAAAGAAATAGATCTCGTCCACTCAGGGATCTGGTCCACGCAGGGGTAAGCTAGTCCACGACCGCAAAAGATAACAGGGAATACTGACATGGCGAGCCAAGAAGAGTTGACCTAACGGCGGTATTTGAGTTCAACCGTTTTTCATCTGGTTCAAACGACCGTTTGGCCGTTAGATTTATATTCACCCCCATTTGGCCCTTCTAGACAATTGGTGAATCTACTATGGCCCCTCCGCGCGATTGCTGGCAACTCGGGTACCGCGGTGTGCTCACCCACCAAGTTTGGTACCGCAAACGAACATTCCCCACATGAGGAACATGGTATCCGCTTCATGGTCAGTAAGCTGCAAATAGACAATCATTGTATCTTGAGCCAAAGGCAGCTATAACCTTAGCTGCTAACTCAGCCGAAGTCTGTGCTCTACCGACATGTGTCCTTTTTATACTAGGAGGCCAGAAGTGATCAATAGCCTCAGCCGAGCATGATATATCACTAAACATATGGCTAAGAGAGTAACAAGCTAAAGATAAGCAATAATGTTTCATTGAGTCTGAATTTTGACGGGTGCTCATCCGGTGCTTGGTTGGTGGTCAACACCTAAGGTGGTCATCTTTAGGGTGAAGCCACCAATTCATATGGGCATCAATTTGTTACAGGGTGATGTGTGCTTATTAGATGTTGGATAATATATGTGAGGCTAAATAATTAACAAAGGAAATCACACCATTTTGAAACCAATTGATTTGATAGTGCCAGGAAAGGCAATAAGGACTGCATGCAACTTCTTTTTTTAGTTGAGCGTGAAAATTTGTTCTTCGGATCTGCAATGGTTTTGTAGCAATGTTTGGGTCCAAGGTAAAGGATGAGGTAGAGGAGCACATCACTACAAAAGTACTACAAATAGATCTGTAGTGGCACTTTGATTCATAATGTTTAGAGTCTCGGTTGTTTCTAATCACACATGATGCTTTGTCGAATAACTTCATCTGGATTAGTTGCTGAGAGAAAAGGAATGAGCCATTAGAGCATTGCCTTAGCTGTTTTAGACTTGGATGATGTGCACTAAACAAAAGGGTACAGTTGGGAAGTAAATGATGTCGTTTTCATTTCAGTCAATAAAAATGAGTTTGGCCGAATTTACCTTCACGCTTTGATTCCTCTAAGAGTTGACAAGTCCAAATTTAGTTTACTTATATATGAATCGAGGGTTTTAATCACCGTGTTGGAGACAATAAGCTGGTTTTGAGTGGATTTTTTAATATTTTCTTCATCGAAAGATGTCTCAACTTAACAAATCATTCCCAACATTGATAAATAAGAATATATGCTTTATATGGTACTTTATCTAAAAGATACCCACTCTAACATTACAAGTTAATGTCGGTATGCAAAACTAATTGGAGTTTTAGTTGGTCCAAAGCTAGATGGCATGGTTACCCACAATACTTTTTTAACAATTATTCTTGAACGAAAGAGAGACCCGGTGAAAGATGTGCCCGGGGTGGAGGCTCAGTTGTCGTTACTAAGTATGTGTTTACACAAGAGTGGGCGATGATAGCTCTTAGAAATGTCAATACCAAATACTACTTTTCAGGAGAAAACGCATATATGTTCTCCCCTTCGGTGTGGGCATCACACATCTTGCGCCCTTTACCCTACATGAATTGGATATATTGAATACTTTATATCAATGTCTTGGAGATATTTCATATATGTTACCTGACATGAAATATATATGAGAGGGAGCGTAGAACAACTTGGCCGATAGTAGAAAATAGATAGTGTTATCATACCTTGTAGTCAGCGTCCCCCAACTTTATTGACACGTCCAAAAGAAAATAATATCACAAATAGTTTGTTACAAATATTTCCTAATTATTTACTTAAGTTTTTTTTTGCAACACACATGTGCAAAATAATAGTCAAGTTGACTTCGTGGAACACTTCATGTCGACAGAATGATAAAGAATGTTGTACAATAAAGGAAATTAGCAATGGAAAGAAGAGATGCATCAAGTAAAATGAGAAATATTTTTGTTTAGTTGGGAAACCTTTTAATCATGATAAAGTATGCTATGTTTCACTTTAATAAAAAAATATTTTTGTCATTCCATTAAAAAGTCACCTCAAATCAGCTCACCATTATTTGATGTCCATAATTATAATTTTACCATAATAAATTGTACTGCATTGCTATGCATACATCTACTACAAAATGACCGACACCATGTGAATGCTGACTTTGCATACTCCTGTAACACCATATAAAAAGAATAGACCGGATTTAGACCTTTTAAATATATGTACCAGTTGAATATCATGATCCGAGTGACATGTAAGGTCAACAAAATACAAGGATGTCCTGCGTGGTGCAGCGGAAATATCTTTAGAAATTTTATTTTGTAAATTAAACGGAGAAAGCTTGATTCAGTTTCTCACAATAGTCTAAATTTATTCCATGTGGAATGGTTGTGTATTTGACCCACTAAAGGCTGCAGGGTGTACATATATAGCCAATTGATGTTACATGTGGTTTAATTAAATTTGTAGATAAGTCAAAATCAAAGGCCTAAATAAATTGATGATAAGGATAGTTTGCATGATGAGATAGACTATCAAAATTGCACTTAGTTGGTTTTTTTTTTAAAAGTTATAGATATACATTATCACTGATTTGTAAAGTTTGATGTTATTAACCATGTCTCTCACACATGTGATGATCTATTTAGCAGAGCATTTGAAACGGCTATAGAACGGTGTTGTTTCCTTTTACATAATATATATATTTATTAGAGAATATCAAAATCTTAGTTACTTTCAACAATTAAAGATGATGCCCTCGCAATTGCGAGGGCCACCTTGCTAGTTGAAGAAAAGACCCTCTCGATACTAGCAGTCGCCACAGGAAGAATTAGCACCAATTTAAGAAGCTTGTAAACCATGCCATGGGAAAGATTCTTCTTTGTCTCAACAAGCATAACACAAAGGTCGGCAATATTTCTTACATTTCTAAATCTTCCATCCCTACGCATATCAGCCACAAACATATCCAACTGATAAGGAAGCTTTGATAACTCTAGCTCTGAGAAATCCTTGGGATAGAAGTGAGCAAGCTTGACCAACTTCTCTTGATCATAAGCATCAAATGAATCAACGGGACTGGATGATGACATGCAAACAAGTAACTGAGTGTTTACCTCATCAAACCTATTTTCGAGTTCTTGATATTGCCTATCAATAAGACCCAAAAATATATCAACACGAAAGCGGTGGATATTATTAACATTCTTTAAAAACTTTTAAGATCTATTAACTGGCTTATAACGTGCATCCATGTCAGGGACTTTGACTTTACGCTTCAAACAAAAAGCTTCGACCTTTTCAAGAAAATATTTCCATCCACTATCTTCTCGCAGATTTAACAATTCTTGCTTAGTGAGAACAAGCATATCAATAGCATTCACAATGTCTTGGTCCCTCCTTTGCAAATCTTGGGTCAAGAGATCCGGGTGTCCAAATATTTCATCCAACAAGTGTAGCATGAAAACAAACTCGAATGACTCAAATACCGTCAACATAGTTTGAGCTCCAATAGCCTCCGCACTATGATACACTTTTCCAATCCTTTTGAGAACTTTCTGGATTGAAGGGTACAAAGAAAGCACATGTGACACGGTTTTGGAGTGGGATCCCCAACGGGTTTCACATGGCCTTCCCAAACCCATCTCTTGATTTTGACCTGTGCCTGTTTCAATTTCTTCCAATTGCAATGCTTCGATGAGATAATCAGCTTGAGCTTCTCGAAACATTTAAATCTTTTTACAAGACATACCAAGAACATTCAACAAATATCCAAGTTGTCCAAAGAACCAAAAGCAATCACCATTCTCTTTAGCAACAATGACAAGAGTTAACTGGAGTTGATGGGCAAAGCAATGCACGTAATAAGCACTAGGAGACTCATCCATAATAAGTTTCTTCAACCCATTAGCTTTACCTTTCATGTTACTAGCTCTATCATATCCTTGGCCACGTACCATTGAGAAGCTCAAAGAATGATCCATCAGTAATTTCTGAATTGCATTTTTTAGTGTCAAAGATGTAGTGTCCCCAACATGGACAATTCCAAGAAATCTCTGAACTACCTTTCCAGTTTTATCAACATAACGCAATCAAAGAGCTAATTCTTCTTGTTGATAAACATCACTAGATTCATCGGCAAGTATTGCAAAATAGTCTTTTTCAGAAGAAGACTAGTTGTTTATTTGGCGCAACAATTGATGAGTTCTAATTGTATCTCAGGGGCTGTCATTCTACAATTCCTTGGAGCATTTTTCAGAACCACTTTGTCAACATCTTCAAACTTTTCTGCTAGATGATTTAAAAGCTCAAGAAAATTTCCCTTGTTAAATGACTCTTCACTTTCATCATGACCACAAAAAGCTAACCCTTGCTTCAAAAGGAATCTCAAGCAATATATTGAATAGCTCAACCGAGAGAGATACTATGCCTTACTTTTGTTTGGAACTTGAAGGAAGACTCTCTGATTGATGCACTAGGTTGAGTGAACAAATCATATTTTTCTTGAGCTTCACAATGAGCACTAGTGAGATCACCACAATGTTTCTCGAATCTATTTTTCATCATGTTACAAATTTTAAATCCCCCTTTCACAAAAGAATCACCGCCATTATGCTTAGATTCATCCTTGAACAAGTAGCAAACAAAGCAAAACACTGCATCTAGATGAACACTATACTCAAGCCATTTGTATTTGTCAAACCAATGAGATGTAAAGCTTCGATTACCTCCAATATCTCTTATTGGAAAATCATGTTGCCTTGGTTGACATGGCCCCAATGCAATGTATCTCCTTCTTATAACATCTTGATCATTGACATCATATAATGTGATGGGAGTCCTCTTGCCTGGATCATGCTCAATTTCATATACTACTTCATCATCAGATGCTTGATCTTCTACCACAGGGGAGCCATGCTCTGGTTCTCTAACACCATCGTCATCACTAAGTTGTTCTCTGCCATCATTATTATTTGCTTGCACTAGTGCCAACTGCAATTTATTGGAAGGAGGATTGTTTACATTTTCATCTTGATTTTGGCTTTCAACCTCAACAGATATTGGCGATGACGTCAAAGCTATCTTTGGTTTCTTTGCAGCTTTATCCCACATACGATTTCAAATCACTACACTTATCTTGCTTTTGGATGTTCTTCATTTTCCAGACCCACAATGATTTGTTTTTTCAGAATCTCAATTGGAGGAAAAAGAAAACATAAATTACAATTGAAGCACTACTTCTTACCGTGAAGTCAAGAGATCAGTCTGATCTGGTCACTTCTGATTCTAAATAGAATTAGAACCAACCTATTATATAATCCGAATCTGAATTTAACATAAAAGACTGTCACTTTTGATTTCAAATTCAAGGTCAAACAACAGAAATTATAAGTGAAGCAGAGCAATTTTCTTACCGTGCTGAGGACTGGCGAACTGACGATCGACAGACTAACAAACTGCGGGCGGCGGACGGATTACCGGTGAGCGGATTGGCGGAGAGAGGGAGTGAGCCTGGAGACGGGCGACGACACAGGCAGTGGCACAGGCGGCACAACACGCCGGCGCGCGGCGGCCAGCTGAGATCGATCGAGTCCAAGACGTGAAGGAGAGTAGCAGTTCCTTAATTCACGTACCTATCGATTGGATTTGTTTCGGCCCAGTGTGGATCGGTGACTTGGTGGGAGCCCAAGAAAAGCCCAAACTGGATATCCTGGCCCAGGTTAGAAGAGGCGTCGATTTTTTGCGACTTTTACGACTTAAACACGTATAGAAGTACCCTAGTATGTATACCTATGCATATAGGAACTTATATACCGATTTTTTTTTGCAAAAATTATTGGGTATTCATTGCATACCTATGAATAGTTCTAGCTTCGCCCCTGCTAGCTGACAAGCATGCATTCCAGTTATCTGTACCTGTAGTCCCTTGTTTTCTCACCAAGCGTTTATTCCTCTTCGCTTTTCATTTTTTAGTTTCAGCTGGCGAGAGTGCTATGTCGGTTCATCAATTCGTGCAACCAAGTAGTAATACAGTAACAGTAGTGTACAGTAACTCCGTTTCATCTGTACAACCGTACTATTTTTTCAGCATTTTCTTTAGCTAGCTAGCTTGTATGATCAATCAGTCCTCCAAAAACATGAAGTGTTATGACTGTTGCAATATGCATTTCGTCAGCGTTGGCTACACTAATTAGCTGTTATTTCTGCATGCTACAATATATATTATAGCATATGCCACGTATAGCGAGCAATCCACTAAGTAATATTATGTGTTTTTCCGTTTAGATGAACTCTTTGTTTTTTCTATTCTTGTTGTAACATTTGACTGGATGTATGTGCTTGCGCAATCCGCATGGCATTTGCAGGAGCTATCAAGTTTCGTCGACATGGCCCCCATCGTGCCTGCCTGCAACTCCCGTGCTCTGATGTTCGGTCTGCCTTCCTTCTGCATCGAGATGAAGCTCTGATCCTGCTCGCTTAAATGTCCGAATTCTTTGCTTATTTCCCCTTGTTTCTGCCAATTCAAGAACCATTAGTAAGTTTGAGGGGCCCCATGATAAACAATTATTTATGTACTACTGGTTGGTTGGACTGCTTTTATTATGTAATCACTACTTTGTAGAAGCTTCGAGACTCTATGTTCGCGTGCAATTTGTGTGATGTTCTGAAGTTTCACATTCTATATGTCACTTATTTTGTGAAATAATCGAGCAAGTCGACACTGTCCTTTTGATGTGCCGACTTACAATGTACCCATTTGGTTTGAGTACGACTTTTTTTTTTTTTGGAAATGAGCACTTTATTACTTAAACAGTAATATTTACACCTGGCCTCTGCATAGCTAGGATGTACACAGCCGATCAACCACACAAACAAGCGACAAAAGTAAAAGTACCATTATTACAAAACATGCTATGAAAATAAAGAAGGCCTCGAGCTATGGCAGATCTATCCGCAGATCACGCTGCCATCTATGTCGGGAGAAAATATCCCTCGCAAGTCGCGAAACTCCATACGTTAGAGAGTTGTCCATGATCGAAGGATAGTCGTGGCTCGATAGATAACCTGCATAGAAGAAGACACAATGTTATTGAAAATCTTGTCATTTCTACATAGCCAAAGCGACCAAATAATGGCAAGTGCTCCACCTTAAACAAAGTCCCGTATTTATTCTATATCCCATACAACCAGTTACCAAATACATTGGCTACCGAACGTGGAGGAGATAAACCAGAGGCTATTTGGATGATTGACCATATATCACGAGAAAATTTACACCAGAAGAATAACTGCTGGATTGTCTCATTATGGTGACAATAAACGCATTTTGTACTTCCATGCCAATTCCTCTTAACAAGATTATCTTTTGTTAGAATTATCTCCTTACGAAGATACCATGCGAATATCTTTGTTTTGAGGGGTATTTTCATCTTCCAAATTTTACTATTATCATCGGTAGGAATATCAGGTTGGATCAAACCTCTATACATTGAGTCAACAGAAAATTTACCACTCTCTAGTAGTTTCCATCTGAACTCGTCCATACCCTCTGACAGTTGTATCGTGGATAATCGTAATACAAGATTGTTCCAAAATACCAGTCTAGAACCTATGAGACTTCTTCTGAAAGACACATTAGGAGGATTAGATGTCAAGTGGTTTTGAAAGCCTAAAAGTGTGAATCACCGGGTTTCCAAACCACTTGACACACAGCTTTGGAACCAACATACTTCCTCCATAGAATAGTTTGCCAGACACCATCTTCTATAAGTAGTTTAAATAACCATTTACCCAGAAGTGCGGTGTTTTTGACTTACAAATCATGTATGCCCAGTCCACCGTATTCTTCGGCCAGCAAACCACATTCCATCTGGCCAGTCGATATTTCTTTTTTTCGCTATCGCCTTTGCCAAAAGAATCTTGATCAGAAATAATCCACTTTCTTCAAGACACCTTTTGGCAATTGCAAAAACGACATCATATACAGTACAATGTTGGTGAGTACTGAATTTGTGAGTACAAGTCTTCCGCCAAGGAATAGCAATTTATCTTTCCAACTATTAAGATGTTTCTGTCGTCTTTCCTCAACGAGTTTCCATTTAGCATCGTGAGACACCGATAATGGATCGGTATTCCCAGATAGTTGATTGGAAAATGCCCTTGGCCACAGCCGAACAGTTCACATATAGATGGGCATCGTTTTGAGCCACATCGAAATAGTACAAATCACTCTTATGGAAATTAATTTTTAATCCAGAGAGTTGCTCAAAAACTGATAATATTAATTTCAGATTCTTAGTCTTCTCTAGATCGTGTTCCATAAATAATATTGTATCATCAGCGTATTGAAGAATGGAAAGACCACCATCAACCAGATGACTAATCCTTTAATTTGGCCATTAGCCTTGGCCCTCTCAATAAGGATAGTCAACATATCTGTCACTATGTTAAATAATATAGACGATAATGGATCCCCTTGTCTCGGTCTTTTTTTTGTCTAGAAGTATTTGCCAATGTCGTCATTGACATTGATGACAACACTACCACCACACACAAAAGACTGTATGAGAGCACACCACTCCTTCGAAAGTCCTTTGATTCGGAGAGTTTATTGAAGAAAAGACCAGTTAACTTTGTCATAAGCCTTCTCAAAGTCAATCTTGAACAGTACACATTTAATTTCTTTAGTTCGTGGATTGTTTCATGCAGGATTACTACACCATTTAGGATGTTTCTTCCTTGCATGAAAGAAGTTTGAGATGGGCGTACAACATGATCAACTACCGAATTTAGTCTAATCGTAGCAACTTTTGTGAAGATTTTAAAACTAACGTTAAGAAGGCAGATTGGACGATACTGTTGTATGTTCTACATTATGAACCTTAGGTAGTAAAATTATATTGCCAAAATTGAGTCTAAACAGATCTAGCTGACCAGCATGCAAAAATTCAAATAATTTCATGAGGTCCTCCTTGATAACTTCCCAGAACTTTTGATAAAATTCCACTAGGAAGCCATCAGGCCCTGGTGCTTTGTTATGTTCCATTTGGTAAACAACTTTCTTGACCTCCGCTTCCATATAAGGAGCGGTTAGAAAGCTGTTTTCCTCAATAGAAACCCGAAGAATATCCGCTGTTTGGGACTCATCCAACAAGAAGGAATTTTCTGGCGGTGTCCCAAACAAGGATTTGTAATACTTAGTAATATAAGATTTTAGGGTCTCCTGACCCTCAATCATACCTTCATCCTGAATTAAAGAGTGAATAAGTTTCTTCTTATGCTTGCCATTGGCAACAACATGAAAGTATCTTGTATTCGCATCTCCTTCAAGAATGAATTTCGCTTTAGAGCGTTGGTACCATTTGAGTTCTTCCTCGCGAAGTAGTCTAGCAATTTCTACATTTGATTGGTTTTTAATCTCAATCTCATGTGTAGTTAAAATCCTGACTTTCGCAGCAGCCTCTAAATTGTTAATAATAGATGAAAGACATATTTTATCTTTTTTAAAGATTCCAGTAGTATGTCTGACCTAACCGCGAAGGAACTTGCGTAAAGCACGCATTTTGTTGTTTCATCTCTGTATAGGCGTTTGACCACTAACCTGTTTCTCCCAAATAGCCTTCACCAATTCATACAAACCATCACGATCCATCCAAGTTTAAATTTAAAACTATGTTTAGATTTTCACGGTGGTGTTTCAACAGATAATAATAATGAAGCATGATCTGGCAAAGACTCAATGCGCTCTAGACCTCGAACAGTTATCATAGGAATTTTTTCTTCCTATTCGGTATCCATAAGCACTCTATCCAGTTTTTCGTAGTAGTATGTGTTCCTCTTCTTAGATGAACACCGTGTTTTTTCTATTCTTTTTGCAACATTTAATTGAATGTACGTGCTTCCACAATCCATATGGAATTTGCAGGTAGTGCAGCAGGAGCTACCAAGTTTAGTTGACACGGACTCCATCCTGCCCGCCGGCAACTCCTCCCGTGCTCTGCTATTCAGTCTGTCTTCCTTCTGCATCGAGATGAAGCTCTGATTATGTTCGCTTAATGTCTGAATTATTCGCCTATTTCCCCTTGTTTCTGCCAATTCAAGAACCATTAATAAGTTTGAGGGCATCCACTACATTTTGTCCATGAAGAACCATTATTTATGTATCACTACTTTGCAGAAGCTTTCAGACTCAATGTTTATCCCAGACTTGTAAAACTACAATGTCGCGTTCAATTTGTGCGATCTTCTGAAGTTTCACATTCTATTTTGTCATTTCGTTTTGGTGAAATAATCGAGGAAGTCGACACTGTCCTTTTGATGTGCCGGCGTACAATATGTATTTGTACTCATTTGGTTTGAGTACAACTGAAATTTTAACTGCTACTATAGTATTTGAACTTGAGAACATTGAATTGGATATGCTACCTTTGTTATTTTGCTGGGGCCCAAGGTGTCGTCCTCAGCCGATGATCCCATGTCAGGATGCAGACGGAGGCGGCGTCCGCCTGTCTGCTCGGGCCGCGCCGCTTAAAAGGCCTAAACGGCTAGGTGGACGGGCTGCTGAGATTAGGCGGACCTGGCGGAAAGCATCCACATAGACAGGCCGCTGGTGTGTCCGCCTCGTCTGCTCCATCCGCCAGCGCTAATGACAGTATTAGCGGCGCACCGCGTCCGGACATAGCGGATTAGCCGTCGCCGCTATGCAGCAGTTTTTCCACAGCAGTAGCTCTGAGGCCTGAGCTAGAGTCGTTTCAGTGGCACATGAATATTAATCATAAGAACTTCCGTTTAGCTGATCGATCGTAAGAAATAGCATAAGAATATTCTCGTAGCACGTGAATATCAACTAGGAGCACAGGGAGCTCATGAATAACACCATTACTCTCTCCGTCCCAAAAAAGATGTCACGAATTTGTCAAGATTCACATGTATTTATACAGTACCGTAAAACATGTCTAGATACATGTGAATCTAGACAAATCTAAGAGCATCTCCACAGGTCCTTCCCATACTCTGTCCGGCGAGCCTGTCGGCGGGCTTTGGGGAGTGTCGGCAAGCTTGTTCGGCAAGATGGGGGAGTTGCTCCCACTGGTAAACTCCTAACACAACCCCCAACAATCGCGACCACGAGTAAGAGCCGAAAGACAAGGACGAAAACGTCGACCTCCAAGATGCTGCCGATGGCTTTGACCTCCAGGACGTTGGCGAGCACGTAGGCAACGGCGTTGACCTTCAAGGCGTTGTGACCCAATGCAAAGCTCGCCGTCAGCAGCGAAGGGGAAGTAGGGCCCCTAGCGTGCTCGACCTCGCCATCCAGCAAATTCAGCACTATAGCCTTCATCATGCCAGTTGATTTTCAAAAGTATCATCTGGGTTCACACAAAAAAATTCGAATAAATTGCTTGAGATGTTGATCATCAAAGTAAGCATACTAAAAGTAATAATAACAGCTTAGTATTAAGCATGTGTAACTATATCTGGGTTGTCAAGTTAAGTTACTCAATGGACAGAGTCTACTCCATGGCTAAACAATAGCATGAGTGTGTGACTCCATCGAATAAAATGACCACATGAAAAACATTGCTACAGCGGTTTCTTGCTAGCATAACCAAAAGAACATCTACTCCCTCCGTCCAGAAATAACTGACTTTGATTTGTCTAAATTCGAATGCATCTATACACTAAAAGAAGTCTAGATACATCTGAATCTAGACAAATCTAAGTCACTTATTTACGGACGGAGGGAGTACTAGTGTTCTGGTGGAGACTAAATAATTACAGTTTCTTGCGAGAATAACCACCCAACTTCTGCAGCTGTTGCCATCTAATGTGTTTCCAAGTGAAGGTAATCCGTAATTGTTGGATATAAGCAATATACAGTGATCTACAGGTTGTTGTAATTAATCTAAGACAAATTAAGGTCTTTTAAGGGGCTTTTAATTACAGCCCCTTGGATGCCCTGATCAGGGGCATCCTGACCATCCATCTCTCAGGTGTGGTTCCCCTGGTGCAGGTCCTATATAAAGAGGCCCTAGGGTTTGAGGAGCACACACACTCATACGCTTTGCTCTCTCACTCTCCCCTGCTCACTGATCAAGCAAGAACTGAAAGCACCAGGAAGAACCACTCATAACTACATCAATCAAGATCCAGGTGAAGCAAACTAATTGGAGACCATGGCTGGTGCTCCAGATCAAGGTACATACCAAGATCCTTCTCTTCGTGGCTTATTTCTTGAGCTAGATGATCCTATGGGATCAGAGCATCTAGCTCTAAGTTTTGAGCCCTCTTATGCTTTTTATTTATGATCAAGTGAGCTTGTTCTTGCTGTTTTTGATCAAGATCAAGGTTTTGTTGCTTCAGAACTGTATAAAGTTGGTGTTTTAGTCCTGAAATTCATTAAGTCTGAGCCCTAGCTATGCAGTAATTGATCAAGGGTTTCATTTTCTACAATTCCGATGTGGGGATTTGAGTTTTGGTGCAAACCCTAACCCTAAATCCCCAATTTCTGAGGAACCCTAACCCTAGTTCATCGAATCGATGAACCCTAACCCTAATTTCCCCAATTACCGATGAACCCTAACCCTAATTCCCAAATCAGACGAACCCTAATCCTAATTTCCTAAATTAGGGAATCCTAACCCTAATTTGATGATCTAAAGGGTGGTCGGAGCTTACCTTATGGGCCTCATCGCCGTCGTTGGCCACGGTGGCGCTGGAGCCAACCCTCTAAGTTGGCAGAACCGCTCGGGCTTGGCCCGTGCGATCTCGCCATCCACCACACCAGGCCGTGGCGGTGCTCCTGCTGGCGCTTGTCGTCGTTGGGGCTCACCACGGTGCCGAACATGGCGCTGATCGTCGACGCCATCGCAAGGATGCTTGCACGTGCGCCGCTTCCACGCAGAGGGCGCTGTCTAGAGCCGCTCGACGGAGGTGCGCGCTAGCCAAAGTCGCACGCCGCTGTTACGCCTTCTCCTCTGGCTGCTGGCGCTCGTCGCTGCCGCCGCTCGCTCTCTCTCGCTCGCTGCAGAGGAAGCAGAGCAAGGGGAGGTGGGAATGGGGGATAGGGTTAGGGTTGAGGGCGTCGCTGCACGTTGGTTTTGATCCACGCGGGCGCGTCCTCGTCCGTTGGATTACATCCAACGGCCAGCAGCCTCAGCTACTTAACAGGCTGGGCTGGGCCGCTGAGGGGGACTCGGGCTGGGCCAGATTCGGCCCAATCTGGTTTTTTCCTTTTAAATTTAAATAGAAAGGGGTTTTAGGGCCCAAATAATGTATAATTTTAAGGTTAATGTTTATAAGCTAAGGGCTTATATAAATGGTGTTTAGGGCTAAGTTTTTGGCATAATTTTATTGTGCCAAGACATGGTTGTGTGACATTTTCTTTTGTCATGTAATCATGTTTCATACATAAATGATATTAATGTGTTTATTTTTTTTAGTTGATTCTTTTGTGTTTGTTTTCAAATAAATTGTGATGATAATGTTTTGCTGCAAAATAAAGTTTGAAATCCTCAAATTAAGCATGGCTTATGTCTATCATTCTGGCCAAAGCTGACTGATGGACATTTTGACCATGAATTTTTTATTTGTCTGGTTCACTTCTGGCCAAAGCTGATGTGTTCTAGACTGATGAAAAGAATTCTATGTGCGAGAGGATTTGATTAAGTGTGGCTTATATCTGTCATTCTGGCCAAAGCTGATTGATAGGTATTTTGACCGTATAATTTTATTGATCATGTCTATTTCTGGCCAAAGCTGATGTGGACTAGGTTAATAAAAGAAGTTCAAAATTGGTTATGCTTATTCAAAGCATTTGTTTTCTTTTGCAGCATCTAATGCCTCTGAAATTGCTAGAATTATTAATGGCATAGAACAGTTGATTGGTAGCAATTTTGGTACGTGGAAGGAAAAGCTTGAGATCACTTTATCTTTGCTGAATATTGATTATGCCCTCCTTAAAGATCCTCCTACTGCGCTTGGTCAAGGTGATGAGAATTATGATGCCCTGAAAATGGTTTATGATGATGAGAAAACTAAGTGGGAGGATTCAAATCGTAAGTGCCTCATGATTATTAAGGGTTCCATCACTCAGAGTATGAGGGGAGCCGTTCCAGACTCTCAGACATCCAACGAGAACTTACCCTCGAAGACAACGAGTTTTGTTAACGAGTAGGAACTCGTGGTTGATGTAGTCGTACACTTGCCGATCTCAAGATCGTGAGGAAGTCCGAGCGCCGCAACTCAGCAGCGCATCCGCACTCGCACACACGTTCAAGCCACCGGACAACCTCCACCTCCTCGCTCCAGCGATCGAGCGGAAGCAACAACTCCTTCCAGACGAAATGCCACCGGGAACATGTATCTCGCTAATCCGAGACCATGGGGGAATAATTCTAGAGGGGGAGAGAGATCCTTCACAAGGAGGTGTGAGGAAGAAGGAGGAAGAGGAGGGCCTTTTATAGGAGGAGGGGTGCCCCTCCTCTCCATGGCCGGCGCATGGGGGGGTGACTCCTCACCTCCCCCATTCATGTGGTGGTAACCCCTCCACATTAAAATGCCTCTTCACATTCCCCTTTAAAGTCCCTACTTTAAATGCATTAAAATTCTCCAAGTTTAATGCTCTCTCATTTAATAAAACTCTTTTATTAAATTTATTCAGAATTTTGTTAATTACTTTAATTAACAAACATTCACATATAACCCCTTGCAATATTTCAATATCACATGCAGAACCACTTTCTGCAATTTCACCCAAAACAATATCCGGTTTCTATCGAAACAATTCCCGCGCTTTGCAATTCTTTCGTATGAAACATATGTGCTCAAAAATGGTGTGCAGTAACTCTTAAGTGTGTCACCCTACGGTACGCGAATAATGCAGACATGATTGAGACTCCTCTCAGATCAATAATCAGAAGCGGGACCTGGAGGTCCATACTGACTCCTGCATATTCAACGATGACTTCTGTGATCGTGAGAACCTTTAATGCTTGTAATTTAATCCCTTTGTCTCTTGATATAATACATGCCCGAGATTCGATCATCGGTATCCAACTACCTAGTTTGATCTCGTTATCGACATGCACTCTTTTCTCGTTCCCGTGATATAACATTCTAGTGATCACATCACTTGCTTGCAAGCTACCTTAATGTGATATCACCGAGAGGGCCCATAGTATATCTATCCGTCATCGGGATTGAAAAATTCCACTCTTGATCCATGAGCCTCAACATAACACCTTCGTAGCACTAAACCCATCTTTATAGTCACCCAGTTACGGTGTGACGTTTGATGTTATCAAGATACTCTTCCGATGTTAGCAATTAACATGATCTCATGGTCTAAGGATAAAGATTACTTCGTATGATGTTATAGCAATGTAAACATAATGACTTGATCGTAATGCTATACTTCGGATGAATGTTCATCACATCATTTCACAAATGTTGTGACCTTGGTATTAACAACATCCAATGTCCATGATCAGGAAACCTTGATCATCTTGTTAATCAACAAGCTAGTCTATAAGAGAGGCATAACTAGGAACCTTTTATTTGTTTATTAAACACACATGTATTGACATTTCTGATCAATACAACTATAGCATACAAAATAAACATCTATCATATATAAGGAATACATAATAACAACTTTATTATTGCCTCCCAGGACATATTTCCTTCAGTCCCCCACTTGCACTAGAGACAATAATCTAGTTCACATAGTGATAAATCTAACACCCATGGAGTTCTGGTGTTGATCATGTTTTGCCCTAGGGAGAGCTTTAGTCAACGGATCTGCTACATTTAGGTCCATGTGTACTTTACAAATATTTATATCTCCATACTTGACATGTTCGCGGATGGAGTGAAACCGGCGCTTAATATGCTTGGAATTCTTGTGAGACCTCGGTTCCTTGGTGTTGGCTATGGCTCCATTGTTGTCACAATAGATCACCATCGGGTCCTATGCACTAGGAACCACACCTAGTTCCGTAATGAACTCTTTCATCCAAACCGCTTCCTGCGCCGCTTCTGAAGCAGCAACATATTCCGCCTCCGTCGTTGATCCAGCCACCACAGGTTGTTTGGAACTCTGATGACCCACAAGTATAGGGGGTGTATCGCAGTATTTTCGAGGGAAGTGAAACCCAATTTATTGATTCGACACAAGGGGAGCCAAAGAATATTTATAAGCCTTAACAACTGAGTTGTCAATTCAGCTGCACCTGGAAACAATCTTGCTCACAGCAGTTTATCAGTAGCAATAGTTTTGTAATAGGAATAGTAAAGTAACAGCAGTAGTAAAGCAAAGACAGTAGTAATGAAAGCAGTAAACAGTGGGATTCGAGTGTGGTAGGCATAGGGATGGATGGACGGGCGTTGCATGGACAAGACAATTCACATAGCAATCAGAACATAGGGCAATTGCAGATAAATAAGATAAAGCACCCAAGTACTAGACAATCCCATGCATGTTTTCCATATATAGTCATACGTGCTCGCAATGAGAACTTGCACAACATCTTTTGTCCTGCTAGCTCGTTTGCAGCGGGGCCTCTAGGAAACTACTGGCAATTAAGGTGCTCCTTTTAATAGAGCACCAGAGCAAAGCATTAACACACCATGAACACATGTGATCCTCACATCAAAGCCTTTCCCTTCTAGTTATCCTGATTTCTATCACTTCGGGGCCATAGGTTCCGGACAACAACATGTGTATACAACTTGCAGATAAGACCAAGAATAATACTATCATAATGAATCAATAACTGTTCAGATCTGAAATCATGGCACTCGGGCCCTAGTGACAAGCATTACGCACAACAAGTCGCAACAAAGTCATAAAGCACTAATAAAAGATACTAGGCACCTGTAACTACCTCGGACCCTACGCTCTAAGTTCAAGCCTGGATGAAACGGAAGTGGTTAAAATAGTACAGCGGGGGCCCAGGGGACCGCCCACGTGTAGACCCGTCGGCCGTCCTAACCACTTCCAAGACATGGGGACAAGAGCGAGCGGCGTAGGCAACAGGCGAAGAGATCAAATACATACACAAGTGAGTATGTATGGAAGCTACCATACAACAGTTCTCAGAGCCATTCCATCTAAAAGAAATAGAAATATTGCAACACCATACGGCAAGATCCAAATATCCTAGATAGAGATAATAGTTTAGGATAGCTCCTCATACATCAAACATCAGAGTATCAGGCGGAAGCGGAAAACAAGATCCGAGTACGGATAAGAAGCAAATTGGCATAAGATGCCACATAGATAAACACATCCCGCCCACAGATCTCGCGGATCCCCATCCCCGGAATCTCTACACCGAGTGATCGTTGCCAACATCATCTGTCTCCTCCACCCAGTATCCATCTTGCGAATACACCTGTTCATCTGAATCAAACAATTTATCATGTGAGACCCTAAGGGTACTCAGCAAGTCTTTATGCCTCTAAAGGGGACATAACCTGGGGTGACGCAATTGCAGCAAAAGATAATAACTAACAAGTCTATAGATACTCGCTAACCATCCGCCTAACCAATGACGGATGTCCGTTAATTAGTAACAACAGTTATAACAGTAGAAAGTAATAGATCCATCCTCCTTCTCGCTTACCAACGAGAAAGCGGACGAACAACCCATCCGTTGGCAGCTTTATTAACCATTCCATGAGTAATACACTATTTACTAGTTAGGTATTTAGTCAAATTAAAAGCGGTACTTTAGTTATACTTTTCTATGATCGAGAAACTGTGCTCCAAGTCGTCCATAATCGCGGACCCGGCTTTCAGAAAGATTTACCCTGCAGGGGTGCACAAATAGCAACACACACTCGATCAACCTCGGAAAAACCAACTCAAGACCCAACGAGGCATTCTCGACAAAGCGATCACATGATTCAGAGATATTTCAGGGGGCCACCCCAATAAGCTACCCGCAACGAAGTTGGCCAGATCTGAGACGGACCCAGGGTTTGCGACAATGGCTGTAAACGACTGGGAACCCAAAAATGTGACTGGGCTTGTCGATACCGCGAAAACATTCCGCATTCTTAAAGAGTACAGGTGCTCCTCGCACAATCTTAAATAAAACAGTAAAGCATGGCATAAGTACAAGATAGTAATAAAGCCCCAAACTACTTGTGGCCCCAAGAAATAGAAGTGAATCAAGCTCTGGCTCAGGGGGGTCCATAAGGCCTCCCGGATGTGGATAGTGCGAATAGTCAAGGAACAGGAATCAAGTACTCGGGGTCCTACGGGACACAAGTGAGCATGAAAAACCAAATAGCAGATATTGCTCACCGGTGTCGCTTTCATTAGTTATCCCATACTACTCAGGTTAAGTTGTTTAGGTATCTTGTTATCCATAAGACTCTCACATACCCTACACATGCTGTTCTATGACTCGCATGGCTCAAACAACTCCTGTAGTAGTGGCTCATGGGATGGAGGAACAAGCTCGGTGGGGTTTAAAAGTAAAGGCTATGTAGTACTTGGGATTCAATTTAATGCAATCGCGACTCAATGATGCAAGAATAAGATAGAAGCAATAGGTACTATATGTATGCAAGCATGTCGTAGTGCTTGCCTGGCAGCTCAGTTGAAGCGAGAGACCGATCTGGCTAGTACTCCTGGGATTCCTGATATTTCCCCTGCTCGGCGTGTATTCGAAGAAGAACCAAACAAACAAGGGCCAACATAAATAAAGTGCACAAGCATATGAATTAAAATGCGACAAGCAAACAAGCATGCCATGATGAATGATGCACAATTTACATGGCAATAATGTAGCATGGCATGGGTGAGGTGTGGGGTACAAGAATAAAGCATTTTATTGAGTTTTAGTCATGTTTTACTCCTAAATAAGTTGTTGTATAATTTATATTTATATGATGCATGCTGCAATGCAGAACATGGAATGCATACTTAGAACGGGCTCGTCGCGCTGATCGATTTAGACATATTATTTGTCGAATTTGGAGTTGTAGAATTCAAGTTATTAATTAATTAAGAAAAGGCATTTTTATTACATTTAAACAATTTCAAAAATTTAAAGTGCTCAAATAATATTTTGAATGGCATATTTGAAATCCTCACATTTTTCTGATTCAAAAACATGTATTATTTGGATTTACAAATTAAAAGTTATTAAAAACAGAATTTAAAACATCTTTAAACATTTTCTGAAATTGTTTTATTTTAATCAGGAAAACAGAAAGACTTTTTCTACCTAGCCAAACCTAGCC
Source organism: Avena eriantha (assembly GCA_910589775.1). NCBI lineage: Eukaryota > Viridiplantae > Streptophyta > Magnoliopsida > Poales > Poaceae > Avena > Avena eriantha. The sequence goes on from OU342746.1 coordinate 333,019,478, forward strand.
ACAGTCGCTGACAACTGGGCCCAACGCTGACTGGGCGAAAACAGCGTGCATCGGGTTTTCTCACCGCGAGTTCTTCTAGCCCACGAGACAGACGGGTGGGTCCTTAGGCTTCGCAGGCCCACACGCCAGCGGGTGAGTGAGTGGCTGCCACGCGGCACAGCGGGGGGGGGGGGGGGGACTGTGGGTTGAGAACCGCAAGGTAGCGGTCCCTTTTTGTAAAGTTACCCCAGAGGCTGACATGTGGGGTTCGGAAGGAGCGCGGGTTAAGCCAGCAAAAAGGTGGGGGGGATTTGCAAAGTGCCCCCGCGACACTGTTTTTCTTCCCAAGTTCCTGACGGAACTATCGGTCGATGGCGCGCGGTGCAGCTGGGGCTCGAACCCGCGATCTACAGCACACGCGCGGGCGGCGGTGATCACTAGGGCTGGCTAAGGTTGGTGCTGTGTTTTTGCTGCGCGGCTAGGAGTATCTACCGCGGCGCACAGCGAGCAGAAGCGCGCACACGCCGGCGCACAAAGCGCGCTCGATGAAACGGCCGGCATGTCCAGGCGGTGACGACGACTGCGGGGATGTCTAGGAGGTTAGGGAGCTCACCGCGGGGCTACTGGAGGGGTTGGATCGGGCCGGGGAGCGACGGATCGGCGACATAGCAGGCGGACCGAGGCTAGGGTTTCGTCGGTACACGTCGGCGTGCAGCAGGTACGGGGCGTCTTCTCCTCACCGCCGTGAACAGGGGGTGGTCCAGGGTCCTCCTCTGCTTCCTCGACAACCACACACCACGCCCGCCTTCTCCTAACAGCTAGGGCGAGACGACACCGACGGTGGTCGCCGGAGATGGGAGAGAGAGGTTGGTGGTAGGTGGGGAAGAAGCGGGGGAAGGGCAGTGCCCTGGTGGATCTGGGGAAGCCACGTGGGGTAGGGGAGGGTAGATAGGGACAGAGGGAGGGGTGCCGTGGGGCTTGGTGGAGAAAAAGGCGGCTCGGCCACCTTTCTCCTCCTTCTCCTCACGTGCTCGGCCAGGCACAACAGGGCAAGGGCTGCAGCTGGGGCCAGGGCGAGGACAGGGAGGTGGGCTTGGCTCGGGTAGGGTTAGGGTTGGAGGGGTGGTGAGGTGGCTCGGGTAGGTAGAGAGAAAGGGAGAGGGAGGCTCGGTTAGGGTTTAGATTAGGGGTGGATGGGGGTGGTGCCTTGGCATGGGGCTAGATAGGGTGGCACGGTAGATGGGTTAGGGTTTTACACGGCATGGCATGGGTGACATGCACATGGGTGGGGTGATGAGGGTGGTGGCATGGGAGATTAGGGTGTAGGGTTTTTTGCTCATGATCAAGTGCATGGGGGTATGGAGGAGATGGAGATGGGGGTGAAGTGTGATGCACATAGCAAGGAACTAAGACCAAGATGATGAGGTTGAGAGAAAAGGGGAGCTCACAAAAGAAAATATTCAATCAAAACAAAGAAAACTAAAGGAGAACAAGATGGTGGTGACTTGCATGGCCCATGCATAAGTAATAAATGCCATGTTCATTTTGTTAAAACAGTAATAAGGCCTCATGGCATTTATTCACATGCATTCCAACATATGGAGCTAAGACCAAGCTAAATGAATTGAAAAGGATGTTTTCCATGTGGAGTAGATGGAGATGGTCATATTTGAATATAAATGGGACATGCTAGTGTGTATATTCCACTAGGTGTGTAATATCCCCAACAATATTCCAACATGAGCAACTATTCCAAAACACTCCATATGGAAGCTAGAAAAAGGGGTACCACTCATAATGCATGCAAAGGTGGCTCCACATAACAAAAATGTGAAAACAACATGATGCTTGCAGGTAAGCATGTGGAGTAGTAAAAAGGATCCATCCCAACCCATATCAGCTAGAGGTAAACCCAAATAAGATGCAAAGCTCATATTTAGTTGGATGGTGGAACTACGGAGTGGTGACAAGAAAGGTGGTGGAGTCGAAAAAGATATGCCCTCCAACTCAATTTGGGCATTAACAATATATCAAGAACCAACTACAATGCATCAAGAGGCAAATACAATTAATAAATGCATATGAGATGAGAATCAAAAGAAGAAGGGTTTTATATGATGCTCAAATGCAAGGTGGCATGATGACATGAGCATGATATAATTATGATGCAACAATTATATGTAGGAAGTAGCAATTATATTACTAGACCATGTAGCATTACAGATGTTAGATAGATGGGATGCTACAGCACCATGCCCTAACAATCTGATGCCATTACATGAACGATCTCATCCAATCCCTACCATCCCCATAGCCTACAATGGGGGATTACTCACTCATAGATGGGGGAAACATGGATGGTCGATGGAGAAGCGATGGTGATGATGATGGCGATGATCTCCTCTAATTCCCCTTCCCGGCAGGGTGCCAAAACGTTGTTTTCTGGTGCTGTTTCGTGGAATCTAGTGGTGGCGGCGGAGCGGAACTCCTTCTGGAAAAACGTCGACCCCCCCGAAGTTTTTAGGTCAGAAGGCTCCTTATAGGTGAAGAGAGAGGCCAAGGGGGTGCCTGGGGGGCCCACACCACCCCCTGGCGCGGCCTGGCCTGGCCCGCGCCACCAGGTGGTGTGGCCACCCCCTGGCTCTTCTCCGTCTCGTATTCTGGATCCTGGAGTCTTCGGGTGAAATAGGATATTTGGCATATTTTCCGAGATTTTTCCTGATAGTTGGTTTTCTGCACAAAAAGTAGACACCAAGGCAATTCTGCTGAAAACAGCGTTAGTTCGCATTAGTTGCATCCAAATCACACAAGTTTAGAGGAGAAACAATAGCAACAGTGTTCGGGAAAGTAGATACGTTTTGGACGTATCAAACTCCTCCAACTAACTGCTGCTCCGTTCAAGAGAAATACGTATCCGGATTGAGACTTAGAGTCATCCAGATCGGTGTCAAAGCTAGCATCGACATAACACTTAGCGACTAGCTCTTCTTCACCTCCGTATATAAGAAACATATCCCGAGTTCTTCTCAAGTACTTGAGGATGTTCTTGACCGCTATCCAGTGTTCCGAACCTGGATTGGATTGGTACCTACTAGTCAAACTAATAGCATGTGCCACATCCGGTCTTGTACATAGCATGGCATACATAATAGAGCCTATGGCCGAGGCATAGGGGATCTTATCCATTATCTCTCTTTCTTCCGCCGTAGCCGGACTTTGAGTCTTGCTCAGTGTCTTGCCTTGCAACATAGGTAAGAACCCCTTCTTACTTCCGTCCATATTAAACTTCTTTAATATCTTATCAAGGTATGTACTCTGCGATAGCCCAATTAGGCGCCTTGATCTATCTCTATAGATTTTAATGCCTAATATATATGACGCTTCACCAAGGTCTTTCATCAAAAATTTGCTGTTTAGATAACTTTTAACACTGTTTAAAAGATCTATATCATTTCCAATCAATAATATGTCATCCACATATAATTTCAGAAATGCCACATTGCTCCCACTCACTTCCTTGTATATACAAGCCTCTCCATAAGTTTGGACAAATCCAAACTCTTTGATCACCTCATCAAAGAGGAGATTCCAACTCCAGGATGCTTGCTTCAGTCCATAGATGGATCGCTGAAGTTTGCATACCTTATTAGCATCCTTAGGATCGACAAAACCCTTAGGTTGTATCATATACAACTCTTCTTCAATATTACCATTGAGGAACGCGGTTTTGATATCCATCTGCCATATTTCATAATCGAAATATGGAGCAATTGCTAACATAATCCTAACCGACTTAAGCATCGCTACAGGAGAGAATGTCTCATCGTAGTCAACTCCTTGAATTTGTCGAAACCCCTTTGCGACAAGTCAAGCCTTATGGATGGTCACATTACCATCAGCATCGGTTTTTCTTTTGAAAATCCATTTATTCTCAATGGCCTTTCGATCTTGAGGTAAGTCCACCAAGGTCCAAACCTGGTTCTCGTAGATGGATTCCATCTCGGATTTCATGGCTTCTAGCCATTTGTTGGAATCCGGGCTCATCATCACCATGAAATTCACAACAGGATTACTGTATAGTTCAGGAGATGCACGTGTCCTACTTGACCTGCGAGGTTTGGTAGTGTCCTCTTTCAGAGTTTCATGATCAATATCATTAGCTCTCTCTTCATTAGGTGAAGTCAACTCCGAAACAGTTTCTGGTGCTGCGCTACTCGCCATTTCATGAAGAGAAGGTTCAATAACGTCTTCGAGTTCTACCTTCCGACTACTCACACCTTTCGCAAGAAACTCCTTCTCAACAAAGGATCCATTCTTGGCAACAAAAACCTTGCCTCGGATCTGTGATAGAAGGTATACCCAATCGTTTCCTTAGGGTATCCTATGAAGACGCATTTTTCCGCTTTGGGTTCGAGTTTATCTGGCTGAAGTTTCTTCACAGAAACATCGCGTCCACAAACTTTAAGAAATGACAACTTAGGTTTGTTTCCAAACCATAATTCATACGGTGTCATTTCAACGGATTTAGATGGTACCCGATTTAAAGTGAATGCAGCTGTTTCCAGTGCATAACCCCAAAATGACAGTGGCAAGTCAGTTAGACACATCATAGATCGAACCATATCCAATAAAGTATGATTACGACGTTCCGATACACCATTACATTGTGGTGTTCCGGCAGGCGTGAGTTGTGAAACTATTCCACACCCTTTCATGTGTGTGCTAAACTCGTAACTTAGATACTCACCTCCACGGTCAGACTGAAGAAATTTGATCTTTCTATTACGATGATTTTCCACTTCATTCTGAAATTCCTTGAACTTTTCAAAAGTTTCAGACTTGTGTTTCATCAAATAGATATACCCGTATCTACTCAAATCATCCGTGAAAGTAACAAAATAACGACACCTCGCGCTGACATACTCATTGGTCCACATACATCAGTATGTACGATTTCCAATAAATCTGTCGCCCGTTCCATTGAACCGGAAAACGGCGTTCTAGTCATCTTGCCCATAAGGCATGGCTCACATGTATCAAATGATTCAAAATCAAGTGATTCCAAAAGTCCATCAGAACGGAGTTTCTTCATGCGTTTAACGCCAATATGACCTAGACGGCAGTGCCACATATATGCAGATATATCATTATCAAGTTTAATCTTTTTAGCATTAACATTATGAATATGCGTAATATTACTATCGAGATCCAACAGAAATAAACCATTCGACATAGGTGCATGACCATAAAAGATATCATTCTTATAAATCGAACAACCATTGTTTTCAGATTTAAAGGAATAACCACTTTGCATCAAACACGATCTGGATACAATGTTCATGCTCAGTGCAGACACCAAATAACAATTATTAAGGTTTATAACTAATCCCGGTGGCATATGGAGAGGTAGCGTCCCGACGGCGATCACATCAACTCTTGATCCATTGCCGACCCGCATAATGACCTCATCCCTTGCTAGTTGTCGCTTGTTCCGCAACCCCTGAACCGAGTTACATATATTAGCAACCGATCCTGTATCAAATACCCAGGTGCTACTGCGAGTACTAGTCAAGTACACATCAATAACATGTATATCATATATACCTTTGTTTGCCTTGCCGGACTTCTTGTCCGCCAAATACTTGGGGAAATTGCGCTTCCAGTGGTCAGTCCCCTTGCAATAGTAACACTCACTGTCAGACTTAGGTCCAGCTCAGGGTTTCTTTTCAGGTGCGGCAACATATTTGCCACCCTTCTTTCCCTTGTGCTTGCCTTTCTTGTCCTTGTTGAAACCGGTGGTCCTATTGATCATCAACACTTGATGTTCTTTCCTAATCTCCACTTCTGTAGTCTTAAGCATTGACAGAAGCTCGGGAAGAGACTTCTTCATGCCCTGCATATTATAGTTCATCACGAAGCTCTTGTAGCTAGGTGGCAGAGATTGGAGAACACGATGTATGCCTAAGTCAATGGGAATCGTTATTCCCAAGGACACAAGCTTATCGGCGTACCGAGACATTTTGAGTACATGCTCACTAACGGAGCTGCTCTCCTCCATCATGCAGCTAAAGAACTTTTCAGTAGCATTATAACTCTCTACGGCAGCATGGGTATCGAAAATCATTTTCAATTCTCCCATGGTATCAAAATCATTGCCATTTTCGAAACGCTTTCGAAGTTCTGGCTCTAGCCCATATAGTATGCCGCAATGAACTAAGTTGAGGGCCTCCTGACGAGTCACATAGACATCCTTTTCCTCGTCAGGGGCATTAGGAGCTGGTGGGGGGCCTAGCGGCGCATCTAGCACATATTGCTTTTGTGCAGCAGTGAGGAGAATCCTCAAATTAATAGCCCAGTTGGTGAAGTTGCCACCATTCGCAGCAAGTTTCTCTTTCTCCATGAACACATTGAAATTAAAAGCAGGTGGTGCCATCTACAACAGAATTTGTAAAGTTTATTTAGACTAAGTTTATGATAGAGTGAGTTCAACTAATCCAAATTACTAATGAACTCCCACTCAAAAACGACATCCCTCGTGTCCTTTTGGTGATTACATGAACCAAATCCACTACACCAAGTCCGATCATCACGTGAGTTGATGTAGCTTCAAAGGCGAGCATCTATATGGCATCATATCAACTATATGACTCATGCTTAACCTTTCGGTCCGTGTTCCGAGGCCATGTCTGTACATGCTAGGCTCACCAAGTAAGAACCTTAGTATTCACGTGTGTAAAACTGTCTTACACCCGTTCCTATGAAAGCGTAGATTCGAGTACACCCGATCATCACGTGATGTCTCGAAACACGATCCACAGAACGGTGCATAATCAAGGAAGCACACATTTTTATCTTGATATCTAAATGAGGGATCATCTTACAATGCTACAGAAAAGCGCCAAACTAGCAGTATAAGATGCTAACATCTAATGTGTAAAGTGAGATGATATGGTCCATGCATTTGATCTCTATCATTTGCATCGTGGTATGATCTCTATCATTCCCTTGTGTGTAAGGCCAAGGTCTATGGAACTTACACGTTGAATGTGTTGTAAGAGTATCTATCATACATCTACTTACAACAATACCATATCAATACACTAGCCTAGCAACGATCTAAACTAGACGCCTCTAATTTATCAATTGCTAGTTTTTACGTGGCTTAGGGCTTTCAGAGATAGAACCGTTCTTACCTACGAACATGAACCATAACAAGGATAACCAAGTTATTAGAAACTCGTTGTAAATCATATATTGACTATAGTAGGAGAGACAGACACCCGCCAGCCACTTATGAAAAACTAGTTGCATGTCAGTCGTGGAACCGGTCTCATGTACGATGACATGTAAGGTTGGTCCGGGCCGCTTCATCCCACTATGCCACCAATATCCAAAATACATAGAAGATGCAATAACATGATCATCATCGCCCACATATAAACATATGTGTACTACTCGTGCAAAGCACCTACGCATAGATTAGGCACTGATACCACTGTTGGGTCCACAGCATAGAAAACAAAAAAAATTCCTACGATGAGAACTACACGCCAAGATCTATCTACTAGGTACAGAGCAACAGGTGGACATACATCCAACGAGAACTTACCCTCAAAGACAACGAGTTTGTTAACGAGCAGGAACTCGTGGTTGATGTAGTCGTACACTTGCCGATCTCAAGATCGTGAGGAAGTCCGAGCGCCGCAACTCAGCAGTGCATCCGCACTCGCACACACGTTCAAGCCACCGGACAACCTCCACCTCCTCGCTCCAGCGATCGAGCGGAAGCAACAACTCCTTCCAGACGAAATGCCACCGGGAACATGTATCTCGCTAATCCGAGACCATGGGGGAATAATTCTAGAGGGGGAGAGAGATCCTTCACAAGGAGGTGTGAGGAAGGAGGAAGAGGAGGGCCTTTTATAGGAGGAGGGGGTGCCCCTCCTCTCCATGGCCGGCGCATGGGGGGTGACTCCTCACCTCCCCCATTCATGTGGTGGTAACCCCTCCACATTAAAATGCCTCTTCACATTCCCCTTTAAAGTCCCTACTTTAAATGCATTAAAATTCTCCAAGTTTAATGCTCTCTCATTTAATAAAACTCTTTTATTAAATTTATTCAGAATTTTGTTAATTACTTTAATTAACAAACATTCACATATAACCCCTTGCAATATTTCAATATCACATGCAGAACCACTTTCTGCAATTTCACCCAAAACAATTTCCGGTTTCTATCGAAACAATTCCCGCGCTTTGCAATTCTTTCGTATGAAACATATGTGCTCAAAAATGGTGTGCGGTAACTCTTAAGTGTGTCACCCTACGGTTCGCGAATAATTCAGACATGATTGAGACTCCTCTCAGATCAATAATCAGAAGCGGGACCTGGAGGTCCATACTGACTCCTGCATATTCAACGATGACTTCTGTGAGCGGGACCTCTGTCCCTTGCTCCAGCAAAGCAGCGGAAGCAGCAACTCCTTTCCAGATAAAGCCACCGGGAACATGTATCTCGCTAATCCGAGACTATGGGGAATAACTAGCGGGAGAGAGAGATCCTTCACGAGGAGGTGTGGTTTGTGAGGAGGAGAGGGGGGCTTTTATAGGGGAGAGGGGGGCACCCAAGGGCCATGGCGTGGCAGCCATGGTGGTGCCCCCACCTCTTCCACATTCATGTGGGTGGAGCTCTCACTCCCATAAAAAGCCTCCACTCAAAATTCCACTCACACATGCATTAAATTTCCACCAAATTTAATGCAAGCTCTCATTAAATAAAACTATTTTATTTATTTTATTCAGAATTTTGTCAATTACATTAATTAACAAACATTCACATAAAACCCCCTGCAACATTTTAATATCACATGCAGAACCAGTTTCTGCAATTTCACCCGAAACAATTCCAGTTTCCATCGAAATGATTCCAACGCTTTATTAAATCTTTATCTGAAACATATTTGCTCCAAATGGTGTCGGTATCCCTTAAGTGTGTCACCCTACGGTTCGCGAATAATGCAGACATGATCGAGACCCCTCTCCGATCAATAATCAGCAGCTGGACCTGGAGATCCGTACTGACTCCCACATATTTAACGATGACTCTTGTGATCGTGTGAACCTTTAACGTCGTAACTAAATCCCTTTGTCTTGCGATATATTACATGTCCGAGATTCGATCATTGGTATCCAAATACCTAGTTTGATCTCGTTACCGACATGCACTCTTTTCTCGTTCCCGTGATATAACATTCTAGTGATCACATCACTTGCTTGCAAGCTACCTTAATGTGATATCACCGAGAGGGCCTAGAGTATATCTATCCGTCATCGGGATTGAAAAATTCCACTCTTGATCCATGAGCCTCAACATAACACCTTCGTAGCACTGAACCCATCTTTATAGTCACCCAGTTACGGTGTGACGTTTGACGTTATCAAGATACTCTTCCGATGTTAGCAATTAACATGATCTCATGGTCTAAGGATAAAGATTACTTCGTATGATGTTATAGCAATATAAACATAATGACTTGATCGTAGTGCTACACTTCGGATGATTGTTCATCACATCATTCAACTAATGTTGTGACCTTGTTATTAACAACATCCAATGTCCATGATCAGGAAACCTTGATCATCTTATTAATCAACAAGCTAGTCTATAAGAGAGGCATAACTAGGAACCCTTTTTGTTTATTAAACGCACATGTATTGACATTTCCGATCAATACAATTATAGCAATGCAAAATAAACATCTATCATATATAAGGAATACATAATAACAACTTTATTATTGCCTCTTAGGGCATATTTCCTTCAAGTTGATCATGTCAACTAGTTCAAGCACTCTCAGAAGAAGAAAAATCAAAAGTTTATGAAGCCTAAGCCTACTCAGTTTAAGGATAAAGGGCAATCTTCTAAGTTCTTTCAGCAAAAGAATCCTAACAAAGCTCCTCATGCAGATGCACACCCTAATGCAGATGATAAAGATCCTAATGGATGTCGCTTTTGTGGAAAAAGTGGACATGTCCAGAGGGATTGTATTGGATTCATAAAATGGCTTAATAAGAAAGGTACTAATGTTATAACCTTTGTTGGCGAATCCCTTTATGTTAATTATGCCACCAATACATGGTGGGTTGACTCAAGTGCAACAATTCATGTTGCAAACTCCTTACAGGGATTCGATACGAAGAGGACCCTAAGAAGAGGGGAAAGAACCATTAGAGTTGCTAATTGTGTTGAGGCTGAGGCTGAGGCTATTGGAGAGTTCACGCTTATGCTCCATAGCGGCTTTACGCTTCGTTTATGTAATGTTCTTTATGTACCCTCTATGAGACGAAACCTTGTGTCCGTCTCATGCTTAGATGATGATGGTTTTCACTGTGACTTTGGGAACAAGAGATGTATAATTATGTTTGACAATAATATCTATTGGTCTTGCCTTCCGACAAGACAAACTTTATCTTGTTTCCTTAAGTGATACCCTAAATAAAGTTGATGCCTCTTCTAATATGAATGTTAGTACCAAGTGTCGTCGGATTGAGAACAAGTACGCCATGAGGGGGTCCTCAAGGCATGTGGAAGAGAGGGGTGTGAGACGTACGATATTTCGGGACGGTGAGCACACAAGTTTACCCAGGTTCGAATCCGCCGATTTTGGACGGACCCTACTCCTCACTACTAGGAAACAACTCTTCTATGGCGCACCTTTTTTGAACATCTGTGGCGCATTTGTTAGTCGCCACTAATACCTCGCCACTGATAATTAACTTCAGTGGCGCATTTCGAAATGCGCCACAGAAGTCTCAAACTTCAGCGGCGCATATGGCCAATATGCGCCACAGAAGTTGTTTTCCAAAATTTCAAAAAAAAACGGGCCAGATCTAGATCTGGCCGGAGTTGGTGGCGGTGGCGGGCGGTGGCTAGGTCTAGGAGGAGGTTGCTGGAGTTGGTGGTGGTGGATGAGGAGGAGGAGGAAGAGCTCGCCGGAGTTGGTGGTGGAAGAGGAGGAGGAGGAGGAGGAGGAGGTCACCGGAGTTGGTGGAGGAGGAGGAGGTCACCGGAGTGGGTGGTGGTGGTGGAGGAGGAGGAGGAGGAGGTCGCTGGAGTTGGTGGTGGGGGAGGAGGAGGAGGTGGTGGTCGCCGGAGTTGGTGGTGGTGGAGGAGGAGGAGGAGGAGGTCGCCGGAGAGTGGAGAAGGAGGAGGGAGGAGAAGGGGAGAAGTGTGGAGAGGAGGAGAAGTCGGGAGGGGAGAAGAAGTGGGGAGGGGGAGAAAAAGGAAAAAGAGAGGGAGAAAGGGTGCTGGCGGGATTCAAATTTTGAATCCCGCCCAAGGCTTCTGTGGCGCATATGGGGGAAATGCGCCACAGAAGTTTCTCACCCTTTTTTATTTCTTTGTAGTAAAAAATCTTCTACCCTAAATAACTTTTTACTCTTTTCGAATTTGGGGATTCTGTAAAATTCAGAACGACCATTGGTCGTTGAATTCGAGTAGGAAATTTCGAGACGATCATTTTGATAGGTTAAAGATTTTTTTCCGACATCGTATGCAAAAGTTAAAGCCATTTTACCGTGTCATGACCTATTTTTGCAAAATACATCGAAATTCATGTTTTTCAATTTTGTATAGATCTATACCCTAAAATCTAACTACAACTTAAAGGAATTATGTTTTTGAAGTTTCTATCATTTTTGTTTATTTTTTACAAAACTGAAAAGGCGATCCACAAGGGGGGGTGGGGTCTGTTTTCCCCCCCTATATGCTTGTTCTGTGGCGCATTAACCTATATGCGCCACAGAAACATCACTTTCTGTGGCGCATATGGACATATGCGCCACAGAAGTTTCTCCTCCTTTTTTTGCTGCTTGGTCCCATCAACCTTCTGTGGCGCATACGTCTATATGCGCCACAGAAGTTTGACACTTCAGTGGCGCACACGAAAATATGCGCCATAAAAATATGGACTTCTGTGGCACATATTGGTTTCGTGCGCCACTGAAGTGCCAAACTTTTGTGGCGCATTGTTTCTAGTGCGCCACTGATATATATATCTGTGGCGCATATTTTTACATATGAGCCACTGAATATCTTGTCTATCTATAAGCTGTTTCCTAGTAGTGCCTGCTAGCAATCAAGTAATACGGCAGAGCCGAAATATGGGTTACAAGGGTATCACCTGTGCGAGTTGAGATTGTAGACTAAGGTCTTCTGCCCTAAAGGCTCTCCCTAGGACGGCTTATATAGATATCCGGCCTAAGGTTTACAGGAGAGATCAATCCGGCTACGACTAAGAGTTGGTTACAGAGTACATCTTGAACTATAAGTAACGTTATGGGCCTAAGTCGGTAAGTCTTCTGGGCCTTCCCGTAGCCGAATGGGACTCCGTCTTCTCTCTCTAACTGGGCCACCCGTGAAGCAAAGCTCTAACCCGAAGTGGGCCACCCTGGTCACTGAGGAACTGTGAGGATACCCGGAAAGTATATCCCCAACAGCAGCCCCTAGAGGCCTCCAAGATCCAAAGTCGGATTTTATCATCGTCTAGCTTGATCTTCGGCTTGCAGAATCTTGAAGGGTTCCTGAAACTTCACAACAAAAAATACGATCCGGGTCTTAAAAGTAAGTCGGACCTTTCAATTGGTTACTCGGATTTTCCAGCTCGCTTTTAAACTAAGCCGGAACTTGGTCCCTAACGCCACCTAACACAAGCATGGTCAAGTCACGTCATCTGACAGACGTTCCGTCAGCACGACCGTTGGTGGGTCCGCGGTTCGCGGAACCGAGGCGCCGTTTCAATGCATGCGTGGAGATCGAGGCGACGCAATCATTGCGCGAGCCCTTCCCAGTTCTTTCCACGACGCGTGGCGGTTACACTGTAGCGTTTGCACGAATCTTGGCGCAGGTAGGTGGATATAAGGGGTTTAGATTCCTTCTTCTCCTCTCCACCAGTCCTTCACCGTTCCTTTCTTCCCAATTCTCCAGCGCGCCCAAAGCCTTTTCGTTCTCCTCCCACAGAGCTCCTAGCGCCGCCACTTTAAGGTCACCCTTTTCCACTGGAGAGAAAATGGCTTCATCCTCTTCTTCCTCTCTGGCGGCGGCGGCGGCGGAAGCAGCTGCAGAGAAGGAGAGTTTCCGGGGAATCTGGATCCCCTGCGCCCTCGACGAGGCCGGCCTCAGGAACGTGGAGAAGGAGGGGCTTCTCGCCGCCGACGACTGGCGGAGCGGCTCTGGCGAAACTGTCCCCAATCCGCGCGAGGGCGAGCGTGTCCACTTCGGCACCCATCTGGACCGAGGTTTGTCCTTTCCTCCCTCGGAGTTCTTCTCCGAGGTGATTGACCACTATGGAGTTCAACTCCACAATCTTCCTCCCAATTCTCTTCTAGAGATGAGCGCATATGCTGCGCTTTGCGAGGGCTTTCTCGACATTAGGCCGAGTTTGCTTCTCTTCCGGTATTATTTCCATGTCCGGAGGAATTCCATTACTGCCGGTGTTCCTTACATCACCGGTACCATTAGTTTTTTTGTTAGACGAGACCGGGCATATCCCAAAATTTCTGCCAGTGACTCGGTCAAGCAATGGCCAGCCACTTTTTTCTACCATAGGGATATTCCGGCTCCCGGCAAAGCTACTGCTTTGCCAGCTTTTGTCGACGGAGCTGCCACGGTCGAGCCTTCCTAGGACGAGGCTGCTCCGGCTCTCACCGATGATCTGATCCTCGCTAAGAGGCGGATCGAATATCTTATCAAGCACAAGGGTCTGAAAGGATCCGACTTAGTCCAATGCTGGGTCGCATGTCGGATCCAGCCACTTCAGTACCACGGGGATAGACTGATGCACTCCATCACGTCTTCCAAAAAAGACTCTCTCTGCATCAGCCCCAAAGCCTACTCCACTCAAGGCTACATCAGCCAGATCAAGTGTCTGATCAAGGAGCGGATCGAGAGGAGGATTCCGGAGATTTCTCTGGACATGCACACTACGGAAGATCCCGTGGTGCCGGTAAGCTTCTACCAAAACATCTTCTGCGTGTTTCACTTTTCGAGTTATATTGCAATGCTGATTTGTGTTCTTATTTTCAGCTTGCTGACCTCCCCGAGTCGGAGCTTGCTCCACTCGAAGGATATCCTCCTGAGTTTTCTCAGGAGACGGAGGTAGTCCTACTGCCGGATCTTGCGCTTAAGAAGCGTAAAGCTTCGACAGTGGCAGTTGGCACAAAGGAGGTGCCTGTTGTGAAGAGGTAACTTTCATTCACAATTTTCTCCTTTGTACCTTTCTCGAATTTCTTTCTGAGATGTAATGTTTCCGACTTTACTACATTCTCAGAGCAAAGCCTCTCATCAAGGGTAAGGGGAAAGGGATTCCTGCGAAGCCCCTGCGACAGGCGAAGCTTACCATAGCTTCCCCTGCCACGGCTCCTCCGACTCCTGCCCCTCAACCTTCTGCAACACCGGCGATCACTCCATCTCCGGTTGTTGCAGAAGATCCGGCTCCTTCAACGGCACCTGTGATCCTTGGATCGCATACTGACGTCACCGTGGGTGCGTCAGCTCAAGATAAGGGTGAACCCTCTTCGGGTAATGACCCCTCGGCTGAAGTCCTCGCTGACAACCTCCTCAACAATCCGGGTCTTGCCAAATTTGGCCTGACCCGGAAATCTGCAGAGGAGATCCAGCGGCTGGCCAGGCAAGTCCTGGACAAAAGCCATCTATCCCCCGAAGAGGAGGCGCAAGAAGCAGAGGACGTCAAGTTCTCTGACCTTCTTGCTCAAGTCCGCCATCGCGACGAGAAGATCAGGACTGGTGAGCTTCCAACAGCTCCAGTAGTCCCTCTTACCCTCGCCGAGAAGGTGGCAGCTGAAGTGAACGCGGGTTTAGACAAACTCTCCCGCGAGCAATATGTAAGTCGCAATTCCAACTCTTGTTTTTACATCATGTTATATCATATCCTCTAGCCCCCAAGCATGAAGTAAGATATAGAAATCTGGGTTTATGCTTTCATTAGGACGCCAAAGGACGAACTAGTGTAGCCCCCAAGGCTCGTGCTGATATTTAGTAGAAAATATTAGCCCGAGTCTTAAGTAGCTTTCTGACCTTGGGTATTCTGACTTACAGAAAGTGTATTCCTATAACCAGGAATTCTTAACCAATGTCTGTGACAAGCGGAGAGAGATCAAAGCTCCCCGGCTTAAAAATGCTGAGCTCAAGGTAGCCAGGGATGAAGCTGAACGTAAACATTCCGAGATCCAAACCTTGCCTTTTGCTTTCCAATGTCGAACTTTTCTGAACTATTGTTATTTTTTGACTTACAGCGTTGGTGAAACAATCCATCGCTATGATTGAAGAGGCCGAGAACC
The DNA here is from genome assembly GCA_910589775.1 of Avena eriantha. Lineage (NCBI taxonomy): Eukaryota > Viridiplantae > Streptophyta > Magnoliopsida > Poales > Poaceae > Avena > Avena eriantha. The sequence goes on from OU342746.1 coordinate 333,034,814, forward strand.
TCAAGACCTTGGTGGTGGAGAACAAAGGACTTTGCCAAGAGCTGGAAAAGCTCAAGGTGGATCATGAAACGAGCATAGCTCAAGTCCTGGAATCCTCCTCCCTGGCCACTGAAGAGCGCGATCGCAAGATTGCCGCTCAAGCTCAAATAATCCCGGACCTGAGAAATGAGCTTAGCAGAGAGAAGGACATCTCCCAGGCGCTCCGGGATGAACTCCAGAGTCTTCAGGAGGAGAAAACCAAGGTTGACGACGTCATTTTCGGTACGTTCCATCTCTCTGACGTTTTCTTTTTCTTCGACTCTTATCAATGTCGGTTTTTTCTTAACTTTATCTTGTGTATAGGTCCTCTGAACTTGACGGACTCCTCCTCGTCCGAGCCCCGCACTCACCGGCTTACCCAAGTCGGTGATATTTTTCATGACTACCGCCAATCCCTTGAGGAAATTGGCGAGTCTCTTAGGATTCCGGACATGCCAAGCATGTCGGACTTCCAGGTGCGGGAGAAGGCCAAGGAGATGCCGCAGCTCGTTCGGGACTGGAACATGTCCTAAGCGCGGACTGCTGCGCAGAACGCTCTTACCATGGTCATGAGCCACCATGGAAACATGGAAATATGGCAAGTGACCAGAGGGTACTGCAAAGTAGATGAAGACGGCCAGGAGCAAGACCTTCAAGCTATCATGCACTCCTGCGCCGGATATGGGTGCCACGTAGCTGACCTGACCAGCTACGAGGTCCCCTTCTTCATCCGCGTGGATACTCCGCCACCTCCTCCAGAAGAAGCTGAAAAAGTGTCCGACGATGAACGGACCACCTCGGATCCGGACATCTCGGCACGATATCAAGGCGGAGTAACCAGCGAGCCGACAGCTCCTTCATCTCCTCCTGCATCATAAATCATAAAACTATGTATTATTCCGGAAAGACATGATGCGTTTTGTAAATATTAAGTACTATGACTTTTGCTAGTGCTAAGTTTTTTATCTATTCAGCACTTTTGTCTTAGATTTTTTGCGTGCCTGAAATATTTTCATAAGCACTTAGAATTTTCCGTCTCTACTTATCGTTTATCTGGCTTTCCGCCTCGTCCCTTTCGTGAGCCGGCTAAACCTTCAGCCGGAAACTTTGTCGAGCAACGGAGCTCAATTGCTAAACCAGTTTAAACTCGGAAACAAAGCCGGCTTCCAGTACCAACAATTCACTACTCAGAAACTACCCGCATCCAGCAATCAGACAAATAACCAAAGTAAAGACTATTATTTTTAGAGTTATACCCGAAGGTAGCAGTTTTAGAATCGGAAATCTAAACCAGAACGAACATGAGCATAAAGTACTTTCAAGCATTCTGGGATTTTCGACTATGACATGATCATTAGGAAATAAGATGGTACAAACTTCTCAGAAATTTTTTGAGGTAACCAAAACTTTTATTTCTCACAGAACATGTACATATATATGATTACAAAGAAGGATAAACTAAGAATAAAAGGGACGTAGCTGAGCAATATTCCATGGTCTGTCTAACTCATCCGGATTTGTACTGCCTCCAGCTCTCTTTCTCTTCTTAGTAGCAGGTCTTTCTTTGACTGGCCTCATGTTAGTTAAGTAGTACGATCCATTGTGCAATACTCGACTAACTAAAAAGGGTCCTTCCCATACCGGGGAAAGTTTGTGCTTTCTTTCTTGCACAAGCCGGAGAACCAAATCACCTTTATTGAAAGATCTAGTTCAGACTCTCTGGCTATGATACTTGCGTAACTTCTGCTGATAGGCTGTAGATCTCATTTCAGCAATGACGCGAACTTCTTCGACTAAGTCGAGATCATTTTGTCAAGAAATCTTGGCATCCTCTTCGATATATGCGGCCACTCTAGGAGAAGTATGAATTAAATCATTAGGAAGAACTGCTTCTGCGCCATAAACCAAGAAGAAAGGTGTATATCCTGTTGACCTGTTCGGAGTTGTTCACAAACTCCAAATGACAGAGGGTAGTTCCTCTGCCCAAGCCCCCGCAACATGTCTCAGTGGTGCTTCGAGTCTTGGTTTCAAGCCTTGTAGAATTAAACCATTTGCTCTTTCGACTTGTCCGTTAGCCTGTGGATGTGCGACTGACGCAGTGTCAAGCCAAATATTTTGCTCGTTGCAGAATTCAGCCAATTCTCCCATGGAAAAATTACTCCCGTTGTCCGTGATAATGCTATGGGGATAACCATACCGAATTATAACATCCTCGACAAATCTTTTGGATGTTGCTCCATCACAACTAGTGATAGGTTTAGCCTCGATCCACTTTGTGAATTTGTCCACCATCACTAAGAGGTGAGTGAATCCACTTGGTGCTCGTTTAAAATGTCCTACCATATCAAGCCCCTAGACCGCAAAGGGCCATGTTATAGGTATTGTTCGCAGCTGATCAGCCAGAACATGAGCTTGCTTGGCGTACTTTTGGCAGCCTTTGCATGTCTTGACTAATCGTTTGACATCTGCCAGAGCTGTAAGCCAGAAAAATCCATGTCGAAAAGCTTTTGCCACTAAAGATTTGGCTGCAGCGTGGTGACCACACTCGCCTTCGTGGATTTCTCTTAAGATTTCCACTCCTTCTTCCGGAGATACACAACGCTGAAAAATACCAGAAACACTCCGTTTATGGAGCTCACCTTTAACAATAGTATAGGCTTTTGCTCGTCGGATAATCTGCCGGCTCAGCACCTCGTCTTCGGGTAATTTACCATCTACCAAGTAATCAAGGTAGGGTTGAGTCTAGCTGGGAATTTCAGCCGGAACTGCTATTAAAGGTGAGTCGGATTTGGTCGGATATTCCTCATCTACTCCCTTTATCGAGGGAACTTTGAGGTGCTCTAAAAACGCACCATCCGGAACCTCTTTCTGCGTAGAGCCTGCTTCCTCATTTTCTGCTCGAGGGATGTGTTGAACTTCAAACCCTTCGAACGATTTAGATAGATCATCCACGACAGCTTTATATGCTGCCATGTGCTTATTTGCATTATAAATATCCGAGACTTGCTGAGCAACAAGATCCGAATCTCTGTAACACATCAAACGTCGGATGCCAATATCCTTAGCAATCCGGATTCCATGCAGCAGTACTTCATACTCGGCAATGTTGTTTGTCGCTGTGAAGTGAATCTGCAACACGTATAAAAGTTTATCTTCTTGGGGTGATTTGAGCACCACGCCAGCCCCCGAGCCCCCTCGAGCCTTAGACCCATCGAAAAAGAGGGTCCAATAGTCTGACTCAGGGAGGACCGTGTTCTCCTTGGTCTCTGTCCAATCAGCGACAAAGTCAGCAAGGATCTAGGATTTGATTGATGTCCGGGGTTTGTACTCAATATCGAAAGCTGCAAGCTCTATGCCCCATTTGGCGACGCGTCCTGTGGCATCGCTATTGTTGATTATATCTCTCATGGAAGCTTTGCTCACCACGGTTATTGGATGCTCCTGAAAATAGTGTCGTAACTTACGAGATGCTAGAAAAACATCGTAAGCCAACTTTTGATAGTGCGAATACCGCTGTTTTGATTCTGTCAGGACCTCGCTGACAAAGTATGTCGGACGCTGCACTAGGTGCTCCTGATTTTCTTCTGGTCTCTCCACCACCATAACTATACTGACAACCTTATTTGTCGCAGCAATGTAAAGCAACATCGGTTCCTGAGGTTCCGGCGCTGCAAGGATAGGAGCAAATGAGAGTACTTTCTTCAGGTCTTGTAGTGCGGCCTCAGCTTCGTTAGTCCATACAAAATCCTTGGTCTTCTTCAGGAGTTTGTATAATGGTGCGGCTCTTTCACCAAGCCGGCTTACGAATCGACTGACCGCAACAATGCAACTAGTTAATCTTTGTACGTCCTTCAGGCGAGTAGGCCTGGAAATATTGAGAATAGCCTTGATCTTGTCACGGTTCACCTCTATGCCTCGTTGAGACACGATAAAACCTAACAATTTTTCGGCTGGTATTCCAAAGAAGCATTTCTTCGGGTTAAGCATGATGTTGTATTTTCGTAAATTGGCGAACGTCTCCTCCAAGTCGGAAATCAATGTTTCCTTCTTTTTGGACATGACCGCGATATGATCCACGTATGCATGTACATTGCGTCCGAGTTGGTCATGGAGGCAACGCTGCATCGTGCGCTGGTACGTAGCTCATGCGTTCTTCAGCCCAAAAGGCATCGTAACAAAACAGAAGGTTCCGAAGGGAGTTATGAATGAAGTTTTGACTTTGTCAGATTCCTTCATCCGGATTTGGTGATAACAGGAATATGCGTCGAGAAAACAGAGGAGTTCCGAGCCTGCCGTAGAATCGATAACTTGATCAATTCTAGGCAGAGCGAACGGATCCTTTGGACAAGCCTTGTTCAAGGAACACACATCCTTAAATCAGTGGTGTCCTTTTTAGGGACAATTACAGGGTTGGCCGACCAATCAGTATGGATGACCTCTTCTATGAATCCGGCTAACTCGAGCCACGCTAGTTCCTTAGCTATTGCCTTACGCTTTTCATCACCAAACCGTCGTAAGGACTGTTTGACGGGTTTAGCTTTCGGGTTTACATTTAGAGAGTGTTCGGCAAGTTCCCTAGGTACTCCGGTCATGTCAGATGGCTGCCATGCGAAGATATCTTGATTTGCTTGGAGGAACTTGACGAGCGCGCTTTCCTATACGCTACTTAGGCCTACGCCTATCTAGGTCACCTTGGAGGGGTCATCATCCTTCAACGACGTCGTCTTCGTCTCTTCTGATGCCTTGAACTCCGGATTTGGCTTTGTTACCTCCTCCTTCGTCGCGGGCATCTCGGACGGATCTATGCTCTTCTTGATCTCCTGGTACTCCTGGGCGTGCAGCACGGCTTCGGCAAAGGCGGCATTTCCATCCTCGCACTCTCGCACCTTCTTCGGGTCTCCCCTGATGGTGATCATGCCGTTGGGACCTAGAATTTTCATCATATTGTAAATGTAACACGGACGAGCCATAAAAGCCCAGTAAGCCGGACGTCCAAATATAGCGTGGTATGCGCTCTTGAACGGGACCACTTCGAAAGAAAGTGCCTCCGTCCGATAATTCTTTGGTGTTCCAAAGGTAACATCCAAAGTGATCTCTCCAGGGAATTAGCTTGTCTTCCTGGGACAACTCCGTGAAAAATCACAGAGCTATGGTTAAGCTGTGTTTCCGAGATGTTCATCCGGCGTAGCGTTTCGACATAGAGAATATTGATGCTGCTACCACCATCCATGAGGGTCTTGGAGAAACCATAACCGTCAATAAGTGGATTGACGATTAAGGCGTATTTTCCTCGCCTATGTAGCTTAGGCGGATGATCAGCGTGGTCAAACGTTATTGCCACTTCCGACCAGTCCAGATACTGAGGGACAGCCGGAACTGTTGCGTTGAGCTCGTGGAGAACTGCTTTCTTGACCTTTGCTAGTTGAGATCCGAGGAAGGTGACGTAAGTGTCCTTCTTGGTGGGAAAAGTTTTCTTCCCTTCCGATTTGGGATTTGAAGCATCGGCTTCCTCCATGTCGGAATCTTCCTTGGTCTCTTTGTCCTTTTCGGGATTTTTCTTTCCCTTCTTCCGCTTAGCTTTGTAGCCCGCGGTATCATCTCTCTTGATGTCGTCGTTAAAATGACATTCAGCGTTGGTGTGGGACGAGCCCCCATTGGCGTCCAAGTGATGCACATATGGGTTATTAGCGATGTCGGCCCAAGTGTAGGTTTTGCCTGGTTGTTGCTCTCCTCTACCTTGGACCCTTGACGTCCCACGGCCACGCCCGCGGCCTCTGCCACGTCCTCCTCGTCCTCCAGACCCGGAAACAGTAGTGACCACTGCTGTCTACGCGTTGGGTTTTTCTTTCGAGGTGTTTTTGCGCTTCTGAGCTTGTTGCTTTGGTTGTTTTGCCGACTAAGGCACAGCCAGGACATTGAGTAATCCCTCTGCATCGTCGTCAGCATCTGCATACTTGCTCGCTGTTTCTATCATCTCTCCCAGATCAGTAACCTTGTCACATTTCAAGCGATGGCGCAGTAAACCAATTGGGAGACCTGCGATGAAAGCTTCAATCGCAGTTTGGTCATTTACTCCTTCGCAGGAGTTCTTGGTGTCAATCCATCGTCCGAGGTAATCTCAGCAAGTTTCTCCGGCTTTCTGGATGCAACGTTGTAGGTCTCCAACCGTACAGGGCCTCCGATATGTACCTTCGAAATTCCGAAAGAACGCACTTTGTAAGTCATACCAGTTGTGGATGGTGTTCGCCGGAAGTTCATTGAGCCATGATCGTGCCATCTTCCGCAATATAAGTGGGAGATATCGGGTTGCGACCAGGCTGTTTCCGCCTTTGGTGATGCAGCAAGCTTGGAAGAAATCCTGTAACCAGGTGTCTGGCCGAGCAATGCTGTCGTAGGCTTGAATATGTCTTGAGATAGCAAATCCTTCCAGGAATTTTGTAGCCCTAATGTGTGGTCCGAAGCACTTTGGGCCCACGTACACGTCATCGTTTTCGTAGCGCCGAGCCTCTATGTTGGAGTTGATCCTATGCCTTGCGTCGTTCAGGGATAGAGATTGTCCCGAATGCCGGCTTTGGCTGCGGTGCCTTGGAGTCGGACTTCGGCTTCTGCCACCACCTCCTCCGCCATGTCGTCCTCCTTGACCTCCGTGGGGGTCGTTGTGATAACTGTGTGGTGGAGAGGGTGGTGCAGCTGGGTAGTTTCCGGCTGATCGCCGGCCTCCATCCGGAGCGTCATTATTCCGGTTCCGGAGAGGTTCTTGACTATGACGAGCCCCCTACCGGCTTGTGCCAACGTGGTTTCTGTCATTCCTTCGTCCATCGTTCCTACCATGGTGAGGCTCAGCCGGACGGTTTTCATGTCTAGGAGGTGGCATTTTCTGACGATCCTCCTCCCGACGTTTCTCTTTATCTTCTCCTTTTCAGGGAGGGTTCCTCAGAATCAGTGCGGCGATCGCGTCTTTCTCGGCTGCTGGAGCGACGTTGCTCTAGTTATGTGTAGTTCTGCGGTGCTGCCCCGACGATCCGGTTCTTGAATAATTGTCTTCCCTGCGTTCGTGGTGATGATGGTGCACCCGATCGTAGTGGGGTCTTACGTTAGCCCATGCCGGATCTGTGCGACATTGGTCAGAATCCGAGACCAGCTTTTGGCTTCCAGACAGGGCGACCTTTTGTTGTTCCAGTCCCTTATTGAGTAGCTTGATACCCAAACGTATCTCCTCTGGTCCTGGATTAGCCGATAGAATTTCGCGAGCTGCCACAGTATTTTGCACTGGTGTTGGGTAAACCCAATCTCCATTGATGTCCTTCTGTGGCTTTCCCATCTCATCTCCAAAAAGGACGGTACGGACACGTGGGAATTGGTTGTCATCTATGTGACGCTTCCGTGTCTTCTGATGTAAATGGGACATGTACTCCTTGTTTGACATGCGCTTCTTCTCCACCTCGATGTTTTTGGCTTCATCAAGGAGTTGTTGACGACGCGCTTCTAAAGCTTGGGCCCTTTCGTCCAGCTCATCTGCAGTAAGTTCTGCAGCTGTAGGGATAGGTGTGGTTAGTGCGGCATCGATGAGTTTACGTGCACCTTCAGTGATCACGTGTCCATCCACCGATGCTTCTTTTTTTGGCTCGTCTGGGATTAGTGCTCCATCCGAGTCTTCCTCGTATTCCTCGGCAATCACCTCCTCTGTCAGAGGGTCTTTTGCCGGGGTCTTGTTCTTCTTGTTCTTCTTCTTTGCCTTCTTGGCAGCGCCGGTAGCAAAGACGGCTTTGGGTCCATTTCCCGGAGTCAAGCTCTGATCGGTACTTTCGGACATCTGGACTTCGGGATTGTCTCCGATGTCCATGTCATCATGCGCTTTGGGAGAGTGTTCCCCGGATCCTTCATCCATGGATTCTCCTTCCTCTGCAGCTTTGGAGTTGTACTCCTCTTCGTATTCCGCGGAGAACTTTCGGAAATCTGCCGACGTCATGGACTCATCCGAGGATGCGGGAATGTCGACGTTTGCTCCAATTGCCTACAGCACCGAGTCGGTGTTTTCTCCAGCATCGGCAGAGCCGGATCCGGATCCAACATATCCAACTAAGTGCGATGCGTGCTTCCTGAGGTACCTGCGGCTTTCGCGATCAGCCTTATCGAAACTTTTAATGGTTTCGAGGATTGCATCTGCGCTAGCGCCTCGCAGTATCATACATCTTAGTGTGTACCTGAGGAAAGGCTTGTCTGTCCCGACATCGTCAGAGTCGGAATCAGTGTCGTTGATGTGCTCCTCCTAGATTTCGACTTCCACAAGTGGGTCGATCTGGGATCCGGCTTCTCCGGGGAGATCCACTCCAGTTTCGACTTGGACCGTGAGGTCTTCTTCAGGCTCAGATTTCTCCACTATCTCCGCAACTGGTGCGGGCTGGGTGGGATTAGGGTTTTCTGAGATCCGGAACTCTGCCGCCTTCGCGGACAAAGGGGACCTAGAAGATTCTTCTGCCTCTATCATCACCGCTGGGGTGGGTTGGGCAGGTTCAGCGAAACCGATGTAAACATCGATCTCGTAGAAAGACATGATTGTATAGGCAGTCATGGCCTCCCTAGCCGGAATCCAAGTCTCGTCGAGAACGATGAGAGGGACGTCGCTGGCGTAGAGGATGCGACCGACGGCGATGGTCTCGCCGATTCCGATTCTTGCAGATTCCGCTCGGAACGCAGATCCAAAGCTCACTTGCCCCATGGTGGGGGCCAACTGTCGTCGGATTGAGGACAAGTACGCCATGAGGGGGTCCTCGAGGCGTGTGGAAGAGAGGGGTGTGAGACATACGGTATTCCGGGACGGTGAGCACACAAGTTTACCCAGGTTCGAATCCGCCGACTTTGGACGGACCCTACTCCTGCTAGCAATCCAGTAATACGGCAGAGCCGGAATATGGGTTACAAGGGTATCGCCGTGCGAGTTGAGATTGTAGACTAGGGTGTTCTTCCCTAAAGGCTCTCCCTATGACGGCTTATATAGATATCCGGCCTAAGGTTTACAGGAGAGATCAATCCGGCTACGACTAAGAGTTGGTTACAGAGTACATCTTGAACTACAAGTAACGTTATGGGCCTAAGTCGGTAAGTCTTCTGGGCCTTCCCATAGCCGGATGGGACTCCATCTTCTCTCTCTAACTGGGCCGCCCGTGAAGCAAAGCTCTAACCCGAAGTGGGCCACCCTAGTCAGTGAGGAACTGTGAGGATACCCGGAAAGTATATCCCCAACACCAAGCGTAAGCATGATGATGATGAGACTTCTTCGAAATTATGGCACTATCGTTTAGGCCATATTCCGAGGGGGAGAATTGAGCGTCTCATTAAGGAGCAAGTCCTTCATCCTTTGGATTTCTCGGATGTGAATCTGGATCATTGTATTGATTGCATCAAAGGGAAATATACTAAGAGAATCAAGAAAGGTGCAAATAGAAGCACGGGAGTTATAGAAATCGTACACACAGTTATCTGTGGTCTGTTCAATGTGAGATCAGTGGATGGTTTTGATTCCTTCATAACATTCACTGATGACTTCTCCCGCTTTGGATACATATATCCTATCAAAGAAAGATCTGAGGCATTAGAAAAGTTCAAGATATTCAAAGCTGAAGTTGAGAATCAAGTTGGTCAAAAGATCAAAGTTGTAAGGTCTGATCGTGGTGGTGAGTACTACGGTAGACACACTTCTGATGGCCAAATTCCTAGATCTTTTGCTAAGTTCCTACAGGAAAATGGTATTATTGCTCAGTATTCAGCACCAGGCGAACCTTAGCAAAATGGAGTCACTGAAAGGCGGAATCGTACTCTTATGGATATGGTAAGAAGTATGTTAAGTCACTCCACTTTGCCGCTTGGTTTATGGATAGAATCTCTAAAGACAGCTGCACATATTCTTAATAATGTCCCTAGTAAATCGGTGTCAAAAACGCCGTATGAATTATGGACTAGGAGAAAACCTACCCTGAGTTATTTGCATGTGTGGGGCTGCCCTACTGAGACAAGAGTTTTCAATCCAATTATGGGAAAGTTAGACCCCAAGACTGTCAGCTGCCACTTCATTGGTTATACTGACAAATCTAAGGCATATCGTTTCTATTGTCCAAAGCAATTCACTAAGTTTGTTGAAACAAGACACGTTGTGTTCTTGGAAAGTGATATGATGAGGGGGAGTATGACTCCCAGGGAAATAATCTTGGAGGAGAAACGGGATTATGTTTCGATCCCTGTGATCCAAGAGCCAGTGTTTCCTATTCATGTTGAGGTTATACCTCTAGTTGAAAGGACTGGTAATCCTACCCCTGTTGAGATATCAGTGACTCTGCCAGAGTCCATACCTAATGATACTTCTACGGAAGATGCTTAGCAGCCTGAAGTTGTGGTTGAGGTACCTAATAATGTACCGCTCAGAAGGTCTAAGCGGGCTAGGAAGTCCGCCATTTCTGGTGATTATGTCACTTATATGAGTGAGGATATAAATGAGTCGATGTTGGATGATGATCCTGTATCGTTTAAGGAAGCCATACAAAGTGATCATTCATCAGAATGGCTTGATGCTATGAAAGATGAAATGAAGTCCATGAGCATTACTGATGTATGGGACTTAGTAGAAATCCCTAAAGGAGCCAAAACTGTGGGCAGTAGATGGGTCTATAAGACCAAACGTGACTCCAAAGGTGATATCAAAAGGTTCAAAGCAAGACTTGTGGCTAAGGGCTTCACTCAAAGATAAGGTATTGATTACAATGAGACTTTTTCACTTGTTTCTTCTAAGGACTCGTTCAGAATTATTATGGCACTTGTGGCTCATTATGATCTGGAGTTGCATCAGATGGATGTCAAAACGACATTTCTGAATGGTGACTTGCATGAGGATGTTTACATGGCTCAACCAGAAGGTTTTGTTATGAAAGGGGAGGAACACTTAAGATGTCGTCTTAAGAAATCCATTTATGGATTAAAGCAAGCTTCAAGGCAATGGTACTTCAAATTTGATCAAGTGATAAAGAATTTTGGTTTCAAAGAGAATGAAGTGGACAATTGCATTTATGTGAAGTTCAGGGGGAGCAATTTTGTATTCCTAATATTGTATGTCGATGACATACTCTTAGCCAGTAACAATAAGAATATGCTGCTGGAAACTAAAAGGTTTCTCTCCTCAAAGTTCGATATGAAGGATCTCGGTGAAGCCGCTTATGTCTTAGGCATTCAAATTCACCGAGATAGATCAAGAGGAATCTTGGGGCTATCACAAAGAGCATACATTAAGAATGTACTCAAAAAGTTCAATATGCATAAGTACTCAGCCTCGCCTGCTCCTATTGTTAAGGGTGATAAGTTTGGGACTTTCTAGTGCCCAAGTAATGATTATGAATTTGCGCAAATGAAGTCAGTTCCTTATGATTCAATTATTGGAAGTATGATGTATGCACAAGTGTGCACTCGCCCTGACTTAGCTTTTATAACAGGGATGCTTGGCAGATATCAGTCTAATCCAGGGTTGGATCACTGGAAGGCTGCTAAGAAAGCTTTGCGCTATTTGCAAGGCACTAAAGGCCTCATGCTCACATATAAGAGAACTGATAACCTCGAGGTGGTGGGTTATTCAGATGCTAATTTTGTGGGGTGTGTTGACACTAAGAAATCCACATCGGGTTATATTTTCACCCTAGCAAAAGGAGCTATTTCTTGGAAAAGCACCAAGCAAAGTGTTACTGCATCATCAACAATGCAGGCAGAGTTTGTGGCATGTTATGAGGCAACCGGGCAGGCAGTATGGCTGAAGAATTTCATTCCGGATTTAAGGGTGATTGACAGTATATCTAAGCCACTCACTCTTTTCTGCGATAATCAACCTGCAGTGATCTATTCGAGTAACAACAAGTCAAATGGTGCTGCCAAACACATTGACATCAAGTATCATATTGTGAAAGATAGAATCCAGGATCAGACAATAAGTATTAAGCATATAAGGACTAACGCAATGTTAGCGGATCAACTTACGAAAGGCCTGCCACCCAGTGTGTTCAAAGAACATGTTGCTAGCATGGGATTGGCAGAAGGCTTTTGATCCTAGAATTGGGACCGTTATGACACCATCTCCCCATAAGTCTAAGAAGGGTTCTTCTCTTCGATGGAACGATGTACTGTAGTCAATTAGTTCAATGGTACTTAACTGACCATTGCAATTTATTGTCTCTGTATAAGTTTCAACAAAGAGTTGAGCTCATAAGTTTGTAATAAGTATAAGTTTATGGAGCTCTTAAGTTAAAGGAGTTCTGTTTTGAAATAAAGTGGTGTATTGTAGTAATTGGGTTCTGCGGTACTATATGACCGTTGTAATCCGGTCGTCTCATATGCTGTTTTGTTGAGAAATGGGCTTATAAAGTTTATCCTTACGATCAAGGGGGAGAATGTTGGATATAAGCAATATAAGTGATCTACAGATTGCTGTAATTAATCTAAGACAAATTAAGGTCTTTTAAGAGGCTTTTAATTACAGCCCTTGGATGCCCTGATCAGGGGCATCCTGACCATCCATCTCTCAGGTGTGGTTCCCCTGGTGTAGGTCCTATATAAAGGGACCCTAGGGTTTGAGGAGCACATACACTCATACGGTTTGCTCTCTCACTCTTTCCCCTGCTCACTGATCAAGCAAGGACTGAAAGCACCAGGAATAACCACTCACAACTACATCAATCAAGATCCAGGTGAAGCAAACTAAGTGGAGACCATGGCTGGTGCTCCAGATCAAGGTACACACCAAGATCCTTCTCTCTGTGGCTTATTTTTTGAGCTAGATGATCCTATGGAATCTAACGGTAATAACATTAACATGAATTTTATTAAACATATGAGTACATAAATTAGTACAAAAGAGATTACAGATAAAACCAGTCACCCATACATGCTTGACGTATTAGCTAGCGTTTCTTAAATCAGACATACACAATAACAGTACCCACAAGAACATGTATTAAACCTCACAATTGATGATTTACTGCTGGGAGGTGGACTTTAGAAAAAAGAATGGGACACTATAAACTATTCCACTCTTTCTTTTCTGAACTATAAAGACAGAGCTTTTATAGATTAATTACTCAAGACTAGGATTAACAATGGACTGACTCGTGTCCTCTTTCCGTGTACTCTACAAGGCCACTGAATGTCTGTTCCTTCTTCTTGGTGGTATCAGGTGAGAATAACAAGAAGATTTAGTTTCTAAATGTATTCCATTTTTACAGAGAAGACAGTACAATCGGAGAAGGAATGATCTGAGCCACCACTGCTACAAAAACAATACAATAGATCGTCCTAAGACAAACTAGCTAGACATGTTCCTGGCAATCTTGGAGAAGGAACATACCTGCTCCTTGTTGTCCTCTGGATTAGTGTGGACGCCCTCGCCTACCTTCTTGTCCCCCTTCTGTGGCGGCTTCTTTTCCTCCTCCATCGACAGATCTTGGCAGGAACGGCCGGGGAGCTGGGCGGCGGCCAAGCCGAGGCGGCACCGCCGGGTATTCCCGTCGATGGGTCTGGGCGGCGGAATACTTGCGCGTTGATGGGTCTAGGCACCGATGGGCGGCGACCTGGACTGCGGCCGAGCGCGGGCACTGGCGGTGGCGATCCGCGAGGCCTACGACTCTGCGAGGCGAGATGGACACGGCCCCTGGCGGCTACGTGGACGCTTTCCGCCAGGTCCGCCTAATTTCAGCGGCCCGTCCACCTAGCCATTTAGGCCTTTTAAGCGGCGCGGCCCGAGCGGACAGGCGGACGCCGCCTCCGTCTGCATCCTGAGGTCTGTTCCACTGATTCGACATAACTGTCGCCAGAGTCCGGAGAGAACGCCAACACCAAGCGGGGTGGGGTATCTCGCCTTAGTGGGGATTAGCGAGTTCGTTGTCCTATGTTAATCTTTGTGGTTGAGAATACCAATCCGGCCCTGGTGGAGATCGACGATCAGATCGAAGGGAGGTGCCAAATTTGGGGAGGAGGTACCGGTACCTACTGTACTTCGCAAGCACGGGAGAATTTCTCCAATAATTTTGCTTATACATTCCAAATTTCCAACTGAATTAAGGCCACGTGGGCCGCGCCAACTTTCCTAGTCTATATATTATATTCTCATTCTTTTAATTCAGATGCACCAAAACTGGTCAGTGGTTAGTTGTTGAAATTAGCGATAGCATTGCCGCGCCCGCGTGTGGAGTCCAGTCTTAGACCAACCACTATTCTTCAAAGTACTTTAAGCACGTCCTTAAACTAGTGGAGTACACCTTTTCCCTCTATTCAACACAAACCGGTGCTGGCCAGCCACGCTCAGAGGCACCATCGAGTGCGCTTAAACATCGCATGGCTGTATATAAATTAAGTAATTTGTGTTGCACACATGGTCCGAGCGGAGATTATCGGTTGGTGGCTAGGTTTTCTTACTAGTTTTTTTTCCAAATGGAGGGTGCACCCCCGGCATCCAAAGGATGTACACAGCTTTTTTTATTAGATTATTCACCAAGGCCTTACAAGACGAGTATAAAGATTAATCTGAAGCCACCATCCTAGCGACAAATGCTAAACCGATTGATGAAGGGGGTGACCATGGACAAGGCCAATTGCCCTGACCACACACCAACACACAACATCGTAATGCCAGAGGCCTCGTTAAATCGCCCAACAGCGAGTCAGGAGCACCAACCGGTCCACCTGCAGACCCTGAGCAAGCACCATCGCACGCTCTCCAAAGTCGCCACCTCCATCTTCCTCGAACTCATCTTTAGAACAGGGATCCAAGAATCAAGCTTTACAGACCTGCCATCGACACCACCACGGCGCCAGACAGCGCCACCGACCTGCACGAGATCATCAGGCCACGTCCATCGCCAAGAACCCCGCGACTCAATGTCGCCGAGACCTGCCATCTTTGACGCCACCGATGAACCACCACTCCACCTTATTCCTTACCGATCCGGCACTTTCTTCAAGAACGATGCCCCCAGGAGGGTGAGCGACACTGAAAATGCCGTCATCGTCTGATCCGGGAAGACCAGATCTAGGGTTTCTCCCGGAGCAGCCCGAGCGACGAAGAGAGGATGGTTGCAAGGTCGATGCCTCCAACAAGGTAACGCCGCAACGGTGCCACCATTGCCTGCTCTCATCGACGTGAGATTACGGTTTTCACCAGATTCCCCGCCTCCCGACACTCGCACCCAGGCTGGATCTCCGCAAATACATGCAGTTCGGGTCCGCCCTAGCCTCCCAACCGCGCCGCCAATAGCCAAAGACCACGAACGACGGATCTAGGCGGGTTCCCAGATCCACGACCGATCTCCGCATCCCTCTAAATTGCGACGACGAGAGGGAAGGTCGTTGTCCGTTACCGCCTAGACCAGGGATCGTTGCCCTGGTCGCTGCCCCCGGCCATCTCCGGTGAGGCCGCCCCAGCCGCCCCATGGATTGGTCGCCGCGCCTACCGCCCCCGGGCTCCTTTGGCACAGGGGATCCGCCGCCACCATTGTCCTCGCCGGTAGCAGCGGCGGTGAGGACGCATCGAGGAGGAGGGTCGAGAGGCGGCACTGTTGGGGGCACCCCGGTATTGTCCTAGGGCTAAAGTATTTAAACAAAAATTTGTGTAAAAACATTTCATTCTATAAGAAAAACTAGGCTTCATTTTAACTGAAAAATACTCCTTCCATCCTAAATTAAGTACTCCCTCCTGTCCATATTAATGGTCTCAACTTTCTCTAGATAGATACGTATGAATCTAGATAAAGTTGAGAGCATTAATATGGGTTGGAGGGAGTATACATTTTAGTGGCGCATGTTTGTCTAGATACATTTTAGTGTCTAGATAATATGAATCTAAACAAATATGTCACTTATTTTAGGACAGATGAAGTAGTTATGCATTTCGAAACAAATGTTTCACACAAAAGAAGTCCATGTATACTAGCTTAGAAGAGTATTCCATAAACAAATTCACCCATTTTTAGTTTTGGTACCTGTTGCGGGAGGCGGCAATTCGGCTCATAGGTGCAAATGCACCCATTGTGAAAAAACATATTTTGAAATATTAAAAAAATCGAAAAATAATTCCTACATATACATTTAAACAGTTTATGTTGGTTCACAAGTTTTCGGGACGAAAGAACATTTTATGCGTCGTGTATAAAAAAGACAAAATATGTCACGTGAATAGTCGTATTTCTGTGACATTTTTTGTCTTTTTTATACACGACACATAAAATGTTCTTTCATCCCGAAAACTTGTGAATCAACATAAAATGTTTGAATGTATATGTGAAATTTTTTATTCGATTTTTTTGACATTTCGAAAAATGTTCTCACAATGGGTGCATTTGCACCTGCGAGCCGAAGTGAATACCCCCTGTTGCGGTTATAATTTTTCACATCATTTTTCACACCTCGCAGCAACTAATGTAGAAGCAAAGTGTCTGGTGGACGTGCTAGAGCCACTGCTCAACTTCTTTATGGAAACTAGCCATGTGGCCCTCGCAAATGCGAGGGCATTGTCGATAGTTGCTCTTGTTGTTAATTATTATAAATTTATTATTCACATACATTCAAATGTTACCTTTGTAATAACATTGTTGTCACCACATATTATAACTCATATTTCATCGGAAGAAAATATGAACTTAAAAAACATGAACTCAAGAAACATGTACAATACTCATACTTATTTTAAATGGTTCTGAAATCACTGTTATTTTAGTTTTCTGGCTCAAATTGGTTAACAACATTTTATTTGGTAATCAACTTAATACAACAACTTCAATAATATGCAAGCCCACCAATAAGTATAAATTGAGTTTTTTCTTAATATTTTCCCGTCACTAAGCTTAATTATAATATTTTTTCTATCCATGACCCTTCTGCCTTTAATTCTTTCTTGACGGTCCCTCGTTGATTGATATGTAATTTGAATCTCTATTTTGCACACCAATATTTCTCTCTCTTCTATTGCTATGTTTGACTACACAAATATTCCAAAATAATATCATAGTTTTACAATAAATGGCGGGCACCATTAAATTTGATTTGCAAGAAATATAAAAAATAGTCAGGAAAATCCATTAAGTAAGATTATTTCTCTCATTTGTAAAGAGATCTTATTCTTGCGAATGTCTACTTGTTGCCATTGTGGGTGCACATAGTAAACACTTTTATGAAGTATAAGCAATTAATTCACTCATACCTACACAATAGATCAAACAACCATTCAAAAATACAAGGCATTTTGTATAACTAACATTCTTTTTTATCCACTAAATATAACATGATTAGGGGGTATAAAGGGAGAGTCTAAAGTACACTAGTTTTCCTTACCAGATATTTCGTATGACTAATATTATTCCAATTAACTAAGAAGACAACTCTTGCTCATAAAATTGCAAAAGTGTAACCTTACATTTTAAGACATACTTAACTTTCTTCCAAAATCTTAGTTTTTTCCATTATAGGATACTTGAAATTTCATACATATGGACAATATCCACGATGAATCTTTGAGAATTATACTTGGGTTGATTTGATGTCTCCACTTCCAACTTCACATATTCTAAAATGTTGTCTGTGAAAAAAGAGTTATGAAAATTTCCACTTCATAAGAAGTTAATTAGGTATTTATAAATAATTAACACACCACTCCCATTAAAACTCACCACTCCCATTAAAACACAAATAATGTGGAAAGGAAATATGTAGTGTGGTAGAATGGGATGAGGCCTTTCTTGCAATTTTGCAACAGCCATATCAACACATATCCACTTAGGTTTTATGATAAAAATGATGTAAAGAGAATAAACAACCACTCCATCTGTTTGTAAATAGAAAAGGTTGTAGACATTGATAAAGTATCCAATAAGTGTTATGATTTAATTTATCTGGACCGCTACATTTTCTATCTTGATTGTCTCATTTTGTAGCTATGTGTTAGTGGTTTAATTTAAATTTATATGATGAAAATATTTCCATGATAAATCTAATGCTTTATATTTGAACAATATCGAAGTATCTAATTAATATTGTGGAGATTAAACCATGGCCACATGTGTGTTCATTTTTTTTTGAAACGAGGCAAAGCTTTGCCTTTCATTGATATAGGAGAAAAGAGTTGGCCCGTTTATAAGAAAAAACAGGCCGAAAAACCATTACAACACAACACCACACGCCAGCCCCGAGGCTGAGCTCCAAACGGGTCGACGTGATGGGTTCGTAGCATGGAAAACAAAAAATTTCTACCGCAAGAACGAACAAAACCCAGATCTAATCTAGATAAAAGCCAAGATCTAATCTATTAGACATGTGCAACGAGATAGATCTGTACTAACCCTTGTAGACCCGAAAGCGTTACGAGATTGGATCTCGTGGTTGATGTAGTCGATCACTTGCCGATCTCAAGATCGAGTGGACGATCCTTCCAGCGCCGCGTTCCGGCAGCGCTTCCGTAGTCGGTCACACGTGCGGAGTCGAAGCAGACCTTCCTCTCCCCGTTCCAGCGAGCAGCGGAGGTAGTAGATCTTCTCCACGGAATCCCAGCAGCACGACGGCGTGGTGGTGGTGGTGGAGTAGAGAATTCTGCAGGGCTTCGCCTAAGCCTGAGCAGAAGAAAGGAGGAGGAGAGAGGCGGCTAGGGTTTGGAGTGGAGGGGGCCAGGGGGTGGCGCCTCCACCCCTCTATTTAAAGGAGGGAGGCGCCATGGGAGGGGGAGTCCTAGTAGGACTCCCCTCCCTTCCTTGGCCGGCGGATTGGGAGGGGGGGAGGAGTCCTCCTCCCCCACGACTCCTTTTCTTGCCCCACAAGGACTCCTTCATCCTTTCTTGGTTTTCAAGAAAACTCCAAGAAATCATCTAGAACCTTCCGGAACATTCCGAAACCTTCTAGAATCCCCATACAAATACTCCGGAACATTTCCTACCTCAGAAAAAGATCCCCATTATATGAATCTTACTCCCCGGACAATTCCGGAGCTCCTCGTGATGTCCCGAATCCAATCCGAGACTCCGAACAACATTCGGTCTCCAACGCACATTCCATATCTACTTAAAACAACTTCGAACCTTAAGTGTGTCACCCTACGGTTCGTGAATATGTAGACATGATAGAGACACATCTCCTATCAATAACCATCAGCGGGACCTGGAGATCCATAATGGCTCCCACATACTCAACGATGACTTTGTGATCGATAGAACCATTAACATACGAAACCAATTCCCTTTGTCACGCGATACTATACTTATCCGAGGTTTGATCGTTGGTATCTCTATACCCAGTTCTACCTCGTTACTGATAAGTACTCTTTACTCGTTCCGTGATATGTCATCCCTTGTGACCTAGTCACATGCTTGCAAGCTAACTAGATGACATTCCACCGAGAGGGCCCAGAGCATATCTATCCGTCATATGGATGGACAAATCCCAATCTTGGTCCATGCGCTTCAACACATACTTTCAGAATACCCAATGTCACCTTTATAACCACCCAGTTACGAAGCGGAGTTTGATGTCATCAATGTACCCATCAGGTGATGGTGATTAACATAACCTCATGGTCGAAGGATTAGGTTACTATGCATTTGAAAGCTTATAGCAATACGAACTTAATGACTTGATCTTATGCTACGCTTACTATGGGTGTGTGTCCATCACATCATTCTCCTAATGATATAACCTTGTTATTAATCACATCCAATGTTCATGATCAGGAAACCATGATCATCAATTAATCAACAAGCTAGTTTAACAAGAGGCTTACTAGGGACTCTTTTATGTTTACAAAACACACATGTATTAGTGTTTCCTAATAATACAATTATAGCATGGCATGTAAACATTCATCATAAACACAAAGATATAATAATAACCACTTTTATTATTTCCTCTTGGGAATATCTCCAACAATCTCCCACTTGCACTAGAGTCAATAATCTAGATTACATGGTAATATACCTAACACCCATGGCGTTCTGGTGCTGGTCATGCTTTGCTCTAGGGAGAGGTTTAGTCAACGGATCTGCCACATTCAGATCAGTGTGTACTTTGCAAATCTTTATGTCACCATCTCGGACATACTCGCGAATAGCGTGGAAACGTAGCTTGATGTGCTTCAGCTTGCTATGTGACCTTGGCTCCTGTGCATTAGCTATGGCACCTGTGTTGTCACAGTAGATGGCCATCGGGTCCAACGCACTGGGAACCACGACAAGTTCAGTAATGAATTCCTTCATCCATATGGCTTCTTGCGCAGCCTCCGAAGCAGCTATGTATTCCGATTCAGTTGAAGATTTCGCCACAACGCTTTGCTTGGCACTCCTCCAGCTCACTACAGCACCATTCAAAATAAATACGTATCCCGACTGTGACTTCGAGTCATCCGGATCGGTGTTCCAACTAGCATCGGTGTAACCATTTACAACAAGCTATTCATCACCTCCATAAGAAAGAACCATATCCTTAGTCCTATTTAGGTACTTTAGGATATTCTTGACCGTTGTCCAGTGCTCCATTCCAGGATCACTTTGATATCTGCTAGTCAAACTAACATCATGTGCTATATCCGGTCTTGTACACAACATGGCATACATGATAGAACCTATGGCCGAGGCATAGGGAATATTATTCATCTTCTCTCTATCTTCTGCCGTAGCTGGACTTTGAGTCTTACTCAAGGTCTTACCTGACAACATGGGCACGAACCCTTTCTTGCTCTCTTCCATTCTAAACTTCTTTAGAACTTTGTCTAAGTATGTACTTTGTGAAAGCGCTATTAGGCGTCTTGATCTATCTCTATAAATCTTGATGCCTAGAATATATGTCGCTTCGCCAAGATCCTTCATTGAAAAACTATTATTCAAATAGGCTTTGACACTTTTAAGAAGTTCTATATCATTCCCAATCAACAATATGTCATCTACATATAGTACTAGGAATGCTACAGAGCTCCCACTCACTTTCTTGTAAATACAAGCTTCTCCATAAGTTTGTATAAATCTAAAGTTTTTGATTACTTTATCAAAACGTTGATTCCAACTCTGGGATGCTTGCTTCAGTCCATAAATAGAGCGCTGAAGTTTGCATACCTTGCCAGCATCTTTAGGATCGACAAAACCCTTGGGTTGTACCATATACAACTCTTCCTCAATGTCACCATTAAGGAACGCCGTTTTGACATCCATCTGCCAAATCTCATAATCGAAATGTGTAGCAATTGCTAACAAAATCCTCACAGACTTTAGCTTCGCTACTGGTGAGAATGTCTCATCATAGTCAAGTCCTTGAATTTGTCGGAACCCTTTCGCGACAAGTCGAGCTTTATAGACGGTAACATTACCATCAGCATCTGTTTTTCTCTTGAAAATCCATTTGTTCTCGACAGCCTTACAGCCATCCGGTAAGTCCACCAAAGTCACACTTGGTTTTCGTACATGGATCCCATTTCGGATTTCATGGCTTCTAGCCATTTGTCGGAATCTGGGCTCACCATAGCTTCTTCATACGTCGCAGGGTCATCAGCGTTGTCCACCAACATGACGTTCAAGGCAGAGTCATACCAATCAGGAGTGGTACGACCCCTCGTTGACCTGCGAGGTTCAGTAGTAACTTCGTTTGAAGTTTCATGATCATCATCATTAGCTTCCTCTCCAATTGGTGCAGGCGGCACAAAAACATCTTCCGGTGCTGCGCTACTCTCAAATCCGAGAGAAGGTTCAATAACCTCATCGAGTTCTACTTTCCTTCCAGTCACTTCCTTCGAGAGAAACTCCTTCTCAAGAAAGGATCCATTCTTGGCAACGAAAACTTTGCCTTCGGATCTATGATAGAAGGTATACCCAATTGTTTCTTTAGGGTATCCTATGAAGACGCATTTCTCCGCTTTGGGTTCAAGCTTATCAGGTTGTAACTTCTTTACATATGCTTCGCAACCCCAAACTTTAAGGAACGACAACTTAGGTTTCTTACCAAACCACAATTCGTACGGTGTCGTTTCAACGGATTTAGATGGTGCCCTATTTAAAGTGAATGCGGCTGTCTCTAATGCATAGCCCCAAAACGATAGCGGTAAATCTGTAAGAGACATCATAGACCGAACCATATCTAAGAGAGTTCGATTACGACGTTCGGACACACCATTACGCTGTGGTGTTCCCGACGGTGTCAACTACGAAAGTATTCCACATTTCTTTAAATGCATGCCAAACTCATAACTTAGATATTCACCTCCGCGGTTAGAACGCAGAAATTTAATCTTCTTGTTACGATGATTTTCCACTTCACTTTGAAATTCCTTAAACTTCTCGAAAGTTTCGGACTTATGTTTCATAAAGTAGACATACCCATATCTACTTAAGTCATCCGTGAAAGTGAGAACATAATGATATCCACCACGCGATGCTACACTCATTGGACTGCACACATCGGTATGTATTATTTCCAATAAGTCTGTAGCTCGCTCCATTATTCCAGAGAATGGAGTCTTAGTCATTTTTCCCATTAGACATGCTTCGCATCTTTCAAGTGATTCAAAATCAAGTGATTCAAGAAGTCCATCAGAATGGAGTTTCTTCATACGCTTCACTCCAATGTGACCAAGACGACAGTGCCACATGTATGTAGAATTATCATTCAATTTTGTTCGTTTAGCTTCTATGTTGTGAACATATGTATCACTACTATCGAGATTCAGTAAGAATAAACCATTCATCTCAGGTGCATTACCATAAAAGATATTACTCATATAAATCGAACAACCTTTATTCTCGGACTTAAAAGAGTAACCGTCTCGCAATAAACAAGATCCAGATATAATGTTCATGCTTAACGGAGGCACCAAATAACAATTATTCAAATTTAAAACTAATCCCGAAGGTAGATGTAGAGGGAGCGTGCCGACGGCGATCACATCAACCTTGGAGCCATTTCCAACGCGCATCGTCACCTCGTCTCTCGCCAGTCTTCGCTTATTCTGCAGCTCCTGTTTCGAGTTAGAAATATGAGCAACCGAACCAGTAAAAAATACCCAGGCACTACTGCGATTACTAGTAAGATACACATCAATAACATATATATCAAATATACCTTTCTTCTTGATGTTGCCATTCTTCAGATCCGCTAGTTACTTGGGGCAGTTACGCTTCCAGTGACCGGCACCCTTGCAGTAGAAGCATTCAGTTTTAGGTTTAGGTCCAGCCTTGGGCTTCTTTGCAGGTGCGGCAGCTTTCTTGCCGTCCTTCTTGAAGTTGCCCTTGTTCTTAGGCTTGCCCTGTCTCTTGAAATTGGTGGTCTTATTGACCATCAATACTTGGTGCTCCTTCTTGATCTCCACTTCAGCAGTTTTCAGCATGGACGATAGTTCAGGCAACGTCTTGTTCATGCAGTACATATTGTAGTTCATCACAAAGTTCTTATAACTCGGTGGCAGTGATTGGAGGAGACGGTGAATCCCTAACTCATTAGGAATCGATATCCCCAACTCTTGGAGCTTGTTTGCGTACCCAGACATGGTGAGCACGTGCTCGCTAACGGAGCTACCCTCTTCCATCTTACAGTTAAAGAACTTTTCGGAGGCCTCATAGCTCTCCATGGCCGCGTGAGTCTCAAAAATCAGCCTGAGCTCCTTAATGATCTCGAACGGGTCGTGGTGCTCAAAACGCTTCTGAAGCTCCGCTTCTAAACCGTACAGGATGGCACACTGAACTGTGGAGTAATGATTTTTCCGAGTGGCGTAAACATTCTTTACGTCATCGGTGGCATCTTCTGCAGGTGGGTCACCTAGCGGTGCTTCGAGCACATAGGTCAACTGACCAGCCCTAAGGACGATCTTCAGTCCACGGAACCAGTCCGTGAAATTGCTTCCATTGTTTTTAAGCTTTTATTTCTCTAGGAACGCATTGAAATTGATGGAGGGGGTCGCCATAATCTACAACAAATTTGCAAGTAGTTTAGACTAAGTTTATGATAAATTGAGTTCAAATTTAATTCTTAAATTAACTAGGTGAACTCCCACTCAAAACAACATCCCTCACATTGTCTTAGTGATTACACGAACCAAGTCCACTACACCAAGTCCGATCTTCATGAGAGAAGATGTAGTTTTATCGGCGAACAATCTTCATGTTCATCATATCATTTATATGACTCATGATATCATTTATATGACTCATGCTCTACCTTTCGGTATTCCGTGTTCCGAGACCATGTCTGTACATGCTAGGCTCGTCAAGATTAACCTTAATTTCCGCATGTGCAAATCTGGCTTGCACCCGTTGTATGCACACGTAGAATCTATCACATCCGATCATCACGAGATGCTTCGAAACGACGAGTCTTAGCAACGGTGCCAACTAAGGGTGAACACTTTATTACTTGATATTTAGTGAGAGAGATCATCTTATAATGCTATCGTCACGATCTAAGCAATACAAGATGCATAAAGGATTAACATCACAGGCAATTCATAATTAGTGTGATATGATATGGCCCTTTCTTCTTGCGCCTTTTATCTCCATCTCCAAAGCACGGACATGATCTCCATCATCACCAGCATTGCGTCAAGGTCAGTGGCGCCGCTTCATGGTTGTCCATCATCACTAGCAACTATTATAACTACTTGGAATAAAGCTATTACAAGATGAATAGACACGCAGGTCTTAACAGAATTAAAGACAACCATTAGGCTCCTGCCGGTTGCCATATTACAACAAGGATCATTGCATACATCAGATACAATCATAATCACATGATGGCCATATCACATCACAAAACCCCTGCAAAAACAAGTTAGACACCTCTAATTTTCTTTGCATGTTTTACGTGGTTTGGGGCTTTCGAATAAGAACGGATCTTACCTACGAAACTGAACCACAACGTTGATACAAGTGCTATCAAGTGCAAAGTGTAAATTGGATCTATACTATGGTGAGAGAGACAGACACCCGCAAAGCCACTTGTGCAAAGCAAGTTACACGTCAAGCGTGGAGCAAGTCTCATGTGCGATGACATGTAAGGTTAGCCCGAGCCGCTTCATCCCACCATACCGCAAGATGCAAAGTACACAAAGCAAAAGACGGCACGAGCACCAACGCCCACAAAACCATTGTGTTCTACTCGTGCAACAGATCTACGCATAGATACGGCTCTGATACCACTGATGGGTTCGTAGCATGGAAAACAAAAAATTTCTACCGCAAGAACGAACAAAACCCAGATCTAATCTAGATAAAAGCCAAGATCTAATCTATTAGACATGTGCAACGAGATAGATCTATACTAACCCTTGTAGACCCGAAAGCGTTACGAGATTGGATCTCGTGGTTGATGTAGTCGATCACTTGCCGATCTCAAGATCGAGTGGACGATCCTTCCGGCGCCGCGTTCCGGCAGCTTTTCCGCAGTCGGTCACACGTGCGGAGTCGAAGCAGACCTTCCTCTCCCCGTTCCAGCGAGCAGCGGAGGTAGTAGATCTTCTCCACGGAATCCTAGCAGCACGACGGTGTGGTGGTGGTGGTGGAGTAGAGAATTCTGAAGGGATTCGCCTAAGCCTGAGCAAAAGAAAGGAGGAGAGAGGCGGCTAGGGTTTGGATTGGAGGGGGCCAGGGGGTGGCGCCTCCACCCCTCTATTTAAAGGAGGGAGGCGCCATGGGAGGGGGATTCCTAGTAGGACTCCCCTCCCTTCCTTGGCCGGCGGATTGGGAGGGGGGGAGGAGTCCTCCTCCCCCACGACTCCTTTTCTTGCCCCACAAGGACTCCTTGATCCTTTCTTGGTTTTCAAGCAAACTCCAAGAAATCATCTAGAACCTTCCGGAACATTCCGAAACCTTCTAGAATCCCCATACAAATACTCCGGAACATTTCCTACCTCAGAAAAAGATCCCCATTATATGAATCTTACTCCCCGGACAATTCCGGAGCTCCTCGTGATGTCCCGAATCCAATCCGAGACTCCGAACAACATTCGGTCTCCAACGCACATTCCATATCTACTTAAAACAACTTCGAACCTTAAGTGTGTCACCCTACGGTTCGTGAATATGTAGACATGATAGAGACACATCTCCTATCAATAACCATCAGCGGGACCTGGAGATCCATAATGGCTCCCACATACTCAACGATGACTTTGTGATCGATAGAACCATTAACATACAAAACCAATTCCCTTTGTCACGCGATACTATACTTATCCGAGGTTTGATCGTTGGTATCTCTATACCCAGTTCTACCTCGTTACTGATAAGTACTCTTTACTCGTTCCGTGATATGTCATCCCTTGTGACCTAGTCACATGCTTGCAAGCTAACTAGATGACATTCCACCGAGTGGGCCCAGAGCATATCTATCCGTCATATGGATGGACAAATCCCAATCTTGATCCATGCGCTTCAACACATACTTTCAGAATACCCAATGTCACCTTTATAACCACCTAGTTACGAAGCGGCGTTTGATGTCATCAAAGTACCCATCCGATGATGGTGATTAACATAACCTCATGGTCGAAGGATTAGGTTACTATGCATTTGAAAGCTTATAGCAATACGAACTTAATGACTTGATCTTATGCTACGCTTACTATGGGTGTGTGTCCATCACATCATTCTCCTAATGATATAACCTTGTTATTAATCACATCCAATGTTCATGATCAGGAAACCATGATCATCAATTAATCAACAAGCTAGTTTAACAAGAGGCTTACTAGGGACTCTTTTATGTTTACAAAACACACATGTATTAGTGTTTTCTAATAATACAATTATAGCATGGCATGTAAACATTCATCATAAACACAAAGATATAATAATAACCACTTTTATTATTGCCTCTTGGGAATATCTCCAACACGACGATCAACCAGGTCGACACCACACCTCAATGCAACAGGCGGAGGCGAAAGACCGGAGCTGCCACTCCAAACTACCACGCCGGCCCCAGGGCCACGCCCCGCCTGGTCGAAGACGAACCCACTCCGCCAACCACCACAATAGTGCACATGTCCCTTTACCCGGTGCATGTCCAAAGCGAGGCCCCAAGAGGCAAAGCGACACTAGAGCGTCGCCCACGTCCAATCCCACAAGGGATCTGGGGTTTCCCCCGAAGAGCCCAGGCGGAGGAGCATGAAAACACCCGCAACGACGACGACTTCAAGAAGCATGCGGTGCCCACGGGCGTCACCGTCGTCGGTCCCGGCCAGCCGCCAGGACAAGGCTTTTGCCCAGCGAAGAGTCCCAAACCTCACGCTCGCCCAACAAGGACCGGCACAAACCACCACACCTCCCCTCTTACCCCAAGCTCCCGACGATCAACAAACATCCACTCCTGCCGCCACGCCTAGACTCCACGTCGCCGCGACGAAAGCCGCCATCCGGATCATCACCACTGCCCGTGAGATAGTTGCTGAAAAACAACCAGAACGAACCCGGGCAGCCGCTACCGCAAAAGGGACAGAAGATCGTCGCCACCGTAACATCTCCTTGGCGGCCTAGATCCAACCCCGGACGAGCCCGCGTTGCCACGACGAGACATCCGACCACGCGCCCAGGGCCAAGACCAGCACCGTGCCGTCCCAGCGCCGGGGCCAGCCCAGGCGCAGCCTCCACCGCCGACCACCACAGGCAGCACCCCCGCGGCCACCCGAAACCACCATCGACCGCAGCCACCATCAGCACTCCAAGGCAACCAACACACCTGTGCCGCAGCAGCGCCACCGTCGCCCCCCAACCCCAGATCGCAGAGCCCCGCAAGCACCGCCATCACCACCCGCACCACGCGGAGGTGAGGAGCCGAGCTGCATCCAGCCACCGACCACCGAGCATCACAAAGGGCGTCGCCAAACGCCACCAAAGAGGGGGCGCCGACCACCGCTGACAAGGGGCACCAGGTCGGGACCAACCGCAGCAGGGCCTAGGCCCGCAGATCTGGCCGCCGTGCTGCCCACACGGCCACAGCGGCAGCCGCCGACGCCGAAGGAAACCCCGGGGCCGCTGCCCCGGCGTCCAGACTCCACCGGAAGTGCCGCCACGCCACGCCGGCCGGAGGTTTTATATTTGCTGGATGAGCGCGCGCAACTTCCGCATGGCTTCATTCGTCAGGTTGAAACTGCCAGTAGTGGTTTCAGAAGTCGACCTCTGCAATCACGACCATTTTGTAAATGGTTTTAGTTTCAGAAGTCCATCTCTCCCATCACAACCATTTTGTGAATGGTTTTATATTTGCTCCTTTGTTTTTGTTCCACTACGCACGGTAGTGTTTGCCAACTTTATATATCCAACTAACGTCTATGGATCCTGAGCTGTTTTGGTGATTAGGCATGGCCACATGGGTGTTAATTAGTGGTATACACATGGTCTTAGTGAGCAGGAGGAATCTCCAAAAGACAACAACACTCCAAGCGGCATCCAACGCATATTGTCTACCTTTCTGAAGATGGCATCTAAGTCCTACGAGACTAACACTATCTATTACAGCCAAACCAGCTGATACATGGGACCCGGCTATGCATAGGCCCAACAGGCAGCCAAGCTATGCGCATGATCACTCACATATGGTCCCGGTTGGTCACTAAATTAGTGCACTATAATCTCGAGCACCCCGTGTTGGTTTCTTCCTAGCGCTGCTCTTCCCACTGACCAAAGTGCCATAGCGCTCCTAGCTCCGATAGAGCGAAAACACCACCACCACCGCGTGTGTAGAGAGGCCTGACCTGCCATGGATATCACAATGAGAGCTATCGGCCCTCTCCTCCCGAAGCTTGGCGAACTGCTCGTCGGTGAGTTCACCCTCGAGAAGCGCATGAGGAAAGGCATCGAGTCTCTCCTCACAGAGCTGACGTCGATGCACGCCGCCCTTCGCAAGGTGGCAAAAGTTCCTCCGGACCAGCTCGACGAGGGGGTCAAGATCTGGGCAGGAAACGTCAAGGAGTTGTCCTACCAGATGGAGGATATAGTTGACGCTTTCATGGTGCGGGTCGAGTGTCATGCCGAGCCTGCCAACCCAAAGAACAAGGTCAAGAAGTTACTCAAGAAGACAACCAGATTGTTCAAGAAAGGGAGGGATCTCCATCATCTCTTCGATGCTCTAGATGAAGCGGTTGGTCAAGCTAAGCAGTTGGCTGAGCTACGTCAAAGGTACGAGCAAGAGACACAGGACACCGCCGATGGTGCTAGCATTGACCCTCGTGTGATGGCTCTGTACACAGACGTGACAGAGCTCGTCGGCATTGAAGAAGCACGAGACAAGTTGATCAACATGTTGACTAAAGGTGATGATTGGTTGGAGCAGCCCGTGAATACAGTCTCTATTGTTGGATTTGGTGGGTTAGGAAAGACTACTCTTGCCAAAGCGGCGTATGACAAGATCAAAGTGCAATTTTATTATGGTGCTTTTGTTTCGGTTTCTCAAAATCCCGACATGAAGAAAGTATTCCAGAATATTCTCTATGGACTTGACAAGAACAAGTATGAAAACATTCAAAATGCAAAACGGGAAGTACAACATCTCATCGACGAACTCATTGAGTTTCTTACGAACAAGAGGTATATATGCCTATATTTTCTGTTGCTAATCACTAGTCCATATTGTTTTGTAGTTTACATGTACGCATTTAATAACACACTGTTGGTACCTTTTTATGAATCATAGCGGTGATCATTCACTAGTGATTTATAATGTCCATGTAAATTTTGAAGTCTAGTCCTGCCTTTTCACACGCCTATTCCTCAATTAGTAATGACCAGCTTATAGAAAAAGTTCAGTACTTGTATTGCTTGATTTGTCAACTTACATTCATAAAAATTTGTATAGGTACCTCATTGTAATTGATGGCATATGGGATGAGAAAGCATGGAAACTAATTAAATGTGCTTTCTCCAAGAAGAGTTCGGGCAGTCGATTAATCACGACAACCCGTATTATCAGTGTCTCTCAAGCATGTTGCTCTTCTCCCGATGATATATATCGAATGGAACCTCTTTCTCAGGATGTATCAAGAAGGCTCTTCAACAAAATATTTTCCCATGAGAAAGGGTGTCCTTCCGAGTTGGCACAAGTATCTGAAGACATATTGCATAAATGCGGTGGGATACCATTAGCAATTATAACTATAGCAAGTCTTTTGTCTAGTAATCGCCAGATAAAAACAAAGGACCAATGGTATGCTTTGCTCAAATCCATTGGTCGTGGTCTTACAGAAGATCGCAGTGTGGAGGAGATGAAGAAGATATTACTATTCAGCTATTATGATCTACCTTCTTATCTGAAGCCTTGTTTATTATATCTAAGTGTCTTCAAAGAAGATGAGAAGATTATGAGAGATAAACTGGTATGCATGTGGATTTCGGAAGGTTTTGTTTACAGTGAGAAACAAGGAACTAACTTACATGAGCTCGGTGATAGCTACTTCAATAAGCTAGTAAACCGAAGTATGATCCAGCCAATAGGCATTGATGATGAAGAAAAGGTAGAAGCTTGCCGTGTGCATGACATGGTGCTTGATCTCATATGCTCACTGTCGAGTGAAGAAAACTTTGTCACTATATTGGATGGAAATGAGAGAGAAATGCCTCACACGGAAAGAAAGGTTCACAGATTATCCATCCGAAGTAGCAAGGTAGATGTGGATACCACGGGGATGGCACACGTGAGATCTCTTTCATTCACAAGTAATATTGTTAATCCAGTGCTTAATATTGCGAATTTTCAAGTTATACGCGTGTTGGATTTAGAAGGTTGTGATATCTCAGATGTTGGGTATGTGGTGGACCTATTACATCTGAGGTACCTAGGACTAAAAGATACTAAGGTCAAGCATCTTCCAGAGGAAATAGGGAAGCTACAATTTTTGCAAACCCTGGATATTAGAGGAACTGGTATACTATTTGTGCCATCTAGTGTTGTTTGTCTAAGGCGGCTGATGTGCCTGCATGTTGACGTGGACATGAAACTGCCGCCTGGGATTGGTAGTCTAACTTCTCTAGAGGTGTTAGAAAAGGTGCATGTGTTAATTTTAGGTTCTAGCCATTGGAACAGTCATGTTGTGAAATAGCTGGGCCATTTGACCAAGCTAAGGGTGCTGCAGTTAGAGTTGACCGAGTTGGATGGAAGCATGTGTGAGGTTTTTGTGGAATCTCTAATCAATCTGCACAAATTGGAAAGTCTGTCTATTCATTATGGACACGTCGACCTGATGCGCGAAGGCTGGGTGCCCCCTGTACGATTCCGTAGATTAGTGATTGAACATTCGTCCGGCCCGCTCCTGACACTGCCGACATGGATCAATCCTGTATCGCTTCCTGTCCTCTCCTATCTGTCCATAATGGTGCATAAAGTGCGACCTGAGGACATTCAGATTCTTGGAATGTTGCCGGCTCTTCGTTATCTCAAGCTAAATGCCTATCACACAGAAGTGGTTGCGGCAGAATGCACGCTGTTACAGCTGATGCATACCCGTGTGCGACAGAGTGCTACTTCGGTCGTAATACGCTTGTGCTTCCATCAATATTTGCACGAGGAGCTGCGCCAAGGTTTAAACACCTTGAGTTCGACTTCCCAGCAAAGTGGATCTACCGTGGGGACATTCATTTGGGCACGTGGCATCTCCCTTCCCTCGAGAAAGTCCAGGCTGTGCTTTTCAGAGGCGGAGACACCAATGTAGATTTGAAGGAAGCGATAGCTGCACTGATGAGGGCCGCAGCGGACGAGCATCCCAACCGACCCAACCTTGATATAATTGATCCGTCCATGTGAAAAAGGTATACATAAGTCCCATGAGCATGTGCATTCCCGTTATGTGTACTTGTAGTCCCTTGTTAATTCCTCTCCGCTTTCCATTTTTCAGTATGAGGTGTTCATCAATTCGTGCAACCAGGTAATACAGTAACTCTATTTCATCTGTACAACCGTACTATTTTTTCAGCATTTTCTTTAACTAGCCAGCTTGATCGATCGTTCAGTCCTCCTAAAGCCTGTAGTGTTATGACCGTTGCAACATGAATTTCTTCAGCGTTGGCTACTTCACTTAGCTGTTAGTTCTGCATGCTACAATATTATTATAGCATATATGTCACGTAATTCAGATCATAGCAAGCAATCCACCAAGTAACATGCATTTCTCTGATTAGGTGAAAACCATGTTTTTTTCTTTTCTTTTTGCAACATTTAATTGAATGTACGTGCTTGCACAATTCACATGGCATTTGCAGGTAGTCCAGCATGAGCTACCAAGTTTCGTCGATACGGACTCCATCCTGCCTGCCTGCAACTCCTCCCGTGCTCTGCTGTTTGGTCCGTCTTCCTTCTGCATCGAGATGAAGCTCTGATTTTGTTCGCTTAAATGTCTGAATTCTTCGCTTGTTTCCGTTTGTTTCTGCCAATTCAAGAACAATTAATAAGTTTGAGGGCACCCACTACATTTGTCCCATGATTAACAATTATTTATGTACTACTGATTGGTTGGTTTGCTTTTATTATGTATCACTACTTTGTAGAAGCTTCGAGACTCTATGTTTATTCCAGTCTTGTAAACTACGATTTCGCGTTCAATTTGTGCTATCTTCTGAGGTTTCACCTTCTATATTGTCATGTTTTTTGTGTGAAATAATCAAGGACGTCGACACTGTCCTTTTGATGTGCCGGCTTACAATCTGTATTTGAACTCATTTAATTTGGTTTGAGTACAACCGGAATTTTAACTGCTATAGTATTTGAACTTGAGAACATTGAATTGATATGCTACCTTTGTTATTTTGCTGGGGCCCAAGGTGTCGTCCTCACCCGATGATCTCATGCGTAGACTGCACCTGTTTCATTCTGCTGCATTTACTTTAGTAGTTCGGGGGAGCTATCTTCACTTCAGTGTTGGTATACACAGAAGTCTACTAGCCCGCAGCCCTGGAGGAACATGTTAGTAGTCTGAAAGCCTGAATTTGTGTCCCCTACAATGATTTCATTTTCATTCTTTGTGAGCAGCACATCTGCCGCCACCCATACATGCGTGCAGAGATCCAGCAACTTCCCAAATCGATAACACCGGCAAGGAGTTATAGGTTATTCAAGCGTGTGACCATCAGGTCTTTTCCACTGATTCAACATAACCGTCACCGGAGTCCGGAGGGAACGCGAACACCGAGCGGGGTGGGGTATCTCGCCTTAGTGGGCGGTTAGCGAGTTCGTTGTCCTATGCTAATCTTTGTGGTTGAGAATACCAATCCTGCCGTAGTGGAGATCGACGGTCAGATCGAAGGGAGGTACCAAATTTGGGCAGGAGGTACCAATACCTGCTGGTACCTCCCAAGCACAGGAGAATTTCTCCAATAATTTTTCTGATATACAACTGAATTAATGCCACGCGCCGCGTCAACTTTCCTTATAAGTCAGATGCACCAAAACTGGTCAGTGGTTAGTTGTTGAAATTAGCGATAGCATTGCCGCGCCCGCGTGTGGAGTCCAGTCTTAGACCAACCACTATTCTTCAAAGTACTTTAAGCACGTCCTTAAACTAGTGGAGTACACCTTTTCCCTCTATTCAACACAAACCGGTGCTGGCCAGCCACGCTCAGAGGCACCATCGAGTGCGCTTAAACATCGCATGGCTGTATATAAATTAAGTAATTTGTGTTGAACACACGGTCCAAACAAAGATTTAGACGATCGGTTGGTGGCTAGGTTTTTTACTAGCTAAAGTATTTACATAAAAATTGTGTAAAAACATTTCATTCTATAAGAAAAACTAGGTTTCATTTTAACTGAAAAAAATACTCCTTCGGTCCCAGAATAAGTATACATTTTAGTGACGCAGGTTTGTCTAGATATATTTAAGTGTCTAGATACATATGAATCTAAACAAATATTTCACTTATTTTAGGACGGATGGAGTAGTTATGCATTTCGAAACAAATGTTCCACAGAAAAGAAGTCCAAGTACTATCTTAGAAGAGTATTCAATAAATAAATTCACCTGTTGCGGTTATACTTTTTCATATCATTTTTTCACACCTCGCAGCAACTAATGTAGAAGCAAAGTGCCTGGTGGGCGTGCTAGAGCCACTACTCAACTTCTTTATGGAAACTAGTTGAATGAGGGTCAAAATTACTCACTTTGTAATCCAGATCAACAACAAGATTTGTTCCTTGATTGAGAATTTGGATTACCAAGACACACGGTTTCGGTGACTTGACTTGTCTCCAATGTGTTATTCATCGGACAATCTGGATCGACGACAAGATTCTTTCCTTGATTGAGGATCTGGATTATCAAGACACACGGTTATGGTGACTTGACTTGTCTCCAACGTGTTATTCATCGAACCATCCGGCATGAGAGTAAGACATACATTACACGTAACCACCGCCCGTCAAAGTTGTAGCCTTGGCTGAGAATCTGGATTGTCGGAGAGTAAGGCTGGGTCGTATTGGCAGAAACTCTTGTAGTGAAGTGCTTTTTGCTTTGGCTGAATAGCGCGAACCAGTGCATGTGGGGCTGTGAACGTGAATTGTACACTTAAGCTTCAGTCAAAGTCACATAGCCTTATAATTTTCTGCCAAGGAAAGACTTCCACTTTCCCGATCAACGAAGAAGTCAAGCACCAGCTACCGCACTCGACTCACCACAGCCAACAAAACCGAAAGCAACGGAAGCCAGTGCAATGGAAGAGCAATTAGAGCAGTAGAAGAACCAGGCACTTAGCAAACAAGATCACCAGTTAGGAGTTAAGCGTCGTCAGGTCATCCATCACATTAAGGTGAGTTCTTAACAGTTTTTTGTTTCAATTAATACTACTGTGTGCAAGTTTTGCTCTCAGGTTTTGCATAGCATGATACTAGTATATGTAGGAAGCTCTTGAAATAAGGCATCGTTGCCAATCTCCATGTGCAGATATATGAACCTACCCCCCTCGAATGTAGACAGAAAACCATGTTCTGCTCATGGACAACTAGCGAGCTGAATTATGTTCTGCTTTCAGTACTAGAAGATTGAAAAAGGGTTCCTAGGAATTAGTAAAACTATCTCAACAATCAGTCTAAGTAACCATTATCGCCGTGTTGCTACAGGATAATTTCAGGAATGTGTTCATCGGGAAAGCTTCTTATTCTAGTGTCCTACATGTTAAAATATATAGCTTAGCCCTTTCCAACAGTTCGGACTTTTAGAATATTTGGCTAGTGCATCAATTCAATATGGTATCAGGGCCAGATGTCTTAAGTTCAAACCTCGACTAACGCACTATTTAATATACTCCAAATAGTTGCGGCCCCCGATTACCCACGTCTAGTGTCCTCCTATTTGTCCAGCCTAGACGTGAGGGGGAGTGTGAAAATATATAGCTTAGCCCTTTCCAACAGTTCAGACTTTTGGAATAGTTGACTAGTGCATCAATTCAATACTCCAATACCAGATATGAGTAAGAATTGCTAGAGATACCAAAAAAAATTCTAAGCCTTGCTTAGCACCCAAGTATAATCAGTTGATAAGCATAGTTTTCAATATTTATCGTATTCAAGCTTCATTCGGTCCCAACATGCATATCCAAGAATCAGAGCGCCTCTGCTACTCTTTTTTCTTATAACAGCGGGAGCATGGATAGCTTTAATCCTAGAATTAGCTACTGTACATCTCTTCTATAAGTCACCGCTAGTCATACAAAGGGGTACATAATCTAATGTTACTCCCTTTCTTGAACAGAGCTAGCTGGACCAATCAGATGGTTAGTTCTGCCATTGTTGGGGAGGCAGTTAGCCGAATCTTTTCTTGTATTACCACCAGGAAAGACAAGGATAAATCAGATGAAACCACAGTAGATGATGGCCTGGAGAGGCTGGAGATGGCACGTATCAAGATGGAGGCCACAGTCGAGACGTCTAACAAGTGGCAGATCACCGACGCATCGCTACTTCATTGGCGGAAGAAGCTGAAGCGTGCTGCCCAGGACTGTGACGACGAGGCGCGCAGATGCAAGCAGGTCATTCTGGAAGAAGACGAGGCAAAGCAGGTGGCAAGGCAATCCTCGTTTCCTAGAAGGCTCGCCGCGCGACCAAGGCATTCGTATCCTCCTTCTTAGGCCGCGACACTGATTATTGCTCAGGCAGCGTCGTCGTTGTCCGCAGATTGGAGAGGATGGCTGATGGTGCTACTGAGTTCATGAGATTTGTGCAGCTCGGCGGAACACCACCACAGAACTTGTTCTTCGACCCTCTCATTGGGCATATTTTCGCGGGCAGATCGGTGATGTATCAGGCGTCGCATCTTTGGTGGACAGTACCACCTCATCGGCATAAGACCGATGAGTTTCGAGGATCGAGGACTGGAGGGCACGCTGTCGTTCAAATACGTAGATCGCAAGGTGCCCAAGAATAGTTTCCGCCTCACGTTCATGATGCGTCTTTTGGGGAGTACAAACATAATCGAAACTGTAGTGAAGTGTCTGCGACTCTTGACACCTCACTTCAAGTCCACAACCGATGTTGTCATCAAATGAGATTGTAGAGCTCCCCACGCAAGATTTCTCGTGTGTGTCACAAGAACTTCGGAATGCGGGCATGGAATACTGGAACAGTATCCACAAAACTTTGACCGGATGGTTCCGCCCAGATCAATTATGTTGTCAAGGGTACAAGTTGCATGATGATGTTGTGCCTTCTTGTGGTGGCAGTGGTAGTGGAAACAAATTGAGACTTTCGGGCATATTCCCAGAACAAGTCTGTGAAGTGTTTTTGCAGCGTCAGGTATCTCTTTCTGAGTACAATAACCTTCTACCAGAACCAACTACAACTGTTGGCTACCATGATACATCTGATTCTATGGAGAATTACCCCCTTTGAAGTTGTGGGTTTTATTCATGCCGCACCACTCTTTGGAAGACCCTCAGTCTATAGACGAGGGCTCTGCTGTAGAAGTGACTGATGGAGAGAAACAACACCTCTCACATGTAAATGTTCACCCAGACCAACTTGACGAGATACTTTTGCCCAAAGAGATAGATTATTTTCGGCATAATGTCGAGGCTACAACATACCAAATATGTTGGAGGTCTAACCATGGCAGTGCGCACATATGCGTGGAGAAGACAAACATGACAAGACTGTTGGGAGGACGCGGAGCCACGCGACAAGGTAGGAACATTAAGAGAACTAAGGGGCTACATCAGATGCAAAGGAATTCTCAAATGTGGAAAGCACAGTGGAAGCAGGTAGGAGGAGATTTCCTAAAACTATGGCCTATGAGTTCCTCCGAGAGGCTGCAAAGCTCATTTATTGCATTGCTCAATTAGTGAGAAGATAGCGTTTACTCTGCCTAGATCATTATATCCAATGTATAACCAGCTCGGCCCTAATGTTGCCCTCTCAGTGTTGCTTGTGTGCAGGCACGCGTGCATGCGTGCGTGATTGCTTTTCGTGACAGTTCAGAGTCCAATTCAGATAGAGATGTAGCCCACGCTAGAAGCCCAAAACCCATCTCAATACACTGACTAACATGTTGGAACACCGTAGCGTGAGTAACTGACACTGTGGGTCACTAAACTTGTCCCGCATATGCACTTAAGTCACACATCTTAGAAACTGAACTAACCGGGCACACAACTTGCAATCATGTGCACCAGTGGTCACAAACCGATCCGCTAACACGTGAGGGTAATAGCATATAGACTTTTGCAAAAACCATCATACATTTCTGTCTTGTTACATTACGATTCAACTATCACGTTGTTCATCCCTATTTTTTGCAAAAAAAAAACATCAATATTTTTTATTTGTCCATATGATTCCTGTACTGTTTTATGTGATATATATGGAGGGCCCACTTGCCAGCGATGGAAGAGGTATTGAAACGCCCGAGTTTAGAACTCACAACCTGCAAGTGGAAGCAACACGCCCTAACCACTACACCAGACAATCATTCTTGTATTAGGGAGGACAATACGTATATAACTATATGAATGTATTAGCGAAAGCACGTGCATGAAAATCACGGAGCACTAATCAGAGGCATGTAATTGATCTCAGGTTAGCCTTTTTTAGCATAATCCTGCACGTACAAATAGGTCATGTTTTTTTAACATTAATTATATATAGTTATATATTTATTGTCCTATGGTATTGCAATCAAAGTTATGTGGCATAGTGGCTAGCTTTTGCATAACGCATTAGCGTGTCGCAAGTTCAAATCCAAAACGGCGCTTAAAATTTAAATTAATTCTACCACTGCTGACAAGTGGGCCTCCCTATATAGAACAGTACAAGAATCATATTGACAATAAAAAACTATAGAAGGTTCCTTTTGCAAAGTCTATCTGCTCTTACCCTCACATGTTAGACAATGTCTAGTTCAGCCGACGGGTTTGTGACCACGGGTGCTCATGATTGCAAGTTGTGTGACTGGTTAGTTCAGTTTCTAAGATGTGTGACTTAAGTGTACATGTGAGACAAGTTTAGTGACCCACGATATCATTTACTCCCGTAGCGTTCTCATTCTTATCTTATTCCTCGGCTTGGCTCACTCATCTGTGCTAAACTGCCTAGACGTTCCAAGTTCAGAAATGTCGTCGCTCTCCTAGATCACCACCATTCTTGATATGGGTTTTGTACTTGGTATCAGTTTTCTCTCGCGCCCCCTCCCCCGTGCATGCCACAACACGGCGGTACGATCAGTGTTAAAGTCGATTGATCCAACCAAAGTTCCGTGTCCCAGGCTGCATCGAGTCCATCGAGTCAAACGCAAACTGAGCTGTTTAACGAAACCAACCCTCTGTTGAGGCCTCAGAGGCACCCATCGCATCATCGCGTGCGTGCAGACCATTTCGCAAGTGCCAAAGACCTGGAAACCTGTCACTTAATGCCGTATATCAATCAGCGAAACTGATGCTATGAATGCTCGGGACAAGAATGAACGGATGTTCCTCCATTAACAGTGACTCTCCTACGCTTACATGGGAGTAAATCATGTGATACTTTCTGTTGTTTTGGATGAAGCACAAAAAGATCATAAGATGTTACAAACAAGAAGACCCGTTTATTAGCAGATCAATACATTTGTAATTTAGTATATAGATACATCCAAAGTTTGATAAATTCTTGATATCTATTTTGAGACGGAGGTACATCGACGATGTCAGCACACAGTATCACCATGTTGCCCTCTCACACCTCAGTGTTGTTCTTGCCCTAGCTCAGAGATACCTAAGTATGTTGTAGCAGTGTTTTTCTTTGCGATAGTAGCGGTGCTTCGCGCTGACACACTCAATGACGACAATGAGCAGATCAGACACAGCGTTCTAATACCCTAGTCATGCTTTCATCTGCCCATAACTGCCTGTGTACTGATTTTAGAAATCGATCCCATTGCTCTCTCCAATCACAACCATTTTTTAAATGGTTTTAGATTTGTCCTTTGTTCTTTCTTCGGGCCGAACAAAGTGCTATGTCGATGCAAAACAAGCTGTCCAGGTGCTTAAGGACATGGCGTTGGTTACTAGGTCTTCTTAATTTTTCTTTATCACAAGACAAGTAGACAACAACGTGTGTAGGCCAGGTTACCGCTAGACGATTGGTGCAGCGGTCTAAGCGGGCACTCCATAACATTTTGGTCCGTCTCGGAGGGTGCATCTCTTAGCCTTGATAGGCTAAAACTGCCCATTTCAAAACAAAAAAAAAGCTAAACCGGCCCACAGTTACAGCAAGCGGCTGATAACTGGGACCAAGCTTTGCAAAGGCCGACAGGACAGCAAAGCTATGCATAAGATAAGTCAGATTGGTCGCTAAACTACTGCATCACTATAATCTTGCACACCCCATTGTTGCTTTCTTTTATATAGCTTTTCATCTTGGAAATGAGGGAGTACAGCCCGTTCACCATAGCGCATGCGTAGCACTTCCAGCCAAAACACCACAACGCTGGCCTTTCTAGAGAGGTCGAGCTTGCTAGCCATGGAGATCGCTGTGGTGGCTATCAAGCCTGTCCTTAAGAAGTTGGGTGACATGCTCGTTGGTGAGTTCACCCTCGAGAACCGTGTGAGGAAAGGCATAGAGTCTCTCATCACAGAGCTGACTCTGATGCAGGCCGCCCTCCAAAAGGTTGTGAAAGTCCCGCAGGAGCAGCTAGACAAGGGGGTCAAGATCTGGGCAGGAAAGGTGAAGGAGCTGTCTTACCAAATGGAGGATATCATTGATGGTTTAATAGTCCGTCTAGAGGATGGCGGTGAGCCAGGCAACCCGAAAAACAAAGTCAAGAAGTTACTCAAAAAGACTATCAAGTTATTCAAGAACGGCAGAGAAATCAATCGGATCTCTGATGCTTTGGAAGAAGTAGTGGGTCAAGCTAAGCAGTTGGCTGAGTTGCGTTTAAGGTACGAACAAGACATACCGGACTATGGAGCTGTTGCTAGTGTTGACCCTCGTGTGATGGCTTTGTACACGGATGAGATGGAGCTCATTGGGATTGAAGATACACGGAACGAGCTAATCAACATGTTAACTAAGGGTGATGATTGGTCAAAGAATCCGTTGAAGACAGTCTCTATTGTTGGATTTGGCGGCTTAGGCAAGACAACTCTTGCCAAAGTAGTGTACGACAAGATCAAGGGGCAATTTTATTGTGGTGCCTTTGTTTCGGTTTCTCAAAATCCTGACATGAAGAAAATATTGAAGGATATCTTGTTTGAACTTAACAAGACAAAATATGCTGACATTTATAATCTCATAAGGGAAGAAAAGCAACTCATTGACGAACTTGTTGAATTCCTTAGTAACAAAAGGTATGCTTCATCTATCATGTAGCAGATAGACTAATCTCGTCTAATACAATGATGGCACCATTTTGCATATGCACCGTAATAGAATGTGGATTACCTCTAAGTTTATAGACTTTGTGTATAATTCCTCAGGTTTGCTCTGGTCAACTTTTACATACATAATCCATATTTTAATAGTTCTAGTGCGAGCGTAAGGAGATTGCAAAATTCTTATTTCTAAATCGACGATCTCAACCACTAGATCACTCCAATGTAAATTGGATAGCTACACGTTTTAAATTTCATGTGAAGCTTTAGTTTTAGAAATGTGTAACTAGGCAGTCGCATGTTTTCATGAGTATAATTTCGCATGATGTTTTGTGCAACTGTAGGTCTCACAATGTACAAGTTGCTCGACTTAAAAATAGTAATTTTCAACTGCATCAAAAATAGCACATCCACAACAATTATCATCTTTTTAGGGTCCTTCTATACATACTTTCAAAAAGGAAGGCCAAACCTCTCTCCCTCTACACTCATATGTGCACAACCTAATTATCAAAATGTCCTTGCAGGTACCTTATCGTAATTGATGACATATGGAATAAAGAAGCATGTCAATTAATCAAGTGTGCTTTCTCCAAGAATAGTCTCGGAAGTCGACTAATCACGACAACCCGCATTATCAGTGTGGCAGAAGCATGTTGCTCTTCTAGTGGTGATATTTGTAGAATGAAACCTCTTTCTGATGATGTCTCAAGAAAGCTCTTCTATAAAAGAGTATTTCCTCATGAGAAGAAGTGTCCTTGGAAATTGGTGCAACTATCTGAAGACATCTTGAAGAAATGTGGCGGGATCCCATTAGCCATTATTACGATAGCAAGTCTTGTGGCTAGTAATCATCAGATAAAAACAAAGGATCAGTGGTATGTTTTTCTCGATTCCATCGGCTGTGGACTCGTAGAAGACCACAACATGGAAAATATGAAGAAGATAATGTTATTCAGCTATTATGATCTACCCTTTTATTTGAAGCCTTGTTTATTATATCTAAGCATCTTTCCGGAAGATCGCAACATTATAAGATCCAAGCTAATATGGAGGTGGATATCCGAAGGTCTAGTTTATAGCAGAAACAAAGAAACTAGCTTATATGAGCTCGGTTGTAGGTACTTTAATGAGCTAGTAAATAGAAGTATGATCCAGCCAATAGGCATTGATGATGAAGAAAAGGTAGAGGCATGTCGTGTACATGACATGGTACTTGATCTCATACGTTCATTGGCAACCGAAGAAAACTTTGTCACTATATTGGATGACACCAAGAGAAAAATGACAAGCTCGCAAAACAAGATTCACAGATTATCTATCCAAAGTTGCAATGTAGATGTGCCTACCAGCAGTACGACACAATTGAGATCTTTTGCTATCTTCACAGATAACAGTGTTGACCAAATGCTGAATATTTCAAGCTTTCAACTTCTGCGCGTGTTGGATTTAGAATGTTGTAACATTTGAAATATTCGCTATGTGCGGAATCTATTACATCTGAGGTTCATAGGGCTAAGGTATACTGATATTAAGGAGCTTCCGGTGGGAATTGGGAAGCTACAATTTTTGCAAACTCTGGACATAAGGACTCAGGTAAAGGAACTGCCGCCAAGTATTATTCGGCTAAGACATCTGATATGCCTATTTTTTGACCACACGGTGAAGCTTCCATCTGGTATAGGAAACCTTACTTCACTGGAAGTACTAGAGATGCTAGAGCTCCATCAGTTATCTTCAGACAATTTGAACCTCCATGTAGTGAAAGAGCTAGGTTATCTAACCAAGTTGAGGGTTCTTCGGGTTTTTTGGGAATACGATTTGGATGAGAGCATGTGTAAAGTTTTGGTGGAATCCCTAAATAATCTACGCAAATTGGAAATTCTAGATATTCACAGCGCTAGTAAACATTTTGATCTCATGCGGAAAGGCTGGGTGCCTCCTCGACAACTCCGCCAACTGTCTCTTCATTTGTGTAAGGGGAACCCGTTCCTAGCTCTGCCAGCATGGATTAATCCTTCATCGTTGCCTCTCCTCTCTCGCCTGACTATATCGGTGACTAAAGTGCGATCCAAGGAGATTCAGGTTCTTGGAATGATGCCCTCTCTCTGTTATCTCAGCCTAGAGGATACTGCCGGCTCCTCGACAGAGGGCATAGTGGAAAGGCTTGTTTTTACCGCGGATGCATTCCCATGTGTGACAGAGTGCCACTTATATACAGATATAGCAGTGGCATCTGTGTTTCCACGAGGGGCTGCGCCAAGGCTTAGATGCCTTTGGTTTTCCTGCCCAGCTGTGTGGATCGCCCGTGGCCACTTTGATTTGGGCTTGCGACACCTCCCTTCCCTCCAGCAAATCAATGTCTTCCTTTGTCGTTTGGAAGCCAGTGATCGTGATGTGCACGAAGCACGGGTTGTGCTGAATAACGTAGCGGAAGGCCATCCCAACAACATTGGTCTTTGTATTAGTATATTTGAGTAAGTGACACGTCGGAAAAGGTACACGAACTATCCCTCTCCCTCCACGCAGCATACGCCTATTCTGATCTTTGTGTTCCACCAAGCACTGAGTGATCATTCATGCTCTCTTTCTTTCTCAATTTTAGGCGACGGCAGATGCCACGACTACATCAGCTGAGGTTCAATACTCACCCACAGGCCACCTTTGTTTCTGCACCAAGTGTATGTTTTTTAATGGAAGTGCATTGCATTTATCTTCCTTCTTTTTCTCCAATTTTAGGTACTAGTAACTCCATGTAGTAGTAGTTCCTAACTATTATTTCAGCATTTCTTTTAGCCTGTTTTACTTTGACTAGCTATAGTTTGATCAGTCCAATAAAGCCTCAGGAAGAACTAACGTAAAAAAAAATTATAGTGCCAAAAAAACTTGCAATGCAAATTTTGCCTCCGCTACTTATGGCTAATAAATACTCCCTCTGTTTAGAAATATAAGACGTTTTAGCTTTGTGAATTGGATGTATCTAAACGTCTTTTAGTTTATAGGTTCGTAGAGGAACTCTGTTTTCTTTATGTAACATTGAACTGGGCCAGTGACATGTATAGCCGTCCCTATGGCATTGCAGG
Organism: Avena eriantha; assembly: GCA_910589775.1. Taxonomy (NCBI): domain Eukaryota; kingdom Viridiplantae; phylum Streptophyta; class Magnoliopsida; order Poales; family Poaceae; genus Avena; species Avena eriantha. Next base: position 333,078,705 of record OU342746.1, read on the forward strand.
TAGCTGGGGAGCTAAAAAAGCAATCGTTGGCATGGACTCGATTGTGCGAGAGTCTCCAAAGTCTCCTGCTGCTTCTTTTCCGGCGAAGACAGTCAAGGGCATTGCATTCTCCTTGCCATCCGATCTTTCTTCTACAGCGAGATGAAGTCTTCTTCTTGCTTCCAGCGATTCAATAACTATTTAATTTTATTATTTGGAACGGAGTAGGATATTATCTATCATGTGATACTGGCTAGTTTGCCTATTTTAATTACTCATTGCACCGCTTTGTACCTAGCAGCTTACATACTCGTTTTTATCCGAGGCTTGCCAACATTCATTCTGTAAGATGTTCTGAATTTTTACGTATTGCTTTCTCCTTGTTTCCTCAATCTCCTTTTTTTCGAAACGGGGTAAAACTCCCCGGCCTCCCCATCAATCGCGCACAGCCTTTATTAAGTAGAAGTGTCAAATATCAACAAAACAATTTAGAATATAGTCAAGATTGACACATCAATCCACCAATGAAGAAAAGTACGCATATAACAACTAACCATCATGTAGTCGTCTAGTATGCTGCCAGATAGCCCGGCTTAAAAAAATCCCGAGAGACCATCAACAACCGTTCACATCCGGAAGACATGGCATCTCGGTGCTCCGGTGGAAGACGGTACGCCCACAGCTACAACCAATGTGCCATCATGTGTATAACCTGCAAAAAATTGAAAGATCTCTTGTTAAAAATAACATCATTTCAACATCTCCATATGAACCAGCACAAAGCCAATACACCGGTGTGAATCATGGCTTTCGTTCTACTATTCATATGTCCCAACTATTGAATTATATGCACTAGCCAACGCAATCAACAGTTCGAACTAATGGAAAGGGCTAGATAATTTATTTCAACACTCACCTTACGTCTTTGCCCTTTGGCCTATTGTAAAGTGTTTTGGGGAGCCGTAGATTTTTTGTTTAATTCTGGGTTGGCCAGGATTTGATCCTTGGACCTCCTGCTCTGATACCATATTGAATAGAATGTACTAGCCAACGCAACCAACAGTCCGAACGGATGGAAAGGGCTAGACAATTTATTTCAACAGTCACCCTACGTCTTTGCCCTTTGGGCTATTGTGACGTCTGTTTGGGGAGATGCAATATTTGTTTTTAATTCTTGCATTGGCCAGGATTTGATCCTAGAACCTCCTGCTCTAATATCATATTGAATTGCATGCACTAGCCAACGCAACCAACAATCCGAACTGATGGAAAGAGCTAGACAATTTATTTAAACAATAGGCTTACCCTCGGAAAAAAAATCGTTGCATCAGTCCAGGGCCGATACACAGTCATCAAAATACCTTACTTTTATTTGGTCAAATGTGAACCGGCATCTCTGATACAAGGCAGCAAAGAAAAAACTAGCATTGACAAGAGATGCAGCTAAATATTGCAATGCAGCACAGGTAGAATGTGAACGCTCGACATAAGCAGCACTAGATCGACAATAGAACATATGGAAACTGCAGGAGACCACACTTGTGGCAAGCTACGGTGGTGGTTAGATCTGTTGAAATAAATTGTCTAGCCATTTCTATCAGGACGTTTGAAAAAGTTGGCTAGTGCATGTAATTTAATAAGATCCACCTTGCTCTTTTTTATGCGAGTCTTGCCTTTTTTATTTGATCTCTTTCGCTCGGTGTCATGCATGTTGAACTATAAATGCATTGTCTAGTCTCTTCCATCAGATCGGTCTTTTAGTTGCATTGGATAGAGCATGCAATTCTACATGGTATCAGAGACAAGAGGTCTTGAGTTTAAGACCCGCCTGGCGCAATATAAAATAAAAATATTGCAGCCCACTTTCGGTCCATGTTTAGGCCTGAGGGATCCACACGTGAGGGGAAGTGTTGAAGTATAAATCCATTGCCTAGTCTCTTCCATCAGATCGGTCTTTTGGTTGCATTGGATAGAGCATGCAATTGTACAATGCAATTTCATCACAAGTTTTCTTCACTTCACAAAAAACATACTAGATCAACCACCATATCGTGTATACGGTAAGATTTTTCCTTGTCTTCATTGTCATCATTAATGTCTATTGGTTGGATCATACTTCTGCGTATGAGCCCATTGAATAACTCTTTCCTGGCTCAAATAATCTAATATCTTGTTTTTAATGATAAACAAAACATTCAGATATCCATTTACACACCAAATGACCTAACTTAATCTTATAATCTTCTAAAAACATATTTAAAAATAATAACTGGTCCTATAGATGAGAAGGTGAATCAAGAGTACCGGTAAAATAAGCTTGACTTCTAGATTGTCGTGCTGACATAATCTACAAGTCAAAAGCCTCCTTTAATAGATCTACATTAGTTGGCATGTGTGTGTGTCTCCTTTCTTGGTCTATCTCTAATTTACCATTAAATTTTCAAGGCTAAATATGATGTTGTTCGATTCTATGATCTACCTTCACATCATTTATTATATCTAAACATATTTTCAGAAGACTACAAAACTAAAAGAGACCAATTGATATGGAAATGGATTTCTGAAGAATTTGTATATCATTGAATCAAGAAATTAGACCATTTGATCTACGAGAGAGTTACTTCAATGAGCTTGTAAACAGAAGCATGATCCGACCAGTAGACACCTATGATGAAGACAAAGCAGAAGCTTATCATATACATGGTATAGTACTTGATCCATTATAGTATCGTTGTCAGACAGAAAAAACTGCGACAATATTAGATCCAACCATCATTCTGTTCATACTTCCAAGTACACAAACAACGGTAATTTTCACCCCGCACTGACCGAGATACCTATGTAGAAGTTTTTGCGATGGTTAGTTGGCAAACCAATAAAACATGCATCTATTATTTGTTCGTAAAGCGAAGGACAATATTGAATCGGTTCATGAATTATCTAGGCAACAAATGGAGTCAATCAACTGAGCAAACCCTGCAAATCTGACTTACACCAAAGACTCCGAATCTGTGGTGCATTGGTACATGAACAACAATTTGCACTTGAGATGCACACACCTGGTGGCCAGCACAAAAATAGTGGTAACCGTGCTTTATTTATAAAAAAACCTGAACAAACAACCTAGATCAGAAGAAAAGAAACCAGACTACATCTACTGGGGATGACCAACAGTTTCTACTTAATATACACACCCTGGCCGGCCAGGACAAAATTAATTGCTGGAACACATGGTTTACTCGAAGAAACTAAACTAAACGATCTAGAACAGCACAATAGATTTAAACCAACAAAGACTACACCAAACCACATATGAATCTATATAGCTTATACCAAACACCACAGATATATACTGGATGACAAACAATTTGCACTTAAGATCGATGCACATGCCAGCCAGCTAGCACAAAAAATACTGGCTGCCACCGCATGGTTCACTTGAATAAACTAAACTATACGATTGTGATTTTATTCCCACATTGAGGTGCCAATGTAAGAGTCTTTACACCGGTTAGTTGGGAAACTAATCAGCATGCATCAAACCCTATAAATGTTGATTAGCTTAGGGCATCTCCACCGGCACGACCCAATCGGTCCGAACGGACTCGCGCACCGTGCGCGGTTCGACGCCGCCAACCGCCTGCGCGTGGAGCTCTTCGCCACGGGCCACCCACATGATCTCCTCACTACTTGCCGCATCTATCCAGCGGTGGCATGCCTCCCGGCCCTGGCATCCGCGGGCATACACGAAGATGGAATCAGCTGTTAGATTTGCGACAAGTAAATAACGAAGAACGAAAACAAAATCACAGCAAGGGGACACAGATTTAACATGGAAAACCCTCTCCAACAAAGAGAGGGGAAAAACCACGGGCGCCAGCCAGCGAAACTTCACTATAACGGAGAGTGTTTACACAACGCCGGGGATTTCACAGATGCAACTTATCCCAGCCGGCGGCTTACAAGAAGTATATATAGCGGTGGTAACCTAGGTCATCAACGATCCGTACCGCGGGGGGCTGTCGCCCCCCGCACCCCCCACAGGCTGTCGGCCCAAGCCTCCAGCGACAGGCCTCGCTCCGCTACGTCAGAAGTTGGCCTCTACTTTGTAGAATTTGGATCAACATATAACAAACTCCACCTTGAGACAAATTCCTTCTTGTAGCATCAACAGTAATCATCTCCCTGAACAACACAAAGAAAACACTTTCGGCGCCAATAGCCACTTGGGCTAAGCAGTTATACCAACTAAGCTTGAGCATAGCTCAAACTTAGCAACAGGAACAGGCTTTGTCATCATATCAGCAGGATTATCATGAGTGCTTATCTTGCATACCTTCAGTGTACCTTGTGCAACAACATCACGAACATAATGGTACTTGATATCAATGTGCTTTGTTCTCTCATGGAACATCTGATCCTTAGTAAGGTAAATAGCACTTTGACTGTCACAGAACAGGTTAATGCAAGAATCATCCTGACAAAGCTCAGCATACAAACCTTTCAACCAAACAGACTCTTTGCAAGCTTTAGCAACAGCCATATATTCTGCTTCGGTTGTAGATAAAGCAACAACTGATTGCAGCGTTGCCTTCCAACTCACGGCACATCCACCTACCGTGAACACATAACCTGTGAGGGACCTCCTCTTATCCAAATCGGCAGCAAAATCTGAATCCACATAGCCTGCGAGTCCCTCACCAGTCTTGCCAAATTTCAAGCAAGCGTTGGATGTGCCACGAAGGTACCTGAAAATCCACTGAACAACTTTCCAATGTCCTTTACCAGGATTAGCCATGTAACGACTCACCAAACTCATAGCATATGATAAATCAGGGCGAGAACAAACCATGGCATATATCAAGGAACCAACAGCACTAGAATAAGGAACTCGAGACATGTACTCAATATCTTCATCAGAACTAGGACATTGCAATGCTGACAATTTAAAGTGAGGAGCAACAGGAGTACTAACTGACTTTGCATCATGCATATTAAAACGTTGAAGAACTTTCTCAACGTAACTTTGCTGACTAAGAAACAACAACCTAGATTTTTTGTCCCGTTTAATTTCCATACCTAGGATTTTCTTAGCAGCACCAAGATCTTTCATCTCAAATTCACTACTTAGGTGTGCCTTCAAAGTAGTGATTTCTTTCATGCTCTTGGCAACAATTAACATATCATCAACATATAACAGCAAGTAAATAGGTGACCCATTAACAAACTTTATATAAACACAGCTATCAAACTGAGATCTCTTAAAACCTTGTGAGATCATAAATGAATCAAACCTTTTATACCACTGTCTTGGAGATTGCTTCAAACCATAAAGCGATCTCTTCAATTTGCACACAAAATCCTCTTTTCCAGGAACTATGAACCCTTCAGGTTGGTCCATGTAAATCTCCTCCTCCAGTTCACCATGCAGAAAAGCAGTCTTTACATCTAGCTGCTCAAGCTCAAGATCATGCATAGCAACAATACCAAAGAAAGTACGAATAGAGCTATGTTTCACAACCGGAGAGAAAACATCATTATAGTCAATACCTGGAATCTGGCTAAAACCTTTTGCTACTAACCTTGCCTTAAACCTTGGAGGCTCATTAGGAGACAAACCTTCCTTTCTCTTGTATATCCACTTACAGCGGACAGCCTTCTTCTGTTTAGGCAAGCGCACAACTTCCCATGTGCCATTCTTATCAAGCGATTGCATCTCTTCTTGCATAGCAGAAACCCACTTCTCGCGGTCAACGGATGTAATAGCCTCATTGTATGTAGCAGGTTCAGTATCATGCTCCACCTGTTCAGCACAACTCAAAGCATAATGAGCAAGATTACACTCTTCAATTAAACGACGAGGTGGAACTATGTTACGCCTCAGTCTATCAGCAGCAATAGATTCTTGTGGCTGCTGCAAAACAGTAGGTGAGTGCTGAACAACATCATCATCAATATTTTCCTCATGAGTATCATCAACAACAACATTATTATCAACAGTTTTCTGCAGGTGCTCCACTACGTCAGAAGTTGGCCTCTACTTTGTAGAATTTGGATCAACATATAACATCAGCGCGACAGCCGGTGCAAGAGCTACGCCGGCAGCCTCCGCACTGAGACTCAAGGCTACGGGTCCCCGCCACCGCCAGCAACCTCCCTGTCGGCGACCCGTAGAGGCTGCTGCAGTTTCCTTCTAATTCCAGTGCGTGTGCCAGGCAACAGGTGGCCCTCCAACAGATTCCTCTTTTCTAGCCACAGGCCGGCGACCTGTAGAGGCAGACGGCGTTGGAGGAATAATTGTGCTGCAGGCTCTAGCCAAAGGCCAATGCAGCCATGAGGGCCCCTCCGTTCAACACTTCCACCGTATGTTCAGATGTGCACGGAGGTCTGGGCGGCTCTGTTCCATCATGCCGCGAGGTCAATTCCGTCTTTGGTGGCGGCACGAGATGCTAGAGCTCTTGGTCGATGGGCCAGCTCTGCTCGATCGCCATGGCAAGATGGTGGTCTCCGCTCAGTGCCTACAGTTCAATTCCGAGGGTGACGCTACTACCTCAAGTTCAAGGGCCTGCATGCGAACCCTGAAACTGAATACTATGATTTTGTACGACTGTACATGACACTGCTTTATAATATGCTACCACTAGAAACAGACGAAGTGACAACGAGATGTGGATGCATTTCATTTTGCTGTCAGACTAAGCTGAAATTCTACGCCTCTTGTATTGATTTGACCTTCTGGAGAGACAACTGCACCATGTTGGCGACCAAAAGGATCCGGTGGTGATGGTGTGCGGCACTACAAGAAGAGAGGTGGAAGAGAAGCGCTTTGTCGTGGCAAGCGCACCTCAAGGTCATGGCGATCATGTTCTGAGTGTGGCCTGAGATGCACTATTTGGCCAAGATGGATATCCATCGATTCCAAGAGTGAGTACATGGTGCTTGAGGTACTAATCGGTCTTGGATATCCATTCCAAAAGTGAGTACATGATGCTTGAGGTACTAATTGGTCTTGGATATCCATGGGTTCCAAGATTTATGTGATACGGAGGACAATCTACTAGATTTCTTTTCAATTAGCCTACCTACTATTGATCTAACTGAAGATGTGTTCTTAGAAAACAATGGAACTTACAGTTTCAAAGATATCACGAAGGATCCATGTTCTTGACAATGGTTGCATTATAGAAATTTTGGAGATTTTTACACTAGCTATTTGACATGCCACAAATTTATTTGCCACTACTTGGTAAAAGAACCTTATTTTGTCACTAGATAATTTGTCTTATCTTACATTACAATTGATCCATGGGCCATTTGACCTATTGATAAAATGTTTGTACCTATTCTATATGTCAAACCATTTCATGTTGAATCGGTTTCTAAATAACCCTATTAATTTTATGCGGTGCATAAGCAGGACACGGGGATAGTTGCCACATGCGTTGTTGATGGACAAGATGATTGGCAGATGTGATGCAGGGAGCAGAGAGATGACGACGACGGCCAAATCAATCAAGAGGTGGATGGAAGTTTATGGATCCTGAAGGGAAAGACAGAGGCTGGCCGGACTCGTTGTGATTTTGGACTCCATTTTGGTTTCTTTTCTTCTGATCCATTGGGGATGACCAGACTACATCTACTGGGGATGACCAATAGTTTCTACTTAATATACACACCCCGGCCGGCCAGGACAAAATTAGTTGCTGGAACACATGCGGTTTACTCCAAGAAACTAAACCAAACGATCTAGAACAGCAAAGTAGATTTAAACCAACAAAGACTACACCAAACCACATGAACTATATAGCTTCTACAGGAACGGTATGCTACGCCGAGGGCCAAAAGCCCTCGGCGTAGCCCCGATCCCCGTCGGGGCGTAGTTCCTCGGCAAAGATCTCCCTCGGCGTAGCGCATGAAGGCCGTCGGAGTATAAAAAAACCGACGCCGTAGGCTACGCCGACGGCTATCCTCGGCATAGCGGCCGTCGGCATAGCCGGACGGCCGGTTCTAAAAATAATTTAGAAAAAAATAAAAATAAAATCACTATTTTTTTATTGTTTGAATTATTTGACTCGTTAATGTCTCACTTGGAACAATTTTAACAATAATTACACTTACTCTTAGGTCAAATTGCAGTCTTGGTAAAACTTTCCGATTGGTCACCCATCCTAGCATTACTCCATCCCAACACGATTAACTTCTCTATTCCATCAGAATCTGTTCCCGCAAAGTAATTTATACCTTGTTGTCAATAGTATGATATCAATCATATTAACTCTTATATCATCACGTCACATGTTTGTATTTTTTGATATTACAAACAATTATTTAAGTAAACAACAATGAATAAGTAAAAATATTATTGCATTCAAAAAAAATATAATGATTTTATTTATTTTGTATTTTCTATTTAATATGGAATAATTAATATCTTTAAATCTGTAAATCGGAATTCGAGAAATAAAATGTCTAAATTGATCAGGAAAATGGTAGGAATCCAAATATGATATCCATATCAACTTATAACAAACTATGACGTGATTCTAGTCATTATTTCATTTGCCCGTTTAAAACGGCAGACATAAAGATTCTTAGCTCGGGATTGGGATTCGCTAAATTTTAAGTGGATCTCTGATGAAATAGCATATTGTGAATCTAAAAATGATTTTTTATCAGATCATGTACCTGTAGTTCATATATGACTCACCTCCTACCGATTCAACAGGAATTTGACTTTTTCACCAGGGATAGACGGAAAGGTTTGCGATCCCGCTGTTGGGACATTGTCCATGTAAGGTGGTCTAGTATTTTTTTAAATGGGATGGCAACATTTTGAATTAGCTATTTGGTGGTTGCTTCACAAACCCCCCGTTTTTTGTGCTCGGAAAATGGAAAATGGCTTTTTGGTGCGATGAAAAGGAAAACTTCCTCCTGTAACATTGTCCTCCATCCCATGATGCACATGTATGCATAATATAGACACATTATCACAAACTATGCTATGATTCTAGCCATAACATTGGTCATTTGACCCGAAAGTCAGGAAACCTCGAATGAGATAAGTCATTTTGTGAAGGTTTTTTTAGACATAATCAATATACCAAGTTTGATATTTTTCCTTGCAACTATATCACATAATATGACACCATATGAAGGTTTCGCATTGTTTGGATCTTTTTGAATTATTTATGCCCGTTTCAAACTATCGTTAAACTTTGTCGAATGGCTAGCATGAAGATTCTTAGCTCGGAGCTGAGCCTCGCTAAACTTGAAGCGGGTCTCTGATGAAATAGTATATCTTAAACCTAAAAATGATTTTTGTAAAAAATCATGAGCATTAGATCATGTACCTGTAGTTCATATCTGACCCACTTCCTATAGATTTGGCAGAAATTTGTCTTTTTCACCAGGGATGGACAGAAAGGTTTGAGATCTCCCTGTTAGGACATTATCCATGTAAGGTGGTCTAGTATTTTTAAAAAATGGGGTGGTAGCATTTTGAATTAGCCATTTGGTGGTTGCTTCACAAAACCCCTGTTTTTTACACTCGAAAAATGGAAAATAGCTTTTTGGTGCAACGAAAAGGAAAACTTCCTGCTGCAACATTGTTCGCCATCCCATGATTCACATTCATGTATAATATGGGCACATTATCACAAACTATGCCTTGATTCTAGCCATAACATTGGTCATTTGACCCGAAAGTCAGGAAACCTCAAATGAGATATGTCATTTTTGAAGGTCTTTTGATACATAATTAATATACCCAAGTTTGATATTTTTCCTTGCAACTATATCACAAAATATGACCCCGCGCGAAGGTTTCGCACTGTTTGGATCGTTTTTGAATTTTTTATGTCTGTTTTAAACTATACGTAATGTTTTATGTTTTACTTAATTTTTATTTACAAATGTGTAATATTTGAGTGTAGATAGATAGAACTTATTTTCCTGCAAATTTTGATATATTATTTGTATTTTTTTAAATTAAAATGATTTAGTTATAATTTTTCAAAGATTAATGAGGTAAAATGGAAAATAGCTATGCGGGGGGCAGCCGTTGGCGTAGGCTAATCCGAGGGCAGCCGTCGGCGTAGCTCATCTACGCCGACGGCCAGTTTTCTGGGGCGCCCAGCTCGTGACCTACGCCGACGGCCCCGACATTTGGTCGTCAGCGTAGCTCCCCGGTTCTCGGCATAGCTGTCTATTCCCACAGATCTATACTGGATGACAAATAATTTGCACTTAAGATCAATGCACATGCCAGCCAGCTAGCACAAAAAATAGTGGCTTCCACCGCATGGTTCACTTGAATAAACTAAACTATACGATTGTGATTTTTACCCCACATTGAGGTACCAATGTAAGAGTCTTTACACCGGTTAGTTGGGAAACTAATCAGCATGCATCAAACCCTATAAATCTAGATTAGCTTAGGGCATCTCCACGACCACGGCCCAACTGATCCGAACTCGTCCGAACGGACTCGCGCACCGTGCACGGCTCTCCAGCGACACGACCTATCCGGACTGACACGTCCGGCCTGACCCATTGGCACACCAAATTTGGACAACATTTGCGTCGGCCCGGACATCGTGCGGACCACGCGATTTCTGCCAGTCGATCGTTCGGGCCCATATGTAAGTGAAACATTAGTACTAAACCTTATTTCCCATTAGATTTGGCCCTGCCCATTACAAAAAGGCACATTTGAACAAAATAAAAAAATGACTACTACTACTGCTGGAGGAGGCTGTCCCAACGACTACATGTCGCCGTTGCCGCGGTCACCGTCGCTACGGTCACCATTGCTATGGCCACTGGCCCCGTCAATCGCCGCACAGATGGCGTGCTGATGGAGGCGTTCACGTCGACGTGGACCACGATCCGCCACCTTGCTTGTTGCCTTCTGGCGCTCCGCCTCCCGATTGGCCGAGGCCCTCTCCATCTTGGCCGCCAAGTGGTTCCTCGCCTCCTGGTCGGCCCGAGCCGCCTCCAGCGCCTCTCTCTTGAAGAGCTCCCTCGCCGCCCTCGTTGGCGCCTTTGCTTGCCGAACCTCCTGATGGGCACGAGCTTTCATCACCTTCCTGCGTTGTAACCTCTCAGCTAGAGCCCCGGTGGGCCGATGCCCAGCGCTTGCGTGATGTGCAGGGGGACAACGATTGCCTCCTCCTCCTCCCTCTCCTCCGCCTCCTCCTCGTCGTCCTCCTCCATCTCCGCCTCGTCCCCGTCGACGAGAGCCCACACGGCTGCCACCTCGGCGGCATTAGCCACGCGCTCCTCCTCCATCGCCTCGTCGACGGTGTCCTCGGCCTTTTCCACCGCACTGCATGCAGCGGTGGTGTGGTGAAGCTCGCACGCGATGACCTTGGCGGCCTCACTGGCCACCCCCTCCAGCGTGGTCATATGCCCGCCTCGTGGCAGATCTTACGAAGGGCTGCTGATGCACCGCCCATTGGGCGGCCTCCATTGAAGCCGCGTCCACCACCTGATCCAGCGCCTGCTTGGCCACACGGCCTTCATCCTCAAAGGTGTCTACCTCCTCCTCGACCGCCTGCTAGGCTATGAAGGTGGCCTGAAGCTCTACACCGTCATCCAAAAGCTGCGGGAAGCGGTGCAGCACATCTCCCTGATCCTGGTCTAGTTGGCGATCTTGCCGTGAGGCATGGTGGTGGTGGTTGACGCTTTTTTTGGCGGTGTTTGCTCTTGCTTGGGCTTGTTGTCTCTGTCGCACCAGCGTACGTCTTTTATAGACTGCGGTGAGGGTGGGAAACGGCTGGCCAGGCGTGGAAAGTTTTCTGGCTGTGGGCGGGAAGGCGCGTGCGGAAAGTGGAACGCAACGATGGCTAGAAACGCCGGCCGCACGAGAAGCCACCGTGATAGTCGATGTCGCGTCGCCATTAACGTCCCATCGCCTAGCGTGTCATGCGGTGACAGCACGGGAGACGGACAAGTCGGTCGTGCCTCTGGGCGCGGTTGGCCGGACATGCCGGACCACAACCCAAATCTCCCTGCGTCCCGACCCATTCGGATCCATTTGGGTCGGCTCAGCTCACTCCCCCTCTCTATGTTTGACCACACTTTTGCACAAACAACTGTGTTTTTCATCCCATACTGACCTAGACACCTATGCCACTAGTAGAAGACATGGCTTCCGTCCCAGTTCGTAACTGCCTTTAGTCCCGGTTGTGTGGCGAACCGGGACTAAAGGCACTCCACGTGGCCACGGTGGAGAACGGGGGATGGAGGACCTTTAGTTCCGGTTCGTAACATGAACCGGGCCTAAAGGAGATCTATCGCGGCAGCGTTCTGGGGGATTCAGCTGCCACGGCAGCAGATGGTGGTGCGGCAGCAGGTTCTACCGTGGCAGAGTTTTAGGGCAAATTTCTTTCGCGATAGGAGGATCGATAGAGAGGATGGAGATGTTTGGTTTAAGTGACGTGCCGACGCTAGTACATACAACAATGAAGGAAGCATTATACAACATCGTCATGAATATAGAGATAGAAATGACCTTTTCTTCGTGCTTGGTCGAACATATTATATATAGTACACGTTATAATTTCTTTTACGATTTCCTATTGTCTAAATATAAATTTCCAATGGTATTATCCGGTTGGATCTATGACCTCCTTAACTAAGAATCCCGCGAATTCCTCTTGAATTGATCATACGCGATCATTTGATAGGAGACCGTCCTGCATCCGTTCGATCTAATTTAAAGAAGAGAATTAATATATATGAATGAAACTCAACGCAATTGATAGAAATAAAATAAGATTGTGAATATTGTTTACGTACTGCAAGTTGTTGTGAAATTCTGCCCTGCTCACAGGTCGTCTGGCGAATGTACTTGCAAACGTAGTATCCACATAAATTATTCCTGGTTTCTGCCTCAAACACTTTACGAGAATAGATTTCAATTAAAATAATAATCAAGCATGATAACGGTATTGAAAAAAGGGTCGACGAGATGTGCGAACCTAGCTATAGTACTACTTACATTGAGATCTCGAAATTGTAGCTCCCGTTTTTATTCACCCCTAACAGCCTTGATGAACCGTTTTCAAACTCTACCCGGCAAAGAAAATGCGTAAAGGAGTTATTAATTAGTTGATATCAGAAAATAAACGAAAGATGCCAATATAGTGAGATAATGATTGAAATTACCTCTAGAGCATTTCAATCAGGTCCGCCCATATTTCATGGTTTTTATGTTTCGAGTCCATGATAAGTACTATTCCTCGGTCAACTTAAATGCTTAGTAGAATAAAGTGAAACATGCGCACGCATAACTCATCAATTACACTTTACATCGAGTAAACGAAATCGAATGTGTATAAGACAGTAACACTTACTCAAAGTTGTAAAATAGTATTTCTGTTTTGGTTTATTGTTTTATTAAAAACCTTAGAAAGTAATTCTCTATATCCTTGGCGTATTCTTTTACCATAATTTTATGAATGGTATTTGGGTCAATGAACCCAAGGTCATAGATTTGTCCTATTTTGCATTCGAGAATCTTTATTCTGCATAATAGCGTACAAAAGAATACAGTGATAGTAATTATACACGCAATGAACGAGTTGCGGTAGAGACTTAATTATAGAAATAAATCACTTACAGACAACAAAAACTGACAAGAGATTTATCAAGGACGTCTTGATTGAATAACTGAAATAATTCTATAAAGTAAATGTGTATCTTGTCATTTTCACGAAAGTAATGCTCCTCTCTAACTGTCGGTATGAGCACGATGTTTCCTTCCTTTGAGGCTTGCATGTACCACTCATGCAATTTTCGCATTTGTGTTTGTAGATACGGCACCTTCTCAGGTCTGACGAGAGGCTTCCCGTACTCGTATCTATATGCTACTTCAGCCATGGGTGTGTTTTCCTTGCCTAAGTATAGAGCAACAGTTATACCAAGATCTCTAGCCATTTGTGAGAGTAGTTGTACAACCTTCGGATCATCATCGGAAAACATGTTGAGAGGGGGGCACAATTCATTTTTCTATTCTCCGAGCTAGGTAATTGTTTTCCCGCTTGCACTACTACTTCTCGACTGCTGCACATTCGCTTTATGTGATTTGATAATAGAGCGGTCATAGTCTGATGGCAAATGTTCCGGCCTTGGTCGCTCAAGCATGCTCACAAAGTGTTTCACTATTTTAGGTGCTATATACTGCTTTGGTGGGAGCCGTTTCGGTGCAAGCTGGCGTTTCACATCTTCATCCACGATCGTTTTGAGTTCCTCATCAGTTATGTCGTGAGGTAACTTGGCAGGAGCCTCCTTGGCTTTCTTCCTTGTACTTGTTTTGTCCTTCGTTCAGGCACCAGCTTCATCCTTTGCTTCCCATGCGGCCTACTTCTTTGTCCTCCTGGCTTCCCTTGCTTTGACCATCCACTCCCCAAGCCATCATCCCGTTCTCACCGCCACCCGCTTCTTCCTGGCGGGTTTCTTTCACCACGGTAAGGTGGGAAGCCTTGTGAGCAGCGATGTCTGCCTCCGTCTACGCGATAATGCGCACAATGGCCTGCCACTCGGCTTCCACGAGCGAGCGGCCTGCCTCCTCCATCCCCACTTCGTCGCGGGAGATCTCAGTGACGCGGGCCTTGATGGCTGCGTTTTATCTCCTTGAGTTTGCGGGTCGTGTTCTTGTGTTGTTGAGTAGTCTTGAAGGAGGCGAGGAGGGCTTGGTGCACCGGATCCGCCAACACATCCTCTGACAACTTCTCCTCGAGTCGGTCTCCTCATCACCGATAGTTTCTTTGTCAAACTCTTCCGTCGACGCCTTGTCATCGTCTGAAGTCCGAGGCGTTGGGTTTGCCAATGGGATGTGTTCATGTGATGACATGGTGAGCTTGGACCAATAGGTGGGAAGGCGGCGAGGCATGGTTGCATGTCGGTGCTGGAGAAAGTGAGACGAAGGGACAAAAGAAACATGCCATTGACAAAGGACATCACCAAAGGCATGAGCAACATAACAACATCGTAAGCAGAAACTACCAATAACAATTTGACTTACCCAACTTTAAATGCAATAGTAATTCAAGATCCAGTTCTACACAACCTAAAAGAGCTAGTACCGACTGTCAGGCCGAAACATCAAAATGACACTGGCGAATTGCCTGTTTATTTAACAGAACCAACAAATACAAGGTGTGCAACTTCCAAATGTCAGACAAAATAAATGCGGCATCTTAATTTACGAATCTGAGATAAACATCGAGTCTGAAAGATTTTACAAACACGGCAGTCTGGTGAAGAATTAAATCAGGTATACCAGCCGTAGTACATCATAAATAATGGTTCATCATGGGCGAAATGCCCACACACTTATTAATGGTTCATGAATTGGCAGAAAGAAGCAGAGAAGTGAGACATCAGCGAACAGAATCAGAGCTCCATCTCGATGAAGAATGAAGATAGATTAAACGGCAAAGCACGACAGGAATTCCAGACAGGCATGGTGGAGTCCATGTCGATGAAACTTGTTAGCTAGCTGAAACCACCTGCAATGCCATGTGGATTGTGGATGCACACATAATCAGTCAAATGCTGCAACGAGAAAACGAATAGGTTGTCCTAGTAGAAACACATATTACTTGCTAATCTGAATTACTTTATACAAGAATACTCCTGTTGCATAAATAACAGATAAGGATCCAGATGAGTACATCTTTGCAGGTGTGGGCTAATCGATCGAGCTAGCAAGCTAAGGAAAATGCAGAAAGAATCGTTGAGTACCAATGATTGGAGTAATTGTCTTACTACCTGATTGCAAGATTTGACGAATCACCCTAGCTCTCCGGGCGCCTGAAACTGAACAACCAGAAGAGGGGAGAATATAAGTTGGGAGAGGAAACAAGGAACCACGAGTCGTAGAGGGGTCGATGCCGAAGAAGACGTTGTCGAGGTCGATGAAGACGAGACGCCGATCCGAGTTTGCCAGACTCAGGAACGCGTCGGGGACGAAGGCACTCCCGGTGTTGCCAGTACCAGGCGTGCGGGGGCAAGAACCATCATGAACTTGTCGCCATGTCAGAAAGACAAGCAGAGGAAGCCTCCAGAGCGGTTGCGACGCGCAGAGCGACTAAGAGAGAGATGTCGGCGCTGTCCGCGGTTGTCGGAGTAGAGTAGCAGGTGGTGTAGTCGGGGATGAGGCGATGACGCTGGCGGCAAAGTTATAGTGGACGAAGACGTAGAATGCGGCGAAACCAGCGGCGACTGGGTTAGTCATGCTGGATGCCTAGAGTGGCGATGGATTGTCGGCGGGACCTGCGATGGCGAGAGGGCGCCCTGCAGGTTACCTTGTGAAGCGCGGCGGCGGTGCTCGAAGTAGGCGAGGAAGACCCGGCGACGTGACGAAGACCATGTGCAGACGGCGGCGATCCGCGCCGTAGGAGATGGCGCGGTGAAAGTCGAGGCCGTCGATGCACGAGGACGGCGAAGTAGACTACGTGCAGCCACGCTACGACCGAGAGGGCGACATAGCTGCAGGGCGCAAGTCGGTGCAACGGCTGGGAGACCACCAGCGACGTACATGCCAAGGAAGACGCGTTGGAAGCCAGTAGCGCGGACCAAAGGCGGCGGCGCTGCGGCCCGATGGGGCGACACAGCGGCAACCCATAGTTCAATCGGTGGTAGGTGTGTGCTCGGGGACGTGCTTGGCGTAGACAGGCGCGGGATCAGTTGATCAGACCGACGGTGCACCGTATGCGCCATGGCATGGACGACGTGTAGATCGGATTCGATAGCGACGTTTTCGGTGAAGTCCCGAACGATGATGACAAAGAGGATCCGAGGGGGGCGGCCGCGAAAGCCTTCCGAAGAAGGCGTAGCAGCCGTTCGCGGTGCGCGGCAGCCTGCCGTTAGGCCGCGACAGCCTGTCGAGGCAGGCGCAGCAGCGGAGGGGGCAGGCGCACGGACGCGATGTAGATCCTCGATGCCGATGGTCGGAGTAGAGGCGCGGCGATGACGACGGTGGTAGACGACTCAATCCGATCTAAGATCAGTAAACCAAAAAGAAAGTCGAGCAAGAGATCTGAGAAAAAAACTTACAAGGCAGCCGATCGCGGATCGGCGGACGAACCCTGCATACGGGTTGCGCAGCCCCCGGCGGAGATCATGGAGATCGATCTCCCCGGGGGCAGCGCGGCGGAAGATAGGGTTTAAGATCGATTTAGGCTGATACCATGAAAAAGTATGAGTTTGGCGAAATATGATAGATATATTATTGAGTTTCATGGTCGAGTATATATGCGCGTACAGGAATCAACTTGGAGTACAAGACGAGTTAGACTAGAATCCTAACTATCTTAGACTAGCACAGTAACCGTATACGTATCGTACTCTAACAGATCGAGGTAGCGCGTGCACTTGGGAATACGTACCTTTTGCTCGACCTCATTAATAAAGCTCATCGTCACCGTCACAGCTGCTCCCACAGTAGAAATCCTCGGATATCTCAACGCTGGGATGGTTACGATGGTCGTTCGCCGCCGCCCTCAGCACAGCTCTCGCTTCCCGCAACTCTGTATCGGTGGCTCCATCAGGGTGAAGCTGAGCCCAGACAAACTCAAGGGACGGGAGATGTCCCATGCTGAAATCAATGTCCTCACGGGAAATCCACATAGCTGGAAAGCCGAACTGAAGGTATTTAAGTCTTGGCGCAGCTCCTCGTGGAAATGTAGATGGCACCACAGTAGGGAAATGGAAGTGGCACTCTGTCGCGCATGGGAAGGAATCAGAGGTGACAACAAGCATTTCCGCCCAATCAAGTTCCAAGACGCTGTAATCAACCATTAACTTGAGATAACGAAGAGCAGGTAGCATTCCTAGAAGCTGAAACTCCTCCGATCGCAGTTCATTCACCCGTATGACCAGAGAGGAGAGCAGAGGAAGACATGAAGCATTAATCCATGTTGGCAGAGCTAGGAATGGGCTTTCGGCCCAGAACCGAATATCCAATCTTCGGAGTTGTTGAGGAGGCACCCAGACTTCTCGCATCAGATCAACGCATCCCATATCTCCTTCAGTATCAAGAATTTCCAATTTGTGCAGATTATTTAGAGATTCCACTAGAGCTTTGGACAAGCTCTCATCCAAGCCTCTTCCCCATATAAATCGAATAACCTTCAGCTTGGTCAGATAACCTAGCTCTTTAACGACATGGAGGTTCAAACAGTCTGAGTCTGAATATAACCAACCCAGTTTTAGCCCGTCTAGCACTTCTAGTGAAGTCAGGTTTCCTAACCCAGATGGCAGTTTCATATCATTACCAACATACAAGCACATCATACGTCTTAGCCGAACAATACTGGATGGCAATTCTTTTACCCTGGTGCTTCTTAGGTCTAGAGTTTGCAAAAACTGTAGTTTCCCTATTTCCATTGGGAGCTTCTCAACGCTGGTATCTTTTATCCCTAGGTACCTCAAATGCAATAAATTCACCACATACCCAATATCTGAGATATCACAACCTTCTAAATCCAACACACGTAAAACTCGAAAACCCGAAATATTCAGCTCTTGGTCCACATTATCAAATGGGAAAACCGTAAGAGATCTCACATGTGACATCCTAGTGGTATCCATGCCTACCATACTTTTTTGCATAGATACTCTACGAACTTTGCTCTGTGTGCTAGGAGTCTTTCTGTCGGTGTCATCCAATATGCTGATAAAATTCTCTTCACTTGATAGTGAACATATGAGATCAAGCACCATGTCATGTACACGGCAAGCTTTTATCTTTTCTTCATTATCAATCCCTATTGGCATGATGAGGCTTCTATTTACTAACTCATTGAAGTAGCTGTCGCCGATCTCATATAAGCTTGTTCCTTGTTTTGCACTATTAATAAAACCTTCGGAGATCCATTTACAAACCAACTTGCCTCTCCTAATCATGTGATCCTCTGGGAAAATGCTTAGATATAACAAACAAGGCTTCAAATAAGTAGGTAGATCATAATAGCTGAATAATAATATCCTCTTCATATCCTCCACATTATGATTTTCCGTAAGTCCACGACCAATGGAATTGAGCAAAGCATACCAATTGTCCTTTGTTTTTATCCGACGATGATTACTGGCTAAAAGACTTGCTATAGTAATAATAGCTAATGGTACCCCACCACATTTTTGTAATATCTCATTGGATACATGCACCAATTCGCGAGGACAGATGTCATGGAAAAATACTCTTTTGTTGAATAGTGTTCTTGACACATCCCGAGAAAGAGGTTTCATTCTGTAGATATCATCATAAGAAGAGCAGCATGCTTCGGAGACACTAATAATGCGAGTTGTCGTGATTAATCGACTGCCAGGGCTCTTTTTGGAGAAAGCACATTTAATTAGTTGCCATGCCTTTTCATCCCATATGTCATCAATTACGATCAGGTACCTACACGTGTGCTTCTAAGTGTTAGTTTACAAATGAATCAAGATATATATATATATATATATATATATATATATATATATCTATTCCGCGTGACGTATTATGGAGCAGACTCTAGAAATTTACACCCACAGTATAAATCACTAGTGAATGGACAATCATATGATTCTCAAAAATGTACCAAACAACATAATGCCATGATTTTAAAAAAAATCACTTTTGACCCTAGGAATATATGCTCCATTTACCAAAAAAAAAATCGAGTTGTCGAAAAATCAAAACAAAAATTCTGTTTTACATCTCCGCATTCAAAGTATACATGTAAAGTTTCACATATTTTTTACACCCTATATGTAGAAAAGACACAGAAAATGTCTCACTGAGAGATTTTCTCAGCACCAAAATTTGTATTTTGTACACCAAAAGTCAGGTTTCCATGGGTGCGAAAATGCCCCTCTCGATGATTTTGAAATATAAATCTCTACTAATTATAATAGGAAAAATCAAAGGATACACACCTCTTGTTCATAAGGGAATCAATGAGTAAGTCGATGAGTTGTCTTTCATCCATTGCTGCATTAGGAATGCTAGCATATTTGTTCTTGTCAATCTCATAGAGAATATCCTTGAAAACTTTCTTCATATCAGGATTTCGAGAGATCGAGACAAAAGCATTACAATCAAATTGCACTTTGATTTTCTCATATGCCGCTTTGGCAAGAGTTGTTTTTCCTAACCCACCAAATCCAACAATAGAGACTGTCTTCAACTGATGCTTTGACCAATCATCACCAACCTGTTGATCAACTCATCTTGTGGTTTCTCGATTCCGACAAGCTCCATCACATCTGTGTACATAGACATCACTCGAGGGTCAATGCTAACAGTAGGGTGATGAGTGCTAACACCAGCGCCGGTATAGCGGATATCTTGCTCGTATCTTTGGCGCAGCTCGGCCAATTGTTTAGCCTGGCCAACTGCCGATTCCAATGCATCAGAGGTATCATGAAGATCCGTAACCTTCTTGAATAATTTGATAGTATTCTTGAGTAACTTCTTGACTCTGCTTTTAGGATTGGCTTGCTCACCACCATCCTCCACTCGCACCAAGAAGATATCGACAATTTCCTCCATTTGGTAGGAAAGGTCCTTGACATTTCTTGCCCAGATCTTGACTCCCTCGTCGATCTGTTCCGGCGGTATATTCGCCACCTTGTGAAGAGCGGCGTGCATCAACGTCAACTCTGTCACAAGTGACTCGACGCCTTTCCTCACACGCTTCTCCAAGGTGAGCTCGCCAGCGAGCAGGTTACCGAGCTTCGGGAGAAGAGGGCTGATAGCCCCAATGACGATCTCCATGCGAATTCCAACAGAGGTTTTGGTTGTGTTTTGGGCTGAAGAAAAGCTGGCAACGCACCGTGATTCCTACGGTGGCCCTGGCAATGTCTTTGTTGTCCTAAAAGTCAGGTAGAAGTAGTACAAGCCAACGTTTGGGCACGTTACAGGACACAACTGCAACCGTACATATTGATAATGTGCACGGAGTGGCTGCCTCGTGGGCTCTTGTACAGTTGGATCCCCCTGTGTCAGCTGGTTGTAAAATGCTTGAGACATGCCACAACGCGAACACGTCCATGGAAGCCACAACGCGTTTGGGCGCTTGGAAGCCACCAAACTCCAAGCGCTGACTTTTGTAAAGAGACTGCCAAACAGAAAATAGAATGAGAGATATTCTTCCTTGTTTGAGAGATCGTGTGTGCGACTCTTAACAAATTTTCAGGACCCATGTGGACGCCCATGTTTAATCGTGAGCATAAGTGTGCCTACACGACACGGTGTATTTAGTCTACTTATTAATAGCTCAGTTTGCATCGACAGAAAATGCACGTTATATTATATATTTATTTGGATAGATATTCTTTTGAACTGCACACCATTTTTGATAATTTTACAGATTTAAATTCATTTCGAGAATGTGTGTGATTTGAGCAGCTCAGTTTTTTTCTTTAAACTACTACTACTTCTGTACCATAAGATGTTTTGGTAAGCTAAATTAGACTACCAAAACGTGTTATGTTTTGGTACAGAGGTAGTATTTGAGAAGCTTAGTTTGCATTGACTCCACGCAGACTGCCCTTAAAGCACATTCCAACTTGGTTGTGATTCCGAATTTCCAAGAAGGCAAGACTGCTTGTGGTTCCAAATCACAGAAATAAACACCACACAAACTCAGTGAGTGCCCCAAAAGGGATCCTGCCAAGGTTTGCAGTAAAAAGTAAACAAATGTGAAATTGTTGGATTGCAACAAAGGGTTCTAATTATTAACCGGGTTTTACACACAGGAGAACAAGGGCATGGAACCCTGGAATGCCGAAGACCCATGGAACTAACACAAACTTCACGAGTTGCCCCCTGTAGATCGTTTTGGATCCCGAGCTAGAGGGAGCCATATATGTTTTTTGAAATTGAAAATTTGACTCGAAAGTATCAAAAAGTTTTGAAAAAATATTCTACAAGTAGACAATGATGTACTCTACCAAACACATAAAGTCTCAACCCGTATTTTGCTCTCAAAAATATTGACAAAATCTCACAGAACTAGCACTGTTTAATACTTTAGATGTCAGATTTTGACATTTTTGTGCAGCCCAAAATACTGGGTATTTCGAGTTGAGACTTTTTCACAGTTGTAGAGCACATTATTTCCTACATCTAGAATATTTGCTAAGAATTTTTTGAAACTTCCAAATACAAATTTCCAAAGGTTAAAAAAAAAGGCTCCATTGCTCCTGAGACCTAAACGTCTGTACTCCATAGAAGTCTCTTATTGTATGGAATTCTTGCCTTGGAAGTAGTTGCATTAGCTCAGGGCCAATGATTCTACAGCGTAAATCACTCTCGTCCACTTACAAGACCCAACAGAACTTAGATACAGAGATGCAATACAGATTCTAAGCTGGCACATCGAAACACCACCAATGATCTCGGAAAATCTCAGTCCATGTCGAAATTTATTAGCTCTCCTGCTACATGCAGTGCCATATGGAAGGGTGAGTACATGTGAATGTGGATCAGTTGACTTGACTCTTACAGAAAGAAAACAGAGTTCATCCCATTGCAGAAAAGGGCACATATACTACTAGCGGATTGCTTGCAAATTTGGAGTACTTCAAAATGTAATCTTGTGGCTAGCAGAAGTAACAATTATGACTAGCTAAATTCACATTACAATTTTCATGGTACATTAAATAGACAGCCACATAAGCTCTTAGAAAATGCTGAAAGAATAGTACCAGCGTGCAGGATTTAGATGGTTCGAGCCATCCACCTAAAATATGAAAATAAGAGATGAATGCTAAACACTTACTGGAAAAAATCCCTGCTAGACTCCGGGTGTGAGAATAGAACAGAGGTAGCTGTGGACAGGTGGTAAACCTCATACGATGCATCATTGGCATCTTCCTTCGTCTGAAATTAAGAAACAAAGAGACAGGTACATGAGCATTTGGCACTTGGAGTTGGGAGCATAGAGATGGGAATAAGCACATGCCGTGTGGAGTATGTAGCATCCCATCTGTCTAATATATGTAATGCTACATGGTCTAGTAATATAATTGCTACTTCCTACATATAATGGTTGCATCATAATTATATCGTGTCATCATGCCACCTTGCATTTAAGCATCATATAAAACCCTTTTCATTTGGTTCTTCTCACATATGCATTAGTAATTGTATTTAGCTCTTGATATATTGTATTTGGTTCTTGATAAATGCTTGATGCCCAAGTTGAATTGGGGGCATATCTTTTATTCAACTCCACCACCTTTTCTTTGTCACCACCTTATAATTCCACCATCCTAATTATCCATGAGCTTTTACATTTTTCCTTTGGCATTTAATCTAGCTCATGTGGGCTGGGATGGATCCACTTCTAATTCCACATGCTCCCATACTAGCATCATGTTGTTTTCACATTATTGATATGTGGAGCCACTTTTGCATGCATTATGAGTGGTACCCCTTTTTTCTAGCTTCCATATGGAGTGTTTTGGAATAATTGCTCACGTTGGGATATTGTTGAGGATATAATGCACCTAGTGGAATATACACACTAGCAAGTCCTAATTATATTCAAATATGACCATCTCCATCTACTCCACATGGAACATCCTTTTCCAATTCTTTTAGCTTGGCCTTCGCTCCATATTTTGGGAATGCATGTGTATAAATGCCATGATTATTTATTTTGTTTTCACAAGATTAGACATGGCAATTAATGCTCATGCATGGGCCATGCAACAAGCATCACCATACTTTTTCTCCTTGGTTTTTCTTTGATTTTGAGTGGGTCTTCTCTTTTGTTGAGCTCCCATTTCTCTCTTACTCAAACCTCCTCATCTTGGTCTTGTTCCTTGCCATGTGCATCAAGCCCTCCCTACCTCTCACCTCCTCCATGCATGCTCATGTGAGATCACCCCCATATCCATCTTCCCCCCCCCCCCTATACTTGATCATGCACATGATCATGCATCACCAAAACCTACCTCTCCATATCACCTCCCCTTCTTGCTTGATCTAGTTGGATCATGCTAGATCCCTAACCCCTATCCCTCTTAACCACCATGCCACACCCTTGTCACCCTCATGTGTTGCTCATGGGGATGAAACCCTAACCCTCACCACCTTCTCTCTCACCATGCCGAGGCACCTCTCCCTCTCTCTGCCAGCAAGGGCCACCCTAGCCCCTCTCTACCCCATGCCGAGCTACCCCCAACCCTAACTAACCACTCCCTCCAACCCTAGCCATACCCGAGCCTCTCTCTCTCTCTTCCTTATCTCTCGCTGCAGCCCAGCCCCACACCGAGCCTGGTCTCCTTGGCCTCGCCCTGGTCCCACCTTGCAGTCCCTGGCCTCCCTATCCCTGCCCTAGCCGTGCCCAGCCCGTGCTCGAGGGGAGGAAAGGTGGCCGAGCCACCTTTTTCTCTCCACCGAGCCCCATGTGTAGCTCCTCCTCCCCTCTTCTTATCTACTCCCCCATGTCTCCCTGCCGTGCCGTTCCCCATCTCCCCTGGCCCCTGCGCCTCCCCTTTCCTCCCCTGCTACCTCCTCTCCACCCCGGCGACCACCGTCGGTGTCGACCACCATCTCCTCGAAACAGGCGGCGGGCGCGGTGCTCTGGGTGTTGAGGAAGACCGAGGCGAACCTCCGCAACGCGCCTGTGCCCGCAGACGGGGAGGAGAAGGCCCAGCCCCGCGGAACGCTGACGAGGCCGACGACGAAACCCTAACTCCGGCCGCTTGCAACGTCACCAATCCGCCGTTCCCCGAACCGATATGACCCCACCGACCACCTCGCGGTGAGCTACCCTACCCCTCTGACACCCTCTAGGCCATCGTCGCTTCCTGGTCGCGCCGTGCGTTTCGTCGAGCGCTCTCGGCGCGGCGAGCTCACGTCGTCTTCCGACCGTCCTCTCGCCGCTTTGACCTTAGCTAGCCGCGCATGCGATACCTAACAGCAACCAACCCTAGCCGCAGCGGTCCCGCCCCTCCGCGCGAGCGCGAGGTCGCGAGTTCGATCCCCGCTGCGCCGCGCGCGCTGTCGCCGTCAGTTTCGTCAGTAAATCGCGGAAAGAAAAACAGTGCCTGTGCGCACTTTGCAAATAACCCTCCAACCTTTTTGTCTCACAACCCGCGGTCCCGCCAGGTCCCACCTGTCATCGCCGCGGTGCGTTTTACAGAAAGATACCAAAGTTTTTGATTCAGTCAACCCGCGCTCCACCCTAACCCCACCTGTCAGCCACCGTGGTTGTTTTACAAAGAAACACCCGCAAGGTTTGGGCCTCAACCCGCGGCCCCTGGTTTTGCCGCGTGGCAGGCGCCCGGCCCGCCTCTATCGCGTGGGCCTGCGGAGCATCCGGTCCCACCTGTCGGTCTACCCGGCTAGCTTCTGTGCCGGTGGAAAAGACCGCCGCGCGTCGATTCCGCCCAGTCAGCACTGGTCCCACCCGTCAGCGTATGGGGCTAGCTGTCTCTAGGTGTAACAAAGTCTGGCTGTTTATCTGTTTAAATAAAATGATTTCAGAAATGTTTTTATATGATTTAAATTCTGTTTTTAATAACTTTTAATTTGTAATTCCAAATAAAACAAATAATATATGTTTTTGAATCAGAAAAATGTGAGGATTTCAAATATTCCATTCAAAGTATTATTTGAGCACTTTAAATTTTCGAGATAATTAAAATTACAATAAAATGCCCTTTTCTCAATTAATTAATAACTTTAGTTTTATAACTCTAAATTCGACAAATAATATGTCTAAATCAATCAGCGCGACGAGCCCGTTCTGTCTATGCATTCCTTGTTATGAATTGAAGCATGCATCATGTCATTATTAAAAATCGGAATTGTTTATGCAATAAAACTTGACTAAAACTCAATAAAATGATTTATTCTTGTACCCCACACCTCACCCATGCCATGCTACTTTATTGCCATGCAAATTGTGCATCATTCATCATGGCATGCTTGTTTGCTTATCGCATTTTAATTCATATGCTTGTGCACGTTATTTATGTTGGGCCTTATTTGTTTGGTTCTTCTTCGAATAGACACCGAGCAGGGGAAATATCAGGAATCCCAGGAGTACTACCCGGATCCTTCTCTCGCTTCAACTGAGCTGCCAGGCAAGCACTACCACATGCTTGCATACATATAGTACATATTGCCTCTATCTTATTCTTGCATCATTGAGTCATGATTGCATTAAATTGAATCCCAAGTACTGCATAGCCTTTACTTTTCAACCCCACCGAAGCTTGTTCCTCCATCCCATGAGCCATTACTACAGGAGTTCTTTGAGCCATGCGAGTTGTAGAACAGCATGTGTAGGGTATGTGAGTGTCTGATGGATAATGAGGTACCCAAACAACTTAACCTGAGTAGTAATGGAAGAACTAATGAAAGAGGCACCGGTGAGCAATATCTGCTATTTGGTTTTTCATGCTCACTTGTGTCCCGTAGGACCCCGAGTACTTGATTCATGTTCCTTGACTATTCGCACTATCCACATCCGGGAGGCCGTGGACCCCCCGAGCCAGAGCTTGATTCATTTCTATTTCTTGGGGCCACAATTAGTTTGGGGTTTTATTACTATCATGTACTTATGCCATGCTTTACTGTTTATTTACGATTGTGCGTGGAGCACTTGTACTGTTTTGGATCGCGGCACGATTTCGCAGTATCGACAAGTCCAGTCACATTTTCGGGTTCCCAGTCGTTTACAGCCGTTCTCGCAAACCCTGGGTCCGTCTCGGAGCCGGCCAACTTCATTGTGGGTAGCTTATTGGGGTGGCCCCCTGAAATAATTCTGAATCCTGTGATCGCTTTGTCGTGAATGCCTCGTTGGGTTTTGAGTTGGTTTTTCCGAGGTTGATCGAGTGTGTGTTGCTATTTGTGCACCCCCTGCAGGGTAAATCTTTCTGAAAGCCGTGTGCGCGGTTATGGACGACTTGGAGCACAGTTTCTCGATCATAGACAAGTATAACTAAAGTACCGTTTTTAATCTAACTAAATACTTGATTAGTAAATAGTGCAATACTCATGGAATGGTTAATAAAACTGCCAACGGATGGGTTGTTCGTCCACTTTCTCGTTGGTAAGCGAGAAGGAAGATGGATCTGTTAATTATACTGTTATAACTGTTGTTATTAATTAACGGACATCCGTCTATCTTTGGTTAGGCAGATGGTTAGCGAGTATCTATAGACTTGTTAGTTATTATATTTTGTTTCAATTGCGTCACCCCAGGTATATGTCCCCTTTAGAGGCATAAAGACTTGCTGAGTACCCCTAGGGTCTCACATGATAAATTGTTTGATTCAAATGAACAGGGGTATGCGAAGATGGATACTGGGTGGAGGAGACAGATGATGTTGGCAACGATCACGCGGTGTAGAGATTCCGGGAATGGGGATCCGTGAGATCTGTGGGCGGGATGTGTCTATTTATGTGGCATCTTATGCCGATTTGCTTCTTATCCGTACTCGGATCTTGTTTTCTGCTTCCGCCTGATACTCTGATGTTTGATGTATGAGGAGCTATCCTAAACTATTATCTCTATCTAGGATATTTGGATCTTGCCGTATGGCGTTGCAATATTTCTATTTCTTTTAGATGGAATGGTTCTGAAAACTGTTATATGGTAGCTTGCATACATACTCACTTGTGTATGTATTTGATCTCTTCGCCTGTTGCCTACGCCGCTCCCTCTTGTCCCGATGTCTTGGAAGTGGTTAGGACGGCCGACGGGTCTACACGTGGGCGGTCCTCTGGGCCCCCGCTGTACTATTTTAACCACTTCCGCTTCATCCAGGCTCGAACTTAGAGCGTAGGGTCCGAGGTAGTTACAATTGGTATCAGAGCCATCCCGCCCTTCAGGGTCTCAGCCAAATGGTCGTTGTTAGTCTAGCAAATATTTTTAGTAGCTATGTATACTAGGGAAAAACAAAACGTGAGAGTAGGACTGCTTCCATTTTTCTTCTTACCCACCCACCCTTTTTCTGGTAAGTGTAACGTTTTCAATCCTCTTCTAAAATTCAAACTAGGATTCACGTGTTCGGGGTTCCATAGTACCATAGATTGTGTGTGTGTGTGTGTGTGCGAATTCCTTGTCTATCTGTTGCATCCAAATGTTATCACTATCTTCCTTTTGGTTATCAACTGTTGGTACATTCCATATCGACAGGCCTTTGTAAACTGATGCGATCTATCTGATTCGTTGTATACCGGTGCGATCTGTCTTACTCTTTGTTATCCGATGTTATCTTGTTTGGGGTGTTCGTTTCCGTAGTTACTAATCTTTAGGTTCATCTTAAGAAGAAGGTGTTGGGATATGTGTTTTACTTATTCATATACGGAGTAATGATTTGAGTGCGGGATGGAGTCGCGACCATACCACTACTTTTATCATTCACTCTTGTATATTGAATTGGTAGAGTTACTAATCTTGATTCGTTAAGTGGTTTTGCGCATATAGTGGTATTTTAATGCCGAAATTTGCGGAAATTTTTTCTTTGTTAGTTTGTGTACCACACCCCTTGTTCAGTCGTGTGCGATATGCTTAATATCTTCGAGGTGCTTTGAACTTTGTTGATATTTTAATATCATCTTAGTAATTTGTATCCTTTAAATCTTGGTTAATTCCATTTTGGTACTATTTTGGATTATTGTTATTCTCCATTATAGTACTGACTTGTGTTTTATATCAATCACAGGATGGCACCACCACGCCGTTCTGAGGAGGACATACCACCTGAACTGGGGGCTGTGTTGGCAAGTATTGCTAATGCCTTGGGAGCAATGCAGCAGAACCAGCAGCGATTTGAAGAAAGTGTCAGGAGGAATGAGTTTGTTCCGCTACCTCACCTCCCAAGCGAGGAGACATCAAGAGTTTTCTGAAGTTCAACCCACGCCATTTTGAGGTGTCTGATCAGCCACTTGATGCTGATGATTGGCTGCGTGAAATGTCAAGGTTGCTAATGACTGCGGATGTTCCTGAGCAAGAATGGGTAAAATGTGCCACACACCTTCTGAAGGGAGATGCAGCTCTGTGGTGGGAAAATTACCTGAAGGCAAACCACTCTGGTTTTCAGCCTACTTGGGAACAGTTCACTGGGGCTTTCAAAGAGCAATATCTGTCAGAAATTGTCATGGAAAGGATGAAGGAAGTGTTTCCCAACCTCAAGCAGGGCAATGACAATGTCAATACCTATATCAGAAACTTCATGAACCTTTCTCGGTATGGTGGCGATGAGATCTCTGATGACAAGAAGAAGCAAAAGAGGTTCAGGCAAGGGCTCAATGCATCTATCAAATATGCTATCACTCATGCAAGGCCGGGGTCTTTTCTGGAACTCCAACATACAGCTCTGCAGAAAGAAGCAAGTAGGCAAGTGTTTGAGGAGTCAAAGAAACACAGCCGCGATGCAGCAAGCTCTTCAGCTATGACAGCTCCTTCTAAGCGCTGCGTGTGGGTTCCTAACACCCCACCGTTGCTCCCGGCTCCACCAACCGTCAAGCTACGCGGCAAGGCCACCAAACTCCTTCACCGCGACTCCTAGGGGCTACAACCACAACTACCCTGGAGCGCCTGGCGGAGTCCCTGGCTACGCTGCTCCACGTCCACCTGGTGCTTGCTACACTTGTGGAAACACTGGGCATCAACACTGGAGTTGTCCAATGAACAACAAGCTTTTCCTCCACCACCTCCAAGACCCGCGGCAAGTTCTTCTACGGTTCGTGCACCTCCACCTCGGGCTCTCAACATCAACATCAAGCCCGGGTCTACGGTTGCTCGTGCCAACTGTATCAACGTCGCTCAAGTGGAGCATGCACCTGGAATTGTGCTGGGTACGCTTTCTGTGAACTCAGTTTCTGCATGAGTGTTATTCGATACTGGTGCATCGCATTCTTTTGTGTCTCAAAGGTTCTCTCAGCAACAAGGTCTTCCGCTTCAATCTTTGTCCAAAGTTCTTAGGGTGCAATCACCGGGGACAACTATGAAGGCTTCTCAAATAAGCCATGGAAACCAAATTGAAATTGGAAACGAAAAAATTCCGGCATCCCTCATTGAATTGGGCAATTCTGACATTGATGTTATCTTGGACATGGATTGGTTAACAGCAAACGCAGTTGTGATTGATTGTGCTGAATGCTCAGTTTCTCTGAAAATTCCTGAAGGCCATATAGTCTATTCTCCAAGTCTAACTCCTGCAATTCATCTTTTCTCTTTGGCGGCTCTGAATGATGATGCTATGGAAGCTATTCAGAGTGTTCCGGTGGTCTGTGAGTTCCCAGATGTTTTTCCTGAAGAGTTGCCAGGTATGCCTCCTGACCGAGAGGTCGAGTTTGTGATTGAGCTTGAACCTGGTACCGCTCCTATCTCCAAGCGGCCTTATAAAATGGGTCCTGCTGAGTTGGCTGAACTCAAACGTCAGCTTGATGAACAAGAGAAGTTGGGTTTCATTCAGCACAGTACTTCTTCTTGGGGTAGCCCAACCATCTTTGTGAAGAAGCGAGACAAGACTGATAGACTTTGTGTTGACTATCGGGCTCTCAATGCTAAAACCATCAAGAATAAATATCCCCTTCCGCGGATTAATGATCTCTTCGATCAGCTAGCTGGAGCTGTGATTTTCTCTAAGCTTGATTTGAGAAGTGGATATCATCAAATCAAGATCCGCAAGGAAGATGTTCCCAAAACAGCTTTTACCACCCGCTATGGCCTGTATGAGTACACGATCATGTCTTTCGGTCTCACCAACGCACCTGCCACTTTCTCGAGGCTTATGAACTCGGTTTTCATGGAGTATCTTGATAAGTTCGTTGTGGTCTATCTGGATGACATTCTAGTCTATTCTAAGTCAAAGGAAGAACATGAAGAACACCTTCGGTGTGTCCTAAACAAGCTTCGTGAGAACCGCCTGTATGCAAAGTTCTCCAAGTGTGAGTTCTGGCTGCCGCAAGTCACCTATCTTGGTCACGTCATCTCTGCCAAGGGCATTGCCGTCAACCCAGAAACTGTTAAGACAATTGTTGACTGGCTTCCACCCAAAAATGTCAAAGAAGTCCGGCGTTTCCTTGGTTTGGCTAGTTACTGCCATCGCTTTGTTCAGAACTTCTCGAAGATTGCGAAGCCTCTTACCGATCTCCTCAAGAAAGGCAAGCTTTGGTCTCCTGCATGTCAAGCAAGCTTTGAAACACTCAAAGAGAAGCTCACTTCCACACCAGTCCTGATTCCTCCAGATACATCAAAGCCTTTCCAGATATTCTGTGACGCCTCCTTGCAAGGATTGGGTGCGGTCCTTATGCAAGAAAAACAAGTTGTTGCTTATGCCTCTCGACAGTTGAAGACGCATGAGATCAACTATCCTACACATGACCTCGAACTCGCAGCAGTTGTCTTTGCTTTGAAAGTATGGAGGCACTACTTGCTTGGCAACCGTTGTGAGATCTTTTCTGATCACAAGAGTCTGAAGTATATCTGCACACAGCCTGATCTCAATCTTCGTCAGAGAAGGTGGATTGAAGCAATTAATGATTTCGATTTGACCATCAACTACACTCTGGGTAAAGCTAATGTCATGGTCAATGCCCTCAGCCGAAAAGCTTATGTCAACAACCTCATGGTGGAAGAACAACAGCCTCTCTTGTGCGAGGAATTCCACCAACTCAACCTTGAAATTGTGGATCAAGGGTATCTTCTGAATCTTCTGGCAACCCCTCTCTTGGAACAAAAGATTCGTGCTAGTCAGCGCGGTGATGCTTACGCCAAAAACATCATCTCTAACATTCAGCTGCCGAGGTATGAGTCCTTCCACGTCAATGATCAAGGAGCTCTATTCTTTGAACACCGGATGTTCGTTCCGAACGACCCAGGATTGAGAGAGCAAGTTCTTAAGGAGGCGCATGATTCTGTTCTTTCTATCCACCCTGGCAGTACTAAGATGTACATGGACTTGAAAACACAATATTGGTGGCCTGGGTTGAAACAATGTTGTGCCAAGTATGTCTCCGAGTGCGACGTCTGCCACAGAGTTAAAGCTGTCCATCAGAAACCTTCCGGTCTTCTACAGCCATTGAAGCCTCCGGAATGGAAATGGGAGAAAGTAGAGATGGACTTCATAACTGGTTTTCCAAGGTCGCAGAAGGGCAACAATGCAATCTTTGTTGTCATCGACAGGCTTTCTAAAGTGTCTCATTTCTTTCCCGTCAAGGAAACAATTTCTGCAATTTAGTTGGCTGAGCTCTATATCAACAGAATTGTCTCTCTGTATGGGGTTCCTCTTGAGATCAGCTCAGACCGTGGAAGCATCTTCACTTCCAAGTTCTGGGGAAGTTTCCAAAACGCTTTGGGGAAAAAATTGAACTTCAGCACAGCTTATCACCCTCAGTCGCAAGGACAAGTTGAAAGGATCAATCAGATTCTAGAAGATATGCTCCGTGCTTGCGTTATCTCTTTCGGCATGAAGTGGGAAGAATGTCTTCCTTATGCTGAATTCTCTTACAACAACAGCTTCCAGAAAAGTCTAAAGATGGCACCATTTGAGGTTCTCTATGGTCGCAAATGCAGAACTCCGATTGGTTGATCGGGCGCAGGTGAAAGAACATTGTTTGGCCCCGACATTGTAACTCAAGCGGAGGAGAAGGTTCACATCATTCTTGAAAACCTGAAGGTTGCTCAAAGTCGCCAGAAGAGCAACTATGACAGAAAGCACACGGACATGGAGTATGTCCCTGGTGATCTCGTTTCCCTTCGTGTCACTCCCATGAGAGGCACGCACCGCTTTGGTATCAAAGGAAAGCTGGCTCCTAGATACATCGGTCCTTTCAAAGTTCGTGGAAGAAGAGGAGAAGTTGCTTATGCTCTTGAGCTCCCTGAAAAACTCAAGGTCCATGATGTTTTTCCATATCTCTCAACTCAAGAAGTGCTTCAAAGATCCCGGCAGGACCGTGGACCATGAACTCATCAATCTCCAAGAAGATCTGTCTTACCAAGAACACCCCACAAAAATCCTAGAAGTCGCAGAAAGAAGGACTCGCAACAAGTCCATCAAGTTCTGCAAGGTGTAGTGGTCGCACCATTCCGTTGATGAAGCCACTTGGGAACGCGAGGATGAGCTCCGTGCCAAGTATCCTACCATCTTCGTGTCTTCTTCTTCTTCCTAGAATCTCGGGGCGAGATTCCTGTTTAGTGGGGAGAGTTGTAGCATCCCATCTGTCTAACATATGTAATGCTACATGGTCTAGTAATATAATTGCTACTTCCTACATATAATGGTTGCATCATAATTATATCATGTCATCATTCCACCTTGCATTTGAGCATCATATAAAACCCTTTTTCATTTGGTTCTTCTCTCATATGCATTAGTAATTGTATTTGGCTCTTGATATATTGTATTTGGTTCTTGATAAATGCTTGATGCCCAAGTTGAGTTGGGGGCATATCTTTTATTCAACTCCACCACCTTTTCTTTGTCACCACCTTATAATTCCACCATCCTAATTATCCATGAGCTTTTACATTTTTCCTTTGGCATTTAATCTAGCTCATGTGGGCTGGGATGGATCCACTTCTAATTCCACATGCTCCCATATTAGCATCATGTTGTTTTCACATTATTGATATGTGGAGCCACCTTTGCATGCATTATGAGTGGTACCCCTTTTTTCTAGCTTCCATATGGAGTGTTTTGGAATAATTGCTCACGTTGGGATATTGTTGAGGATATAATGCACCTAGTGGAATATACACACTAGCAAGTCCTAATTATATTCAAATATGACCATCTCCATCTACTCCACATGGAACATCCTTTTCCAATTCTTTTAGCTTGGCCTTCGCTCCATATTTTGGGAATGCATGTGTATAAATGCCATGATTATTTATTTTGTTTTCACAAGATTAGACATGGCAATTAATGCTCATGCATGGGCCATGCAACAAGCATCACCATACTTTTTCTCCTTGGTTTTTCTTTGATTTTGAGTGGGTCTTCTCTTTTGTTGAGCTCCCATTTCTCTCTTACTCAAACCTCCTCATCTTGGTCTTGTTCCTTGCCATGTGCATCAAGCCCTCCCTACCTCTCACCTCCTCCATGCATGCTCATGTGAGATCACCCCCATATCCATCTTCCCCCCCCTATACTTGATCATGCACATGATCATGCATCACCAAAACCTACCTCTCCATATCACCTCCCCTTCTTGCTTTGATCTAGTTGGATCATGCTAGATCCCTAACCCCTATCCCTCTTAACCACCATGCCACACCCTTGTCACCCTCATGTGTTGCTCATGGGGATGAAACCCTAACCCTCACCACCTTCTCTCTCACCATGCCGAGGCACCTCTCCCTCTCTCTGCCAGCAAGGGCCACCCTAGCCCCTCTCTACCCCATGCCGAGCTACCCCCAACCCTAACTAACCACTCCCTCCAACCCTAGCCATACCCGAGCCTCTCTCTCTCTCTTCCTTATCTCTCGCTGCAGCCCGGCCCCACACCGAGCCTGGTCTCCTTGGCCTCGCCCTGGTCCCACCTTGCAGTCCCTGGCCTCCCTATCCCTGCCCTAGCCGTGCCCAGCCCGTGCTCGAGGGGAGGAAAGGTGGCCGAGCCACCTTTTTCTCTCCACCGAGCCCCATGTGTAGCTCCTCCTCCCCTCTTCTTATCTACTCCCCCATGTCTCCCTGCCGTGCCGTTCCCCATCTCCCCTGGCCCCTGCGCCTCCCCTTTCCTCCCCTGCTACCTCCTCTCCACCCCGGCGACCACCGTCGGTGTCGACCACCATCTCCTCGAAACAGGCGGCGGGCGCGGTGCTCTGGGTGTTGAGGAAGACCGAGGCGACCCTCCGCAACGCCCCTGTGCCCGCAGACGAGGAGAAGGCCCAGCCCCGCGGAACGCCGACGAGGCCGACGACGAAACCCTAACTTCGGCCGCTTGCAACGTCACCGATCCGCCGTTCCCCGAACCGATCTGACCCCACCGACCACCTCGCGGTGAGCTACCCTACCCCTCTGACACCCTCTAGGCCATCGTCGCTTCCTGGTCGCGCCGTGCGTTTCGTCGAGCGCTCTCGGCGCGGCGAGCTCACGTCGTCTTCCGACCGTCCGCTCGCCGCTTTCACCTTAGCTAGCCGCGCATGCGATACCTAACAGCAACCAACCCTAGCCGCAGCGGTCCCGCCCCTCCGCGCGAGCGCGAGGTCGCGAGTTCGATCCCCGCTGCGCCGCGCGCGCTGTCGCCATCAGTTTCGTCAGTAAATCGGGGAAAGAAAAACAGTGCATGTGCGCACTTTGCAAATAACCCTCCAACCTTTTTGTCTCACTACCCGTGGTCCCGCCAGGTCCCACCTGTCATCGCCGCGGTGCGTTTTACAGAAAGATACCCGAGTTTTTGATTCAGTCAACCCGCGCTCCACCCTAACCCCACCTGTCAGCCACCGTGGTTGTTTTACAAAGAAACACCCGCAAGGTTTGGGCCTCAACCCGCGGCCCCTGGTTTTGCCACGTGGCACGCGCCCGGCCCGCCTCTATCGCGTGGGCCTGCGGAGCATCCGGTCCCACCTGTCGGTCTCCCTGGCTAGCTTCTACGTAGGTGGAAAAAGACCGCCACGCGTCGATTCCGCCCAGTCAGCACTGGTCCCACCCGTCAGCGTATGGGGCTAGCTGTCTCTGGGTGTAACAAAGTCTGGCTGTTTATCTGTTTAAATAAAATGATTTCAGAAATGTTTTTATATGATTTAAATTCTGTTTTTAATAACTTCTAATTTGTAATTCCAAATAAAACAAATAATATATGTTTTTGAATCAGAAAAATGTGAGGATTTCAAATCTACCATTCAAAATATTATTTGAGCACTTTAAATTTTCGAGATAATTAAAATTACAATAAAAATGCCCTTTTCTCAATTAATTAATAACTTTAGTTTTATAACTCCAAATTTGACAAATAATATGTCTAAATCGATCAGCGCGGCGAGCCCGTTCTGTCTATGCATTCCTTGTTATGGATTGAAGCATGCATCATGTCATTATTAAAAATCGGAACTGTTTATGGCAATAAAACTTGACGAAAACTCAATAAAATGCTTTATTCTTGTACCCCACACCTCACCCATGCCATGCTACTTTATTGCCATACAAATTGTGCATCATTCATCGTGGCATGCTTGTTTGCTTATCGCATTTTAATTCATATGCTTGTGCACGTTATTTATGTTGGCCCTTGTTTGTTTGGTTCTTCTTCGAATAGACGCCGAGCAGGGGAAATATCAGGAATCCCAGGAGTACTACCCAGATCCTTCTCTCGCTTCAACTGAGCTGCTAGGCAAGCACTACCACATGCTTGCATACATATAGTACCTATTGCCTCTATCTTATTCTTGCATCATTGAGTCGCGATTGCATTAAATTGAATCCCAAGTACTGCATAGCCTTTACTTTTAAACCCCACCGAAGCTTGTTCCTCCATCCCATGAGCCATTACTACAGGAGTTGTTTGAGCCATGCGAGTCGTAGAACATCATGTGTAGGGTATGTGAGTGTCTGATGGATAATGAGGTACCTAAACAACTTAACCTGAGTAGTAATGGGAGAACTAATGAAAGAGGCACCGGTCAGCAATATCTGCTATTTGGTTTTTCATGCTCACTTGTGTCCCATAGGACCCCGAGTACTTGATTCATGTTCCTTGACTATTCGCACTATCCACATCCGGGAGGCCGTGGACCCCCCTGAGCCAGAGCTTGATTCATTTCTATTTCTTGGGGCCACAATTAGTTTGGGGTTTTATTACTATCATGTACTTATGCCATGCTTTACTGTTTATTTACGATTATGCGTGGAGCACTTGTACTATTTTGGATCGCGGCACGATTTCGCGGTATCGACAAGTCCAGTCACATTTTCCGGTTCCCTGTCGTTTACAGCCGTTCTCGCAAACCCTGGTTCCGTCTCGAAGCAGGCCAACTTCATTGCGGGTAGCTTATTGGGGTGGCCCCCTGAAATAATTCCGATTCCTGTGATCGCTTTGTCGTGAATGCCTCGTTGGGTTTTGAGTTGGTTTTTCCGAGGTTGATCGAGTGTGTGTTGCTATTTGTGCACCCCCTGCAGGGTAAATCTTTCTGAAAGCCGTGTGCACGGTTATGGACGACTTGGAGCATAGTTTCTCGATCATAGACAAGTATAACTAAAGTACCATTTTTAATCTGACTAAATACTTGATTAGTAAATAGTGCAATACTAATGGAATGGTTAATAAAACTGCCAACGGATGGGTTGTTCGTCCACTTTCTCGTTGGTAAGCGAGAAGGAAGATGGATCTGTTAATTATACTGTTATAACTGTTGTTATTAATTAACGGACATCCGTCTATCTTTGGTTAGGCGGATGGTTAGCGAGTATCTATAAACTTGTTAGTTATTATCTTCTGCTGAAATTGCGTCACCCCAGGTAGATGTCCCCTTTAGAGGCATAAAGACTTGCTGAGTACCCCTAAGGTCTCACACGATAAATTGTTTGATTCAGATGAACAGGTGTATGCGCAAGATGGATACTGGGTGGAGGAGACAGATGATGTTGGCAACGATCACGCGGTGTAGAGATTCCGGGAATGGGGATCCGTGAGATCTGTGGGCGGGATGTGTCTATTTATGTGGCATCTTATGCCGATTTGCTTCTTATCCGTACTCGGATCTTGTTTTCTGCTTCCGCCAGATACTCTGATGTTTGATGTATGAGGAGCTATCCTAAACTATTATCTCTATCTAGGATATTTGGATCTTGCGGTATGGCGTTGCAATATTTCTATTTATTTTAGATGGAATGGCTCTGAAAACTGTTGTATGGTAGCTTGCATACATACTCACTTGTGTATGTATTAGATCTCTTCGCCTATTGCCTACGCCGCTCGCTCTTGTCCCGATGTCTTGGAAGTGGTTAGGACGGCCGACGGGTCTACACGTGGGCGGTCCTCTAGGCCCCCGCTGTACTATTTTAACCACTTCCGCTTCGTCCAGGCTCGAACTTAGAGCGTAGGGTCCGAGGTAGTTACAGAGTAGTACTTGTACCTTTTCCAGTGTGCAAACATTACGACCTGCTGATACGAAGGGTAGGACGGTTGGGATGATCTTCCACAGCGGCTCTCAACGCAGCCTCCGCTTCCTTGACCTCCGAATTGCTGGATTCCTTGTCCCAAAGGTTGGCGTCGACTTTCTCGAGGTAGGGGAGGTGCCCCATTCCCAAATCAAAGTTTTCATGGGTGATCCACTTAGCTGGTAAGGCGAATCGAAGGTGTTTAAGACTTGGAGCAGCTCCTCTTGGAAATATAGATGGTACTGCCGCAATGCTCCAGAATTGGCAATCGATCGCACATGGAAATGCATCAGATGCGACAACAGACATTTCCGCAGCAGGCTTTTCTGAGAAATTGGAATAACCCGATATCTTATTTTATCACCTACACAAACCCATCTTACCATTGCCACTATTGCAGGTAACCAGGATTCAAGCATTATTGTAATATGATCATTGCTTGATATTTGCTCTATGTATATACCTGCTGATACAGCATAGGTCCAAACTGCTTAAACATAGCCCTTGCCATGTTTTTTTAGCACAACACCATCCTGCAGCAAACAAAAAGATATTCAATTTCCCGTCATCTTGTTGCATCGTTAAATAAAGTTTAGTGTCATAATGCACTATCAAGTTTCATCCTTTTCACTTCATCGTTAAATGTACTTGAATGTTGTTTTAGGTACATTGGAGATGCAATGGATGCTTGTCTTATCTATAAGGAAGGTGTTGTCACCACATTTTAATTAGAGCCAAGCTAGGATGATCGAAGAATTCTTATCTACTACATCATACCATTGCTATCTCGGTAACAAGTATCTTATTCATGCGTACTATTCTTCCATCCAATCTCTCGTAGGTTGCATCTTGGCATGAATTTATTTGTTTGTAAATGTTGCGGTTCTTGCAAGGATCTTTGAAAGACTTTTTCGATCCTTATTGCTTATGTGAGTAATTTGAGATGATGCATATAATGGGGAGTATATAAAATCATGCTCATGATTCACCAATCCCAAATATGCCTTCTAGCAATTTATTGCATATCAATTCCTCAATGTACTCTCATGTGCAATATTCTTGAAATTGCATTGAATCCTTCCTTTTGGTACTTGTTGCCTTTCTCAAAATATCCCAACTAGCATTAGTTCCCTTAGTGTTAGTTGTGATGTTTTTGAGGTTTTCTTTTTCTTTGGTGAATTTCATTGGTATACCATAAGAGAAAATAGAGCCATGGGCTATATATATGCACTTAAGCAAAATATCATTTTTTTGGGGTATATCTTATGACTTCCTGTTGGATATCATGTTTTCTTATCTTTATTAACCTCTTATGTGTGGATTATTCCCATGATTTCCCAATTAGAAACTTATATACACAAGAGTGTTAATCTCTCGCCTTGATATCCTTGCCTTTTGCCAACCATCTCACTTATCCGCTTAGTTTTTAATGGTTTTGGTAAGGTCTTGATTTATGAGTGCTCGGTTTACTGTCATTGCATCTTCATGCACTCATATCTCATATTTGGTTTCTTTTGGACTTAAGCTTGTCTTGACAAGTATATTGATTTATATCTCTACTCCTTGTATCTTGGTTGTGTTCTAAATGATATAGAGGGAGTGAGGATTCCATGTTTGTGCATATTGTATTCAAATGAAACATCTCATTTATGCACAAACCTTGGGGAGCTTCCTTATTTCATTTAGATCACTACTTGTCCATTTGATTATTTGGATCTTTTGATTGCTTGCTTCATCCGTTGAAGTTTCTTCACCTTGTTATCTTTTTAGCAATATTTGATCCTCAATATAGTTGATTTCCTCCAAGTATTCGTCATTGGATATGTGCATATGATTTCACTCATATTATGAGAAATGCACACCTTGGAAGGAACTTGAACTATATTGGCCTTCTAACTTTGTCATCCATTTTGGCACTTGTTGTCAATGGGGGAGAAGTTTAGAGGGTTTTAAGGGAAATGGTTTTCTACTTAAGATTGGTTTGTTCTTAAGTGTTTGCCTTTCATGCAGTTCATCTTTATTATGTATTGCATGGTTGAATATATAGTGGAAACTCTCCCAAAGGTTATGCTTGACAATGTATGCAATGAAATTCAAGTTCATCACACGTGCATATATTGTGGGGGAGTTTGCTCTATATATGTTGGTTCTACTCACATCTCTTGCATTAGTTGTAGTTTGTGTGAGTAGAAGCAATTTTGATATGGGCTAGTATCTTTGTGTTACTTAACCATATCAAATACAACCTCTTGTATACAACTTATTCGCGGATAAGTTGCATACTTGTTTCTAATATTCATTATATAAACCCTCTTGTTGTGATTGTCATCAATTACCAAAATGGGGGAGATTGAAAGGGTAATTGCCCCTATGTGTGGTTTTGGTGATTAATGACAATCCCTATGGACTAATGTGTTCATTGAGTTTTATATGAAGGAATATTCCATAGGTCATGCTTGTAGTCCATATGTTGGATTCAAGTATGGATGCCATGAAGATAAAGATATACCTTGAGTTTTGGCATCAAGATCATCGAATTGAAGATTAGAATATGACTTGTTCAAGATCTTGAGAGTGTGATCTCTATAGAAGAATTCAAGATATGGCTCTAAGTCGGTGTCATGATAGCCTCATTAGTTGAGCTATGGTTGATTAAGATTTAGAGCATGTAATCAAATGAAGAGTTCCTTATGTATCTCAAGATATTGAGATGGAGCATGAGAAGACACTTGGTTGACCAATGCAAAGAGTGAAGAGTGATTTCAAGTTGGTCAACACATGAAGCATAAAAAATGTACCACATGGATCTTGTGGTGTGGTAAGCCTTGTCATTTATGCATCATGAACTAACCCATTATATATGTTCCTTTGTGTTTTATATATGGGATAGGTATCTTTCCATGGGCGTGCTTCAAAAGTGAAGATCTCAATAGCCCATGAGAGGAGGGCATCAAGTGGTGATCACCATCAAGGTTGAGAAGGGCAAGTTCAAGATAAGCATCTCGAGAAGATCATTTGCTTGAAGCTTGCCGTCCATATTGGTGATAATGTATTTGTGAAGACGTGTCTTAATGAAGCTATCCCATAGTGGTGTATGGGGGAGCAAATTATGAGTCTTCACGAAGCAACAATGATCAAGTGGTGCATTCCGGCTTGGATGGAGCTTGAAGCGTTGTCATCAAGATCAAGCGGGGTGCGCAAGGCAAAGGTATGGCCTCGCTAGGTTTTCCTTTTACCGGTCTCAAGGTCTTTGTTGGGAGACCGGGTTATAGGATAGATAGCCGCATTATCAAGAGGGGCTTTCGGTTGGGTAACTTGATCACATCGTCATAGGGAGCTCAATCCTTTGCATACTTTGCACCTTCCTTTTTTGTTCCTTCTTGGTGTTTCTCCATGTGAGGTTCTTGAGATTGTTCTAGCTCTTCAACAAGCCCAAGTTCATCGAAAACGGAATTCGTATGCATCTTATATGGCGTTTTCGAGTTTGAAGGTTTTACCGGTTCTTCTTATAGGGAAGCTTCATACCTTTCTTCATTTGGTTCTATCCTCCTTTGTTGGACTATGATGTTTCTCCACACCATCTTGTAGAGCTTGTTGTCCTCGTCAAAACAAGCCCAAGATCATCGAAATCGGAGTCCGGATGCAAAAGTTATTGCGTTTTTCGTGAAGTCTGTTTCAGATCCGATTCAACCGGGATTCATACCGGGATGCCCGGTTTCGCAACCGAGTCTAACCGGGATTACTCTCAGTACCCCTTCCCGGATAGATCCGGTTCAACCGGGATTCAACCGGGTTCAAACCAGGATTCAACCAGGTTCAAACTGGGATTCAACCGAGCCTGATACCGGACTGTCCGGTTTTTGGGCCGGTTCAACCGAACTTCAAACCGGGTTCGCCCAGATTTCTCCCAACGACCATATTTGCTTTCCCCTATAAAAGGGGGTTCTTCCCCCAACGTTTTTGGGTGTTCTTGAGCTCGAAATTGACCTCCATTGTTGACCCTCTTGAGCTTGCTTCCTCCCACTTCCCTCCTATGATTCTTGCATCTTTTTGAGGGCTTTGGAAGAGGAGATCTAGATCTACAATCCCCACCAGTCAATTCCTCCTCTAAGGGAGGGGAACCCTTTGGATCTAGATCTTGGAGTCATTGGTTGACTTCCACCATTGTTCTTCCTCTCTAATTCCTCCCTAGCACTTGTTGCTTTGGTGGGATTTGAGAGTGAGGGATTTGAATGCCCTTGGTGTTCTTGCTTTGCATTCTTGCATAAGTGTTGAGCTCTCCACTACG
Source organism: Avena eriantha (assembly GCA_910589775.1). NCBI lineage: Eukaryota > Viridiplantae > Streptophyta > Magnoliopsida > Poales > Poaceae > Avena > Avena eriantha. The sequence goes on from OU342746.1 coordinate 333,121,036, forward strand.
ATTTGTTCGAGTGAGAGACCGTGAGCTTGTTGCTCTTGGAGGGTGACCTCCTAGTTGGCTTGGCGGTTGGTGCCGCGGTGTCCTCTTCGTGGAAGATTGTGAAGGGACCCGGGCTTCTCCTTCGTGGAGCTTGTGAAGTGGTTGTGGAGCTTGCCATCTCCGGAGTGGAGGAAAAGCTAGCCATAAGGAAAGGGCCTATTCCTTCGTGGGATAGACTCGGAGAAGAAGGTGAGCCTTCATGGCGTTGGGAAATCCTTCGTGGAATCCCACACCTCTCCAACGTGACGTACCTTACTTGTAAGGGAACACGGGAATACATCTTCGTCTCCGCGTGCCTCGGTTATCTCTATACCCGAGCTTACTTTCCTTGTGATAGCCATCGAGCTTGAAGTACTTATATCTTGCTTATCACTTATGGTATATTTATCTTGTGCTATCTTGCTTAGCTTATCTTGTTATTGGTGCACTTAGTTGAGCCTAGTGTATTTAGGTTTTGTGCTTGTAAAATAAACGTTAGTTTAATTCCGCATTCTATCAAGCCAAAATCGTAATAGTTTTGAAATTGCCTATTCACCCCCCTCTAGGCGAAATCTCTATCCTTTCAAGATCTTCTTGCCGTCCGGCCAGCCGCATCCATCTTATTAGCGTCCACAACACTACACCCCTCCTGGACAAGCAGCTTGTCCTCAAGATGCAGGGTGGCGGCCAGGGTTGAAGTCCTCCATATCCCCCCATCGATGTGATACCGTGATTCCAGCTCCTCCCGGACAAGCAGCTTGTCCACCACAAACCGCAGGCTGGCAACCTTGGTCTTGTTTCCCCCATGGCTCCATGTCTTGGCACATCAAGCATCACATCGACTGTACCCGATGCCATCACAGGTGCTACTTCAGGTTGTGTTACCGCTGCTAGATCTGACGAAGTAGGCAGTTCTCCTATCAAGGTTGCTTCCACTAGTACTTCTATTTGCGCCTCTGTTATTATTACCCTTGGTTGTAGTACCGCCGCAACTAGGTGCGCTGCTGCGCCTGGTTACTCGGCCATGATTTCATTGGCTGCGCCCACTGTCACCGCAACGCTGATCTGCATCTGATTCGCTACTGCTTCTTCCTCGGGCGCTTCTTCTTCAAGCGCCTTTGCCGCTGCTTGTGCCACAGAAGCTTCTGTCATCCTGCTTTCTTTCTCTATGACAATCTCTAGCATACGCGTCTTGAATTCATCAAAGATGGTTTGAAGGGAGGCCTTGAAATCTTTCATGAAAGAGTCGGCATCGAAAGCCATGGTGGTTGGCTCTGATACCAAATGTTGTGGACTTGGATCCACAACGGGATAACTACCATGCAGAAGATAGCCAGACGGCGTGGCTGCTAGGGTTTGGGTAGACATAGGTTGAGAAGAGAGAATAACTAGGGAGAGATTAGATTGATTGTTTATTGCTTGTGTCAAATGTGGATACATGTCATCCTTATATAATGGATGTTCAGGTCTTTGACCTCTTCTAATACGATTAGATTTAGACCTTTCCTAATACAATTGGACTCTTTCCTAATCCCATACTTTCCTAAAGGACTCTTGCCGTCTCCTGCTCCAATAAGACCATCAGATCTTATTGTCGTCCGGACAGCCGCATCCATCTTATTAGCGTCCACAATAGTTGTTCAAGCTAAATTTGAATTGGCGAGCATATATTAAATATTAGATAGTAATAAAGTTAAAGTTGCAAGCCCACGTTTGAAAAATTATAATAAGACTTATGTAACAGAAAATCCATGAGATGGCCATACCATAGTGTAGATGAATCAGGACTTATGCCAAGGAAATAGCCTCTAGGTTTCAAAATCATAACTATCTATCAACATCGATAAACTTTGAGGATTAGCAAAGCTTTAGTAATACGTTTTCTAGAGGTGGAGAAAAAACAACTTGCCTGTAAATTCTGCATGCAACAAACTACATCAGCTTGGATGCCCTTTTCTTGCAATTAGGCTTCAGAGTCATCTTGTTATATAATGCACCATAACTGTTAGCTCTGAACCTTCAACGTGCAAGTAGAAAGAGGTGGAAGAGAGGAGATTAGAGCAGAAGGCTTCAACTCAATGAACTCAGTAGAAAAACTGAATTTCTTTAGATAAAATTGTCTTCTAAATCTTGGCATTGCACTATAAAAATAACTAATGTATGAGTAGGACTAATCTGGTATTTATTATAGTACAAGGAACTATATGTTTGTGCAAAGAACATTATGATAAAAAATCTTACAGGCTATCAACTAGGCTATCAACTGAACCGAACTTGCATAAGCATTAGTAGCATCCTTTGTGAACTCAGAGATCTGAACAGTTACTACTTACTCCTGGCAAATTACATGGCAAAATAAGTTGGACAAAAGCTGCACTCCACAATTTTGTTTTCAAATAATATTGTACTCCATTGATAGTCATCAACAAGATAAAAAAAATTGAGCGGAAGCTCCCTGTGTAGCATCCTCTCATTTCCCTCTGAAGTCAACAAATAGAGGGGTCATGGAAGGCTAGCCTAAAGAATAGAAAATCAGCACTATAAATTTCTTGGGGTTGTGATTGTTGGGGATTAGAGTGATCCTTAGCAGGATGTGGTGCCTGCAGCTATAAGTCCAAGTCGTGGGCGGCGCTAGATCTGCAATAGAGCAGGCTCCAACTGCCAGAAGCAGCGACCGCTGCATGCCCAGCCCTGACACAACCCACCGCCACCAACATCAGATGGAGGAGGGAAACTGCATCTACCTAACCGGAGGTGGAGCGAACTTTGAAGGATGGTTGCTGCCGGCGTCGATGCACCGAGACCATAGTCGCCTCCGGAACTCCTCGGCAACGACGAGCCAACATGAAGGAAAAAATGGCGCAGCTCCCACAGTGCCACCAGTGAGGCGCCGCCATACAGCATATCCGGTCTCCAAGGCTGGATCTCTCGGGTGGATGCGAGACGCCGTCGCCACCTAGTGGATCCGCCTCCAACCCCGTCGGTGGACGGTCTCCATCCCCTCCAAGGCCGGATCTCTGGGTTGGATGCGAGACGCCTCCGCCTCCCAGTGCATCCGCCTCCATCCCCGTCGGTGGACGTTCTCCTATGGAAGAGCCTGAAGGAGTGAAGGTGGTGATGGGGGTGGAATAGCAGGGGATTTGGAGTAATCCAATCCGGCGATGGTAGAAGGAGCAGCAGGTCGGCGCCTTTTTTTCCAAAGGAACGGTTAACTCAGCGGTGAGGGTAATATCTCTGAAAGGTCAGAGGTAAAATGGTCTTGGTTGACAGAAGCGATCATTCCTTTATTATTACTAGAAAACATATCCGTGCGTTGCAACGGGGAGCAAAATTTAGAAGCAAAATAAATCAACTTTCTTCCGCTTTGGTCCTTCTCTGCTTGTCCCTCAGCTTTCCGGTTATGTCACCAATACAACTTTCCTTTCACTTTGAAGTTAGCAACATTCTAACAGCTGAAGTATTAAATTAAGAGCTAAGACAACAAACTAACCATGAAACTTCAAATACAAGTTCTTCTACACCACTTGTTTCTTTATTAATTGCTAAATACCCTCAAGTCCTTTCAGTTTGCACACCACACCTTAACTTTCATACTTCTCTACATCTTCCAGATTCTTTTCTCTCTCACATTGCATTTGATTCTTGCATCAACTTTGAGAATCATTTGTGTGGTACATAATTGAGAAGCTTATCCGCCAGCGCAGCGGTCACCGGCGTAGGCCACCTATTCGCGCCACCCTCGGCGTTGTCGGTTTGTCTGCTGCATTGGTGAGCCCAGGCACGCACACTGGATCAAGAACCACGCATGAATGCCATCCGATCATTCAGGGTGATGCCGGCCTCGTCGAGCCTCCTAGTTCGCCTTGAATCGGGCCCCATTGGGTTTCAGTAGGTCCACACAGAGTCACAAAGGAGGCGTCGGATTCAGTGTAGGACGTTGATTCAGTCGATGCAAATTGCAATCCTCCTAGATCGCATGTATAAGCTGCTTCCGCCGCCTGAACCTAAGTCTTTTTTATATGCGCAAAGCAGGGTCCATGTTGGTCATCTCACGGCTCGTGCCGCGTATAACCGTAATACAGATCGATGAGAGCGGTTGTTGCCATATGTTTCAAGCTAAGATTTGGAGTATGACACGACATCGTGTACGTCGAGGCCTAGCCTAAGATATTTTTCAAGCGGAGGAGAACGAAGAGATTAGCGAGGGATCATCTAGTTTGAAATTTCCAACCTTAGCTAGCCATGTTGCGATCTCATCATGCATGCGCGTCTTGCCGGAGCGTTCGAGGTACCAAGGAACTCAAGGACGTGGACACCGCATCAACATCTCGCCAATTCAGGGTCATATTTGCTGGGCCTCCTCGCTGATGCTGTCGGTGCCGAGCTTCCCACCGCTCTCCACATGCCTGCAATCTCTGCGGCGTCAGCTACACCGGCAAGGCCGGCATCCGTCCAGATCATCATCATCTCTCGCGCCATGCTGGTGACATCGCATCGGCTACTTAATGACCTATGTGATCCTCAACCTGCATCGTCAACGGTGATGGCCACCTCACCTGTTCCACGCGCGCTAGCCACTATGGCAAGGGATGGGTCGGTAACATCATCATGTGGTTTCTGTGGCGGCGAAGGATCTGAAGCAGAGCGCGTGGCGGATGCTGTCATTGACCCGTGCCCACGACTCCAGGAGTCGTTCGGATCTAGAGCGTGGTCGTCACGGCGTGAGATAACTTTTGTTGAACGTTTTATTTATAGAGGTGCAGATTATGACAGGTAACACAACTTAAACCAGGACTCTACTTTCCCTTTTTTCTCCGGACTCGGTAGATGGGGTGGGGCGAGCGAACGGCTGACGGAAGGGACGTACATACTACGAACAAAACATCGGGAACCCTAGCACTCGATTCGGTAGTTGATGTGGGATTCCGGAAAACATAACTTGTAACATATGGATGGCATAGTGGGTAATTTTGGGTAACTTGGCGGGTAAAACGGTCCAAAAAAGTATTGGACCGGAAGAAACAATCCGTCCTTTATTATTATTAGGTATAGACTAGCAAAATGCCCGCGCGTTGCAGCTGAAGGAAAACAATATGCTTATATACCTTTTCTCTAAGCAAACACATATCCGTCGCGGGACAAAGGGACCTAAAATATGCGGGAGATCGAGCTCGTACTTGGCGTATCTACTTATCGTGCCGCGAACAACCTAACAATGTGCGGGAGAACGACCACGGCTGCTCATGTCAATCGGCTCACACATCAATTATAGCAACACCATGACACTTCATCAGCTAAGAACTAACAAAAAGAATCGACGGACCAGTCAGCATGATGAAGTAGCATGTTTCTACTCAAGCACCCCCCCCCCTCGCCTGGACGCCTTTCCCTGCAGGCCCTCCCTTTTCCTCTGGAGTCCGTCCCTCCGCCGGTTGCGGCTCCGACCAAGGACACACGCCGCCGCCCTGGAGCCTCGATCTCGTCCGCGAGTGTGCTCATGTCAATCAGCTCACACATCAATTATAGCAACGTGCTGATGTTGGACATTCGTTTTCCTAGGTTTTAATAAATTCTTGCTATGAAAATATAACAATGAAATCCTACAGAATGTGGCATTTCAGTCTTGAACACAGGTCTTCCCAATATAAGTTGTGTCCTGTCACTGCTAGCGATAACAAGGGCATACAGCCACGGACTCAAAGGAACAGAAAAAAAAACATGATTCCAGCAAGAAGCCAGGCCCCAAGAAGCCATATTGACCTAGCAGTATTCATGGCATATTTCCTCTATTGAATTGAATTTAAATAAAGTAACATGTAGTACATGTCCTTCACTAACAACTGGCCAAAGCCTGCAACCCTCTTCAAGCGGGTCAGACACCTTAATATTTTTGGACCATGCAACCATCCTCTCCATGAATTCCTTAGCAATATTTTTCTGTAAAGCTTTTGATGTCACTAGTGTGAAACTGATTGCCATATGTTTAAGAGGGTAAGGTGGACGAGGTAACGCTGGAGCTGGAGGGGCTACAGGTCATCCAGGACGGGCTCGGTCTCGAACCTAGTTCTTTCACGTCCTCTAATCGACTTACACTTTACCTACTCAGTCCATACTTTGACATATACAGTGAACATGATGTCCCGAATGGCCAACACATGCAAAGTAAATATGCATTAGAGTAATCTTTTATTGTGAGCAATAATAAAGAGTAAAGATGATGCTTCTTCATGCCTAAAATGTACTCTCTCCGTCCTAAAATAACTGACTTGGATTTGTCTAGATTCATATGTATCTATATACTAAAATGTGTCTAGATACATCCAAATCTAAACAAACCCACGTCACTTATTTTGGGACGGAGGGAGTATCCGAAATCAAGTTCAGAGAAACACAACAACTGGCTTGACCACCACATAAGCATATCGCAATTGCCAACGACATGAACTTAGCAATCGCGACCCAGAAATAGCAGTTTCTTCTGATAGTGTAGCATCTCAAGGGATCGCACACACACATAGCACCGTGTTAACATGAAGAGAGAATTTTAGAATTACCTGAATCGTGGGTGCTGTCAAGCTCCTGATGCTGATGCTGCCGTTGTGTCGGCTACGGCGGCACCCAGTCCGTGACTCACATGTTGTGAGTGGGTTGGCCGGGAGGGAGAGATGGGATTAGTCAGCGGAAGAGTCTCAACTTCGGTGGCGAGTTGGAGAGGGAACGACGGCAACGTCTTTGCTATGGCGTTGGACAGGAACGGCGGCGGCGTTGGAGAGGGTAACGGAGGCGGATTCGACATCAGCGTTGACATCTAACTAGGGATGTCCTGGCGGCGGAGATGAGAACGACCACGAGGCGTGGGGGCGGGATCACCTAGGTAGCGATCGGAGGTGGATGCGTCGGCTTGAAACGTATTTTACCGGTAGTGCTGGGTAGTCGATGGCGTTTTTTTTTCTTCGGGAGCTGCGGGCGTGGGAACCGACCCATTATCTATAATCTATCACGTATCTAGCCTTTTTTTTCTGGACCAAGAATTTTCATTTGACTTACTTGTGGCGTCATTAGTAATATGTGCTTGGTGGGAGGGTAAATCTGTCAAAAAAGAGTTGGACCAGGAGAAACAATCCGTCCTTTATTATTAGGTATAGACTAGTTGAATGTCCATGCGTTGCTAGGCATAAAAACCAATCTCGGGAAACTCTAAATATGAATATAAATTTGATTTATGCCGCCAACCAACAAATATTTCTACTTTGCCACTACAATATTTTTTTAAAATATGTCTTTGCAAGTGTTGGTTCGACATACAAAAAAATCCCAGGGCGGAAGAAAATCTAGCTGTACCACCAGCACTTGAATTTAACATTTGCATTTAAATACATGGAGTGTAGGGTGATTTCCTTAGTTTCATATTGGAAAGGAGAGAAGAAGCACCAACCCAACCGGTAAGAAAATGTTTTTTAATAAAAAAAAGGAGAGTGAGAGGTGTAGCTCATCCGGCCGAGCGCTACTCCTAGCCTTCTCGTGGCCCAGCTAGGCCAAATGCCCGTCCGGGCCAAACCCTAGGCTGCTCCACAGGCTTCCCTGGCTCTTTGGCAGAAATCATCCCACTTTTTCTTGACAATCATGTCCTCGCGTGCACGCGTCCTGCTACTGCACGCGATGAAAACCTCCTCCTCGCTCGCTACTCTGGCCCCTAGTCCCGAGCTCGTAATGCTCTCTCCCTCCAACAGTGCCCCACTCCATTCCAAATCGTCGCCCGACCTAGTCTGCCTCGCCGGAGAAGGTGAAGAACCCCTTGTTTATCTCGAGCATGACGCCACAGCAAGTTCTTGAAGCAGGTGGCGAAGGCGATGTTGTTGTCGACGGCGAGGTAGACCATGAGGTAGCCGGCGAGGGTCGGCATGGCTTGTGATTAGTCCATGGATTGACATAAATTATACAGCGTAGTAAACATAGCGCAACCACACAAGTTATTTGGATAACTCCAGGCGTACGTGAAAACTAAAAAGCACATAATTATAAATTAGTGGCTAGTAGCACTCATGAGAGACGAGAGTGTCACGTATGCAAACATAATTCGGCAAAAAAATCACACGCATGTAATCGTGCACAACTCGGCGTACACGGAGGCGTGCTAGAGCGGGCGGCCATCGCCAAATTCAGAGGACCTTGTCCCTGCTGTCGGCGCCTTCTCTCTCTATCGGGGTCTGTGCAACAGAAGTCTTGAACATCCCTCCACAGCTATGCCGTTTCATACACTCGCTTTTATTATTAGGCATAGATTATCTACTAGATGGACCTAGCGCGCTTTATCGCGCCATCCTTTGTTGCTAACGTTTAATTTTTGTGTGTGATTTGAATGTCTTTGAGTTCATGTGGGATTTTGATGTTGTGTCGCTGAATGGGCTTCCCTTTGGTTGATCAACGTGGGTAGTCAATGTATCTGCTCAGTCACATCTTCACAAACACGGTTTCATTAATTTTATTTGAAAAACCACAAACAACAGAAAAACAAATCATTATCAACTTCCAACTTTACACAATCATCATGGTTGTGAACCGTACATGGCAGCAAAAACAGCGACCGCTGGTGTGCACCTCACACACAGAGGGTTAAGGTACGCAAATATTGATGATAGAATTTAAATAAGTAAAAAATAACAGAGTAAGTGTACTACAACAATTAGGGGTGCCTTTATGGGAAAAGGCCCTGGAATTCCATGTCAATAGCCAGTGATCACCTTGTAGCCTATCGCATGCTACCGGTTCTCTGCTCCTAATCAATAGAAGCAGGAACCAAACTCCCAACACCGGCGACATGGTAAGATTTGGCAGCACCGGGCACTACAATGGCCGCATGGCAGCTTATTGGGCCGCTCTCGAATATGATGACCTAATCCTCTTTCTGTATAGGTCGACTTTGGTAGTCTGTGTTTTCTTGGCGAAAAGAGAATCTCGAGACCGCTACCTCAACAATATAGCTTTTTCCAAACATCCTCGAAATGTCAGGGAGCAATGATAACATTGTTCACCAAGAACTCATTCACGAGTACATTAGTTGGTTTTCCTACTAAATCCTTGGTAACGTCACCAAAGAAAGACCATGTCAACCACCGCTTCTCCATTAGTTCCTTTAACATCGAACTTGTACCTTAACATGATAAAACCGCTGATGAGAATAAAGAAGTATAAACAACAAGTGGCATGTTGGTTCGAATGCAAATATGCTAACGGTGGCTGACCTAGTATTTTACCAAAGGGTCGCACTAAAATTATGATGTTCACTTCTCGAAGTGATAATCAATTGCTATTTGGGGATTCTTAGAGCTAATGATCATTTCTTGATATGTGTTATGCGCCTATAAGAGGAACCCCTATAGCACCATACACTTTACAACCCTTTGCAATAATTTATTCTAGATACATATATCCGTCGGTTGCTGACAGCATCCTTTCTCTCATAAATAAATTATAGCCCATAATGTGAGTGCAATGTATATGTTGTAACCTTATCAATTTCAACACTATAAGATTATACTTTTCACTGGTTCAAAGCTTTAATGCTAAAATCAAAGATTGTATGTTCTCTTCTCTAGTTTCAATTCACAGAAGTTTCTTCCCTGCTCCCAAGCAAAAGTATTGATCATGAAAAAAGATCAAGGAGCAGATACCAGATTTTCATCGAAATTACATTTATTTCAACCCAAAATGCAGACCGGAGACAAAGGGGTGTATCACCATAAGTCTGGGAGGCCGGTAGAGGTGATCGAGGGGTGGCGTGAAGCGAGTCATTGGTGACATCGATTAGGGCTCAAGGTGGCCACAATTAGGGCCGGCGGCGCTGATTTTGGAAGCAACGGTGAGATAGGAGAGAGGCTCGGAGAGAGACCTCTGAGGAAAAATGTTGCCCATGCTCGCTGAATTTGGGCATCGCCTTGAATTGACCCGGCGACCCACCTTACACTCAGGTTCATTGACTATGGTCGTACGTGTGTGCATAGCTAGCAATAACCAATTTTATACCTGGAGGCACAAGAGAAAAACCAACTTTGATACCTGGACGCATGGATGGCCACCAATCCTAGGGAGCTTAGATCTTTTAAGGATAGACACGAGTACGCTACGCCGGTTGGACCAATTAGTCTTGGAAAACTTGGCAGCTTGCACGCACCACCACCAGTGTACCTCAAAGGAAAAATTGTCTTAACTAATTTGAAAAATGATGGTTGAACACCAGAGCGACATGCCATTCCTATCTTCTACACCCTCTGTTCCACGGTATCATCATTTTTAGCTAATAAAGAAGTGAAAGTTCAGCTTAACTCTTACAAACTAGAAAAATGATATTTCATTTCTGAAAATGGAGTAAATAAAGAGACTTGATGCTGTTACAAACAAAGCAACGCAATGAGGAATTGAAGCGGGCAAACCATCCAGCACTACGTCAAAACAAATAAGTGACAGATACAAATAATGGCATTATTGCCTGGACACAAGCAAAATATGTAGAAGATCTCATTCGTCGGGTGAACCTGCAGAATTACAAAGATGTATCCACACCGATGTCATCGTTAGAGAAGCACAACAAGACCTCAGGTACTCTACTGGAAAGGAAAGCTCTTGTCCTATGGAGATCGGCTTGTCCTTATCAATTCTGTTTTAAGTAGTTTTCCTATGTTCATATTGTTGTTTCTAGAGATTCCAAAGGGGTAAGGAAATGACTAGACTTTTATTGTTCTCATTTCTTTGGCAAAGTGATGAGAACAAAAAAAAGTATAGGCTAACTAGGTAGAATATAATATGTAGACCAAAAGACCAAGGTGGACTCGGAATTGAAGTTTTGAGCTAAAAAACAGATGTTTGATGAGCAAATAGTTGTTCAAACTTCTTAATGAGGATGCATTGTAGCAGGAGCTGCTACAAAACAAATAGCACAAAACTCTATCTGAGATTCAAGTAAAATCCATAGATTCACCATTCTGGAAGAGCCTCATGGGGGTTAAAGATGATTTCTTTAATACATGTCATTTTAAAATCAGGGATGGTTCAACTACGATATTTTGGGAAGATAAATGGTTGGGGGAGTTATCTTTTGCACAACAATATACATCCTTATATAACATTGTACAACAAAAGAATGTTTTGGCTAATGCTGTTTTAACTAATATACCACTGAATATTGAATTTAGGAGATCACTAAACTGGTAATAAATGGACAAGTTGGTTACATATGTTCCAATGGTTAACGATGGTATAGTTGTCACAGGAGTTGGATAAATTTTTGTGATGTTTAACCACCTCAGGTACTTTTACAGTTAAATCTATGTATGAAGATCTTATTAATGTTCATACGCCTTTTCTTACTAAATATCTATTGAAACTAATGATACTATTAAAGATTAAAATTTTCATGTGGTTCTTGCATAAAAAGGTTTACTAACTAAGGATAACTTGACCAAACGTAATTGAGTTGGGTGTGCAGACTATTGTTTTTGTGGCTCATCGCAGTCCATTGACCACATGTTCATCACTTGCCCTTTTGCATGCCTTATATGTCATACTATTGTTGTTGTTTATGATCTTTTATCTCCAACTAGTGTGGACCATATGTTTGGTACTTGGTTGGTGTTAAAATAAATTGACTAGCCCTTTCCATCAGTTCAGGCTATTGGTTGCGTTGGCTAGTGTATGCAATTCAATATGGTATCAGAGCAGGAGGTCCTAGGATCAAATCCTGACCAACCCAAGATTTAAAAACAAATATTGCATCTCCCCAAACAAACGTCACAATAGGCCAAAGGCAAAGACGTAGGGTGAGTGTTGAAATAAATGTTGGGGATCGGCGCGAAAAACAAAAAAATTCCTACGTTGAAACCCCAAAAACTTGCCTAGGATCTATCTATGTAGTAATGCGGTAACAGCCAGAGCGTAGAGAGTACATACCCCTGTAGACCGTACGCGGTTAACGTTCCGCGGGGAACGTGGTTGACGTAGTCGTACTCGAAGCCGATCTCAAGGTCGCGAAGCTCCTCGCAGGTCACCCCTTGCTCCTTTTTGATCTTCATCATCTTCATCATGCAACAGCTCCGGCTCACGACATTCTAGCGCCCCAAGTGTTGCGCCTCGTGTCTTCGTACACATCCGGTGCACGATGAGACCTCCGGCTCCCCGATCCTGCCGAGAGTACGGAAGTTGATATCCGGCTAGGAATCCCTGCAGCGCAACGGCGTACTGCAGGTGTGCCTTGATCGCACAGCCCAGACTTGGGGCCATGGTCACAAGGTATAGAGAGAGGGAGGGAGAAAGTCAACCAAAGGACTTCTCAAGTTGTGTATTTGGTGTGTTTAATCCCACCCATGGGCACCCTTTATATAGGCTAAGGGGGTGTACCTTTCTCAAAGGCTAAGCCATGTGGGAGTAATACTAAAGGAAAAAGTCAGCAGAAATTCGAACTGCCAAATGGGATGTTTCTACTCAGCCCAATAGGCAAACAGAAAATAAACAGATAAAAGAAAAAAGGGACAGCAGGCTAGGGCTGGCCGGGTGGGCCTTAGCGCGACCCACCCCGCGCCCAGCATTCCCGCCGCGGTGGCCTGGAAAGGGGGAGCCCCGGGTGGGCCGGCGTCCGTCCCCGCGACCCATCTCCCCGCCCCCGGTGGCCCGGCTCATCGCACCCTTAAGTGTATCCTCTCGCGGCTCGAGAATGCTCTAGACATGATCTGTATCAATGATCAACAGAGGGACCAATGATATCCATGTGACCCCTATGCATTCCTAATGACTATGTCGTTTGAACCGTCTAAATGTAGCATCCTCTTCCTTTTGTTTCTCGATACAACTTGTCCGAGATCCGATCAATGGTATCCCATACCTTGTTCAATCTCTTTCACATCAAGTTCTGTTTTCTTGTTACCGTGATATTACATCCCCGTGATCTAGTCACATGTTGCAACATTTATAGATGTAATCTCACCAAGTCGGCCGTATGTATCTTTACCCGTCATGTGGGTGAACAAATCTCGGTCTTGCAGTCACATGTCATCTACTGTTCCTTCGTAATACCCAACGTACACCTTTATGGCCACCGCATTTCTAGATGACGTTTGATGCAGTCTAAGCAGCCTAGGGAAACAGTGAGTAATATGAGCTCACGGTCTAAGGAGAAGGAGTCTAGGTATAGTTGTTGCAACAATGAACTATATGACTTGATCGTGTTGCAATCCTTCGAGGAATGTCCAACCACATCATTCTCCAATGATATGATCTCGTTGTCAGTCAGCATAAATGCCCATGATCTTGAAACCCAGATCATCTTCATGACCAACGAACTAATATGAATAGAGGCTACTAGGGACTTAGTTGTTTCATACCACACATGTACCAATGTTTCTGCTTGGCACGGTTCTAGCACAATATGAAACTATTATAAATTAATTGAGATATGATAATAAAAACCTATTTATTATTTGCCTCTAGGGCATATCTCCTTCACTCTCCCACTTGCACTAGAGTACAAATAATCTAGCTTGCATTTTACTCATATAAACCATATACCATATGCGTTTACAGATCATGCATGCTCGTGGGAAACGTCATGTCCATGTTCTGTTTTACCAGATCATTTTGTCTTTTGCAAATCGTTAATGTCTTCCTAATCTTGACATTCACACCATTATCGTATAATGGGTCGAAGCATTTGTTTGGCAACAAAGTGAGACTTTTGTTTCTAGTGTTTATGATGACGGTCATTTTTCACTGTTGTCATCTAAACTTCGAAACACACTTTGCTATCCTTTGTGTATATACTACAGTCATGGAAGCAGAACGAGGCCGGATTCCAGGAGCTTACAGTGACATTAGATCAACCTCGAGGACTTTCTCATGGGCACTGGACCCTGGAACACATCATTCTATGTTAAAAGCGAACTAGCCCCGCCATAACATTATACATCACATCAGATGTAGCCTTTATACTTCTATATCTATGTAGATCCTAGTGCATGAAATGCATCTATGCCACTTACATTGCTTCTTGCTACTTAAGTACAAGCTTAATTCTGCTTCAGTGATCAACTTAGGAATCACTTAAAGACATGCTCTTACAGTTAAGACTTTGTCCTACCAACCAGACCCTCGGGTCACATTATGTCGAGTATACAACATGGTTTTATGAAAGAACCTATGACTGAGGCATAGGAGATGCAACGCATCTCTTTCTTTCAACCATAGTTGCAATACTAACTCAATGCTTCATTTAGTAAGAACTTTTTTCTTACCTTGTTCCATTCTGATCTACTTCAGAATCTTGTCTTAGGGCATTCTGACCATCTTTCAGAATCAAGTCCATGAAGCATTCGACATTTAGTGTTTATTAAACTTACCAGTCTATCTTGATAGATCTCATTGTTTAATAACTTCAACTTCATCCTTATTTGTCTAACTTAAATATTATTAACACCAATCACATCATTCACATTCGTCTACATATTCCAGAATGATTTCATGCTCCCACTCAAATATGACATTCATGTTTGAGATCCAGGGATTTCACTTAGCTCCCACTCAGAATATGTCAGTTACATATTATGAATTAGCCAAGCTGATTTGCTCCCACTCAAATCTAGGTCCTCTCAATAATCTTGGACATTCCAAAATTCCTTGATCATCATCAAATCGAGAATTCCACTAACGAGATTTCAATGATCATTCATTTCTCGCACTCATGTCCATCACGCTTCTTTCTATTTCGTAGGTATGTCTTGTTCAAAACATAACAAGTGAATCAATGATATAATTCCACAAACTTGTAGAATATATATAGTTGAATCCTACTTTATTTAGTAAAAGTATTCACTTGAAACTTTATGATCATTATCAATAGTTTCTCCTCTATTTGTAGAGTTTGGTTTCACGAAACAAATTCCGCTGCGCCACTCAACAATTCGGAGGTAAGGTCAAATACCTTGATTTGATCATTTACTTTCTTCCACATGTATCTTCATCAGGACACGTCGACTTTTGGACAACAACAGGTTTGCCCCTTTTTGTGGAAGATGCATTCATAGCTTCCTAAGAATGCTCTACAAAGACTTGTTTATTCGCCACGACTTCGACTTGTCGAAATCTCTAGAAACTCGAACGTGACATAACACTTATGGTGTTGTTTCCACGAATCTTTAGATGTTCCTTTGTATTTCAAATGAGTCTGCTTATTTTGATCTTTAACTCTAAACGACAACTGTAACCCCAATAAGAGATAATATGTATCTAATACAAAATGATTATGATGTTTAGACATTTCAACATAGTTTGAATTCGTCCAATTATCATAATTTGTGAAACATCTTTCACAGGTTTCTTTTATGCTAAACTTAACTTGAAAACCTTAGTCATGTCGATCAAATCGAAGAGACTTCGTATTCTTGTTAATTTCAGTATCCTCTTTAGTCATGAACTCATTTGAACAATTCAAATCATTTTAGACTTCATGTTTCATTAAGTAAATATGCTTATTCACTTAAGTCCACAATTAACTAATGATTTCCACTACTTGTTGAAAATATGATACATCAATATGTATAAGATTCAATATTTCTTCGCATATCACCGTTTTAGTAGAATGCGGAGTTTTAGTCATTCTTCCCAAGAGGCATGGTTTTGCAAAGTCTCTAGATTAAGCATCTAGGACCCCGATCTTTCATAAAGAACCTGCAATAACCAAAATCACTTAAATTGTAGTGTCTTTTCATTATTAAACTTTGGATATCTTTTAGCATTCTAATCCTTTATAAATGTTTAAACTATTATCAATAACATAGTGATGAGAATAACTAGTTTATAATCGTAATGTGACCATGAGGTATTATTCATAAGAATAGTACAAACTGGTTTGTAACTTGTTCATATGAATAATCGTCTCGCCAAAAGCAAGACACACAAACAAGGATTACAAATTATATTCAAGTCCACTAATCCAAATGATAAACTTTGAGGGAAGAAGTGATGTCGGCCATCAACTGTTTTGCTTGCCGTCATCAAGTCACATTTCCTCAAATCCAGCAATTCTCAAGCAGATCATCCTATTTTCACAAAACAGGACAAGTATCAAATACTTTGCAAATTGCAACGAGTTCTGTAAGAATCACATTTATAATTTGTATATCTTACATATACCTTTTCATCCATGACCTCCATTTGCAATCAAGTCCTTCTAAGAGTTCTCAACTCTAATGCAAGATCACTTAGTGTTTTTCCAAACATTCCGGAGTCATTGATTTATCTCCTAATGGTTATTGTATCAAGAAGAGAAGATCACCTTTACGAGGATATTCCTCAGGCGTGGGTATTAATTTATGAAGTTGGACCCTTTTTCTAAGTTCCATTTTAAGCAATATATTTCCATGGTCGCAAAGGACCTCAATGGGATAGGATAAGATCTAATAAGATATTTGCAAACACACATCTAGACTAAGTTTATAATAAGAGATCAAATTATAATTGGTCTCCACTAAAACGGTCATCCCCTGGACGATTTTAGTGATCGCATGATCCCTATCCTCTACACCTCCCCCGATCATCACGGCCATCAGTGCATTATCAAAGGTAGGCATTCAACAATGCCAATCACATCATCCATGTGACTCATGCTCGATCTTTCGATCTCTTATGTTCCGAGGCCATGTCTGTACATGCTAGGCTCGCCAAATCTAACTTGTGTGTATTCGCTGTGCAACATGGCTTACACCTACTGTATGCGAACGTAGATATGTCTGACACCCAGGCCTATAACCCTAGATCGCCTCATACTGAAGTACTTTCTTGGTGGTGCACACACAAGGGGAACACGGAACATTGGAAATCAATAGGGATTATCTTATTTGCTACCGTTGAGTATCTAAATACTAGCACACAATAAGATGTATAAAAACTGGTATCAACATCATATGTATAATGTGATATGATATGATCTTTCTTGCGCCTTGATCTCCATCGAGCGCTCCGGCACGATCTCCATCTTGCCCTTGGTTTGACGCCAAGTCCACGACGCCTCCACCAGGTCATTCATCGGAACGATGACTATCACTCTACTACTTAGTAATAGAAAAGTAAACTACTTTACCTTCACAACGACCATTGCCATATCATAATCACATGCCCCCTGCAAAATAAAGTTAGACGTCTCTACTTTATATATTGCAAGTTTTACGTGGTTGTTAGGGCTTTCGCACTAGAACCGTTTCTAAACTACGAACTTTCCAACCACAACATGGATATGATAGTTGTCTCTACTACACCCCTTTCGGGGCCCTCCGTTGTAAATGCTATATCAACTATCGAATGGGAGACATACACCCGCTAGCCACTTATACGGTACAAGTCGTATGTTGAGCGTGGAACCAGTCTCGCGTACGAATACGCGTAAGGTCGGTCCGGGCCGCTTCATCAGACAATACCGCGATATAAACAAGTACACGTTAGAGGGTAACAACCAAGGGATCAATGCCCGCACAAAACTTGTGCGTACTGGCCGTACAGCACTCCTACGCATAGATCGACTCTGATACCACTGTTGGGGATCGGCGCGGAAAACAAAAAAATTCCTATGTTGAAACCCTAGAAACTTGCCTAGGATCTATCTATGTAGTAATGCGGTAACGGCCGGAGCGTAGAGAGTACATACCCTTGTAGACCTTACGCGGTTAACATTCCGCGGGGAACGTGGTTGATGTAGTCGTACTCGAAGCCGACCTCAAGGTCGCGAAGCTCCTCGCAGGTCACCCTTGCTCCTTCTTGATCTTCATCATGCAACAACTCCGGCTCACGACATTCTAGCGCCCCAAGTATTGCGCCTCGTGTCTTCGTACACATCCGGTGCACGATGAGACCTCCGGCTCCCCGATCCCGCCAGGAGTGCGGAAGTTGATATCCGGCTAGGAATCCCTGCAGCGCAACGGCGTACTGCAGGTGTGCCTTGATCGCACAGCCCAGACTTGGGGCCATGGTCACAAGGTATAGAGAGAGGGAGGGAGAAAGTCAACCAAAGGACTTCTCAAGTTGTGTATTTGGTGTGTTTAATCCCACCCATGGGCACCCCTTTATATAGGATAAGGGGGTGTACCTTTCTCAAAGGCTAAGCCATGTGGGACTAATACTAAAGAAAAAAGTCAACAGAAATTTGGACTGCCAAATGGGCTGTTTCTACTCAGCCCAATAGGCAAACAGAAAATAAACAGATAAAAGAAAAAGGGGACAACAGGCTGGGGCTGGCCGGGTGGGCCTTGGCGCGGCCCACCCCGTGCCCAGCATTCCCGCCGCGGCAGCCTGGAAAGGGGGAGCCCCGGGTGGGCCGGTGTCCGCCCCCCGCGGCCCATCTCCCCGCCCCCGGCGGCCCGGCTGCTCGCTCCTGGCGCCAGCTCCCCGCGCGCCCTTGTGGGCCAGGTCGAGCAGGCCCAGGCGGCTAGCGGCTGCGGCCCGCCCTGCGCGACGCGCATTATCTGCCGCCCGCTGGCGAGCATGGCCCAGTTACCCGCCGCCCACTGCGGTGGCTATTATCCACGGCCCACTTGGGATGGCTGTTTTCTTTTTCCCTTTTATTTTTTCTGAAGTTTTTATTCTAGACCTTTTTCCTCTCGGATTTGGCCTAATATGAAAGTTGACTTTATAAATCTTAATCTAAATATATTTATAATATATTAATTCACAATTAACATATAATAAATATATATTTAAATTCTCATTTATCCGAAAACACTTTTTCGGACTTTTCCTTTATTCTTTCTCTG
This sequence comes from Avena eriantha, assembly GCA_910589775.1. Taxonomy (NCBI): domain Eukaryota; kingdom Viridiplantae; phylum Streptophyta; class Magnoliopsida; order Poales; family Poaceae; genus Avena; species Avena eriantha. Next base: position 333,139,836 of record OU342746.1, read on the forward strand.
AACAACTTCGGATCTCTTCGTAGAATGATTCCGGCTTTCTCTCTTTCTCTACTATGATTCCGTCTTACGAATGATCGCTCTCATCGTACCCTTAAGTGTATCCTCTCACGGCTCGGGAATGCTCTAGACATGATCTGTATCAATGATCAACAGAGGGACCAGGGATATCCATGTGACCCCTATGCATTCCTGATGACTATGTCGTTTGAACCGTCTAAATGTAGCATACTCTTCCTTTTGTTTCTCGATACGACTTGTCCGAGATCCAATCAATGGTATCCCATACCTTGTTCAATCTCGTTCACAACAAGTTATGTTTTCTTGTTACCGTGATATTACATCCCCGTGATCTAGTCACATGTTGCAACATTTATAGATGTAATCTCACCAAGTCGGCCGTATGTATCTTTACCCGTCATGTGGGTGAACAAATCTCGGTCTTGCAGTCACATGTCATCTACTGTTCCTTCGGAATACCCAACGTACACCTTTATGGCTACCGCATTACCAGATGACGTTTGATGCAGTCTAAGCAGCCTAGGGAAACAGTGAGTAATATGAGCTCACAGTCTAAGGAGAAGGAGTCTAGGTATAGATGTTGCAACAATGAACTATATGACTTGATCGTGTTGCAATCCTTTAAGTAATGTCCAACGACATCATTCTCCAATGATATGATCTCGTTGTCAATCGGCATAAATGTCCATGATCTTGAAACCCAGATCATCTTCGTGACCAACGAACTAGTATGAATAGAGGCTACTAGGGACTTAGTTGTTTCATACCACACCTGTACCAATGTTTCTGCTTGGCACAGTTCTAGCACAATATGAAACTATTATAAACTAATTGAGATATGATAATAAAAACCTATTTATTATTTGCCTCTAGGGCATATCTCCTTCAATAAATTACCTAGCTCTTTCCATAAGTTTGGACTATTGGTTGGATTGGCTAGTGCATGCTATTCAATACCTATGATTTGTGTATGTGACGAAGAACGTACCCCTTTTTATTAGCAACTTTTTTTGGAACATACCGGAAATTTTAAAAAAGGTCAGCCTTCACAAAAGTTTGTCCTGCTCTCGTCGTCGCGCCAAGTGACGTCTTCTCCTTCGCGCGGTCGTCCTAATGGGGCTCTGCATGCTTGCCAAGTATCGCAACTAGAATAAAAGTGAGATTAGAATCAGAGAGATACAACGAGCGTATATATTTTCCCTTTTATTTTTTCAACGACATATGAGAACTGTTTGTCTAAAATACGAAACGTTTTCACTTCTGAGCTCCTCATGCCAAGAACTTTAAAACTAGATCCCATGTTGATAGGTTTTAAACAATATTTTTTATAGTTTCAATACCAGGGCGCGTTCGTATATTAGATTACTTCATTTCTGTACTTTTATCCTTCAGGTTCTTAGTGTACTTTGTATTTAGGTGGCTACACACTTGTACTTTCACGTACTTTGACAACGAGTACACTTTTACTCTATGTACTTTGGCTCTTCGGCTATGAGTAAAATTGTACTTTTCGTATACTTTTGCTGTTATTAAACTTGTATTTTTTTCTGTACTTTGGCTCTCAGTACGGTTGTACTTTTGTACTTTGGCTGTAAGTAAATTTATACTTTGCGTGTACTTTTGTTTTCAGTAAACTTGTACATTTTTGTACTTTGGCTCTTAGTATAGTTGTACTTTCGTACTTTGGCTATGAGTAACTTGTATTTTTGCGTACTTTGGTTGCGAGTGCGTGTGTACTTTCGTGTACATGTACTCGGGGTACTTCGATCCAAGATTATATACGAGAACAAACTTTCTCCTATGCGACACACGTGGCGTTCCTTGGGAGCGTGCGCGCTCCTCAAACAGACCTTTACAAAGGTCTGCCTTTTTCCAGGGATACCTGGAACATACTGTTAGTTTATAGTTTATACCGATGCCCCTAGTAACCACGGACTCTCGGGCGCGTCATACGCCGACTACGTGCTGCAACACCACCAGGACGCACTGGTGCTCGCCTGGACCACGCTTTGCGACGCCATGCTCGACCCGGCCTGGCCCGAGCCCTTCGCCCGCCATCGGCGTACTCGCGTACATTTTTTAATTCAATTCCGAAAATAATACAAAAAACGAAATTTATAGAACTAGCATGGCGTCGGCTCAACGTGGGAAGATAGAGCCTTGTCGGTCGCTGCACCGGGCTGATGTGCTGAGGTTCCTGCATAAAAACAGGGTTATTGCAGTACTTACAACAACAAATATTTAAGAGTTTGTCCCGATGGGAGCTCGGCGAACACGACCCTCGCAGCCGCGTTGTCAATGCGACCGCGTACGTACCCAAACTGTGGTTTGAAAATAGCATATTTTGTAAGTTGCTAGGATAAATAAATTTAAGATGTTTTGTAATAACTACTACTAGGATTGGAAGAAAACTAGAACAAAAGTAAAACTGAAAATGAATGCAATGAGATGAAATATTAATGCTACGATTCCTCAAGTAATGTTGTGTATACCGGTGTACATGATAAATGCTTATGGAATAACTGTTAACTATAATTGTGGAGTTCTATCATATATCGTTGTCTCCCACTCTTGGTAAGTGGGAACTATACAACTCAATTGTCCACACCCTCTCCAGACATGGGTCATCTGTAAGAGAATAGTGTATTAAGGTAATAAGACCAATCAAGATAAATCAGATCAAAGGCATTAAGTTCTATGGACAACCATACTCCTAAGCAAGTGTGCTAGTCACAAGATATCCCATTATGTCACTTTAGGGTCAAGCAATTCGTAACACTATACCTATCTATATCATGAGTGATCTTGAGGAAACTAAATCTTAATGGGCGGTGCATCCTAAGCTTCTATTGCCTCCAGAAATCACATATAGCAAATAGCCTATTAGTTCTACCCACGGACTTGTTAGGCCCATGGAACGAGTAGAGACTAATGATAATTTTTGTGATACTCCGTGAATCCCTGGTAAACTCCTCAACAATGGATTTGACGTCTCCAATCACTAGAATAATATCATGAATAGAACAATGTAAAGAGAATGGACAAACATATTAATTAACAAGAACACACCACACTTTAATTACTCAAATCATCATAACATTAATAAAGGGGGTTCAAGCCATGTTACAACCCATCACGAAGATCATGATCGGGAAGGATGAAGGAGTAGCGGCGATGGAGATGGTGATGACGTTGCGGTGATGGTGGCGTTGGTGTGGTGATGGCGGCGTCCTCCTTCTCCTCCTCTTCTTACTTAGATGGCTTGATGGTGTTGATGGAGATCTAGATCTTGGTGGAGCTTGAGAGGCGATGGAGGCGGCAGGGCGCCGCCGTGGAGGAGGTAGATGGGATCTAGATCTTGTATATGGTTGATGGATGCTTCCCCTTGGGTCCTCCCTACTTTATATAGGCCTTGGCGTGTCTTAGGGTTCCCCCAATACCGTCATATGACTTAGGAAAGGTTTTGGAGTTTTTCTGGGGCGAAATCCCGTTGTTTCTGACTTTTTGGCAACTATACGGGCGGAGCTATACGACCAAAAATATAGCTCCGGCCGTATAGTTGCTCGTTAAACTTGCAGATGCTTTTAGTATTTTGGTCGCCATTTCTTCATACAAACTCCGTTTTGGGTGTTCTTGGGCTCGTTGAGTTCGTATTATCGAGGGTTAAAACCATGTGGTCTTGAATATTTATTTTGAGAAGATGGAAAATTTGACTTTTTCAACCTCTCAAATGGCTAAGTCTGGTCCCTGTAGCTCCTCCATACTATGCTCTCTTTGTTCATTTTGCCTTTGTTTTGTCCATAATCATCATCAACACCTACACACACATCAAAGACAAGGAAAATGGATAAAATTCTACCTAAACTACTAAATGTCCAAGGCTCATATTGAATTTAACAAAACAAATAATCATTCATATTAAGCATAGCAATAGTTAGATGGAGCATGATTAGATAGGCAAATGACACAATTTATATTGCTAAAAAGTGTTGTATATCACATACATCAACTTCCTCAAGCTAGATCTTGCTCGTCCTCGAGCAAAAGGGATCGATAACTTAATGGATGTGATCTTGCTTATCATTGGAAATCAATGCACCATATCCTTGTTTTTCCTACAAGCTGAAAGTAAGAGAGCACATAATCATACAAGGCAATATAAGCTCGGTTATATTATTCCAAACCACTAGAGATTAGTCAAAAAGTTATATGCCCCATGTCAAAGTTAAATCTAGCTTTCAAGTAAACTTGTGATCCTTCTATACACACTTTATTGTATTTTTTTTGTATAAGGCAAAGCTGAACACGGTTAGTTGTCAATCATAAATAGAAATAGAGTTTTCCAATGTTGCCCACTCATTCCATCTATTAAAGTCTCTCAAGTGCAAACTTCGATTGTTGAGCTCATAGAAAATATATTTCTTAGTAACGAGACCATGCCAAAAGAGTGGTATATGTTCAATCGAGACTATGCAGGCTAGGAAGGACACTCGTGACCATTACCAAGGTTTCTCTTTTCGGTATAATGATTTCTCATAATGGTTAGAGGAGTATTCTGACTTTCGCTTTTAACGCAGGTCCATGAGAATACCAATGCATACCCAAATATAGCATCTTTGTTACATATGTTGGGCAACTCATAGCCAAACTCTAAGAGTTTCCTCTTTTTGGATTGTTTAAAGGCCAGCGGAGTTGTTAGCATCCCATGTTGTGCGACAGTGGCGCAAGACACGCATAAAGCAATATCTCACTTTGATTTCCAAGACAAAATTTTGGCATATGTAATCTCGAAACTTTGAAACACCATTTCTTATTTGATAACGCACTCAGTAAGCATCTATTAAGACCATCATTTCCAGCACTATGGGGTCATGCTACTCGATAACCATTCAATTAAGACAATTCTAAACAGTGACAACTAGCAAGTTTCGAAGAACTTCTTTATTATATTTTTTTTCAAAATGTAGAGAACATGGCAATGTATATTTAGAGGATCACAATATTGTTCACAAGCTAGATAAAAGTTGAACAAGGTGCATCAAATCTATGGCTTGTCTCCTATGGGGCCTAACATGAGCAAGTATATCCCTTATATAAATATGAACAAAATCTCACCTAAGCAAGCATTAAAAAACAGAGAGATACACAATAACATGAAAACTTTTTATGATAAAGAACTTTGCACAAGACTCTACACATGCAAAACAACCTCCGCAAGCTAAGAACTTTGAGAAGATCATGAAAACAAAAGAGAAAATGCAGTTATCAAAAGAGAGTATAAGAAGTGGTTACCTCCCCAAGCTTAAGTTAAAGCAAGGGTGCCGCACTTTACCGTTGAGGTGCTTTTAATCTCTACTTTGATGGACAAAGAACATTTGCTTCAAAGAATGCTTCACGATCCAGTGTATGCCTTCCTTAAGAACCTGGTAGGAATAAGACTAGAAAGAAGACAAAATATTTTTGTCTTCTTGAAGACACGGGTTTAGCTCACAAGTGCTAAAAATACAAGTCCCACTGAGTCGGTTCATCAACCTAAGCACCACACTTAAGTCAACAAACTAGTTCTAGAAAAGGCCTCTCCTAGATTGTGATGAGGTGTAAGTGAAACAAGATACGAGACACGAGTGTGTAGCCCCTATGTGCTTATTTAAAAGAGGTTCGAGTTGGAAGGCTTTACCAGACACTGATTGTTGAAACGTTGAATTGAAGCAACCAAGTGGCTGATGCTAGTGTTTTCACGGTTGGCACTACCGTATACGTCATCACACAAGGTTCAAATCCCTGCGAAAATAACACATAAAATAAAAGACAACAATTCGATGTACGAACGAAGTTCGTTCACCCAACTAATGAAAGAAAATGAAAAGAAAACATGAACTACTAAAGAGAATTACAACTTAAGGAATTTATGAGATAGAACTTTATTGTTTACATATTCTTGGCTTCTCTAAAACATGGGAGAAGCTCCCAGGTGGTGCTTCGAGGTTTTTAGAAGAAGAAGGAAGAAGAAAGAATGATTTTTTTAGCAATGGTTACCTTCCAGTTGGCGTTTGAGGGGTTTTCCCAACTATATGGGCGCAGCTATATGGCCAGAACAATGCGTTCCTGCCGTATAGTTGGCCTTCTGTCAAAATTTTAGGGTTTCCTCCTGGCGGCGCAGCTATATGGCCGGGACAAAATATTCCCGCCGTATAGTTGGTCGTCAAACTGTATGTCCCTGGGAAATAAAATATACAAAGGCATAGATATCTATACGACCGGAACTATACGGCCGAATTTTTTTTATTCCCGTCGTATAGTTCGTCGTTAAACTCTCAGTATATTAGAAAATAATTTATACGGAGGCACCGATATTTGTACCAAAACTATACGGCCGGAATTTTTATTCCCGCCGTATAGTTGGTCATTAAACTCTCAGTACATATGAAAGAAAAAAATTGGATGGCAAAGATATCTATACGAACCGAACTATACGGCCGAAATTTTTATTCCCGCTGTATAGTTGGTTGTTAAACCTTCTGTATACATCAGAAAATTTCTATTTCTTCGTGAATTATTTCTTATCCTATAACTTAGTGAAATACCTTGTTTTGACGGTAAAATAACAACTTTAATTTTAGACCAACAAATACATATAATTGAAGGATTCACATGAAACTGATTTTCTCTTCCTTTTTGCAACACATAATATAGTGACAATAAATTCTACCTTTTGAAAACTACCACAAGGTTACTCTAATAGCAAGACATGCGAAGAATAAAAGTGCCAATGCAACATGAATGCAACTAGACTGAAGACACAAAACTAAGAAAGACGCCTAATGACTTCCGGGTTGCCTCCCGGGAAGCGCTCTCTTTAAAGCCATAAAGCCAGGCTAGGATGCTCCATACATTACTCACCTGGATCCCAAGGGATATCGACTCGAGGTGAGGTTGTACATACCAGCTTGGAGCATCTTGAAGTAGAGTTTGGTTGGAGTCGTACCCGCTTACTGTGCATCGGCATCATGTAGATAAACAAGTTCTCACTTTCAAGCGAGTGTTGATGCACCAAGCTTGGTGAACATGCCTCCGTGTATAGCTACAATGAGAGGATTTGAGATTCATATAAAATTCCTAAATCTTTACCTTGGTTACCTCTGTAGGGAAACGCTTTATAGTATTCTTCCTTCATAGTAGGGAGTTAAGGCCCCTGCATGTTAGTATAGCAAGGTTCTATATCTAGTTCATTATTATTAATGCTCTCCATATGAGTATCTAGGAACAAGGCCTTCACAGAACAATTATCAATAGTTTTAGCATTATAAAAATCACTACTAGAGTAAAAGGCATCACATACAAAAGTTGTAGTGTGACTCTCTTTGTCAAGCTCACCTTTTTGTTCTTCCTTTTCATCGACTAGTGTTTTAATAGCAATGATAGAATCAAAAGTAGGAGTCGAAGGTGTGAGCGGGTGATCAATCTGTTCTTCCTCCTTGTGCTCCTTTTCCTCTCCACTTAAATTATTTTCGCAAAATAGGAATATGAGGTATACTAAATTAAAAACTCCATCTAGCGCTTCACTTTCAACATTAATACTTCCTAGTCTAAATACCATTTCAGATGCACCTTTGAAAAGAACGTATTCTAGTATTTCCAAACTAGCATAGGGTTTATCTCTATTATAATTTGCTAGAGTAGGATTGTTGGAATACTTGCATTGAAAATTAAGGTGGTCATCTGTTATAAAAATTGTGTAATAAGATCCATCATTAGCACGCAATCATAATGAATGCCTTTCCAATTGGTACAACAATTTCTTTATCATCTCATGTCTAGCAACCAAGCTTGATGAACTTGAATCCTTTATCTCCTCCAATGCTTGTATTATTTGTTGACCAAGATTTATCTCGAAAGACATGATTAGTACCAATAGTTTTTATAATTTTTTATTTTCAATATAAAAGAAAGCAGTAAGATAATAGCAACAAACAAAAAAAACTATGTGCGAGTAGATTACTGAATGCTTTGCTCCCCGGCAACGGCGCCAATTTGATGTGCTAGGGTTCCTGCACCAAAACAGGGTTATTGCAGTACTTGTAGCAACAACTATTTAAGAGTTTGTCCCGATGGAAGCTCGGCGAACACGACCCTCGCAGCCGCGTTGTCAATGCGACCACGTACGCACCCAAACCGTGGTTTGGAAATAGCCTATTCTATAAGTTGCTAGGATAAACGAATTTAAGATGTTTTGAAATAACTACTACTAGGATTGGAAGAAAAATGGAACAAAAGTAAAGCTGGAAATGAATGCAATGAGATGAAATATTAATGCTATGATTCCTCAAGCAATGTTGTGTATACCGGTGTGCATGATAAGTGCTTATGGAATAGTTGTTAACTATAATTGTGGCGGTCCCTCATATATCGTTGTCTCCCACCGTTGGTAAGTGGGAACTATACAACTCAATTGTACACACCCTCTCTGGACATGGGTCATCCGTAAGAGAATAGTGTATTAAGGTAACAAGAGCAATCAAGGTAAACTAGATCAAAGGTATTAAGTTCTATGGACAACCGTACTCCTAAGCAAGTGTGCTAGTCACAAGATATCCCATTATGTCACTTTGGGGCCAACCAATTCGCAACACTATACCTATCTATATCATGAGTGATCTTGAGGAAACTAAATCTTAATGGGCGGTGCATCCTAAGCTTCTATTGCCTCCAGAAATCACTTATAGCAAATAGCCTATTAGTTCTACCCATGGACTTGTCAGGCCCATGGAAGGAGTAGATACTAATGATAAGTTTTGTGACACTCCGTGAATCCCAAGTAAACTCCTCAACAATGGATTGGACGTCTCCAATCACTAGAATAATATCATGAATAGAACAATGTAAAGAGAAAGCACAAACATATTAATTAACAAGAACACACCACACTTCAATTACTCAAACCATCATAACATTAATAAAAGGGGGTTCAAGCCATGTTACAACCCATCACGAAGATCATGATGGGGAAGGATGAAGGAGTAGCAGCGATGGAGATGGTGATGACGCCGCAGTGATGGTGGCGTCGGCGTGGTGATGGCGGCGTCCTCCTTCTCCTCCTCTTCTTGCTTGGATGACTTGATGGTGTGGATGGAGATCTAGATCTTGGTGGATCTTGAGAGGCTATGGAGGTGGCACGGCGGCAGGGCGCCGCCGTGGAGGCGGTAGATGGGATCTAGATCTTGTATATGGTTGATGGATGCTTCCTCTTAGGTCCTCCCTCCTTTATATAGGCCTTAGGGGTGCCCTAGGGTTCCCCCCAATACCATCATATGACTTAGGGAATGTTCTGGAGCTTTTCTGGGGAGAAATCCCGTTGTTTCTGACTTTTTGGCAACTATACGGGCGGAGCTATACGACCAAAAATATAGCTCCGGCCGTATAGTTGCTCGTTAAACTTGCAGATGCTTTTAGTATTTCAAGCACCATTTCTTCACACGAACTCTGTTTTGGGTGTTCTTGGGCTCGTTGAGTTCATATTATCGAGGGCTACAACTATGTGGTCTTAGATCTTTATTTTGAGAAGATGGAAAATTTGACTTTTCCAACCTCTTAAATGGCTAAGTCTGGTCCCTGTAGCTCCTCCATACTATGCTCTCTTTGTTCCTTTTGCCTTTGTTTTGTCCATAATCATCATCAACACCTACACACACATCAAAGACAAGGAAAAGGGATAAAATTCTACCTAAACTACTAAATGTCCAAGGCTCATATTGAATTTAACAAAAACAAGTAATCATGCATATTAAGCATAGCAATAGTTAGATGGAGCATGATATGATAGGCAAATGACACAATTTATATTGCTAAAAAGTTTTGTATATCACAGCCATCACGGGCCCACGTGGTCGGTCTATCTGCCCTATCAGCTCACGCTGAGCCAACACCATGCTAGTTCTATATATTCCGATTTTTGCATATTATTTTTGAAATTAAGTAAAAAAGGTGTATTATATCTAAAAAATACTAGTTGTACCTATGTATTGTGATGATGTCACCACGTTAAGTCTTGTATCAACAAGCAAGATGGTGGCCTAGCTGAATGCGCGCCCGTTCTTTACGGCCTTGGCCATAATTGGTCACTCATCGATCCATCAGATATTTCAGAAAATTGATCTCATAGCTCATGCAGATCACAAAGCATTCTAGAAGTGATCCATACAACGTCGTCACTAGGTAAACTACACTAATGTAACCCATCTAAAAAATACTAATGTAACCGGGGCCGGGCGTTCTCACCGCATTAACTCTGCAAGTGTCGAGAAATTTCTTTTAGGTCAAGACTTTCTATGATAGTTTGGGATGGCGATGTCGGTTTTGGAGTTCACGGCGAACTAGATCTGAGACGTTGGCAGTCTTCCCCATTTAGGGTTCTCCTTCTTTCCCTAAACATAGTCCCGCGGTTGAGTTTTCCCCCTCTCCTAGATCCGTCTAGTGGTGAGGTTCTGAGATCGAGCTTGGCTGAGGTCTTGTGAAAGTTTTTGAGGAGCCACGATCTGCCTGTTTGGCTTGGCTTGGCAGAAGTACTGAGGTGATTGTGGTGTAGTTTTGTTAAGGCTACTACAAATTCGGCGGGCTCCGTGATGGGGCGCCGCCCGTCCTAATCAATCTCCTAAGTTTGAACTGTCGGCGTGGGGGAGCCATCGGACAATTCGTGATATTGCGACTATCATCCATTCACACTCCCCTGCGATGGTGTTTCTTTGTGAAACCAGAGAAAAAGCTGCAAAAATGAAGAAGCTATGTGGCTATTTTGGTATGCGTGGATTTGCTAGAAAGGACAGCGAAGGTATGAGTGGTGGACTAGCTGTATTTTGGCATGAATCCTTCAATGTGTTGGTGGAGGATACTATGAAGAGATTCATTGATATGTTGGTGGGCGACTCTGATGGCGTCCCCCTATGGAGGCTGACCTGTGTGTACAGTGAGCCAAGGGTGGAGCAATGTCATCTCATGTGGGATAAGACGTGTGAACTGAACATGCGCCATGATCTGCCCTAGCTAGTTGTGGGTGCTTTTAATGAGTGTTTATGCAGTTTCGAACACTTCTCAGCTTCCCCGAGGGCGGAGGCTCAGATGTCAGCATTCAGGGATGTTTTAGAGGTTTGCTAGCTCACTTGTTGACCTATGATTCTCGGGCGTCCCATTCACATATGATAATAAAAGAGCAGGTAATGCAAATGTCAAGGTCAGACTTGACCAAGCGGTAGCATCAAATACATGGCGTAATTTATTTTCCTTCTCCTTAGTGACACACATTGTCACACCATGTTTAGACCACGTTGCAATTTTGATCAAGGGAGAACTTGAAGAACCCCGGCTAGGCAGGAAAAAGTGTAGACGGTATGAGGTAATGTGGGAAAGTGAACATGCTCTTTCTGAAGTTATTAAAAACACCTGGGATGAATCTGGGAACGTCTATAATCTGGGTGATGTTGAGGCTTCTCTTGGAAAGACTATGGGAAAACTTCATGATTGGAGTAAGGTGAAATTTGGTAGAATTAAAGAGGAGCTTCATAAATCTAGAGAAAAACTAGACCAGCTGATGCATATGAACGCGATAGAGAAGAGATCAGAGCAATATCATATAGAATGAATGAGCTTTTATACCATGAGGAAATGATGTGGATGCAACGGTCGCGCTTGACATGGCTCAAAGAAGGTGACCATAACACTAAATACTTCCACAGTAGGGTTGTGTGGAGAGCAAGGAAAAATAAAATTTGTAAGTTTGTTGATGATGTGGGGGTAGAGCATGAGGATACCACTACTTTGCATAATATGGTGAATGAGTATTTCCATGGACTATTCACGGCTGATGATAACCTTAATCCGAGTGAAGTAGTGGGGTTGTCTGAGAGATGCATTATTGATGATGCTAATACTCAGCAATGTAGTGAGTTATCAGAGCGGGAAATTTCAGATGCTCTATTTCAAATTGGACCACTTAAGGCTCCTGGACCAGACGGGTTCCCTACTAGATTTTTTCAAAGAAATTGGGCTACATTGAAAGAGAAGGTTATGGGAGCTGTTCAGGAGTTCTTCCGCACGGGAGTGATGCCGGAGGGTGCTAATACCACTTCCATCGTACTAATACCAAAGGTAAACAATCCCCGGAAGCTATCTGATTTTTGGCCAATTAGTTTATGTAATGTGGTATATAAAGTGGTCTCAAAATATCTTGTCAATCGTTTGAGGCCCTTACATGGTGATGTCATATCACCGTCACAAAGTGCCTTTGTTCCAGGAAGGATGATTGCGGACAACGCCCTGCTAGATTTCGAGTGTATTCATCATATTAAGCAAGAGAAGGATCCCACAAAAAGTTTTTGTGCTTATAAGATGGATCTTTCAAAGGCTTATGATCAGGTTGATTGGTCATTTTTTAGGCAAGTGATGCAAAAGTTGGGTTTCTCCCACCGTTTCGTTGAGGGGATTATGTCATGTGTAACATCGGTGAGATACTCCGTAAAATTTAATGGAACCCTCTTGGATTTATTTGCACTATCACGAGGGCTATGGCAAGCAGACCCTTTATCCCCTTTCTTATTCCTTTTTGTGGCTGATGGTCTATCCGCTCTTTTGAATAAAGAAATTAATGATAATGTGATATCTCCAATCAAAGTGTGTCGGCGTGCTCTAGGGATTTCACATCTCCTTTTCGCTGACGACACGTTATTGTTCTTCAAGGCAAATTCAAAACAAGCTATACCTGTTAAGCAAGTCATGGATACTTATGCGTCTTATATGGGTCAACTTATAAATGTTGCATAATGTTCTATCATGTTTGGAGGCGCTTGTTCTTCCAATATGCAAGTTGAGGTTCGGGCCATTTTGAATGTCTCCGTTAGGAGTTTTGATGAGAAGTATTTGGGTCTTCCTATCCCGGATGGAAGACTATTGAGAGGGAAACTCCAAAATCTGCAACCGCAACTAACAAAACGTCTCCTAGTATGGGGAGATGGTCACTTGGATCAAGCAGGAAGGGAGTTTTTTTATCAAAGCGGTATCTCAAGCACTACCTACATATATTATGGGGTTTTAAGTTTCCCTTGTCAGTTTGTGACAATCTTGCAAGGATGGTAAGGAATTTTTTCTGGGGAGTAAAGGATGGTAAAAGAAAAACTCATTGGCGTGCTTGGGAGAAAATGCAAAGGCCAAAGAATCAAGGTGGACTAGGATTTCGAGATTTTAGGGTATTTAACCAGGCACTCCTAGCTCGCCAAGCCTGGTGGTTGATTACTAAACCTGAAAGTCTCTGTGCCAGAGTACTAAAAGGTAAGTACTATCCTAGTGGGGATCTTGTGGATACAATTTTCTCTTCTAATTGTTCTTCTACTTGGAAAGCAATCTCATATGGTCTAGAATTACTGAAAAGGGGTCTTGTTTGGTATGTTGGGAACGGGCAAAACATTCGCATATGGAGGGATCCATGGATTGTTGGAAATATGCCCTAGAGACAAATAATAATCAGGATTATTATCATATTTTATAAAGTTTATGATTAAGTTTTATATCATGCTATAACTATATTGAAAGGAAACGTCAATACACGTGTGATATATAAACAACCAGAGGTTCCTAGTGAAACTCTAGTCACTGGTTCATTGGTCAAAAGATGATCAAGGTGTCCTGATCATATGGCATTTATGCCAGTTGGAAATGGAGTCAACTCATTTTGAGAATGAGATGATGAACCAATACCCAACCTAAACATCGTGACCCGACCATGTCACAAAGTTCAAGGTACTATGATTAGAATGGATCCTCGTAGACTATTTCTTAGATTGTGAGGCTATATCTATCACTGTCTTCCGAGAGTGCTTAGATAGCATCAAGCGTCACTTGGTAACATAGTGATTATAAAGGTGTTTTAAGGTATATATGTCAAGAGCGGGATTTGTCCGTCCACGTGATGGAAATATACTTAAGGGCCTACTCGAAGAAGTTATATCCAATAGCTGCGCAGCGTGTGATTTGGAATATCACTTGTCGGAACGAGTCAAGTAGCATTGTTCAGTAATGAGATTGAACACGACATGGTGATGTCATTGATCAGATCTCGAGCAATGCAAGTATCGAGAGACAAAAAGAATAAGACACGACTGTCCCGGTTCACATGGCCATCCAGGTCCCTCTGTCGATCATTGGTCCGAGAGTGTCCCGACCATGTCTGGAGTGTTCTCGAACCGTGGGGTATCACGCTTAAGGGCTTGATGATGCTTAGAGAGTGTTTATAGGATCGGTAGAATCACCAAAGAGGAGTAGAGAGAAAACCGGAAGGGTTTTGGTAAGCCCGGAGGATGTCCGGAGTGGAGATGGAAGGTGTTCCATAACCACAGAGATTGGATAATATGTGAATGAATGTTAAATATTGATTTAATCATTTATTCACAATTATTTAATAAAAGAGGAATTCAATTAAAAGGTTAAAAGGCCTAATGGGCCAATTCTAGAGGGAAAAGGGCCCATGAGGGAAAGGCAAGAAGAGAAAGGGGCCAAGGGGGTGGCCGGCACCCTTGTGGGCCAGCCCCCCATGTGGGGCCCATGGGGGTGGCCAGCGGCGTCTCCCCCTCCACCTCTTCCCCTCCTTTAGTCGCACCCCGGGACTTTGAGGGAGGTAATACCTCCCCTCCCCCTATATATAGTGGGGGTATTTGGCTACATAAATACACACAATATTCAATAAAGGTTTCCTCACTTTTGGGGAGACCTCCAATTTATATTATCTCTCTTTCTCTCTCCCGTGACCGTGGTTCCAAGTTCAGACTGCGTGAACGAGAGACATCTTCACCGTGGAGCGCCGTCGCGCTACAGGATTCGGATCCAGGAGCTCTACTTCCGCAACTGCTGCTGGATCGGGGAAGCGGGAGTAATCGCCAGGCACCGGACGTGTGTAACTCCCCGCGAGGTGTCACACTTAAGGCACTCAAGTCGTTGAGCCACAGGAGCGCAAGGACTTCATTATGACCTTGAGGTCGGCTTTGGCTCGTCTACATCAACCATGCTCTCCTGAGCGTTGACAACGCTTTTCGGTCTTCAAGGGTAAGTTCACGAAAAGCCCCTCCTATTATTTTATTACTAATATATAGGTCCTAGCAGCATCAGGGGTTCAGGGGCATAGGGTAAAATTTTATTGTTTTTATACGCGAACCCCTACAGTGGTATCAGAGCTAGATCTATGCGTAGTAATGCTAGTACGGGTAGAACACACGAGCTGTAGCGTGTGGGCGTTGACCTTTTAGTTGTTACCCTTCCATGTGTACTTGTGTATACCATAGTAATGCTTGATGAAGCGGCCCCCAACCGACTTTACCCGTTCATTCGCGAGACCGGTCCACGCTTGACATACGGCTTGTACTGTATAAAGTGGCTTTGGGGGGTGTCTATCTCTCTCGCATTAGTTGGTATGCCATTCGCAACGGAGGGCCCCGAAAGGGGTATAGTATAGACAACTACTTGATCAGCGTTGTGGTGACAGTTCGTAGGTAAGAATGGTTCTTGTGTGAAAGCCCATTCAGCCACGTAAAACATGCAAAGATTAAGTAGAGGCGTCTAACTTTGTTTTGCAGGGGGCGTTGCTTTGTGATATGGTTGTGGCAAAGGTAAAGTGATTACCTTATGTTACGAAGTAGTAGTAGATAGTCACGGAGGTGACGTACTACCACGCCGGAAAGACACTGGTACCCTAGTGTCTACGGCGCCGGAACCTTGGCGCCAGAATCCGGTGACGCCGGATGGAGATCACGATGTGAAGGACCATATCACATTGCTTTTACATTCAATGTTATTGTTTGTATATCTTATTGTGTGCTAGTATTAGATACTTGATGGTAGCCTAATAATATGATCCCTATTTAAAAATTACCAATACTTGTGTTCTCCCTTAGTGTGCACCACCAAGAAAGTTCTTCGGTATGAGGCAGACCGTGATGATCGGGTGTCAGACATATCTACGTTCGCATACAGTGGGTGTAAGCCATGTTGCATAGCGAATACACTAAGGTTGAATTGGCCAGCCTAGCATGTAGCAGACATGGCCTCGAAACATGGATGGTCGAAAGATCGAGCATGAGTCGCATGAATGATGTGACCGACATTTAGCGTCCACCCTAGAACCCACATTGATGGCCATGATGATCGGGGAGATGTGGGGAAAGGGGTCGTGGTATCACTAGAACCCTTCAAGGGATAGGTGTTTCTTAGTGGAGTTATTATTAACTCATTTAATTATAAACTTAGTCTAAATTCCTTTTACAATTATAAATGTCGAAAATGGTTCTCCCCGAGATTACCTTCCCTATTAACAATTGGTGAAAAGGATAAATGCTCAAGTTAGATGGATCCAACTTCTCTGTATGGGTCATGCGCCTTCATGGTCTCCTTAGAGAGAACAACGTGGCCGACTACATGATCTGCGAGATGTACTTGGAGCTGCCCTATCTTCATGAGACTCAGGAGCGGCGGGATCTCCGCTGCCATCGTCGTGTGATGGCCACATTCATATCCATAACGATGCGCCTCGGGATGGAAGATGGGCTATGGCCGATTGTGGGAAGTCTCAAGCCCCGAACGATTATGGCACATCTGAGATCACATTTCGTGGAACAAGTGCGCACATGGGAGTATGAGTTGATGGGGGGATTTCCTTTCCATAAAGATGGAGGAGAACTCCTCGCTGGAAGATCACTTGTTATGCATATATGATGCATACATGAGTCTTGCATACTTCCTAGACAACTGGTTCGCAAGCTCTTTTGTAATAGGCATGTTGTTGCGGTCGCTGCCACCAAGCTACCAAGCACTTGCCAGGATTTGCATTATGAGAGGCGACGCGGAAACACGGGATTTCCACGAGTTCATATCACATTTCAGAGATGTGATGGTTGAACCTATTGTCGCTGAGGTCATCGATGAAAAAGGTATATATTTGATATACAATTTTTATTAATGTTATAATCTTGCAAACACATTTGCAGTGTTAAGTATATTCGATACTTGTTCTGTTTTACTGAAAACAGGTCCTTCTGCATAGAGGTGCTTGCTGGAGAGGATGTGACGTTGCGTGTTGATGGCGAGCATGATGATGATGGCCAACGACACTCTCCCTCGACATCTATCACTTAGTTTATGTTTTGGGTAGTTATTGTAATCGAAAGATTGTGAACCTCTTTAGTGTGTCTCACACTTTGTGAGACGGTTATTCATATGAGCTTGTAACAAATAGTTGTTCCACTTTTATGAATAATTTCTATTTGTATTCATATCTTGTTTGATTATGTGTGAATTATCCTTGTTGATTGAAACTAATTGATAATGCATGAACATTTGTAAAATAATGAATTGCCTTGAAAATACCTAACTTAATGATATATTCATTAATGAATATTGTTTAAATTCAAAGTTATGTTGATAACATGTGAAAGTCATTCAATTTCTTGTCACATGTGAATCATGCCTAAGTTCTGCAAAATAACTTGAACACCGTGTATTACTTGAATACAAAGTGTTTGATGAATTGTTAAAGAGAATACATATTTGATGTATTGTAGTTTAACAAAATGGTGATTATCATTATATGATGGTTTGAATGTGTAAAGAAGTTTACCAAAGGAAACATGAATATGAAACTATTTGATATGATCAAATTATTTCATCAACAAAGGGTATTAAAGATAAATAAGAATCTAATTACTACGATTTGATCAATAGCAATGAAATTCAACTTTATAAGATTGGCATAAAAGAAATTGTGAAATGCAATGCATTTGAAATGTAAAGCATCACAATATGATATTTATTTCAAGTGGGTGAATAAATAGCGCCAAATAAACCGTTGTAGTGTAGATGTAGAGACCATTAGTTAGAAATAGTTAGCACTCAATTAAAAAATATAGTGAACCATCTTGATTCGTGAGATCGGCTCCATATCTAGTATGGATCGTCGTGGAAGTTTGAGGGTTATTCGATATAACCAAAACAATAGAGAATAAGTTCTTGTAGAGTATTCATTGGAAACTTTGAATACAAAATCCATAGCTAAAACCAAAAAAGAAGCAAAACTAGTATTGCTTGGATTTTGGTGCACTCTCGAGAAAGTTCACATTCAGTGATATTTCTCGATTATGGAGCAAATAGAAGATAGTGAAAAACATGATGAGGATTCAAATCCCTGCATCAGAGTGTTGAGAAGCGCAACGGAAAGTGTTCCTGAACGATTCTCTTCACAAAGGAAAGAATTAATGATAATGATCATTATGTTTTCCCCACTGGTGTTTTCACTACATGAAGTAGGATTCAAAATGTAGCCCATATCTTGTATGGAGACATTTTTGAATAATTTGTCATGATTATCGAAATATGACATACCTATGAACTACAAAGGAAATAATGGTAAGCTAAAGTTATGAGAAATCCTATAGAAAAATTCCCTTGAGATTGGAAAGCAATTCATTGCTGAATCTTACAAGTAAAAGGGGTTACTTTGATTTTCCCAAATGATTGCAAAGCCATAATGGAAAAGGGGTGAAAGACAAAAGCACAGTGTTGGAAAAATTCAAATGAATTTTATTCAAGTGTGCTAAATGTCTAGTGTATTTAAAACTGGTAAAATACTAGTATCTCATAGTAAATCTCCAAGTTTGATATTTGATTAAAGGATTTTTGAAGTCGCTCAAAATAGTGAGTGGATATGCAATTTGCATGAAATTGAGTGGGAGCTATAAAAGTCTTCTTAAAACAATATGTGAATGACATATTTTTGAGTGGGAGCAATATAAGTCTCAAATTCAAATATGTAGGAACATAGTTTGAGTAAGAGTAGTGACTCATACCCAAATATGTTGGGAACATATTTTGAATAAGAGATTAAAGGAGTGATTCTTAAGTGTGTATATGACACATTGAGAATAAAAGCACAAGTACAAATAAATAATGATTTATAGGGAGTAGAAGTTGATAATAAGAATATTACGACATTATGTAGTATTCCTTAAACCATTCTAAAAAAGGATTTTAGAATAGAAGTTAATTGAGGAACTGCTCCTTGATAACTCAAATTAGGAATAGAATTAAGTCGAACATCGATGGTTGAAAGAAAGAAAAGGATGATCATCATCCACTATGTTGAGACATAGTTTCTATCTTAAAAAACCAAGATGATAACTTAACATAATATGTGATCCAATAAGGAATGTTTAAAAAGTGATTAAGTTTGAATCACGGAACATTGAGCTAAGTTTGTCTGCAGTGTCTAATAGAGAACTGTAGACTTGATTTTCGAAATCCATAAAGGATGACATATCGTAAAGCATAAATGGTCATGTTATAAGGGAATATGTTGGAAACTCCTGTAATACCAACTAAAGACAAGTAGGAAGCAAGGTGAACAAAACATAGAAAGTTGCATAGGGTGCACGAGCATTTCGATGGATGCATTTATAATAATAGATAAGGGTACCATCTAAAGTGTTGTATAATGTTATGGCCAGGCTAGTTCGCTTTTAACGTAGAATGATGTGTCCCAGGGCACAGTGCCCATGAGAAAGCCCTCGAGGTTGATCTAAAGTCACTGTAGGCTCCTAGAATACGGCCTCGTTCTGCTGCCATATCGACGATGCATACACAAAGATGTTATCATGTGATGATAAAGTATTAATGTCAATCAAGGTGACATTAGTAAGTTGCAAAGGATTTGGGACTGTAAAGTACAGGCCCAAGACTCAGGGTCCGTTTGTTACGGCTTCCGCTTCCGCTTTTGCATCGTAGAATCTGGAATCGAAACAAACAAGAAAATTGTAAACCGCGCTTGCCAGAATCGGCTCGGGAAAACATACTGGCGACCGCGGGCAAGCGAAAGCGGGGCAAGGGCTGCTTCCCGAGCTTTTCAGCGCTTCACGAGTTACACGGACCAAATTGCCCTTCGGGACTTCAGAAAACTTACAAGAACCTGCCACCACGCCCATCCACGACGCCCGACCCCAAGGCCAGTCGCCCCCGACCTTTTCTCCTGTTGCTATGGATAGGGAGGGCTAGGGTTTCCCGCCGCCACCTTTCCTGCCCTCTCCCTTCCCGCCGCCACTTCTATTCCTAGCCGCGGGTCGCATCGAAGCACCCCTCCACCGTCCAAGCTCCCCTCCCCGTTGTTTTGGACCTCCTCGTTGATGACCTCTTGCAGATTGCCGGCGTTCGCGAGCTCCTCGCTGATGATAGCTTGGGATTCGTCCTTGTTTAGGGATTTAGGAATTTAATGAAATTGGATTTAGATATTTTCAATTTAACTGATCTGTTGTTGAAAGTCGATGCGATATATGATGTCTTTTGCCTACACAAATGACTAAACAAAAGCATTGAAAAAATAATGAGAAGTCATGTACTTCCTCCGAACCATATTAGTTGACTCAAATTTGTCTAGATACGGATGTATGTAGCACTAAAATTTGACTAGATACATTCGTTTTTAGATAAATCTAAATCAATAATATGGGTCGGAGAGAGTAATATAAATGTTCCCAAGATTTCTTGTAAGCCAAAAGTCAAAAGCCAAAGAAAGCCAACAAAATACCTAAATATTCTCGTAAAAATGTGTTTACAATTTTAAAAAGACAGTTTAAGGTAATCCAACTCTTAAAACAGTCAGAAACAACTGATTCATTTCAAATCAACACTTACACAACATTTTCTGCACTTAGGGGTATTTTAGACATTTCATTCCCAAAACCAGCAACAACACCTATCAAAAGCACTATTACCAAACACCAAATTTCTGCTTCTAACAGTTGCTTCTTATAGCCGATTTTCCACAGCTGATTTTCTACAGCTACAGCCCAAACAAACACAGCCTCAACCTCTTCCATGAGCAAGCATGTTCAGGGTACCGGAAATATGGTGCCAATGATTAAGAACAAATGTAGCTAGTTTATTTGTACTCTAGTGCAAGTGGACTATTGGAAATATTCCCTAGAGACAAATAATAATAAGGATTATTATCATATTTTATAAAGTTTATGATTAAGTTTTATATCATGCTATAACTACATTGAAAAGAAACGTCAGTACACGTGTGATATATAAACAACCAGGGGTTCCCAGTGAAACTATAGTCACTAGTTCATTGGTCAACAGATGATCAATGTTTCCTGATCATGTGGCATTTAAGCAGTTGGACATGGAGTCAATTCATTCTGATAATGAGATGATGAACCAATACCCAACCAAAACATCATGACCCGATCATGTCACGAAGTTCAAGTTACGATGATAAGAATGGATCCTCGTAGCTATTCTTTAGACCGTGAGGCTATATCAATCACTATCTCCTGAGAGTGCTTAGATAGCATCAAGCATCACTTGGTAACACAGTGATTATAAAAGTGTGTTCAGGTACTCGGAGGAACCATAGAGGCAATATATGTCAAAAGCAGGATTTGTCCGTCCACGTGACGGAAAGATACTTAAGGCCCACTCGGAGAAGTTATATCCAATAGTTGTGCAACGTGTGATTTGATCACAGGGATATCACTTGTCGGAACGAGTCAAGTAGCATTGTTCAGTAAAAATATTGAATACGACATGGTGATGTCATTGATCAGATCTCGGGCAATGCAAGTATCGAGAGACAAAAGGAATAAGACATGACTGTCTCGGTTCAAATGACAAAAGATCTTCATGGAATGCATAGGGCTCACATGGCCATCCAGGTCCCTCTGTTGATCATTGTTCCGGGAGTGTCCCGACCATATATGGAGTGTTCCCGAACCGTGGGGTATCACGCTTAAGGGCTTGATGATGCTTAGAGAGTGTTTATAGGATCGGTAGAATCACCGAAGAAGAGTAGAGAGAAAACCAGAAGGGTTTCGGTAAGTTCGGATGATGTCCGGAGTGGAGATGGAAGGTGTTCCATAACCACGGATATTGAATAATATGTGAATGAATGTCAAATATTGATTTAATCATTTATTCATAATTATTTAATAAAAGAGAAAATCAATTAAAAGGTCAAAAGGCTTAATGGGCCAATTCCAGAGGGAAAAGGGCCCATGAGGGAAAGGCAAGAGGAGAGAGGGGCCAAGGGGGTGGCCGACGCCCTAGTGGGCCAGCCCCCCATGTGGGGCCCATGGGGGTGGCCGGTGGTGCCTCCCCCTCCACCTCTTCCCCTTCTTTAGTCCCACCCCGGGACTTTGAGGGAGGTAGTACCTCCCCTCCCCCTATATATATAGTGGGGGTATTTGGCCAGATAAATACACACAATATTCAATTTAGGTTTCCTCACTTTTGGGGAGAACTCCAATTGATATTCTCTCTCTCGCTGTCTCCTGTGACCATGGTCCCAAGTTCGGACTGCGCGAACGAGAGACATCTTCACCGCAGAGCGTCATCGCGCTGTGGGATTCGGATCCAGGAGCTCTACTTCCACAACTGCTGCTGGATCAGGGAAGCGGTAGTCATCGCCAGGCACCGGACGTGTGTAACTCCCTGCGAGGTGTCACACTTGAGGCACTCAAGGCGTTGAGCCACAGGAGCGCAAGGACTTCATCACGACCTTGCGGTCGGCTTCGGCTCGTCTACATCAACCACACTTTCTTGAGCGTTGGCAACGCTTTTCGATCTTCAATGGTAAGCTTGCGAAGCCCTTCCCGTTACTATATTACTAATAGATAGGTCCTGGCAGCATCAGGGGTTGAGGGTCGTAGGGTAAAATTTTATTGTTTTCATACGCGAACCCCTACATGGATTCCCAGGCTAGACATCTATAGGCTGGTCTCAGTAAAAGGGAGGTGTCTTCTTTGGTATGTCTAAGAGCTAATTGATCAGTTTGCAAATTGGAAGGTAGATTTGATCCACGAACACCTCTATGCCAGCTGATTTCATTAAGATCTTGAAAATCAGACCTTCTTCTAGGCTCGAAGCGGATCGAATTCTTGGGCCCCTCTTGCTCATGGGATGTTTAGTGTGAAAAGTGCGTACGGTCTTGCCATGGCTGAGCATTGGGGTAGTACTGCCCAATCGTCGAGCTCGTCCCCTGATGGCCGAGGGAAAATTTGGGAGGTGATTTGGAAAGCCACTATCCCACCAAAGGTATGACACTTTGCTTGGTGCCTCATCACTGATTCTTTACCGACGTGGCGGAACAAACATATTCGTACACTCAAGCCCACTGATCAGTGTCCTGTATGTGGCATGGAAGCTGAGGACATTTTCATCCCGTTATTACATGCTATATGGCGACCCGGCTATGGAATTTTATGTCTGAAAAGTGGATGATGTCGCCCCTAGATTCAGTCTTAAACACGGGGCCTCACTGACTCTTGAACCTGTTAGGAAATCTGCCTAGTGGGATGGTGAGCAAAATTTTGATGACACTGTAGCGTATTTGGCATGTGCGTAATGAGATTGTTCATGATAAACCACCTCCAACATTGGGAACCTCCCGACGATTCTTAATGAGCTACTTGGACTCGTTGTGGAAAATTGAGCACCATTCAAATGATGATATTGTTAAAGAGAAGTTCATTGCTGACCTAGATGAGGAAAGTATCCATTATGTTAAGCCACTTTGTGTTGGAGGCCAGTTTGTGTTCTTCCAACGTGGTCACCTCCTCCTGGTGGTTGGTGCAAGCTAAACACAGATGGATCCTTCGGAACTAAAGGAGATGCATGAGTTGGAATTATACTACGGGATCATAATGGTGAAATTATATTGTCCTCATGTCGCCATCTACAATCTTGTCGAGATGCCTTAGACGCAGAGTTGAAAGCTATTCTTTAGGGGATCTGGAGGCGGCAATTTGGCTCATAGGTGTAAATGCACCTATTGTGAGAAAATATATTTTGAAATGTCAAAAAAATCAGAAAAAAATCTACATATACATTCAAACATTTTATGTTGGTTCACAAGTTTTCGGGATGAAAAAACATTTTAGGTCTCGTGTATAAAAATATAAAAAATATCACGTGAATAGTCATATTCATGTGACATATTTTGTCTTTTTTATACACCACACATAAAATGTTCTTTCATCTCGAAAACTTGTGAACCAACATAAAATGTTTGAATGTATACGTGGAATTTTTTTCTAACTAGTCAGGTGGCCCTCGCAATTGCGAGGGAATCATCATAAGTGCATTGAATATGCTTAATAAATAATTTTATAGTAATATTGTAATGTGCAAAAAAAAGTTAAATGTTTGTAAATATTAATTGTTTTAATTTATGGGTAAATGGTTATTATGAATTCAAAAACACACCATATGGCCATATTATAGAACATTATATATTACTCTTTTATTTTCATTATCCTCCGACTCTCTCAAACTTTTAAATCCCCTTGTCTTCGCGATAAAGATCCTAGACCTGACCAACTATTCAGCCCATCAAGTTGTGAAATGTAAATTATTCATATAGTTTTTGAAAATTACATAGTTATGCGCTTAGGTTGAATGGTACATGCCGCTATCATTGTTGACTATAATTAAAATGTCAATGATTTTTAAATATAATTAAATATCTACATTTTTAATATCTACTATAAAGAAAACAGTGAGTAGGCACAAGTGGCCTGATATATCACAAAAAAGTTTATGCATATTCATATATATATATATATATATATATATATATATATATATATATATATATATATATAGGAATTTTCACGTGGATTGTTAGGAACAACTAAGGAACTAAATGTATATCCTAGATCCTGTTGACAACATTTATAGTATGGTAAAGTTTCATGGGTATGGAGAAACTCTAAGGTGCTAGATGGAAAAGAGCAAGCGAGAGAGCACAAGCATAATCATTCTCTCTATATATATTCCAAAAATACAATAGGTAACCTATAGAAACAGAAAAAGGAACACTATGAAGCACCTTTGATGATGCATACCAACTTTAACGCGGGAGCTCTTCGAACTACAAAGGCTCATACCGAGTTCGACACCAAGGCAGGTTTTTTGGGAGTATCAATATAAAAGGGTTAGTGGCTGGTTGCATTGTATTTTCTTTAGCACATATGCAAATTAAATTGACAACCAAAATTAGCTGCATAGAAATAACACTGGTGGAAAAGGGGCCTCTAGTCCTGGTTCATAAGGGCCATTGGTCCCGGTTTCCGAACCGGGACCAATCACTCGGGACTAATGCTGGTCCCGGTTCAGGCACGAACCGGGACCAATAGGTCTCCACGTGGGCGGGCGCACGATGAGGGGGGCTGGATCATTGGTCCCGGTTCGTGGAACAAACCGGGAACAATGGGTCTCCACGTGGGAGCGTGCGAGACGAGAGGGGTGGATCATTGGTCCCGGTTCGTGGCAGGAACCGGGATCGTTGGTCTCTGTGTCGCGGCAGGGTTTTATGCCGTGGCAGGATTTTCGAGTTATTTTTGTGCCGCGGCCAGGTTTTTATTTATTTGGTGTTTTGTATTCAATTTAATGGTACTACGTATATACAGCAATAATGAAACCACGATATATATATTACACATCATGATCACAAATATATTATACACCGTCTCATCCGTCTTCTTGGTCGAAACATATTAATTACAAACGGTACTCACACGAATTTGATCTAATTTACATCTTCTTTTTTACACTTCACCCTTCCAAATAAACCGAGTAATAGTATTCTCCTTTCGGATCTATGACTTGTTCTAACAAGAATCCGGCAATTTCCTCTTCAATTGCTTGCACGCGTTCTTGTGATAGAAGACCGTCCCGCATCCCTTCCATCTAATTTAAAGAAGGGGATCAATATATATGAATGAAACTAAACACGATTGGTGGTAATAAAATAAAGTTGTGATTATTGTTTATCGTACTTCAATTTTTTTGATGTTCCGGTCTGCGCCCTTCTCTTTGGTCGTCTGGCGAATGAACTCGCAGACATAGTATCCACATAAGTTATTCCTGGCTTCCTGCCTCAAGCACTTTACGAGAACGGAGTTCAATCAAAATAATAATCAAGCATGATAATGGTGGTATTGAAACTAGAATCAAAGAGATGCGTGGATCTAGCAAGTAGTACTTACAGTCAATGGTTGA
This sequence comes from Avena eriantha, assembly GCA_910589775.1. Taxonomy (NCBI): domain Eukaryota; kingdom Viridiplantae; phylum Streptophyta; class Magnoliopsida; order Poales; family Poaceae; genus Avena; species Avena eriantha. Next base: position 333,165,933 of record OU342746.1, read on the forward strand.
AATGTAAGCTCTGGCTTCCAAACACCCCCAGTTTTGGTGGTGAACCGTTTCCAAGCCTTCTGGAGGCATTCCTGCATGTTCACCCACTTTTCTAATTGTGTGTGTTTCGAGTCCAGGACTTTTACTACTCCGGTGTCAACAACAATGATTAGCAGAATATAGTGGAAGCTGGACACACTAAAAAAATATAAAACGAGTCAATTATACGCTTAACATTGACTAAGCGAAAATAAAATGTGTACAAAACAGTAACACTCACCTAGCGTTGTAAGGAAATCGTATTTCCCTTCTGTTGCTGAAATGCGTCAACGCTTGTAGCAAATTATCCTCTGTCTCTTTGGGATTCTTTTTAGAGTAACTTCATGAACGAAATTGCAGTCAACAAACCCAACGTCATAGATTTGTCCTTTGTTGCATTCGAGAATCTTCATTCTACATATATAATTAGTATAGTGATGAGTAAGATTATACAAGCAACGAATGAGTTGAGCTAGAAAGACTTAACTACAGAAATTAATAATACTTACAAACAATAGGCACTGACGATAGTTTTGTCGAGGGCGTCTTGTTAGTAAAACTGAAATAATTCTGGAAATTCGATCAGTAGGAAGCCATCTCCATGACCATAATGGTGGTGTTTATATGCAACATAGATCCAGTTTTTGGATTCAGCACAGGCTTGAATGTACCAGTTATGCAATCTTCGCATTTTTGTTGGTAGATCTTTGACTAACTCGGGTTTGACGAGAGGAGCCCCGTACTGGTACACGTATGCTGTTTCTTGGTACCCCTCGAACTCATCCATACGGCTCATGTACTCAATAATAGACAGTCCATATAATTGGGCCTTTTCTCCGTACAGTCGAACAAACTTCGGATCAATGTTCGGATCATGTCGCTCCTGGGCTCTCCACTCATTGGTATCGTACACTTTGAGCGGTTCGATCGATTGATTTTTCTGTTGTCCGAGCTGGACAACTTCTTTCCCGACTCTCCGCTCTTTTGCCTCAGCCGACTTGGTAATAGAGCGATTATAGTCTGATGTGAGCGCTATGGGTTGGTGAAGCTGAATCTTAAGCGCGGCTGCTTTGGCTTTATCTTCTGCCGTGACCGGGAAGAATAGCTCTATCAACTTTTTCTTGTTAGCCATGTCAATCTTCCACTTTTCATAATGGGCATCTGCGGCCGCAGCAGTTTCCTCATCTGTCTTCTCGCAAGGTAGCTTCTTCATATTCTTATGAGGTACTTTTGGGAGGGACGATAGCTTACGTTTCGGTGATCGGAACGTGCTCTTGCTGCTGCTGGTGGTGCTACCCCTCTTAGTATACTTCTGCTTTTGTCTCTAAGGCTCAGGGAATGGAGATGGCTGACGCGAAGGCGGAGACGACTGAGGCGGCGATGGAGACTGTTCCGCTGAGTGGTGAGGCGGTGAAGGCGATACTTGTGCTGGAGAATGGTGAGGTGGCGGTGAAGGTGGATTGCTGCTCTGAGGAGTGGTTGGCCTTGGCGGCACATAATTTGGAAGCACGATGCGCTCCTTTGGCCATAGAATAGTCCCCCCTTTGGCTTCTCCTAGTTGAGTCAGCTCCATATCTTCCCCCGCGGGGTGGTCTAGCTTCAACTCCTCAAAATCTTCCTTCACATCATGCACCATGACGATAACGTACCCTTTTGGAACCGGTCTGCAATGCCAAGTTGGGTTAGGCGCAATTGGTACGGCCATGCCGACCGCCGCCGTCACCCTTAAGTTCATAACCTACACCTTTAGCTCACAAGTTGTGCTCTCCGTGATATCATCCACTGGGTAGCGTTTAGGAGGAGCTGTCGTCGGTGCATCATCATCAACATCATGGAGCTCCGTGGAAGCGACGCTGCTTTTCTTATTCGATAGGGCGTCGGTACCATCGAATGCAGCTTCTACCACGTGCCGCTGAGATTGGCCGCTAGTACCTTGCTGGCTAAGTCTGTCGAGTTGATCATGGTGCCGCTTTAATGCTTCTTCTAAATTACGTAGCCGGTCTACAGCGGCCGCTTTCTCAGTTACCTTCCTTTCCTTTCTCCTCTGATGGCTTTTACCAGGATATCTCTTCATTTCCGCGGGGAAGGCAACCTTCCCCGACTTTGAGCCTAGTGTGCCTCGTGCTCGTCCTTCGTGTTCAGGATTTTTAAGGGCGCGTGTGAGCTCGTCGTTCTCTCTATCGGGAACAAACCGTCCCGCTGCAACATCATCTACTACATTTCTAATATCGCCGATGGGCAGTAGGGGATCATCTTTGTGTTTCTGATTATATATTGCCCTCCCTTCTTTGTCCAACGTGCCCCCATGGCCATAAAACCAGTTTCTCGCCCGTGGTGTCCATGTTGCGGGCTCTGGTCTGATCCCGGCAGCAATGTAATTGACCTCAAGTGCATCCCACTTAGGCATGCAACCGGCATAGCCAGCAAGCCCCATATTATGATGGTACAGTTTCTTAGCAGCGTTCTCTGTATTTATTCTAGACCTTTCCTTAACTTTCTCCGATGTCTTGTACTTCACAAAATCCTCCCACTGGTGTGTTAACTTAGCATAGTCGCCTTGATTGAAATCCGGAGTCTTCTCTACCTTGACAAAGTTATAGTACAGTTTCTTCTTCTAGTTCTTGAATGCATCAGCCATCTTGATGATAACAAACTTCTTGAATCTTTGCACAAGCTCCATTCTTGCTCTCTCCTCCTCATCTGGATTCACATCTGGCATCGGCAGGAGGAAATTAATCATGAGCTTGTCAAAAAGCTTATCTTTGGCCGTGTCGCCGACATACGGGACTCCACCGCCGCTTGGCCGATTCCATTCTTGAACGGTGATCAGGATGTAGTCCCTCACAATAACTCCGCATTGCTTGACAAATTTTCTGGCGACATCGACGGGAGCTTGCGGTTCGCCATCTACACCGACCACTTCAATCCTATACCTCACAGTGTCATCCAACTTTTTTGTTGGGCCTCGTTTCGTTCTTACGGAAGAAGTTCTCAATCCGGAGGGCTAAAAGAATAAAGAGTGTTAATATATGCATCTATATATATAGACAGCAGCATTTTAATTACAAAATACATATATACACCTCGCCCATGTTTGCGAGATTTAAGGTTCCGCCGGAACCGTCACCTTCTCCCTCATCGGCTTCTCCCCTGTCCCAGGCTTCGGCTTCTACCTCACCGGGGTCGTCTCCTCGGTTGAGAGACTCATCTCCCTGACCAGAATCATTCAGAAACTCACTGGTGACATCGATATTGATATCTTCATTTTCGTAGATCATTCCGTGGAGGATGTTTTCCTGATGTTCTGGAATTATAGTATCTTGCTGTGTTGGATCCATAGTATCTGCAAATTAAGACTTGCAAGTTATTATAATGCAAATAATACAAAACACTATGCACTTATTTTCTAAATCGGTTCGGAATACCCTAGGTGGACAAACCATCGAACCGATGGTACTTAGGGGGTGTCGGTGTTCTTCTATGTAAATTAAGGTTAAAAGTTGTATGAATATGACAACTTACATTTTTAAATGGTAGAGCTTATTTTTCTGAACATTTTGATATATTATACACATTTTTCTGATTTAAAATGAATTAGTTATGATTTTTCCCAATTTTAATCCATTTTTAAATAAATAAACATTTTTGGAATTATTTAAAATTATTTTCCATCTGGCCCCACATGTCAGACTTTTATTAATTTCAGAAAACATTTCCAAAAAGAATAATAACCTGACTTGCTGGACCCACCTATCAGCATTTTCAATTAATAAAACAATTACAGAAAAGATTAACTAAAAAAAGAGAAATGACGTCAGCCTGACGTCATCAATGGAGGATCTCCTCTATCGAGCAAGGATCTCCCGATCCTTTGCGCGCGGGGTAGCGAGAGCAAGAGCGCTAGATGCGGGCGTGCGTGTTGAACCTATATGTGGCCGCGCCGCTCGAAATAGGTCACCGGAGCCACGCCGGTGACAAGCTTCTGCGGCGGTGGCGGACGGTGATCGACGCAGAGACGACTGAGAGCTATAGGAAGCGAGATAGAGGGTACATGAGGACCGCTGGGTCACCACGAGCGCGATGTCGGGGTCGGGGAAGCAAGGGGAGGCCAGACGGCGACCGGAGCTCGGGAAGGTGACGACTTCGGGCTCGAGTGCGGCCAGAGGAGAGCTTCTCGATTCCGGCCGTCTACGGTAGTGGTGTGGCGGTGGTACGCGTCGACGGCGTGAAGCGGCCGCTCTAGATTTGGGTAGCCTGACGACATTATTTTGCTCCGACGCAAATTTTCCTTAGTCTCGCGTCGATGTGCTCTGTGATTTGGGGGAGTTGGGGAGGAGGAAGGGTCGGCTCTATAACTGTATAGGCCTTTGGTCCCGGTTCGTCCCACCAACTGGGACCAAAGGCTTAATGGTCCTGGTTGGTGGGACGAACCGGGACCAAAGGTCTGGGCAGGAGCGTTGCTGTGCTGCCACGTGCGCGGGACTTTGGTCCCGGTTCATAGCACCATTCGGGACCGTTGGTCCTTTAGTCCCAGTTGGTGGGACGAACTAGGACCAAAGGCATGTTGATGACAGCGCGCACACCGAGGATCATCGGTCTCGGTTGGTGGGACGAACCGGGATCGTTGACCCGTCTTTCATATTTTGGCAAACATTTTGGTCTTCCCGCCATTTTCAAATTTGTTTTCTTCTTTAATTAATAAGATGTTTCAATTTAAGATGATTATTTATTTGGAATTTCAAAAAAAAATTAACAGGAAAAGTGCTTCAGTTTAAATAACTAATCAAAAACCAATTTCTGTTTTCAAATATTTTTATTTGAACTATACAATTTTACTATTTTCAATTAAAATTGCATTACCAAATATTTATTACATAATTTGGAATTGGAAAAAACTTTCAACAGGAAAAGTGCTTCAATTTAAATAACTAAGCAAAAACCATTTTCTGTTTTCAAATTTTTTATTTGAACTATACAATTTTACCATTTTCAATTAAAATTGCATTACCAAATATTTATTGCATAATTTGGAATTTGAAAAAACTTTTAACAGGAAAAGTGCTTCAATTGAAATAACTAATCAAAAATTCATTAACTATTCAAATTATAAACATTTATGCCATTTTCAATTAAAAATTCATTAACTAATTTTTCTGCATATTTCATTAACTAAGAAGCCGGGCTAGGAATCTTCATGCCCGCAGTTTTGAATATGTTTTGAATATAGTTTGAAACGGGCATAAGAAATTCAAAAATGATCCAAACAATATGAAACCTTCGCATGGTGTCATATTATATGTCATAGTTACAAGGAAAATATTGAACTTGAAAAATTACAAACATCATAAAACAATCCTTCACAAAATGACCTATCATGTTCGAGGTTTCATGGTATTTAGGTTAAACCACCAATGTTATAGCTAGAATCAGGGCATAGTTTGTGATAATGTGCCCATATTGTGCACACATGTGCATCTTGGGATGGCTTGCGATGTTGCAGGAGGAAATTTTCCTTCTCGATGCACGAAAAGACGAATTTCCATTTTTGAGGTGCCGAGATCGGGGTGTTCTGTGAAGCAACCACCAAATTAAAGTTTGGCATTGGTACCAACTCATTTTTCAAAAATACTAGTCCACCTTATATAGACAATTTCCCAACCGGTATATCTGGAACCTTTCCGTCCATCTCTCATGAAAAAGACAAATTCCTGCCGAATCGGTAGGAGGTTACCTAGATTTGAACTACAAATACATGATATAATTCTTGTGATTTTTTTTAGATTTTTTTAATGATTCACAACATGCTATTTCATAAGAGATCCACTTCAAGTTCAGTGAGGCTCAGCCCCGGGCTAAGAAGCTTCATGCCCGCCGTTTTGAATATAGTTTGAAACGGGCATAAGAAATTCAAAAATGATCCAAACAATGTGAAACCTTTGCATGCTGTCATATTATGTGTCATAGTTGCAAGGAAAAGTATTGAACTTGAAAAATTGCAAACATCATCAAAAATCCTTGACAAAATGACCTATCATGTTCGAGGTTTCATGGTATTTAGGTCAAACCACCAATGTTATAGCTTGAATCAGGGCATAGTTTGTGATAATGTGCCCATATTGTGCACACATGTGCATCTTGGGATGGCTTACGATGTTGCAGGAGGAAGTTTTCCTTTTTGACGCACAAAAAAGGCAATTTCCATTTTTGAGGTTCCGAAATCAGGGTGTTCTGTGAAGCAACCACCAAATTAAAGTTTGGCATCGGTACCAACCTATTTTTCAAAAATACTAGTCCACCTTATATGGAAAATTTCCCAACCGGTGTATTTGGAACCTTTCCGGCCATCCCTCATGAAAAATACAAATTCCTGCCGAATCGGTAGGAGGTTGCCTAGATTTGAACTAGAAGTACATGATATAGTTCTTGTGAATTTTTTTAATTTTTTTTAATGATTCACAACATGCTATTTCATCAGAGATCCACTTCAAGTTCAGCGAGGCTCAGCCCCGGTCGAAGAAGCTTCATGACCGCCGTTTTGAATATAGTTTGAAACGGGCATAAGAAATTCAAAAATGATCCAAATAATGTGAAACCTTCACGTGGTGTCATATTATGTGTCATAGTTGCAACGAAAAATATTAAACTTGAAAAATTGCAAACGTCATAAAAAATCCTTCACAAAATGACTTATCATGTTCGAGGTTTCATGGTATTTAGGTCAAACCACCAATGTTATGGCTAGAATCAGGGCATAGTTTTTGATAATGTGCCCATATTGTGCACACATGTGCATCTTGGGATGGCTTACGATGTTGTAGGAGGAAGTTTTTCTTTTCGACGCACGAAAAAGCCAATTTCCATTTTTGAGGTGCCGAAATCGGGGTGTTCTGTGAAGCAACCACCAAATTAAAGTTTGGCATTGGTACCAACCCATTTTTCAAAAATACTAGACCACCTTATATGGACAATTTCCCAACCGGTGTATCTGGAACCTTTTTGTCCATCCCTCATGAAAAAGACAAAATTCCTGCTGAATCGGTAGGAGGTTACCCAGATTTGAACTACAAGTACATGATATAATGCTTGTGAATTTTTTAAAAAATCATTTATAGGTTCACAACATGCTATTTCATCAGAGATCCACTTCAAGTTCAGCGAGGCTCAGCCCCGGGCTAAGAAGCTTCATGCCCGCCGTTTTGAATATAGTTTGAAACGGGCATAAGAAATTCAAAAATGATCCAAACAATGTGAAACCTTCGCGTGGTGTCATATTATGTGTCATAGTTGCAAGGAAAAATATTGAACTTGAAAAATTGCAAACATCATAAAAAATCCTTCACAAAATGACCTATCATGTTCGTGGTTTCATGGCATTTAGGTCAAACCACCAATGTTATGGCTAGAATCAGGGCATAGTTTGTGATAATATGCCCATATTATGCACGCATGTGCATCTTGGGATGGCTTATGATGTTGCAGGAGGAAGTTTTCCTTTTCGACGCACGAAAAAGCCAATTTCCATTTTTGAGGTGCCGAAATCGGGGTGTTCTGTGAAGCAACCACCAAATTAAAGTTTGGCATTGGTATCAACCCATTTAAAAAAAATACTAGACCACCTTAGATGGACAATTTCCCAAACGGTGTATTTGGAACCTTTCCATCTACCCCTCATGAAAAAGAAAAATTTATGCCGAATCGGTAGGAGGTTGCCAAGATTTGAACTACAAATACATGATATAATGCTTGTGAATTTTTTTTAAAATCATTTATAGGTTCACAACATGCGATTTCATCATATATCCACTTCAAGTTCAGCGAGGCTCAGCCCCGGGCTAGGAATCTTCATCCCCGTCGTTTTAAATATGGTTTGAAACAGGCATAAGAAATTCAAAAACGATCCAAACCATTTTCTGTATCCAACCGGGACTAAAGATAAACCTGCAGTCCAGGTTGGAGACACCATCCGAGATTAAATGTGGGTGGCGACACCATGCCAGTGAGTGTCGACACTATTTGTGAGTGTCGACTCTATTTCGTGAGTGGCGACACTATTTCAGTGGGTTGCGACATTATGACAGTGGTGAGTGTCGACACTATGTCGTGACTGTCGACACTATGTCATGCTACTTAATATATAAATAGGCATCCCTATGAAGTTATCTACTGCAAGCACGATGGTGTGTGAGAGCAGGGACAATACTACGGTCAGCTTCCGGGAGATTCCGGAGGATCCAGTCCTGAGGAATCTTTCTGAAGCTGGCCATAGAGGCACTCCCTAATATGTGAAATTAGTTAGCTCCCCAGCATATTGATCTAGCTAGAGAAGTTATGAACTACAAGAGCAGGGACAACACTACGGCCAGCTTCAGGGAGATTGCGGAGGATCCAGTCCTCAGGCATCTCTCTGAAGCTAGCCATAGAGGCACTCCCTAATATGTGAAATTAATTAGAATAGAACAACATCTTCATATATAGTTCGAGAAAGTTGTAGAGAGACCATCTTCATATATTACTCCCGGTTTCCTAACTGGGACTACGGAATCGGGACTAAATACCCCCTTTATTCCCGCCAGTCCAGCCACAAACCGGGACTAACACTCAAGACATTTATTATTATTAAAAAACTGGGACTAAGGAATCGGTACTAAAGGCCCCTCCTTTATCCTCGCTGGTCCAGCCACAAACTGGGACTAATGGAATCGGGACTAATGGAATCGGGATGGCTTACGATGTTGCAGGAGGAAGTTTTCCTTTTTGACACACGAAAAATCCTTCACAAAATGACCTATCATGTTCGAGGTTCTCATATAAAGTTTTCATACATCACATAAAGTTTCCATACATTACATAGATTTACATTGGGTTTAGGGTTTAGGGTATGAATCCTTCGTCGCGTATGTCGATCCCTTGCCTCTGATCGCTTCTTAGGCCGTAACCATGGAGCATCTTCTTTGCTTAACGGGATGCTTGGGTCAGTTTTCACGGTGAAGGGCGGAATTTCATCAAACTTATCATAATTTTTTGACATGTATATCTTGTCCTCAACTCCCGCGATGTTTCTTTTCCCTGAAAGAACTATGTGACGCCTGGGCTCATCGTCTGATGTATTCGTTTCCTTATTTTTTTTATTTTTTCGGTCTAGAGGACATGTCCTTCACATAAAAACCTGAGCCACATCATTGGCTAGGACGAATGGTTCATCTCTGTAACCAATATTCTTGAGATCCACTGTTGTCATTCCGTACAACTGGTCTACCTTTACCCCTTCTCCATTCATGTTGACCCAACTGCACCGAAACAAAGGGACCTTAAAAGTAGGTCCATAGTCAAGTTCCCATATCTCCTCTATGTAACCATAGTATGTGTCCTTTTTCCCATTCTCGCATGTTGCATCAAAGTGGACACCACTGTTTTGGTTGGTGCTCTTTTTATCTTGGGAAATCGTGTAAAATGTATTCCCATTTATCTCGTACCCTTGGAAAGGCAATACAGTCGCAGATGGTGGCGCGACCAACAAGTAGAGCTTATCTCCAATAGTGGTGTCATTCATGAGATGTAATTGCAACCAAGTGCCGAAAGTCTCCATGTGATTTTCTTTAATCCAGTATTCATCCTTCTCTGGGAACTTGGAGCGTACAACATTCATGTGTTCCTCGATATACGGAACCACGAAGGAAGAACTTTCTAAAACTACGTAGTGTGCTTGATTCAAAGAATGCCCGTCCCTAAATATCATTGCTTTCTTTCCTAGCGTGCCTTTTCCACTCAGTCTCCCCTTATGCCGTGATTCAGGAACACCAATCGGCTTAAGTTCAGGAAGAAAGTCTACATAGAACCTAATGACCTCCTCTGTTCCATAGCCCTTGGAGATGCTTCCTTCTGGCCTAGCACAGTTACGAACATATTTCTTTAAGACTCCCATGAACCTCTCGAAGGGGAACATATTGTGCAGAAATACAGGACCGAAAATGTAAATCTCTTCGACTAGGTCAACTAAGAGATGCGTCATAATATTGAAGAAGGACGGGGGGAACACCAACTCAAAACTGACAAGACATTGGACCACATCCTTCTGTAGCCTTTCCAGACTTTCTCGATCGATTACCTTCTAAGATATTGCATTGAGGAATGTACATAGCTTCACAATGGCTAATCGAACATTTTTTGGTAGAATACCCCTCAATGCAACCGGAAGCAACTACGTCATAATCACGTGGCAATCATGAGACTTCGGGTTCTGAAATTTTTTCTCTGCCATATTTATTATTCCCTTTACATTTGACGAGAAGCCAGCCGGGACCTTGATACTGTAAAGGACTTCAAAAAAGATTTCCTTCTCTGCTTTGGTAAGAGCGTAGCTGCTTAAGTATTCACGTCCTTTATTAGTATGCTTGTTGTATGGGTCTTTGATATGTTGCTGGTCCTCCTGTGCTTCTGGTGTATCTTTTGTCTTCCCATACACGCCTAGGAAGCCTAGCAGGTTTACGCAAAGATTCTTCGTCACGTGCATCACATCGATTGAAGAACGGACCTCTAGGTCTTTCCAAAACTCAAGCTCCCAAAATATAGATTTCTTTTTCCACATGGCCGTGTGTCCGGTAATGGGATCTTTCGGAACAGATTGACTGCCAGGACCCTTTCCAAAGATTACTTCTAGGTCCTTCACCATACCAAATAGATCAGCACCTTTAGGGAGCTTAGGCTTCTTCCGGTAATCTGCCTCACCGTTGAAATGCTTGCCTTTCTTTCTTACTTGATGATTGGTCGGAAGAAATTTACGACACCCCAGGTACACAACCTTCTTACATTTATCCAAATATGTACCTTTAGTCTTATCTAAATAGTGCGTGCATGCATTGTATCCCTTGTTTGACTGTCCTGAAATGTTACTAAGAGCAGGCCAATCATTGATGGTTACGAACAACAACGCTCGTAGGTCAAATGGCTCCTGTTTGTGCTCATCCCACACCTTTACACCTGGTTCTGCCCACAACTACAAAAGTTCATCGACTAATGGTACACATCAATGTTGTTGCCGGGTTGCTTCGGCCCTTGGATCAGCACTGGCATCATAATAAACTTCCGTTGCATGCACAACCAAGGAGGAAGGTTGTAGATACATAGAGTCACTGGCCAGGTGCTGTGACTACAGCTCTGCTCCCCAAAAGGATTCATGCCGTCTATACTTAGACCAAACCATAAGTTCCTCGCATCACCTGCAAAGTTCGAGTACTTTCTCTCGATGTTTCTCCACTGCGACCCATTGGCGGGGTGTCTCAGTTTCCCGTCTTTCTTACGCTCTTCTTTGTGCCATCGCAACAACCTGGCATGCTCTTTGTTTCTAAACAGACGTTTCAACCATGGTATTATAGGAGCATACCACATAAACTTAGCAGGAACCCTCTTCCTGGGGGGCTCGTCATCGCCCTCAACATCACCAGGGTCATCTTCTCTGATCTTGTATTGACATGCAGTGCATACCAGGCATTTATCCATATTTTCGTACTTCTCACCGCGGTATAGGATACAGTCATTAATGCATGCATGTATCTTCTCCACATCTAATCCTAGAGGGCAGATAGTCTTCTTTGCTTCGTACGTTGTCTCGGGAAGCTCGTTATCCTTTGGAAGCTTCGGCTTCATTATTTTTAGTAACTTCTCAAATCCCTTGTCAAATAAGCCAGTCTCTGCATTCCATTTCAGCAGTTCAAGTGTGGTACTGAGCTTTGTGCTGCCATCTTTGCAATTTGGGTACAACAACTTTATGTGATCCTTTTGCATGGTCTCGTACTTAAGCTTCTCCCTTTCTGTATCGCATTGTTGCTTTGCATCAGAAATGACCTGACCAAGACCATCAGCGGGCTCATCCGATGCCCGTTGTTCTTCTTCATTACCGCCTCCCTCTTCTTCATTGTCTTTCATTGCAGTATCACCGTATTCTTCAGGGGACATAGGATATCTATCATCATCCTCCTCTTCTTCATTTTCTTCCAGCCTAACCCCTCTTTCTCCGTGCATGGCCCAACAATAATATCCGGGTATGAAACCTCTCCGAAGCAGATGGCTTTGAAGGATTCTCGGGGTAGAGTGCTCCGCCACATTCTGACAGTCGACGCGGAGACAAGGCATAAAATTATCCACTTTGTTTGCCTTAGCCAAATCGATAAATTTATGCAGGCCTGCAATAAAATCGGAATCGTGACAGTCGCCGTACATCCATCACATCCGCGCATCGATCTGCATCATAATAATTAACCATGACAATGACATCGTGAATAGTGAAATGACCACCCTACATGGACACATGCAATATTTTTGTATCAATTACAGATAAAGAAGATAAGGTTGCTAACCTCGGCCGAGGATACCGTGTTGTGCAAACTTAAGCGTGGCTCAGACATTTCGTCGAACACCTTGTGTGCAATGTGAAGAAAAAAACCTAGCATCCACCTCCCACACAAAATTCCAGAAAAATAAGTGGATGGGTTCGACTTATTTATAGCCAGGGAGGGTTTTTGGTCCCGGTTAATGCCACAAACCGGGACCAAAGCCCTCCCGCGCGACACGTGGCGGCCCAGCAACGCTCCCCCACCCAGGTCATTGGTCCCGGTTGATGACACGACACGGGACCAATGACCTGGGTGGGGGGGGGGGCGTTGCTGGCCGCCACGTGTCGGGGGGAGGGGCTTTGGTCCCCGTTCGTGGCATGAACCGGGACCAATGCCCACCGTCGCTTTGTCATCCTCGTGTACAAATAGGAGGCCACAACGCGTCGCTTTCGCCATCTCCTCGGCCTCTCTGCAATCTCCACCGCGCCATCGCCTCGCCCTCTGCATCTCTCCACTGTGCCGTCGTCTCGCCACCCCTCCCTCTCCAATCTCCACCACGCCGCCATGGAGGTGCCCACGCTCAACTTCTATGAGGCGGCGCTGTTCGCGTACTACGACATCCTTGCGCGCACGACGGTGCCCGCCGGACGGCGCATCAGCTACGCGGGTGTGCCGGTGGCTCTGCTCCTCATCGCCGACGGATACGAGATGGAGAGCTTAATCGTGGAGCGTCGCCGCCAGATGCCTGCGTGGAAGAGGGCGTTGCCCCGGTACGCGGCGGCCAGCCCGTACTGGCCCTGGCTGTTCAAGAAGGAGCAGAAGGCCAAGCTTGGCAACCGCGTCGTTTACAGGCGCGTGGTGCACCCGGATCTCCGCAACCAAGAAGGGCGGGAGAGGTTCTGGTCCGTCCCTGGACGGACCATCTACACCGCCATCAACGCCGCTCGCTGCGCAGAGGAGCTCCATCTCCCGAACAATGCGGAAATCGTGGAGGTTTCGTCCGACGACGACGAGGAAGCCGGCGGCTCGGAGGACAGTGGCAGCGGAAGTGAAATTGTCGACTAGGAAGAATTTGTAAAATCGCACCTTTGTTTAGAAAGAATTTGTGGTCGAATTAATAAAATGTCTCGATTTAGATCTTTGTCACGATTAATTTGTGGAAGATTTTTTCAAAAATACTGATCAATTCAATTTCTACCTCGAATTAATTTCTGTCTCGATTCAATTTTTGTCTCAAATTAATTTAGATCTTTGTCCCGGATTGCGGACCGTCGAGGGGTTTTTGGTTCCGATTCGTGGCATGAACCGGGACCAATGCTCCGCAGAGCGCCACGTGTGCGTCGCGGTGGCATTGGTCCCGATTCATGCCACGAACCGGGACCAATGCTTAGAGATGAACCGGGACCAATGCCCAGGCTGCATGAACCGGGACCGGTGCCTGGCATTGGTCCCGATTAAGGAAACGAACCGGGACTAATGGAATTTGGGCGCTGGACCAAAGACCCTTTTTCTACCAGTGTAATGCATGGAAACCTTGATAACATTATATGACACTATTCCACTACATCTAACCATTAATGATTATTCTATATAATGAAAATTAGAATGTAGCCACTACCCTCTCTAACACCTTGCAAAATGTTGAACAGTTGGGCGCATGTAGAGTGATCTTCGAAATAGACTGTCTCAACCTCAAGCATGCTATGACACCGGACAATTCATTCTCTGCAATTGACATTTTGATTAGTGACATGAAGTTTAGAATCTCCATGAATTTCTTAGAGGCTAAAGTGTCTTACACTCTAGAGTTTGTAGTAGGCTGGCGCATGAGATTGAGACCATGGGTGTAGGTGCAGTTCACTGAGACCATGCCGTATGAACGTCGGACTTCTCTATTGATGTAACCTGTCTAGTGACTGTCGGTCATGCGGTGTCTTAATGAAATACGAGCGCTCCATGTAAAAAAAAATAGAATTCAGTTTGTGCAATTGTTGTTACCAATCTAACATTGTGTAATAATGTTTTAGAATATCCAGTGATATAATAGTCATAGGCAATATGGAGAAGTAATAAGTATATGAAGTAGTTACATAAATGCAAAAAAGGTCACATAATATAATTCCTACTTAACTTCATCAACATCATATTTAGAAACTTTAGACACTGGCCAGCTCTACAACTATGGTCTCCCTTGTTGAAAAAATAAATTCCACACTTATGGGAATGCCTTAATACATGTCATCGTATCAACCTCATCTCCGCCAATGTAGGTACCTATAAAGATATCTTTGCAAATAAAAAATAGGTCTCATGGTTATGTGAATGTGATAGTATCGTACCAGCCCGACCTCTCAAAGTGTAGTTAGCCATAAATTTCTAATAGGACGGAGTATTTCCCATCTTTGGACCTACCTTGTATATTTGGATGATTCTAAATGAAAACAATAATATAGATGCATATAAATAATTTATTTTATTATTTAGCAGGATTTAATATTTTCTATCTGTGAAGTACCTAAATAGAGATCCTTTGGACCAAAAATAAAGAGTAATTTTGATGAATGTATGAACCAAACTAATTTGTATAGAGTTTTGAAGAACACCATGTTTATATACCTTCACTGTTTGATTGTATTTCTTTAAGGAAATAATTAAGCGCATATGGTGCAACCGTAACATAATAGTGTGAATCATGCAAAGATCACATTAGAGCCTAAAAAATAAGATCATGTAAATTACGACAATATTCATATAGGTATACTTCGATACATCATCGTCTTAACTCCATGTTTTTTGGGGGGTATCTTAACTCCACATTGAGTACCCTTATTGCGCTATTATCAAAGTCGCCACCTCCACCATCAGTCTGTGAGATGTTTATCCCAATAAGCATTGCATTATCTTATTTTCCCGTAGTTAAGAGCAAGCTAACACAAAGCATTACCTACCTGCATAGCTACAAAAATTAGCTAGTACCATGATATTTTCCCCTGATGAAAAATATATAGAAAATAGCATTTAGCTCCACCTACTCGTACGTGGTCTTGTATCCCTACAGCTTAGAAAGCCATATTGATGTCCTCACACACTGCCTCGTTCTCGAACGGCTGCATCTTGCAGCTTCGAAGCAGCTTGGACGTGTATGCACGACCAACATGCAGATCCACCGGGTGGTGGTGCTCAAGATGGTCTCCGTCTCCTCCTCTAACATCAACATACATGACCCGTTAGCTGGTGAATCTCGTCGAGAAATGAGATCTCTCGAGAAATTCGATGTACAATGTTGCCATGGCATGACCCCGGTGATTATCCTGGACACGGACGCCGGCGGCCCCATAAGGTGTGTGCGCTCCTGCTTGACAACGTATGGCATTGGCGCTTCCGACCATCTGGGACGCATGCTAATTTGGTCTGCTGAGTTCTGGCGCTGGGTATGTTCGTGCACGTTGTTCCCGCACCTCGTATACCCGACTGCGAGGGCACCACCAAACGACCTGCTAGTCTGCTAGACCGTGTAGGAGACCAACATGACATCAAGAAATTCGCCCTGTTCCTGAAAGTTCTCAGCCGCTACGCCTCTGATACCAAGGTATATGATCTCTTGATACCATGATATGGATTATGGAGAAGAAAAGGTTGAATAATATAATCGGATCTTGGCATGAACCTATTTTTTGGTAAGGTAGGATCTTTTTATTTTTTTACATTATATAAGGTAGAACTATATGTGGAAATCCGGCCGGCCAGTCGGCCAGGTTGATCCTAGCAAGGGACTCTCGTGACAGATCCTTGATTTTATATATGTGGAAAACCTGCTGGCCGCCGGCCGGTCGGCCAGGTTGATCCTACGTGCAAGGGACTCGTGACATATATGTTTAAGTGGAAACCTCTACTTTAAAGTTACCTAATCCTTTTCTCAAAAAAAAAAAAAGTTACGTAATCCTTCGGTGAATCCTAACCGTAAATTATAGATCGAACAATGAAAATTAATTCTGATGATATGGATCAACCTCGTGCCTCGAAAAACGCCCTTATATTGTTTTTAGTATACTAGCAAAAGTGCCCGTGCGTTTGCACTGGCAGAGAAAAATACGAATCCGGACATAATTATCTGCTCCAACATGGGCAACGTCGAGGCCTGTATTTATAAGAAAGTAAACTTGCCTCGTTATTTGGTAGTGGATACTTTTTTGGAGGTCCAAAGTTCACTCTGATGACATAAGACGATATAGATTAGTAGAACAGAATCTGGTCGTTGACTTCAGGTGAAGAGCTGAGGATCAACAAAAATAAATCTCCCCTGGATTTATTGCAATCACATGATGCCATGGATGCTAGCTTGTGGATCTAATTTTCTGCCAAGATAGATGAACG
Organism: Avena eriantha; assembly: GCA_910589775.1. Lineage (NCBI taxonomy): Eukaryota > Viridiplantae > Streptophyta > Magnoliopsida > Poales > Poaceae > Avena > Avena eriantha. Next base: position 333,182,654 of record OU342746.1, read on the forward strand.
AATCAGTATCAGGATGGGACTTTACATATTGGAGATAGTTTCTGACGTATATCCATGGCCAAATTTTGCCAAGTAGGAACAATAGAGATCACAGAAAGTGGCGATCCAATCGAGTAGCTAGTTGAAGATGAAATCCTCTGTTCTTGGTGCTACCACGCTGGCCTGGTTGTTTATGCCACCCGCCATTGACAGTAGGCATAGGAGATCGAGGGGACACACAGAGAAGAAGGAATGATTGGAAGCACAGGTCCGTGGATAGATTCATCGTGGACAGCTCCTCCCCAACTCCCTATACATCGATGACCAGCCAAGACTGGCCGGATTCCGTCCAAGACCGGATGCATCCTACCGCCTGTCCACCTAGACAAGCCGCCATCCGATGTCCACCGCCTGGACACCTCCATCGGCATGAAGCCGTCCTATAACACCATGAAAGACGTGATGACCACATCGACACAGCCCCGCCCGTCCTGAGGCCTGAAGGCTTCCAATCGAGCGGGTCTCCACTTCTTTCCCCAAGCGCGTCGCCGGCCCGAGCGAGCACACGCACGCCTGCGTTGTCTTCGCCAGGCACGACCGGTCGTGCGTCGACCTGCGCAGTTTACTAAGCCGCTCCCTCATATCGATGCGCCGCCCCGCTCCTGCCCCTCCCTCAAATCGATTTGGTTGGAATTGAAATTGGAATTTTGTGGGTTTCTAATCAAGCAGACACGGAGATATCGGGCTAGAGGCGGCGGTCGTGCGCTTGGAGGTTCTGAGCCGGTTTCCTCCTTTGGACCGGAAGAAACAATTCGTCCTTTATTATTAGGTATAGAATAGAATAGATTTTTTGATATTTTGAAAAATGTTTTCTCACGTGCATTTGCATCTGCGAGGCAAAGTGAATATCCGGTTCCTTAGGGCTTACCGTTGTCTTTGCATTGGTGTCCCCAACCTCTGGCAATACAAGTGGACAGTTTGGAGGTTTATAGGCTCTTAAACAAGAAGGAAATTGATAGATCTATCTACTCGACGACGGTGGAGGAGATCAAAACCTTGTTAAGGATTCGCTGATCTTGTATTACTCACATTAATAGGTGTCAGAATTTTAGTAGCCACTTTATGGCAAACTATGCTAGAACTAGCAATAGAACTGCAGTTTGGCTTGCTTCAGGTCCGGATGGCTTAGCGAGCATATGTGCTAGAGATTGTAATTTATGATATTCTGAGTAATACAAGTGATTCGCAAAAAAAAAATTGTGTGGAAGTGTCATTGCCAAGGAGCTGGAGGCGGTCTCACAGCATTAATTCTGCTACGGGTGAAGTTATTTATTATTGTTGCACACGGCACACACATGGTCTCAGCAGGAGCAAGTGGAATCTCGCTCATTTTTCTTTGGCATAGCAGCGTGCCCACAACGTGAACGCATGGCCATCGAAGAGGAATCTCTCTCATTTTTCTCTAGCAAAACTACCCGCAAGCAATCTCACCGCATGGAGATCGGTGATGCAACGTACTCCCTCCGTCTAGAAACATAAGACGTTTTAACTTTGTGAAATGAATGTATCTAAATGATTTTTATGTATAGATTCAATAAAGTGCGTGTTTGCCCTTCTCCAGATCGAGGGAGGTGATGTTGTGGCACTACTCCTAGCCGGCTGTAGAGACGAGGAGGAGCGGCATTGCGTCCTGCTGGTTGTTGTTGGCGTTTTTCCCTTGGACTGTCATGGAGACGAGGAGGGATGAGCGCCGACGCACTGGCCCCTATTTCAGCTGGTTGTTCGGGCGTTGGGCTCTTCTCCGGGTTCTTCTTCTTCGCCTGCCTGCTCCCACCCGTGGCAGGCGTGGTGAGTCTGATGGCGGGTCGACAATCACTTTCGGCGCCGTTAAAGAGTCCCGTGCTGCTGGCCTGTTCTGCTACTCATATCTTCTTCTTCCTCCAGCAGTCGTGGTTGCGGAAATTGGAGGTGTCACATGTCACATGTCATCTACTGTTTCTTCGGAATACCCAACGTACACCTTTATGGCCACCGTATTACCAGATGACGGGTTGATGCAGTCTAAGCAGCCTCGAGAAACAGTGAGTAATATGAGCGCACGGTCTAAGGAAAAGGAGTCTAGGTATAGCTGTTGCAACAATGAACTATATGACTTGATCGTGTTGCAATCCTTCAGGAATGTCCAATCACATCATTCTCTAATGATATGATCCCGTTGTCAATCGGCATAAATGCCCATGATCTTGAAACCCAGATCATCTTCATGACCAACGAACTAGTATAAATAGAGGCTACTAGGGACTTGGTTGTTTCATATCACACCTGTACCAATGTTTCTACTTGATGCAGTTATAGCACAATATGAAACTATTATAAACTAATTGAGATATGACAATAAAAACCTATTTATTATTTGCCTCTAGGGCATATCTCCTTCTGCTTCATGGTGGCGTCATCAGGAGAGCCAGGCCAGGAGAGCTCGTCAAACTCGGAAGGAGATGGGCTAGACTCAGACAAGGCCATGTTTTCATCAAGGATCTCGGAAGGCACAAAGACATTTGCATTGACCATTCTGGCAATCCTGATGTCGAAACCGAAGAGGGAATTCCAAATAGCATCGCTATCGATCTCCTTCCCTTCCTCATCCAGCTTGGGAAAGCCAGAGGTCACTAGGTCAATGTCGGCGTTGTTGTAATGTGCCTTGACCAAGGATAGGGACATCCTAGCACCAGCCCGAATGCAAGAGGTCTTCCAGTCCTTGACCTTCTCAGGGGCTCGGCGCAGGATCTCCGCGTACTTGGCCACAGAGTCTGCCACCTTGATGTTAATCCCTAGAGGCTGAGCTATCTCCTTGGCCTGGGCAATGGCGGTGCTGACAAAGTTGCCGGCAAGAATCATGCGTTCCTTGGGGTCTGGGACACCTTCACCCAAGTTGGCCAAGCCAATGGGAGCTGTAGTTTGTGCAAGATACAAGGACCATGAGTATAAACGAATCAAAATGATTATCCAAAGTACATAAATGACCAAGATGGAGAAAGGTTACCAAAGATGCTCGTCTCCGCTTGCTTGCATGTCTTCGCCAAGGCATCCCGCTCCTTTTGGACTATCTTGTACACCTCAAGGATCCTAGCATTCTACTCTTTGGTATCTTGGTTTTGCTCCTTGAGTTGTGCAATTTCGTCCTTCAGGCGCCGCATCTCGGCGTCATCAGACTCTTCCAGCACCTTCATCGTCGTCTCATGGTCCTTGACGGCATCAGCCAGGTACTTCTTCAAAATTTTGTTCTCATCATCGAGCTCCTGAATATGCTTGGATTGCTCGACGATCCTCCTGGCCTTGGCAATGGCTTCGGTAAGACGGAAATCAGAAAGTAGTATAAGAAGATGGCAGAAATAAATCCATGAGGAAAAAGCAAGGAGCTGTTACAAGAAACAAACTCTGGCTATTTTTTATCTGTTGCTTCAGGAAGGCTGTTTTACCCTGTTCAAGGTGCAGCTCCTTCCGCAAAGCAGCGAACCTCTCATTTTTTTTGAAAACCTAGGGACTATGAGGCAAAAGCCCCGCAACATTTATTAAGGACTAACCAGAACAAAAGTTTTACAAAAGGTATAACAGCAAAAACCTACCAGGGACTAAAGGAGAGGATATACAACCAAACAACCAAACAACCACAGGAGCACTGAATCGGGCAACAAAAGGCAAAAGCACTATATACAAACTAGTGAAGACTAGCCACCCAGGAGAGAAGGCTAGCCCTATATTTCTTCTTGATCCTGTACTGAAGTAAGCTAATATCATAAACAAAACTTGATCTCCACCTAGCAAACAATGGCCTATGATGATTGAAGATCTTGTCATTACGCAATAGCCAAATATTCCAGCAAGCAATAATTAAAACCTCCATAAAGAAAGGATGACCGAAAACTCTCTTAGCTTCGGCAATAATTTGTTGCAAATCCACAAGAGGCTTCCACTCAATCTGAAGGTAATTCCAAATACGAGCACTGAAGTTACATTCAAAAAATAAATGGATTCGATCCTCATATGCTCTAATAGGGCAGAGCTCACAATGTGTATCATCTGTGACATGCCAATGTCTCCTCTGTAGTAAATCTCGGGTATTCAATCTATCCCTCAGTAGCAGCCAAGCAAATACCTTCAGTTTCATAGTGCAGCTAGACTTCCAGAGCCAAACATACACTCTAGGAACCTGAATGTGCTCATGAATAACCTTGTAAAACTTACTGGGAGCATAATTCTCTCCCCATCAATAATTCCATACATCATTCTAAAGCAAAAGAGGATTATTGTCCAAGATCCATTGCATCTGACCAAGTTCCTGGAAAGCTTCCACGGAAAGTGGTAAATAAAATAAACTTTGAATGTCCACCGTTGAATAAACCTTAGCAGCAGACAGGTTTTCATTCAAAACATATGAAAAAAGCCTGGGATATCTCTCTTTCATAGGACGAATAGAGCCCTCCAAAGACCAGTTATTAGACCAAAAAAGAAAAGTGTCACCTTTTTCTTGACTGACAGCAGCAACACCACGAAAGTTATCTACTTGCTTAAGAACATCCCTCCACCAAAAGGAACCGCATGGGTTGTCAGCATGAGGAACTTTGTCTACATAGTAAGCATTTTTAACCAAATGAACCCATGGGATGTCCTTGCTATTATAATATTTGTCCAGGAATTTAATTAGCAGAGAAGCATTCTTCTTTTGGAAATCCACAACACCTAGACCACCCTTATCTTTTGGCAAGCAAACAATGTCCCAAGCTGCCAAAGTCGGCTTAGGCTCATCTTGTTTCTTCCTCCATAGACATTGCCTTAGAATGCGGTCCAACTGAGCAGTGAGACCCTTTGCCAATTGCAAAGAACATAAAAAGTGCAGGGGCATTGAAGCAAGAGTAGAATTGATCAATTGAAAACGTGCTCCTTGCGACAAAAACAAGAGCGAGAAGTTAGCTTCCTCTCAAGCCTACAAACCAAAGGCTGCATCTCAGCAATTGTAGGGCGAGTAGTTCCCAGTGGCAAGCCTAGATACGTAAACGGCATAGACCCAACTTGACAACCAAATTCATCAGCCAGTAATGTGGTTAATTCCTCAGGCACATTGATGGGCACCAACATGGATTTATTATAGTTGATTTTAAGACCAGTTGAGAGTGAAAACTTGCTAAGCAGATCTTTCAAAGCACGAATTTGATTAAGCTCAGCTGGCATGATCAACAACGTATCATCCGCATATTGGATGATGGGAAAATCTTCATCATAAACCTCAATTGGTCTACTAATGTCACCCGTCCTGACTAGCTCATTAATAGCTTCTTGCAACAAATCAGATCCCAAAGTGTACAAAATAGGGGATAGAGGATCTCCCTATCGAACTCCCCGCTTGCAAACAAACTACTTGCAAGGTATTCCATTCAATAAAACTGCAGAAGTGCCTGAAGAAAGGATTGATTTCATCCAGCCAAGGCACCGCTGATTAAAACCCTTGTACTTCATGATTTCTAAAATGGCCTCATGCTCAATTGTGTCAAACGGCTTTGGCAAAATCAAGTTTTAGAATTATAATAGGTTTCTTCGAGGCTTGACACAAGAATAAATACTCAAACGACCAGGCCAGACAATATTGAATCGACCTTGAACGCAAGAATCCATATTGATTCTTGTGGATACATTCCAAAATTCTATCTTGCAATCTATTAGCCGCCAACTTAGTAAGGAACTTGAGACAGACATTAGTCAAAGAGATGGGACGATAATCATTGACTTCCAAAGGGGAGTGCTTCTTAGGGACAAGTGTAATATAAGAACCATTAATATTCTCCAAATTCAAACTTCCAGCATGGAAGTCGTTTGCCAGGCGGTAAAACTCATTTTGGATTATGGGCCAGCACCTCTTCACAAAAAGCCCATTAAAGCCGTCAGGCCCTAGAGCCTGGTCCGTAGGCATAGCCGCAATCACATCATCCATTTCTTTTTTACTAAAAGGATTTGTCAAGTCGTCGAGCCCCTCTACCCTAGTCAGGAGTTGCGCCAAGTCAAACTACATCGAAATACCTTCTGAACGGCCCATTTTATCTTTGTAACTACTCCACAAAAGTCCCGCCATTGACTCATAATCAGTGTACTCAATGCCACTTTCATGCCGAAGCAAAGATATGTTGTTCCTGCGAAAACTCTCAGTGGCCATAGCGTGAAAGAATTTTGTGTTATCTTCTCCCTGTTGGATCCAGCAAATAGTGCAACGTTTACGCCAATAATTGCATTCAGCAAGCAACAAACCATCCAAATGAACTTTGACAAGCTTCCTAAAATTGAATTCTGATTGAAAAAGGGGCTTGTGCTCCTCGAGAGTGTCAAAGTAAAGGATAACAGGATTGCCCCTTTGAATGAGAAACTTTAGTTTGGACAGACTAGTCTTCCACTTCTTGAGATCAAACGCAGTGTTTTGAGCTTATCAACTAATATAGCAGAACTGCAAAACTTCCTGGACTGTTTTTGCCAAGAGTCCTTCGCACATTCAGAGAATCCTGGGAAATCCACCCAAAAATTCTCAAACCTGAATAACTTTGCTTTAGGGATATTAGTGTCTATGTTCACAACGCAAGGGACATGATCAGAACCAGTCTTAGCCAAAGGAAGCACTAGAGAGTTGGGAAAATCAGTTATCCAATTGGAACTAGTAAAAAACCAGTCCAACTGCTCAAGCAGAGGAACTGTCTGCATGTTAGACCAAGTGAACGAGCGGCCCTTCAAAGGTAATTCGAGCGGCCCTAGATGCCCAATAATATCATTGAAAAGAAACATATCATTAACATTTCCCCCGGGTCTATTCCTATTTTCAGGTGCTGAATGAAGTTAAAATCACCAACCAATAGCCAGTTCTCATCCACAGGAATCTGAAGATTATACAACCAAGACACAAATTCATCTCTTTCTTGACCGGAACAGGGACCATAGACAGGGACCAACTTCCAATTATCATTATTATGAATAGAAGTAAAATTAACCACAACACCAAACCTCTGAGTCTGCATCAACATGCCAGAGAAAACTGCCGAATTCCACAAAATGATCATGCCCCCAGAGGCACCAATAGAAGGAGCATAGGAAAAATTGTCAAATCTTTTAGGGCAGAATTTTCTAATAAAACGCCAGTCAAAAGATTCACATTTTGTTTCTTGCCAACAAACTAGCACGGTGGCCCTCGCAAATGCGAGGGCATTATCTTTACTGGTTTGTAAGTATCCTACAAATAATCACATCGTTTCAAGGACATCACATTATCGCTTGTTATGTGATAAGAACTAAAATGCTCTACAACTGTTGCACATATTATAGCAAATAAAATATCATGTATGTTACTAACAATTTTAGCCATCGAATGATTATTATGTCATATGGCAAAAGATCCATGTGTGTGTTTTGTAAATTATATTAGTTAAGTAAAAAGGAATTATTGGTTTTATATGACTGTGGGCCAGTTGACTTCGATAAAAAATTAATGAAGTGAAAGAAAAATATCTATCCCCCCTAATAGTTGGGCCATATTAAATTCTCATAAATACCTTGTTTAGATGTTTCTTCCTCTTAGTTCCATACTCCATGTCAAAAATGTGCCATGTTTTAGAAACATGAATGTCCATTTTTACCTTGCATTATTTGTTATATTAATATGATGCTAAAGATATTTTATTTTGAGCGTACAGGTTTAACATCGGTAGCCAAAGTTACAGATGCATGAATCTATCACATTATGTGATATGAAACAAAAATGATATACACCAATGGAAAATGTCATGGTCAACAAAATATCATGTATACATCTATCATATTTCACCATTTTAAATTTGTGAGCGAATGATCATTATGTCTGGTTCTACACACTCGGTGACATGGATTTTTGTGTCAAGCAACATGACTATGTGGCTTGCCACATAGTTAAGACTCTCTCATTAGTCATCAGTTTTGTTGTATGATTGGAATTTCTAAGAATTATAAGATTTATGCTTTCCAGATACACTTGACTTAAAATATTATTGCCATGGTGTGTGGCTAATTTTGTAGACAACAATAGTAAGGTGTCAGAGAACAGTCAAGCATATCTCGTCCTATCCTTGAAAATCTAGGACCATATACTATTTCTTGCATACATAAACAAATTGGACCATGTTTCAAGGTCTTACTATGGCGACAGTAAGGAATGCATCCATGAGAACAATATTCAAAAACAGCTTTTGAAACTTATCTTGTTTTTATTTTTTGTACTCAAGTTGGAAATGTGTAGTCTTCAAAACGGACTCATGATTGGATGGTTAATAGCCTGGTTGTAGCCATAATCCAACAGTGATCAAATCCAATACATCATATGTCTCATTAACCTGGAATATCCTATCAGTGGGCGGACATTATCACCACGTGAGAATCCCAGATTTTGTGGTGATTTAGCCCCACGTTGTATCACTAAGAATGAATATATTCCAGTGTAAAGGGCATTCCCATCGATAGTGCAACTAATGTGATGACGTCATTAACTTTGAAGCTGAGCGGACTTCTATAGGGGTTTTGTGATGAGTTTTTGGATCCGACGGTAGTAAAATAAATTTGTCATTTTTTTTATAGAATACCATCGATTGTTATATTATATTTTTTATTTAATATCTCTATTTTATCCTAGTCTTCAATCAATTGTTTCTACACAGTCGGTCTAATGAACTTTTCCGTTATGCAAGATGACTAGCTGACCTAGAAAACATAGTTCAAGGCTCTTAAGTAGTCCTCAATTTCATTGCATGATTGGCATGACATGTGATGTTATCATGATATTTTATCATAACATAAAGTCGCATAAAAAATTTCATAGACTTATTTCATACAAACAAAATAATATCTGCATGAACAATTCTTAATAACTATGATTGTGCACTTTTTAGGTCCTCTTAATAAAAATATTATTAACGTGATACGTGGATATTGAAGATAAATCATATGTATCACTTGACCATGCAAATGTAACTTTTAAGGATATCGAGAACAATTCAACATGACACTTCCTATCCTCTTGAAAAATCTTGGTCATGTGTCCCATTAGTCCGAATATTCTCTTAATTGGTTGCGAGAGTCTATGCTAATTTAGCCCCTCATGTATCATTAGAAAGACGTTATTTTAGTGTGAGCACGACGCCAACGGTAGCCGAGCCGGCATGGTAGATGAATATGGTATCCTTGCGTACTCTGGGAAATATCAATGGCCAGCTTGGTCCATCCAAGGGAGAACAATTTAGCAATTTCCACGATTTAGCAGCAGCCGTGTACTACCTCATTCCGGTTGCCTTGTACACTTTTTGAGGCATTGTACGTGAGTTGGGTCCTTTTTTCCCGTTCAAAGCCACCACGTTCCAGCAAGATTTTTGTTTGCAACCACCACGCTTCCAGCCGCGAGCGCACACAACTTTTTTTTTTAATATAGCGGATGCAACCTTTAGATGGGAAAGTCCGTTTTGGAAGTCATATTGCTTAATTACGGGTGTTCAACGGGTGCACTTATCAATATATATTGTGTCAAACTGGTACATAATGAATAATTTCACTTAAATCTTAACCGTAAATTTCAGATCTGACCATCACGATAAATTAAGTGATCTGGATCAACGTAGCGTCTCGAATAACATCCTTATATTGCTTTTAGTATATAATAGATAACATCACATTCACTTTCATTAATTTTTTTAATACTTCTTTCTGCCTAATATCAGAGTTTAAACCACGCACATTCCAACAAAGCACACACCATTTTCGTTTAGATATTCGACACATGAAAACCGATTTGGCTGACATCACCACTCCTGAGACATAGTACCAGGAAGAAATCCAACTGACCACAAAAAACGAACTGACACATAATACAGACTGAAACAACACACTGACAACCAACCCAAGACAACTCCATCATAGCCGCTAACACACAAATCCCGTGAAATAAAGGACACTGATACAGGCCATTTATATGGTGAGGCCCTGTCACCCAGCCAGAGTGTTTACTCATCATCATCAAGTTTATCTTCATCCTTCTTCTTAGGATCAGCTGCAAGCTTCTTCTTTGTTAGGCTTTCTGGAGCAATTCCAAGCTGTTCACCAACCTCTTGCATCACCCTAATTGGCGTCTCCGGAATAGTCATATCATCTGTACGTTGTTCATTGTCCCCATACTGATCCTGATCCATGTCAGTCTCATCTCCAGCTTGCTGAACAATCCACAGCTTAGCACGGCTTCGCTTTTTAGGTCTCACAGGTACCTCTAACACCGACTTCGGGCGACAACCATTGCCAAGCAAAGAGCTTCTAGTGAAACGGCGCTCTGCAGGCTGAACAATCTGCTTCTTTCTTCGGGGTGCACGCTTCTTGACTTCAAAGTCCGGCATAGCAACAAAACGAAGACCCTCATCCACTGACTGGTCTGTCTCAACCGAATTGAGACTGTTGCCCAATTGCGTGCGTCTAACAGGAGACAAATTCCTGTCACTCAACAGCTGGGAGGACAGGATCCATTCTTTACCAAAGACTTGCGCCCAAGAAAAGAAGGCATCTTTCCATGTCCTCATGGAGATCAACTGAAACGGGGAGGTCTGCAGTGCCGAAGGTAAACGTTTGGATAACAGCATTGGCAACATGCCTTCAAACAGTCTTTGCCACATCATATCAGGAGGCAGAACTGGCCCAAAACCATGCTGCATATGACCTACATGAAGAAAATCAAAGAAAACCGGGCCCTGGCCAGCCTGATTAGGAAGATCTATCGGTACCATACCCAAATCAATATTTTGCTGTCCCATATTCTAATCGTGTACCAGTTCTTCAGAAGATGCAGCTTGACTCAAGTCATCTAGCACAAGGGACTCCTGAGAATCCTGTTCCTCATGAACGTCCTTCATATTATCAGGCTGTGCACCATCCGGTTGGTTATATGTCCATCCTGACCATCCTGATCTTCATGCCAATGTGCGTGGTCCCATCCAATCTCTGGAAATTGAGGACCCACCCACATATTGTTATTGGCAAGTAGATTACCAGGCAATGGGTGTGGATTACCATCAGGCGGCATCTGATCAACAATAAGGGGCATAGCGTCTGCAAAGTGTGCCGATAAGATGAACACAGCAGCAGTCCATGATTCTATGGCACCTGCGACCGTAGCAAATTTACCAAAATAAACATCTCTTGGGACCAAAGCAGGCGAGGGAAAAGATGCATATACCAAAACTGATATTTTCCAAAAGTAGAAACCGCATTGGCAATATCAAGGTCATTGCGATAATCTGGTGGGATTCCTAGAAACATCAACCACCCGTGCCTGAAACCTTGCTCAGATCTATGATTCTCTGCATCACTAGCATAAACAAACCTGACAAATCTATCGTTTAACTGATAGTGACCATGTTGGACAAGCGCATGACAGACATTGGGACCGCTAAGGTGATACAAACCCACAGCAAACAAACCAGGCTGATCCTCCAGCACATTGCGATTAAGTGTCCCTACAAGGAATTGATGTACCTAATTCCTCCATAGCTCTGTCAGAGGACCTGGAGGCATTTGATGGGTTCGTAGCATGGAAAAACAAAAAAATTCTACCGCAAGAACGAACAAAACCCATATCTAATCTAGATAAAAGCCAAGATCTAATCTATTAGACATGTGCAACGAGATAGATAGGAACTAACCCTTGTAGATCCGAAAGCGTTAACGAGATTAGATCTCGTGGTTGATGTAGTCAATCACTTGCCGATCTCAAGATCGTGTGGACGATCCTTCTGGCGTCGCGTTCCGGCAGCGCTTCCGCAGTTGGTCAAGTGGACGATCCTTCCGGCGCCGCGTTACGGCAGCGCTTCCGTAGTCGGTCACACGTGCGGAGTCGAAGCAGACCTTCCTCTCCCCGTCCCAGCGAGCAGCGGAGGTAGTAGATCTTCTCCACGGAATCCCAGCAGCACGACGGCGTGGTGGTGGTGGTGGAGTAGAGAATTCTGCAGGGCTTCGCCTATGCCTGTGCAGAAGAAAAGTGGAGGAGAGAGGCGGCATAGATTGGAGTTATGGGAGAGGGCTAGGAGGGGGCGCCCCTGCCCTTCTATTTAAGGGGGGGAGGCGCGCCTGGGGAGGGGGAGTCCTAGTAGGACTCCCCTCCTCTATGGCCGGCGGGTTGGGGAGTGGGGGGAGGAGTCCTCCTCCCCCACGACTCCTTGTCTTGACCCACCAGGACTCCTTGATCCCTATCTTGATTTTCAAGCAAACTCCAAGATATCTTCTAGAACCTTCCGGAACATTCCGAAACCTTCTAGAATCCTCATACAAACACTCCGGAACATTTCCTAACTCAGAAAATGATCCCCTATATATGAATCTTATTCTCCGGACCGTTCCGGATCTCCTCGTGATGCCCCGAATCCAATCCGAGACTCCGAACAACATTCGGTCTCCAACGCATATTCCATATCTACTTAAAACAACTTCGAACCTTAAGTGTGTCACCCTACGGTTCGTGAATATGCAGACATGACAGAGACACATCTCCTATCAATAACCATCAGCGGGACCTGGAGATCCATAATGGCTCCCACATACTCAACGGTGACTTCGGATCGATTGAACCATTTACATACGAAACCAATTCCCTTTGTCACGCGATACTATACTTATCCGAGGTTTGATCGTCAGCATCTCCATACCTAGTTCTACCTCGTTACTGATAAGTACTCTTTACTTGTTCCGTGATATGTCATCTCTTGTGACCCAGTCACATGCTTGCAAGCTAACTAGATGACATTCCACCGAGAGGGCCCAGAGCATATCTATCCGTCATATGGATGGACAAATCCCAATCTTGGTTCATGCGCTTCAACACATACTTTCAGAATACCCAATGACACCTTTATGACCACCCAGTTACGAAGCGGTGTTTGATGTCATCAAAGTACCCATCCGGTGATGGTGATTAACCCAACCTCATGGTCGAAGGATTATGTTACTATGCTTTTAAAAGCTTACAGCAATACGAACTTAATGACTTGATCTTATGCTACGCTTACTATGGGTGTGTGTCCATTACATCATTCTCCTAATGATATAACCTTGTTATTAATCACATCCTAATGTCCATGATCAGGAAACCATGATCATCAATTAATCAACAAGCTAGTTCAACAAGAGGCTTACTAGGGACTCTCTTTATGTTTACAAAACACACAAGTATTAGTGTTTCCTAATAATACAATTATAGCATGGGATGTAAACATTCATCATAAACACAAAGATATAATAATAATCACTTTTATTATTGCCTCTTGGGCATATCTCCAACAGTCTCCCACTTGCACTAGAGTCAATAATCTAGATTACATGGTAATATACCGAACACCCATGGCGTTCTGGTGTTGGTCATGCTTTGCCCTAGGGAGAGGTTTAGTCAACGGATCTGCCACATTCAGATCTGTGTGTACTTTGCAAATCTTTATGTCACCATCTTGGACATACTCGCGAATAGCGTGGAAACGTAGCTTGATGTGCTTTAGCTTGCTATGTGACCTTGGCTCCTGGGCATTAGCTATGGCACCTGTGTTGTCACAGTAGATGGCCATCGGGTCCAACGCACTGGGAACCACGCCCAGTTCAGTAATGAATTCCTTCATCCAAACGGCTTCTTGTGCAGCCTCCGAAGCAGCTATGTATTCCGATTCAGTTGAAGATTTCGCCACGACGCTTTGTTTCGCACTCCTCCAGCTCACTGCAGCACCATTCAAAATAAATACGTATCCTGACTGTGACTTTGAGTCATCCGGATCGGTGTTCCAACTAGCATCGGTGTAACCGTTTACAACAAGCTGTTCATCACCTCCATAATAAAGAACCATATCCTTAGTCCTATTTAGGTACTTTAGGATATTTTTGACCGCTATCCAGTGCTCCATTCCAGGATCACTTTGATATCTGCTAGTCAAACTAACAGCATGTGCTATATCCGGTCTTGTACACAACATGGCATACATGATAGAACCTATGGCCGAGGCATAGGGAATATTATTCATTTTCTCTCTATCTTCTGCCGTAGCTGGACTTTGAGTTTTACTCAAGGTCTTACCTGACAACATGGACACGAACCCTTTCTTGCTCTCTTCCATTCTAAACTTCTTTAGAACTTTGTCTAAGTATGTACTTTGTGAAAGCGCTATTAGGCGTCTTGATCTATCTCTATAAATCTTGATGCCTAGAATATATGTCGCTTCGCCAAGATCCTTCATTGAAAAACTATTATTCAAATAGGCTTTGACGCTATTAAGAAGTTCTATATCATTCCCAATCAACAATATGTCATCTACATATAGTACTAGGAATGCTACAGAGCTCCCACTCACTTTCTTGTAAATACAAGCTTCTCCATAAGTTTGTATAAATCCAAAGTTTTTGATTACTTTATCAAAACGTTGATTCCAACTCCGGCATGCTTGCTTCAGTCCATAAATGGAGCGCTGAAGCTTGCATACCTTGTCAGCATCTTTAGGATCGACAAAACCCTTGGGTTGTACCATATACAACTCTTCCTCAATGTCACCATTCAGGAACGCCGTTTTGACATCCATCTGCCAAATCTCATAATCGAAATGTGCAGCAATTGCTAACAAAATCCTCACAGACTTTAGCTTCGTACTGGCGAGAAAGTCTCATCATAGTCAACTCCTTGAATTTGTTGGAACCCTTTCGCGACAAGTCGAGCTTTATAGACGGTAACATTACCATCAGCATCTGTTTTTCTCTTGAAAATCCATTTGTTCTCGACAGCCTTACGGCCATCCGGTAAGTCCACCAAAGTCCACACTTGGTTTTCGTACATAGATCCCATTTCGGATTTCATGGCTTCTAGCCATTTGTCGGAATCTGGGCTCACCATAGCTTCTTCATACATCGCAGGGTCATCAGCGTTGTCCACCAACATGACGTTCAAGGCAGAGTCATACCAATCAGGAGTGGTACGAACCCTCGTTGACCTGCGAGGTTCAGCAGTAACTTCATTTGAAGTTTCATGATCATTACCATTAGCTTCCTCTCCAATTGGTGCAGGCGGCACAAAAACATCTTCCGGTGCTGCGCTACTCTCAAATTCGAGAGAAGGTTCAATAACCTCATCGAGTTCTACTTTCCTTCCAGTCACCTCTTTCGAGAGAAACTCCTTCTCAAGAAAGGATCCATTCTTTGCAACGAAAACTTTGCCTTCGGATCTATGATAGAAGGTATACCCTATTGTTTCTTTAGGGTATCCTATGAAGACGCATTTCTCCGCTTTGGGTTCTAGCTTATCAGGTTGTAACTTCTTTACATATGCTTCGCAACCCCAAACTTTAAGGAACGACAACTTAGGTTTCTTACCAAACCACGATTCGTACGGTGTCGTTTCAACGGATTTAGATGGTGCCCTATTTAAAGTGAATGTGGCTGTCTCTAATGCATAGCCCCAAAATGATAACGGTAAATCTGTAAGAGACATCATAGACCGAACCATATCTAAGAGAGTTCGATTACGACGTTCGGACACACCATTACGCTATGGTGTTCCCGGCGGTGTCAACTGCGAAAGTATTCCACATTTCTTTAAATGCATGCCAAACTCATAACTCAGATATTCACCTCCGCGGTCAGAACGCAGAAACTTAATCTTCTTGTTATGATGATTTTCCACTTCACTTTGAAATTCCTTAAACTTCTCGAAAGTTTCGGACTTATGTTTCATAAAGTAGATATGCCCATATCTACTCATGCCATCCGTGAAAGTGAGAACATAACGATATCCACCACGCGATGCTACACTCATTGGACCGCACACATCGGTATGTATTATTTCCAATAAGTCTGTAGCTCGCTCCATTGTACCAGAGAATGGAGTCTTAGTCATTTTTCCCATTAGACATGCTTCGCATCTTTCAAGTGATTCAAAATCAAGTGATTCAAGAAGTCCATCAGAATGGAGTTTCTTCATACGCTTCACTCCAATGTGACCAAGATGACAGTGCCACATGTATGTAGAATTATCATTCAATTTTATTCGTTTAGCATCTATGTTGTGAACATGTGTATCACTACTATCGAGATTCAGTAAGAATAAACCATTCATCTCAGGTGCATTACCATAAAAGATATTACTCATATAAATTGAACAACCGTTATTCTCGGACTTAAAAGAGTAACCGTCTCGCAATAAACAGGATCCAGATATAATGTTCATGCTTAACGCAGGCACCAAATAACAATTATTTAAATTTAAAACTAATCCCGAAGGTAGATGTAGAGGGAGCGTGCCGACGGCGATCACATCAACCTTGGAGCCATTTCCAACGCGCATCGTCACCTCGTCTCTTGCCAGTCTTCGTTTATTCCGCAGCTCCTGTTTCGAGTTACAAATATGAGCAACCGAACCAGTATCAAATACCAGGCACTACTACGATTACTAGTAAGATACACATCTATAACACATATATCAAATATACCTTTCTTCTTGATGTTGTCGTTTTTCAGATCCGCCAGGTACTTGGGGCAGTTACGCTTCTAGTGACCAGCACCCTTGCAGTAGAAGCACTCAATTTCAGGCTTAGGACCAGCCTTGGGCTTCTTAGCAGGTGCGGCAGCTTTCTTGCCGTCCTTCTTGAAGTTTCCCTTGTTCTTAGGCTTGCCCCGTTTCTTGAAATTGGTGGTCTTATTGACCATCAACACTTGGTGCTCCTTCTTGATCTCCACTTCAGCAGTTTTCAGCATGGACGACAGTTCAGGCAACGTCTTGTTCATGCAGTGCATGTTATAGTTCATCACAAAGTTCTTGTAACTTGGTGGCAGTGATTGAAGGAGACGGTGAATCCCTAATTCATTAGGAATCGATATTCCCAACTCTTGGAGCTTCTTAGCGTACCCAGACATGGTGAGCACGTGCTCGCTAACGGAGCTTCCCTCTTCCATCTTACAGTTAAAGAACTTTTTGGAGGCCTCATAGCTCTCCATGGCCGCGCGAGTCTCAAAAATTAGCCCGAGCTCCTTAATGATCTCGAACGGGTCGTGGTGCTCAAAACGCTATTGGAGCTCCGCTTCTAAACCGTACAGGATGGCACACTGAACTGTGGAGTAATGATTCTTCCGAGTGGCGAAAACATCTTTTTCGTCATCGGTGGCATTATCTGCAGGTGGATCACCTAGCGGTGCATCGAGCACATATGTCAACTGACCAGCCCTGAGGACGATCTTCAGTCCACGGAACCAGTCCGTGAAATTGCTTCCATTGTTTTTAAGCTTTTCTTTCTCTAGGAACGCATTGAAATTGATGGAGGGGTTCGCCATAATCTACAACAATTTGCAAGTAGTTTAGACTAAGTTTATGATAAATTGAGTTCTAATTTAATTCTTAAACTAACTAGGTGAACTCCCACTCAAAAGAACATCCCTCACATTGTCTTAGTGATTACACGAACCCAGTCCACTACACCAAGTCTGATCTTCACGAGAGAAGATGTAGCTTCGTCGGCGAACAATCTTCATGTTCATCATATCATTTATATGACTCATGCTCTACCTTTCGCTATTCCATGTTCCAAGACCATGTCTGTACATGCTAGGCTCGTCAAGATAACCTTAGTTTCCGCATGTGCAAATCTGGCTTGCACCCGTTGTATGCACACGTAGAATCTATCACATCCGATCATCACGAGATGCTTCGAAACGATGAGTCTTAGCAACGGTGCCAACTAAGGCTGAACACTTTATTACTTGATATTTAGTGAGAGGGATCATCTTATAATGCTACCGTCGCGATCTAAGCAACACAAGATGCATAAAGGATTAACATCACAGGCAATTCATAATTAGTGTGATATGATATGGCCTTTTCTTCTTGCGCCTTTGATCTCCATCTCCAAAGCACGAACATGATCTCCATCATCACCAGCATTGCGTCAAGGTGAGTGGCGCCGCTTCTTGGTTGTCCATCATCACCAGCAACTATTACAACTACTTGGAATAAAGCTATTACAAGATGAATAGACACGCAGGTCTTAACAGAATTTAAAGACAACCATTAGGCTCCTGCCTGTTGCCATATTACAACAAGGATCATTGCATACATCAAATACAATCACAATCACATGTTGGCCATATCACATCACAAAACCCCTGGAAAAACAAGTTGGACGCCTCTAATTTTCTTTGCAAGTTTTACGTGGTTTGGGGCTTTCGCATAAGACCGATCTTACCTACGAACAATGACCACAACGTTGATACAAGTGTTGTCAAGATGCTTAGTGTAAATTGAATCTTAACTATGGTGGGAGAGACAGACACCCGCAAAGCCACTTGTGCAAAGCAAGTTGCACGTCAAGCGTGGAGCAAGTCTAATGTGCGATGACATGTAATGTTAGCCCGGGCCGCTTCATCCCACCATGCCGCAAGATGCAAAGTACACGCTAAGACACCGACAACAAAATCATCAACGCCCACAAAAAACATTGTGTTCTACTCGTGCAACAGATCTACGCATAGATACGGCTCTGATACCACTGATGAGTTCGTAGCATCGAAAAACAAAAAATTTCTACCGCAAGAACGAACAAAACCTAGATATAATCTAGATAAAAGCCAAGATATAATCTATTAGACATGTGCAACGAGATAGATAGGAACTAACCCTTGTAGATCCGAAAGCGTTAACGCGATTAGATCTCGTGGTTGATGTAGTCGATCACTTGCCGATCTCAAGATCGTGTGGATGATCCTTCCGGCGTCGCGTTCCGGCAGCGCTTCCGCAGTTGGTCAAGTGGACGATCCTTCCGGCGTCGCGTTACGGCAGCGCTTCCGCAGTCGGTCACACGTGCGGAGTCGAAGCAGACCTTCCTCTCCCCGTTCCAGCGAGCAGCGGAGGTAGTAGATCTTCTCCACGGAATCCCAGCAGCACGACGGCGTGGTGGTGGTGGTGGAGTAGAGAATTCTGCAGGGCTTCGCCTATGCCTGTGCAGAAGAAAAGTGGAGGAGAGAGGCGGCATAGATTGGAGTTATGGGAGAGGGTTAGGAGGGGGCGCCCCTGCCCTTCTATTTAAGGGGGGAGGCGCGCCTGGGGAGGGGGAGTCCTAGTACGACTCCCCTCCTCTATGGCCGGCGGGTTGGGGAGTGGGGGGAGGAGTCCTCCTCCCCCACGACTCCTTGTCTTGACCCACCAGGACTCCTTGATCCCTATCTTGATTTTCTAGCAAACTCCAAGATATCTTCTAGAACCTTCCGGAACATTCCGAAACCTTCTAGAATCCTCATACAAACACTCCGGAACATTTCCTAACTCAGAAAATGATCCCCTATATATGAATCTTATTCTCCGGACCATTCCGGATCTCCTCGTGATGCCCCGAATCCAATCCGAGACTCCGAACAACATTCGGTCTCCAACGCATATTCCATATCCACTTAAAACAACTTCGAACCTTAAGTGTGTCACCCTACGGTTCGTGAATATGCAGACATGACAGAGACACATCTCCTATTAATAACCATCAGAGGGACCTGGAGATCCATAATGGCTCCCACATACTCAACGATGACTTCGTGATCGATTGAACCATTTACATACGAAACAAATTCCCTTTGTCACGCGATACTATACTTATCCGAGGTTTGATCGTCAGCATCTCCATACCTAGTTCTACCTCGTTACTGATAAGTACTCTTTACTCGTTCCGTGATATGTCATCTCTTGTGACCCAGTCACATGCTTGCAAGCTAACTAGATGACATTCCACCGAGAGGGCCCAGAGCATATCTATCCGTCATATGGATGGACAAATCCCAATCTTGGTTCATGCGCTTCAACACATACTTTCAGAATACCCAATGACACCTTTATGACCACCCAGTTACAAAGCGGTGTTTGATGTCATCAAAGTACCCATCCGGTGATGGTGATTAACACAACCTCATGGTCGAAGGATTAGGTTACTATGCTTTTAAAAGCTTACAGCAATACGAACTTAATGACTTGATCTTATGCTACGCTTACTATGGGTGTGTGTCCATTACATCATTCTCCTAACGATATAACCTTGTTATTAATCACATCCTAATGTCCATGATCAGGAAACCATGATCATCAATTAATCAACAAGCTAGTTCAACAAGAGGCTTACTAGGGACTCTCTTTATGTTTACAAAACACACAAGTATTAGTGTTTCCTAATAATACAATTATAGCATGGGATGTAAACATTCATCATAAACACAAAGAAATAATAATAATCACTTTTATTATTGCCTCTTGGGCATATCTCCAACAGCCTTGGCTCAACAATGGCAACACACCAAGCTTGATGTTGAGGTGGTGGATCCTGCGATGCATAGTAGTACGATCGCGGCAGGCGCGTGATACCACCATCAATGATCTCATGACCCCAAGACAGCCATGGAGTCGGATCAATCTCCCAATTGGCCATTGAGCAAGATCGATCTGGATGGTGCGTGGGCAGAGGCGGTAGAGGCGGCATAGGGTTTTGTCCAGGACTAGGGTTCTGAGATAAATATGCCACAGAAGTTGAAGCGGCAGGGTAAGACGATGCAGCTATAACCTGTTCAGATTCATTACGGCTTGATCTTACCTTTTTAGGCACCCATTGCTATTTTCTTTTGGAAAAACGATTAAAGCAGTTCTTCTTAATATGGCCATAATGAAAGCATTGCTTGCACCTGATTTCCCCTTGGTAGGCCGTCACATTATAGCCCATACTCAAGCACTTGCTACACTCCCAAAATCAGAACACGATGTCATCGACAACATCCTCCAGACCGGTGAGCTCAGGCTGAACCTCATCCTCAGAATCAGAAGATTCCAACTCTTTATTCAAATTAGGCACAACATCAGCTTCG
Organism: Avena eriantha; assembly: GCA_910589775.1. Classification (NCBI taxonomy): domain Eukaryota; kingdom Viridiplantae; phylum Streptophyta; class Magnoliopsida; order Poales; family Poaceae; genus Avena; species Avena eriantha. Next base: position 333,203,570 of record OU342746.1, read on the forward strand.
ATACCACGCACAGGGGAAGGATTACCATATGAACCTCCATCAGCATTCACAGAGACCACATCCTTATAACTTCTATAACCTTTACAATCAGGATAGTCAATAGTATCAGCAAAATTAAGATTCTTTTTCACTGCATGAACTGACCTTACTATAGACTTTGATTTTTTAGATTGCATAGCTGCTAAACCCATTTGGGCTCTTCCATTGGAGGGACTGATTAGAAACCATTATGCTTCAGATTCTTTTTGCCAAAGGTGAAACTCCCATCTCCAATTAGGCCCACCTCTTCCCCAAAGATGACAGAAACATTTAAACTGGGAACAAAAGTACTTACGCATCTTGAGAATGTGGAATCCCACCAGCTTGGAAGTAACACAAAAGGTGAAAACTCTATCCTTGACAATTGAAACTTTTAGATTTCCACAAAGACCCCCAATGGCAGATTCCAAGGCAATACTGACATTGCTCTCATCTAGGCGAAAATTGGCTCTACCAAAAGAGACCACCATCGTAAAATGTCCCAAATTACCAGAGGGGTGCACTTCTGAATGAAATTTATATTTGACATCCTTTGCAAAATTTGTCCCATGAGAGAAATTTAGACCCAATAGAAATGTACCATTCACATTTCGGGAGGTAGCAGTATTATTAGAGAGAGTACAAGTGGATCTGTCCTCAGAAGAAACCTGATCATTAGCAGTAACAGAACAATCTGAGCGGGAAAATCCCTTGAATCGTCAGCAGAACTCTGAATATATTTAGCATTCTGGTTCTCTTTGCCCCTATGGACATCTAGAGTATCTGGCAAGCTGATACCAATTCTCACAACATGCTCAGAAAAATACAACTTAGCACCAAATACTGAACTTTGATCGAGATTTCACAAAAAGATGGCCAATACGCTTATCCTTGGCATTATAAAGCAAAGCTTGCCAGTTATTCAGACTGAGATCCAGAGTACCATCATACGATTTCATCCTTCCCCGATCTAGATCTTTAATGGTAGAATACGAAATCTTCCAATGTTTAATCAAGCATTTAGGCCTAGCAAGCACAACGAGATCTTGGCAAACCGAGGCCCGAGAAGAGTTTGCAACAACCAGATTTGAGCTTTTTGAATGTGTCTCGGGATCTCCAACCATGCAAGAGTGGTCCCCATTCGGAGAGATAGTGCATGATCCAACAATAGCCATATGAGTTTGAAAAATTACCTCAGATCCCAACGAGATCAGTTCACCATCTTGTAGAGGACGACCATTCCAAAACCCTTGGAAGTCTGCAGAGTGATCCAATTGGACCAGATGTAGATCGCTCCATGCAGGGTCTGGGCTTCATGATTTGGATCCGAAATAGATGTATACATCACATCCCAACTCCACGTGGGGGGCAACATGATCGCCGTGGATTGGAACGAAGCGGAGAGGAAGGGGGAAAGCTAGATAGTGAACCTCTCATTGGTCGTGATCCTCTGTCTATTCTAATTCTGCAAACAAACAAGAATGCTTAGTTTCTCTAGAGCATCTAGTCAGAAATATATGGTTTCAACTACACGCTCGGGGCTACATCGTAAGATTTTAATCAGCAAGTATGCTACTCTTAGAACATCTAGCCGAAATTCTTCTCAGTTTCCACCTAGACGCTCGGGGGCTACACTATCAAGTTCTACTCTTAAAGTTCTTTGGAGCACTCAGGCCAATAACCTTTGTTCATCCTCCTAAGACCTCGAGGGATATAGAGGATATACTACGCAAATAAATCAAGTGAAGTTCAAAAGACTTACAATGGCCATAAGCTTGAGATTGTTGGCCAGATTGGCATATGCGGTGTGGAAGATGCCAGCATTGTTATACACGGCATCCGCCTGCACAATGAGGTCATCTAGACACAATGTCGGAGGAGTTGCAACCAAAGGAGATGTTGAAGCCAGAGGCATGGATGATGTCCTACCTGTTGCGTCTTCAGAACAGTGGATGGCTCAAAGGCTCCCGCCTTAACCGTTGCTTCCACCTCCGCATCTTCCATCACTTGCTTCCCTTTCTCAGTGGCATCCTTAGCCAAAGCTTCAACCACTTTGGTGGAAGTGCTCTCCTGCGTCGCTTGGCCGCTGGGAGCAGGGTCTGCTTCGATAGAGCCTAAGATATCAAGGATTGGATTGACATCTATCTCCATGGCGGAGATTTCAGGCATGACGGGAGATGAAGGCCAAGCGGGGCCAGCAGAAGGCTTGGCGGCAGGAGTGGGGGGAGCAGTAGCGGGAGAGGGCTTGGTGGCCACATGGTGAGCATGTCACGAATACTTTTTGACCCTCCAGCATCTCTGGAGGATCGCTTCAAACTAACACCGGCTTTCCACCTGAAACATAATAAGTATAAGTACAAGAGTTGAAAAAATGTATGAGCTGAAAAGTACAAGCCGGAGAATAAAAACACTTACTCCACGACAGGAGCCTTGGTGAGGGGAATTCCTGTGGATTTATTCTTCTTCTCCGCCTCTAAGGCGGCGGTGGATCGTCTGGAGACTCCACTCTCCGATTTCTTCTTCTTGGCCTCGGCAGTAGCGTTAGAGGTGGAGTGATGGCTCAATGCATGGTGCCCAGAAAAGTGCTGGTGCGTGGTTGATGTAGAGCTCGTTGGGAACCCCAAGAGGAAGGTATGATGAGCACATCAGCAAGTTTCCCTTAGTTATGAAACCAAGGTTTAATCAAACCAGTAGGAGCAAGGAAACACCTCAAAGGTGTTACTAGCTGAGCTTTGGTAGGGCGCACTACCGGTGCTAGTAGCAACGTGGAGACCTGCACAACACAACCACAGAACTTTGTCCCCAACTTGCGATGAGGTTGTCAATCTCACCGTGTTTTGCGGAAAACAAAGGATTAAATGTATCGAATGGAAAGAAGTAAAAGTTTGCAGAAAGTAAACACAAAGAAGTAAACAGTTTATAGATTGTATGTAAAGAAAAGGACCGGGATCCATAGTTCACTAGAGGTGGCTCTCCTTAGATAGATAACATGTTGGGTGAACAAATTACAACGGGGCAATTGAAAAACATCGAGAAAGCAATACATGCATATACTAATCATCTTGACTCCTTTGAGACTTGATTGGGCATTACAACATAATACATAGACCACCATCCAACTACATCTATGACTAATAATCCAACTTCAGGTTATCATCCGAACCGCCTCCAGTATTAAGTTGCAAGCAACAGATTATTGCTTTATGAACTGCGTGTAAAGTAAACAATACGATTGTTCTATGAACAAATGATTGTTGTTTTCTCCCTGGTAGCAACAGCACATCTAGTACCTTAGAGATTTCTGTCACTTCCCCAGATTACCAGAGGCATGAACCCACTATCGAGCATAAATACTAACTCTTGGAGTTGCTAGCATCTACTTGGCCAAGATAGCTACTAACAACGAAAGCATGCAAGATCACAAATAACAAAGACATGATAGAATCAATAATCAATCTGAAATAGCATCTCAATATCCACTGGATCCTCGCAAACACAACATGCAGAATTACAAATAGATGATCTTGATCATGCACGGAGCTCACAAGATCTAGACATGATAACACAAAGGAGGAGTACCAGCCATCCAAGCTACTACATGGATCCGTAGTCCAAGGATGAACTACTCACGCATCACACCGGAGGCTTGCATGGTGATGAAGAAGGCCTCCAGGGTGAATTCCCCTCTCCGGAGGGTGCCGAGAAGAGCTTCAGATCCCTCCCGATCTAAGGATGGAGATGACGGCGGATACAGACTCTTTCATGGATTTTTTGATCGGGCCCTTAGGTTTTTCGTCCCGAGGGCATCTTATAGGCGGAAGGGGAGGCCGAGGGGGTGCTGGGAGCGGCCACACCACCCCCTGGCGTGTGCTAGGCCTAGCCGCGCGACCAGGTGGTGTGGTGGCCCCCTGGCCCCTCTCCGTCTCGTATTCTGGCACTTGATGTCTTCCGGAAAAATAGGCACTTTGGCTTTTGTCCCGTTCAATTTCGAGAATATTCATTTTCTAACTTTCCTGGAACCAAAAATAGCAGAAACAGGCAGCTGGCACTATGGCTCTTGTTAATAGGTTAGTCCAAGAAATCATATGAGAAGTACTCCAAAGTTGGAACAAAACACAAGAAAGTGGATAAAACCAAGCATGGAATATCAAAAATTATAGATACATTTGCAATGTATCAACATCCCCAAGCTTAACTCCTGCTCGTCCTCGAGTAGGTAAGTGATAAAAGGAAAGATAATTTTTGAGGTGACATGCACCATCAAAGACTTGATCAAAGTATTTGTAAAACATTCAAAGCTGGGATCGTGTACTTCAATCATAACATGAAAGACAAGGTTCTAGCAATAAGCAAAGAAACTATGATGCAACATGAAAAGGCACAAACAAAAGATTCATGAATAACAATGCTTTGCAAGTCGTTTGTTTGTTTCACATAAAGAAAACATAGCATAATAGTATTCAGCTTGTCCCTCATAGAGTAGCAAATATAAATGCATAGGACACCTTCAAAGTTCATAAGAGTGACTAGATACAATAGTTTAAAACAAGTAATAACAAGTTATGCATCAATCAACTAGTCTTGGGACAATGCACATAGAACTAAGAATGGCCATTATGCTCTCAAAGTAGGTGCATAAAGATAGAAGGTGGAGACTCAATATAATGGTGGAAGAAAGGCCTTTTGTAAAAGGAAGTAGGGATTCAAGTCTCATAAAGAGCTTCCAAAAATTATGGTACTTGTAGCTTTCAGCTCTCATTGGCCCTATCATAAGCATCTTGAAGGTGATCAAGGTTAAAGTGACACAACTAAGAGGATATGCTTGACAAGTTATAAACCGAAATCCCATGCCCTTACTTACGAAGACCGATCCTCATGCTACTCAACTTTAGTCACAAGTAAACTCTTGTCATTGTAAGTACATGTGTATCATTAAGAACCGCCAACAGGGTACCCCTTGCACATGATACGGGAGCTTTCCCATAATCAAAATGACAAGGCAAGCAGACAATGAGCATCTTAGCGATCTTTTTATTTTCTATTTGCATAGGTTTTTATTGAGGATGCTTCATAGAGTGCTCATTATGGTGATGCTGCAAGTTTCCACCATGATTAGGCATGGCTTAGGCTAGCGGCCCAGGTGTTTCTCTAACACACATACAAACTCCATGATCCTACAAGTTCCACTTTTATTTCACACCGCCGAGATCCGTAAGCAAAAGAACATGATATCAACGGGGTACAAAGTACAAGTGCAATGTTGAAAGCATTCCCCATGAAACATGGTTCTGCTAATTTCAACTTATAAAGCGCAAGCATATATGCAACAAAGAAGGACCCAATGGTTCAAGTTTATTAGAGGCAAAAAGTAAAGTGTGCCATCAAGTTCGTGAGAGCTTTAATCACTAGTTTTCTCATAACAAGTTTAATTTGGAAGGTAAACACAAGCATGAATATACTTGGAATAGCATAATCTAGTAGGTAGGTATGGTGGACTATTTGGAATAACTTGGTTTAGGGAGTTGGATGCATGAGTGAAACTCATACTTTGTTATGGAGGCTAGCAAAAGACCGGGAGCGACAAACTAAGAGAGCAATAATGGCCATAATCATGCAGAGCGACAAAACATCATTGATCAAAGCATAAAGTGATACTACAAGTTGAAAACTAAAGGATCATAAAGGCTATGGTGACTTTGGATAGTCATAACATGGTGTGAGCATGTGCCAAGTCAACCCAAATAAAGCATCAAAGGAGAATACCACTATACTACGCTTTAATATGCTAAAACAATGCATGATTCATCCAAGGCACATTAAGCAATCTCAATTGTTTATAACAAGTCATGCTACAGCAAATAATACTAAGCATAAAGCCAAAACAATATCAAGCATGGCATGACAGAGCATAGGCCACAGTAAAAAACAAGCTCTTTTTACCACATAAGCATGAACTTTCCTACTCTTTTCCAAACCAAACCAAACTATTTGCAAACCAATGTATGAAAGAGGGGGTCCAACCAATTTATTCAGCAAACTAAGAAAACCAAAGCAAACTAAAAACCAAAACGAAAAAGAAAAAGAAGACGCTCCAAGAAAAACACAACTGTGCATGAAATAATAAAAATGAAGCGTTTGGAAGAAACCTGGGTTTTTTATTGATGAAGAGGGGGACGCTTTGGGCATCCCCAAGCTTTGACGCTTTTACTTCTTGGATATTTCTTGGGGTGACACGTGTGGCATCCCCAAGCTTGAGCTTTAGTCCATCCTTCATCTCATTACTCATTCCTTTCATACACCTGAAATTTTTCCTTCATATAAAACTTCACACAATCTTTATTAGCAACATTAGTGCACTCAAGATAAATAAGTCTTAAGATTCACTTCTAACACCAAATAAACTTATGACGGCCACGCAAGACGCGGCGGGCGGGTTCGTGTGGGAGCTGCCGGAGACGAACGGTGAGTCGGTGAGTCCATGTAGATTGCATCTTGGATGGCTGGTGCTCCGGCGGTAGGCGTGGTAGATCATTGTTTTTCACCGGAATATGAGGATCGTGGCGTCGGAATTTATTTGGTGAATTGGATCTAAGCTAAAAATGAGGAAATTTTGAAATTGGATCTAATCTAAAGAACCAATTCGATCTAATCATAAGTTAAAATATTAAAAAAATTCAAAAAAATCTACGTCTGCATATTGATATTCTATGTGCTCACAAATCATTTTACGGAAAATCGACGGAAAATCAATATGTTTTTGGGTCGTGTATAGAAAGACATGACATTTAAAAAATGCGGTAACAAAATTTCCTTGTCTTATTCATACAGGAAAAAAAATATTAGTATTCCACGAAACGAATTTGTGAGCACATAGAATATAAAGATGTGCGCGCCGAATTTTTTTTCTGAATTTTTTGACATTTAGAAACAAATCATGCAGCAAGAGCATATGCACCAGAGATCAAAATCTCACGGGTGGGCAAATTAATCAACACCATGAAAGATGGGCGCGTATGCGGCTGATAGAGACGTTCACACAGAGGATGCGTGTTCACACGTTCTGGAGAACGCGGCGATTCTACCGGCAGTATGTGCCGCTGTCTGATCCGCCGTTCGGTGTTGCTTAAATTTGCGCCGTTGGTTCATGTCCGTAATCTAAGAGCATCTCTACTTGTGGCCCTCAAAGGCCCATCGGCTCCAATTTTTGGCCCTAGCCGCGTGCACCATTTTGGTTTTGGCGCTGGTGCCAGCGCTCAATTTACCCGCACGTCCGGTCGAAACCCAATTCCAATAGAGCTAGCGGGGACCTGGCGGGCGGGGTCAGCCTTGTTGGTGATCTAGTTGAAATATTTCATTTTTCCACCAAAATTAGCGCCGGTTCTCTCCAAGATTAGCCTCTATCTCCCCCCTCCCCTCCCGCCTTGCCTCCCACTCCCGCCATTTCTCAGCAAAGAACAGATTGCGCCACCATGCCACCGAAGAAGTACGCCGCTCCCCACGTGACGGCAGCAGCGCCGCCGGCGAAGAAGAGGGGCAAGTCGGATTAGGAGCGGCTGGAGGGAATGACGAACGCGGAGTGGGTGTTCGACCTGCAGCGCCGACAGGTCGAGAACGCCAGCCGCCGATAGAGAGATCTCTGGGCGAGGAAGAGGCGGGCCTCGGAGGCTCTGGCCGCAGAGGTACTCATGGCGCAGAGAGCCGCCCACATGGCGGGCATGCCGAGCTTTCCCCCGCACGCGTGGGGGAGCCAAGGGAGCGTCTCGTCGCCGTCGCCATCTTCGGCAACAACCCAGGCTGGGCCGATGTCCCAGAATAGCCAAGGTACACCCAAGCTATCTCGCTTCTCACCGTGCGGGCCACTCGACGCGGCCGACAGCTTCAACCCCAATGCCTTCAGCGTCATCGACCTCAATGCCAGCTTCAACATGGCCGCCTCTCCTGCTCTCCGCTGCCCTCTCTTCCACGGCAGTATGCCCACCACCGCTGTTAGCAGCGGCAGCAACCATGGGGTGCTTAACGGAACGCCGCTGGGCACCGACACCATTATGGCCGACATGATCAACGGTTGGGGGCTGCCACCGTTCTACACACAGGAGGAGGCGGAGGCCTACGACGGCCGCGAAGACAGCTAAGAGCCTTGGGAGAACGACACCTACGCGTTCGCTGAGGACGACGAGGAGGAGGTGCAGGCGCCCGTGCCGGTGCCCGAGGCCGTGCCCGTGCCCGAGGAGGTGCCCGTGGTCAAGAAGAAGAAGAACGGCGGCCGTGGCCCGAAGTGGAGCTCACGGGAGGACGAGTGCCTTGCCAAGGCTTGGAAGTCGGTCAACATCGACCCCTTCACCGACGCGAACCAGAGCTCCGAGGCCCACTGGCTACGTGTCAAGGAGGCATACGACGAGCGGCGGCTCTTGGACCCCTACTTCAAGGACTTGTACCATGACCGCGATGACTCCGGCATGTCGCACCGCTGGCACATGATCCGACATGCTTGCAACAAGTGGTATGGCGTCATGGAGGAGGTGCACCGTGTCCATGTCAGCGGCACCAACTTCGAGGACCAAGTAAGTGAACTCACCGTGTCCATTGTCCATCGTAGCCTAGTGTTTGGTCACCAGCCATTGATCACGGTTGTTTGTTCATTGCATTGCATTGCTTTCGTAGATGTGCGCCATGATCACCGCCTACCACGAGGACAACGACGACATCGAGTTCAAGTTCATCCATGTGTTCGCCAGGATCGAGATGTGCGACAAGTGGACCGAGACGCGCACGGTGCTCGCCAAGGGCAAGTACACCCCGACGCGCCATCAGCTCTCTCTTCGTGAGGCCATCCGATCGAGCAAGAGAAGGCCAAGCCAGCGAGGGATGTTGCGCCGGCCATCGAGAAGCTGCACGGCTCAATCATGGCCTGCATGGCGGATGCCGCCTCGCACGCTGCCGAGAGGGTAGACCATGCCGCTAAGATGGAGCAGGTTGCCGTGGTCAGGTGGGTGTTGGTCATCGAGAGGCCGGATGCCAAGCTCGAGCTGATCAGGCCCAACGCACCGTGATCCTGTACGAGGTCCGAGGTCCACCGGCATCCACTTAACCAGCACCTGCAGCATCCACTACCCTAGCACCAACAAGCGCACCGGCGATGGGCACTTCCCCGCCGGTCGTCGATGTCGACACCATCGTCTGATGCGCCGCTATGCTTTGTGATGCCGACGCGGGTTCTTTTGATCACTAGACTATGATGAGTTGCAGCGATTTTTGCGACGATGGGATGGTCGAGACTTTGTGTTGTAACCGTTAAACGCCCAGACTATTTATGTTCGGCTATGCGATCGACGATGGGTGATCGACCGTTCTACCCGCCATATTTTTTCTTGTTCGAATTTTGAATTTCTAATTTGGGGGCCAATTTGGGGGTTACGGCTGGAGACCGGCTCCCCCCCCACAGCCGGTTCTTGCGCCGGCACCCCCCATATGGTCTTACGTCGGGGTTAAATTGGGGGTTACGAGTGGAGATTCTCTAACTCCTAAGTATCTCCATTAGTAGCGAGACCGGCACCAAAACACCATGCTCCTAACGATCCCCTTGTTCGATCCTTCCGGTGGCTAGTTCTCTGGCCTCATCCCCTCCGGCGGCCGGTCCCTCTCCGGCCCAGTCGACAGAGTGCTGCCAAGACCCTCTGCCAAGACAGCCTCCTCGAGGGCGCGGTAGCTCGAGATTGATGGCAATTCATCCCCCGATTGACTTATCAGGATCTCAGGTCATCATCAATGGCTTCCTCACTGTCTCCACATGAGACAGGTGCGATGCATGGAGGAGATCCAATTTTTTCTGGAGTCCACGCAAGGTTAGCCCTTTCTATGTATTTGTTGTGTGCAATATGGGGATTCTAGGATTTCTGCAACGCTAGGTTGATCTGTGCATGTCTGATATGAGATTTATTGAAGTAGTAGTGCTTCTATTCACTACAGGAATCGAGCGAGGCACTGACGGTCGGCTGCCCTCGGCGTAGCCATGATCGGTCGTTGGCACAGTCTGTGCCGAGGGCTACTGTCGGCGTATCGCCTCGGTGCAGCTGCCTCTCGGCGCACACGCACTAGCCGTCGGCGTAGCCATTTTCCCTCGGCATAACGTGGGCTGATGGCCAAAAACCGGCCGTCAGCACAGAAGAGGTGGGTCCCGCCGACCCGTTAACGACCGTCAGCCGTTTGACACTGCTACGCCAAGGTTCATAGCTTCGGCATAGACCACCGCTGTCAGTCGTCTAACGTCTCTACTCCAAGGGCCATGCCAGCATAGGAAAGCACAGTGCCAACGGCCTTTGCCCTCGGTGTAGTACATGCCATTTGGCCCAGCTGGCCTGTATGTGCACCTGTTGTGCCGATGGCAAGGCCGTCGGCTGTCGTGGTATTGCCGATGAGTACGCCATGGAGGGGTCCTCACAATGCGTGTTTAGAGACGTGGGGTAAGGCGGAGAGTTGGCGGGTACGAGGTAACACACCTTACCTAGGTTCCAGTCCCACAACGGTGCCAGAACTCTACTCCTGCTATAAATCATTATAATGGCAATATGCCGAGTTATAGAGATAGGTTCGTTGTGCAAGCTGTTGCACGTTGTACGTAGCAATCTAAGAGGTTGTGACCTAAAGGCTCCCACAAGTCCGGCTTATAAAGGCACTAGAACCTAGGGTTTACAGGGAAAGGTCCTTGCCGGACAAGGTAAAGAGTCCTACACTAATACAAACTAGTTTTTCGTGTCTCACTCCAAGGCTCCGAGTATGTCGGTGACTCCTGTGTAGCCTTCCTTTATCCGGCATGGGCCTCCCTTCTGGATCCGTATAACTGAGCCGCCTAGCAGGCCATAGGCCTTGCTACCAACTATGGGCCACCCGGGTTAGCCGGATTGGTGACATGCTATGAGGATACCCATTTAGCATATCTCCAACAGTAGCCCCCGGAGGACTTTGAAATCTTGCGTTGTCTTGCCCATTGATCTTTGAATGTCCCGTCCAAGTGATGCCAGCAATCCATTAATCATTATCTCAAAGGTCTCCCAAAGAACCTTGCAATCCTCTCCGGCTTCGCAATGTAGCTGGAGATTCCTTGAGTCTTTGTTTCCAAAGCCGGACATTCTCCGCCTTCGATGGAATCTTCAGATGTGACACTTTTGTGCAACTGTTAGGAAGATGAAGTAGGGTACAGCCTATGCTACCTCGAAACTCACAGAAAACAAAGAATTAATCATCAGCTATTTTCACACGCGTGAAATCCGAAACGACAAAGCAGCAAAGATGGAGGATGTAGCGAAATTACCACGCACGTTCATCTCCACGTCGGCAACGGTCCATCCATTAGATCCCTTAGCACGAATCTTGATGCGGGGTCTATATATTTTCACCACGGTCAGTTTATTTTCTTTTTACCCGCATTCGCTTTCTTGTCTTCGCCTTCCTTCAGCCGCGCGTCCGTTTGAGCTCCTCTTCAAAAACCCTAGCCAGAGCCTTCTTCTCATAGAAATGGCCTCTAGAAGCTCCATTCCTTCGACGGCGGCGACCCCCGAGGCCATTTTGGAGCCATCCTAGGGAGTGACTGTCCCACCGGAGTGGGTGGTTGTCCCTGTCATCGCCGTGGTGGAAACCATCGGTGATGACCAGAACGAGCGGCACCAGAAGCTGCTGAAGAAGACAACAACTCCCATAAGGGGGTGTGGAGGGGCTCTAACCTCTCCGTCGAATATCTACAGGAACTGGTGACCGAGGGGTATCTCCCGTGGCAAAAGAGTTGGTCTGGCGGGCGGTGCTGGCCAACAAGGTGGTTACTTCTTCCCAAGCCGGAGAGAAGGTGTATCTCAAGGTCCAGCTGGTACGAGGCATAAGCCTGCCAGTCTCCAACTTCTTCTTGGACGTTCTCCGGCACTTCCGGGTACTCCCCCACAATCTCTCTCCCAACAGCATCTTAGTTCTCAGCAACTTCGTAGCCTTGTGCGAAGGATTCCTAGGCATTAAACCTAGGTTAGATCTGTTCATGTACTTTTTTACCATCAAGAGAGAGTCCGTAGAGTTCAAGGAAGAATTGAGGATTTATGGAACCATTAGCTTCAAGATCCGTCCTAGCTGGCGCTTCCCCGACATCGTTGGGCATGAGTCATGCAAGAACTAGGAGCGCACGTATTTCTACGGCCCAAATATTCCTCTGCCTGGCCATCTTGAGACTTATCCCAACTTCGTCGATGGAGCCGCCACCGTGGTGCCCGCATGGCGGACCCCAGCCTCCCTTCCCTCCTACGATGAAGCCAATCGCGCAGCATCGTGTCGAGTTGATGTGTAAATACACTCAAGACAGGAGGGATCCCATATGAATTTCGCGGGATAACTTCTTTACTAACTCCATCAAACTCTGGCTTAAGGACATCGTCAAGGTGAAGGACAGGAAGCACGGCTTCAAGATCACCTATGACATGTTCGATTGCGACACATGCCCTAAGGTAGCTTTTGTTTCCTTTGTTGCTCGTTACATACTCTAAGGATTTTCCGACTTGAATTTGTCAATCTAACACTCCTCTGTATCCCAGCCGGCGACATTGGCGGCGGATCAGATGGCCATCCAGGTCTATTATCCCAAGCTAAAGGATATCCAAGTGGTGTTCGACGACAATGCCCCCAAGAATCAACCAGCTCCGGCAGCGAGAACACGGAAGAGCTCCATGATACATTGCAAATGTATCTATAATTTTTGATGTTCCATGCTTGGTTTTATCCACTTTCTTGTGTTTTGTTCCAACTTTGGAGTACTTTTCATATGATTTCTTGGACTAACCTATTAACAAGAGCCACATTGCCAGCTGCCTGTTTTCTGCTGTTTTTGGTTCCAGGAAAGTCAGAAAATGAATATTCTCGGAATTGGATGGGACCAAAGCCAAAGTGCCTATTTTTCTGGAAGACATCAAGTGCCAGAATACGAGACGGAGAGGGGCCAGGGGGCCACCACACCACCTGGCGCCGCGACCAGGCCTGGCCCACGGTAGGGGGTGGTGTGGCCGCTCCCAGCACCCCCTCGGCCTCCCCTTCCGCCTATAAGATGCCCTCGGGATGAAAACCCTTAGGGCCGCCGTCATCTCCATCCCTAGATCGGGAGGGATCTGAAGCTCTTCCCGGCACCCTGCCGGAGAGGGGAATTCACCCTTGAGGCCTTCTTCATCACCATGCAAGCCTCTGGTGTGATGCGTGAGTAGTTCATCCTTGGACTACGGATCCATGTAGTAGCTAGATGGCTGGTTCTCCTCCTTTGTGCTATCATATCTAGATCTTGTGAGCTCTGTTCATGATCAAGATCATCTATTTGTAATTTTGCATGTTGTGTTTGCGGGGATCCGGTGGATATTGAGATGCAATTTCTGATTGATTATTGATTCTATCATGTCTTTCGTTATTTGTGATCTTGCATGCTTTCCGTTATTAGTAGCTATCTTGGCCAAGTAGATGCTAGCAACTCCAAGAGTTAGTATTTATGCTCGATAGTGGGTTCATGCCTCTGGTAATCTGGGGAAGTGACAGAAATCTCTAAGGTACTAGATGTGCTGTTGCTACTAGGGAGAAAACAACAATCCTTTGTTCATAGAATAATCGTATTGTTTACTTTACACGCAGTTCGTAAAGCAACTTTTGCTTGCAACTTAATACTGGAGGGGGTTCAGATGATAACCTAAAAGTGGATTATTAGTCATAGATGCAGTTGGATGGCGGTCTATGTATTATGTTGTAATGCCCAATCAAGTCTCAAAGGAGTCAAGATGATTAGTATATGCATGTATTGCTTTCTCGATGTTTGTCAATTGCCCCGCTGTAATTTGTTCACCTAGCATGTTATCTATCTAAGGAGAGCCACCTCTAGTGAACTATGGGTCCCGGTCCTTTTCTTTACATACAATCTGTAAACTGTTTACTTCTTTGTGTTTACTTTCTGCAAACTTTTACTTCTTTCCATTCGATACGTTTAATCATTTGTTTTCTGCAAAACACGGTGAGATTGACAACCTCATCGCAAGTTGGGGACAAAGTTCAGTGGTTGTGTTGTGCAGGTCTCCACGTTGCTACTAGCACCGGTAGTGCGCCCTGCCAAAGCTCAGCTAGTAACACCTTTGAGGTGTTTCCTTGCTCCTACTGGTTCGATTAAACCTTGGTTTCATAACTGAGGGAAACTTGCTGTTGTGCTCATCATACCTTCCTCTTGGGGTTCCCAACGAGCTCTACATCAACCACGCACCAGCACTTTTCTAGGCGCCGTGCATTGAGCCATCAAGCATTTTTCTGGCGCCTTTGCCGGGGAGTCAAGGACATCTTCACAAGGGGAGTCCCTCATAACCAATATCTTTACTTTGTTGTTTTTGTTTTTCTTAGTTTCTTTTTGCTTTGTTTGTTTGTTTTGTTATCTAAAAAACACAAAAATTTTGTTTTACTAGTTTGCTTTCTTATTTGAAAACAAAAAAAAATTAACTCTCCTTAAGTTGTCACCTCTTCCTTAGCTCACCATGTTGATCCCTACTTTCACCCTGAAAGACCTTTCAATTGGTAGTGGTTCTATAATTGGGAAAGATAATATTGAAGAATTATTTAATCATGTTAGCAAACATGAAGATACTGAGGATAGATCCTTTGCAGAACTTGCTCCAAACTATGAGATAGCTGCAGCTTCTTTAATTCACATGTTAGAAGCTAGGTTTGTTAACCTCAACCCCTTAATGCAAGTAATGTTTCTTAAGCTTAAAGAAATTGAGGACCGTGAAAAGAGGGATTTTATTCTAGAAACTTTGTTTAAGGAGTTCTATGATGTTGCCAAGGAAGCTAGAAAAGTCTTTTAACGTTTCAATATGCTAGGCTCATGAATAGATGTTGTTCGTACATGAGAAAAGATGAACAAAACCGAACCTAATGGGGAGGAACCTAAGATACCAATACCCTTCAAACTAGTAGCAATACATGATGCCATAGAAAAGAATCTTGATTTGATTGTTCCTGCAAACCCTTTTGATGAGAATAGTGAACCTAAGAGCATTGAGAGAGGATCCTCTAGAACTTACTTGGATGAGATACCTTGCCTTGTTGAAAATATTTTTGGTATTGATCTTAATGCTTCTTCATTTGAGAACACTTGATTCTTTTTTTGCTTCTTATGCCTAACTTAAAGGCGTTAAAGAAAGTACTTATTGGGAGATAACCCAAAAGTTTTAGATGAGTCTTGGAAGTTATTACCTCTGTAATAACCTCTCCTTATCCTTTTTATCTTCTTTTTGTGCCAAGAGTAACCTATAATGAGAGAGAAATAATGATTGGGAAAGTTGATGTCCCGAAACAGATTTCTGTGCTTCACCGTAAAAATTCATGTAAAATCTCTGAACGTCTTTTTGAGGCGTGAATTTTTGTGCTTCTGCCCCAGGTTGTTATCTAACTTTTGTTAGTTCAACACGTTTCGATTTGAGCAACAGAAGGTCTTCGAAAAAATTCTTCTTTACCTGCTGGTATGTTTTGACAGATTTCTGCCATTATTTGCATTTGCTTCTTGTTGTTTCCTTTTTGAGTTCTTTTGGGGAATTGAGCTTTTTGAGGGAAGTGCTTCTTGAGCTAGTGTTCTAATTGAGAGCAGCTGCACACGCGTCACCCAGCCGGAGCGCACGCAAAATCACCAGGTGCTGCAGCAGCGGGCACACGCGCGGAGGCGGCCACGCGCGTGCATGCCCTGCCGTTCTCCACAAGATTCATACACGGTGGGTTCACGAGACGAGGCCAACATATCACATTCTCTTTCATGATATTTGCAGGCCAGATTGCTTCCAAGCACGCCAAAAAAGAAAAACTCCGACGTACGTCACGTACATGGCCGATAACCATGACACGGCGTCGACTGTCTAGATCACCGAGCCGGCTCGCACCACTGGACACCGGGAGGGTTCTCATCAACTCTGGAATACGCGTTTAGACGCGATCTCCATCAAGCTGAGTACATCCACTACATCGACACCAAGATCTGCACTGCATCGATGCGATTAAATTGACATCAAGACTACACCGATACCAAGATCTTCACTGCATCAAGTCGGACTACATCGACCCGAACATCTACGTCAAGCTGTACCACTACACCAAGATCTTCGTCGAGTTCTACATCGCAACAAAAATCATCGCCAAGGTCTACATCATGTAGTCCAGCCACCGCCGCAGCCTGGCGCTCTGATAGGGAGATCACACGATCGCCACGCCTGCCTGGTTAAAACCTCGCCACCGCCGCAGCTACCTGTCGCCACCGCAATACTTCCAAACCCGACACAAAAACCCGCTGCCACCGCAGATCCCTGCCGCCACCGCCCAAAAACCCGTCG
The DNA here is from genome assembly GCA_910589775.1 of Avena eriantha. Lineage (NCBI taxonomy): Eukaryota > Viridiplantae > Streptophyta > Magnoliopsida > Poales > Poaceae > Avena > Avena eriantha. Next base: position 333,219,955 of record OU342746.1, read on the forward strand.
TCGCCGGAGATCCCTGCCGCCGCCGTCGCAGATCCCTGTCGCTGCCACCTAAGAAACTGCTGCCGCCGCAGATCACTACCGCTGCCGCACACAAAAACCTACAACCCTACGATAAAAATCGCGCAATTTTTGCGCCTCCGGCGCTATCGGCTACACTGACCACGACAACCTCGATCACGGTACATCACGCTCGGCTACCTGGACATCGATATCAAGAACGTCTACAGCAATTCAAGAACTCCAGTCAGCAGCGTCCACGTCATCACTTGCGTGCACAACACTCCCCGCTGTGACTATAGGAGGGAAGAGAACGACCTGTTAGAAATAATGGGCTAAATAAATAAGCTCATATAGATTTTAGATTTTCCCTAAATCTCAAAGCCCATGTGTGTGGAAGCCCATGTGTGATTTGACCCAATTTGGTGGCAGCTCACATATGAGTGGAGTGTGAGCTAAAGTTTAGTTCCACATGGAAAGTTGGAGGAGAGTTACATCACCTTATAAGGTGGAGTGGTTCACCACTTAGTAAAGTGAGTGAGAAGAGGAGAACTACGCGCTCCTCCGACGACGACGACGCCGCTCGCACGCCCGCCCGCCCGCTCGTCTCGTCACGACGCACGCGCGCGCCGTGGGTTGATAAACTCCAGTGCGGCTTCCACCACAAACACACCGAAAACCAATCTAGGGTTTGCCAACCTCTCTGCTTGCGCCGCCACCGTAGTCTTCTCCATCCCTCTTGCCGGCGTGCACCGGCGGACGAGAGAGCAGATCTCAGGAACCACTCGCCTTTGTGATCCTGTACGGGAGAGGGCGAATAAGGTTTTTGGGAAGCGCCCTGCGTGACTGCTCAAGTTCCGCATCACGGCTCTTCTTCCATCCAAGTCGGACGGTGTTGCCTATCGTCATCTTCGCCGCCGTCTGCTTCGACCAATCTTCCCCAAGGCTACTTCTGCGATTACTGCAATCGAATGGTACGTGCGACGTGCTGTTGTCTGGTTATTAATCATGTTCTGCGAGTACATGTTTAGCTGCTGCCTGTTTCCGTTCATCTTGTTGTTTAGTACATCAAGTATATTCGAGTTACATGTGCGAGTAGCTGGTATTGTCATGTTTAATATTCTGGAATTAATCACAGAAATTGTGCCTAATTATCCAACAATCCAAAAACCTTATTATAGGCAATTTTCCGAGATAAACATGGGACACTTGGCCGATGCGATGAAGCCGGAAAAGTTTACCTGTGTTCATTTTAAGAGGTGGCAGTATAAGACCACTATGTGGCCGCAAAATCTGAAAATATTCGAGGCTAGTGGGGGTTTACCTTAAGGAACTATATCTGAACAAGATTAGAACAAGTTCAAGGAAACCAATCTTGCCTTTGTGGGATGCGTTCTGAGTGTTCTTGACAACAAGCTGTTTGATGTGTACATGCACTTCAAAGATGGCAAAGAGCTCTGGGAGGCACTGAACGCTAAGTTCGGTGTAACAGATGCTGGCAGTGAACTGTACATCATGGAGAACTTTCATGATTACAGGATGGTTAACAATCATTCTGTAGTCGAACAAGCTCATGAGATACAGTGCTTTGCCAAGGAGCTTGAAATCCTTAAGTGTAACTTACCCGACAAGTTTGTGGTTGGATGCATCATTGCAAAGTTGCCTTCTTCATGGAGGAATTTCGCCACAACTCTCAAGCATAAGAGACAAGAGATATCGGTTTAAAACCTGATAGCGTCTCTTGATGTTGAGGAGAAGGCTCGGGCTAAGGACACTGCTGAGAAAGGAGGCGAGGGTCAGTCTAGCGCCAACATGGTGCAGAAGAGGACCTTCGGCAAGAACAAAGGGAACTATAAACCCTCCTTCAACAAGCCTGAAAAGACTACAACCTTTAAAAAGAAGAAGAAGCCGAACAAGGCCGAGCTAGGTTGCTTTACCTGTGGAGAGCTCGGGCACTTTTCCAAGGACTGCCCAGAACGTGCAGATCATAAAGGGAAAAAGAGGAAGACTGTCAATGTCGTGACTGCTAGCAATGCTGATGGGTATGGTAATCTATTTACTGTTCTTTCAGTTTTTCAATCACCATGTTGGTGGATTGATACGGGTGTTAATATTCATGTGTGTGTTGACATCTCTATGTTCACTTCTTATCAGCTCGCTCGGGATTCATCCGTTCTAATGGGGAATGGGTCACATGCTTCTGTTCATGGTGTTGGCACGGTGGATCTGAAGTTCACTTCGGGAAAGATCGTGCAGCTGAAGAACGTGCAGCATGTCCCTTCCATGAACAAGAATCTCGTTAGCGGATCCCTTCTATGCAGAGATGGGTTTAAGGTTGTTTTTGAGTCTAATAAAGTCATTGTGTCGAGACATGGACAATTTATTGGTAAAGGCTATGAGTGCGGAGGGTTGTTCCGCTTTTCACTTTCAGATTTTTGTAATAAGTCCGTAAACCATATTTGTGGCGGTGTTAATGATGATACCAGTGTTTGGCATTCTCGTCTATGTCACATTAATTTTGGTTTGATGTCCAAGTTGTCCAATATGATTTTAATTCTGAATTTCACTATTGCCAAAAGTTCCAAGTGCCATAGTTGTGTGCAATCAAAGCAACCTCGAAAGCCTCACAAGGTAGCCGAGGAGAGAAACTTGGCACCTCTGGAGCTCATACATTCTGATCTTTGTGAGATGAATGGTGTGTTGACAAAAGGTGAAAAGAGATATTTCATGACTTGATTGATGATACGACTAGATACTGCTATGTTTATTTGTTGCGCACAAAAGATGAAGCTTTAGACTACTTTAAAATTTATAAAGCCGAAGTTGAAAATCAACTAGAGAGAAAGATCAAACATCTTAGGTCGGATTGTGGTGGTAAATATTTTCCCAAAATCTTCGATGAATTCTGTAAGGAACATGGCATTATTCATGAAAGGACGCCTCCCTACTCGCCTCAATCAAACGGGGTTGCCGAGAGGAAAAACTGCAAGCTGACTGACTTGGTGAATTCCATGTTAGCCACCGCTGGTTTATCTAAGGCATGGTGGGGGGAGGCCTTGTTGACAGTGTGTCATGTCCTAAATAGGGTTCCTAACAAGAATAAAGATAAAACCCCTTATGAGGAGTGGGCTGGGAGAAAACCATCACTTTCTTACTTGCGCACTTGGGGGTGTTTGGCTAAGGTCAACATACCGATTCCTAAGAAACGCAAACTTGGACCAAAGATAGTGGATTGCATCTTTCTAGGATATGCTCCGCGGAGTGTAGGCTATAGATTTTTAGTAGTTAAATCTGAGGTTCCTGATATGCATGTTGATACTATAATGGAATCTCATGATGCAACATTCTTTGAGAATATGTTTCCTATGAAATATATGCATAGCACTGCTAGATTTTCTTCTGAAATACTTCCTGAAACTAGTGCATCTAGTGAGAATTTTGAGCAACCACGTGAGGAAGAAGTCCTAGAGAAGGATGACAATGAAGCTCCTACACGGAGTAAGAGACAGAGGGTTGCAAAATCCTTTGGAGATGATTTCATTATGTACCTTGTGGATGATACTCCCACTTCCATTGCAGAGGCATATGCATCTCCTGATGCAGATGATTGGAAAGAAGATGTTCATAATGAGATGGACTCGATTCTTTCTAATGGAACTTGGGAACTATCAGAACGACCCCATTGCTGTAAGCCTGTGGGTTGCAAGTGGGTGTTCAAGAAGAAGCTAAGGCCTGATGGTACTATTGAAAAGTACAAGGCTCGGCTTGTAGCAAAAGGCTACACCCAGAGAGAATGTGAAGATTACTTTGACACCTATTCACCTGTTGCTAGACGGACCACCATTCGAGTACTACTATCCCTGACTGCCTCTTATGGTCTTATCGTTCATCAAATGGACGTTAAGACAACTTTCCTCAATGGAGAGTTGGAAGAGGAGATCTATATGGATCAGCCTGATGGGTTTGTGGTAAAAGGTGAAGAGAGAAAGGTGTGCAAGTTGTTAAAATCTTTATATGGCCTGAAGCAAGCACCTAAGCAATGGCATGAGAAGTTTGACAGAACATTAACTTCTGTTGGCTTTGTCGTTAATGAGGCTGACAAGTGCGTCAACTATCGCCATGGTGGGGGCGAAGGTGTTATATTATGTTTGTACGTGGATGATATCCTTATCTTTGGTACAAACATGAATGTGATAAATGAAGTTAAGTCCTTTATGTCAAAGAGCTTTGATATGAAAGATCTGGGAGAAGCTGATGTTATTCTAAATATCAAGCTGATTAAGCACAAGAGTGGGATTATTTTGACGCAATCACACTATGTTGAGAAGATCTTGAGCCGTTTTGGTTTCGTTGATGGCAAGTCTTCCCCAACACCTTATGATCCCAGTGTGACATTACGGAAAAACAAGAAAGAGCCGAAAGAACAATTGAGATACTCTCAAATCGTTGGCTCACTCATGTACTTAGCTAGCGCGACAAGACCCGACATCTTTTTTGCTGTGAGCAAGTTGAGTAGGTTCATGTCTAACCCGGGTACTGAACTTTGTTGTGCACTTGAAAGGGTCATGCGCTATCTATATGGTACAATGAGTTATGAGATACACTATTCGGGGCATCCAGCGGTGCTCAAAGGATATAGTGATGCGAACTGGATCTCGGATGTAGATGAACTCTACGCCACTAGCGGGTATGTATTTACCTTTGGAGGTGGCGCGATATCATGTAGATCTTGCAAACAAACCATATTGACAAGGTCGACTATGGAAGCAGAACTTGCTGCTTTAGACATAGCCACTGTAGAGTCAGAATGGCTGCGTGAACTCTTGATGGACTTGCCGGTGGTTGAGAAACCTATACCGGCCATCCTCTTGAATTGTGATAATCAAACTGTTATTGTCAAAGTGAACAATTCTAAGGATAACGCGAAGTCATCAAGACACGTCAAGACACGTTTGAAGCCTGTCATGAAATTGAGAAACTCTGGAGTAATTACTGTTACGTATATTCAAACTGACAAAAACCTGGCAGATCCCTTTACAAAGGGACTATCATGAAACGTGATAGAAAATGCATCGAGAGAGATGGGTTTGAGACCCATGGATGTTACACAGTAGTGGTAACCCAACCTTTTTGATCGGAGATCCTGTGAATTAGGACCTGGGAAAAACAAGCTAGTGGTGTGACGGAGGAGAGTATTAGAAAACCCTCTCTATGTGAAGATGTACAACTCTCAAAAGCTGTAAGGCAGGTTGGCAACATGCCTTAATGTGCTTCTATTGGCTATGATTAGCAAAGATGCTGTCCTACAGAGCATTCTTGAAAGAACACACCTATACGAGTTCCGATTGTTAAACGTCGCAATCTATGAGATTTGGGTGATCTCTAGTAAACTCATGAAGAGACCAAATAGTATGACACATATGCTACACCCGCGGGGTAGGCTACTGGCAGCCAGGTACTAGTTATGACTTTGTGTGAAATCTAAAAGCACCAAACTTGCAATTCAAGGTTCGTCCATTATTCAAGTTGCTGATAGACATAGCTCAAGGTTCTAGGCGGAAGTTCAACTTAACAGTCTCTGCTGAAACACTGGTATATAAACAAGTAGCGAGAATTGGCAAATCTTCAAATGGGCATTTGAGATCTGGTGAGGGATTGTTAGAAATAATGGGCTAAATAAATAAGCCCATATAGATTTCAGATTTTCCCTAAATCTCAAAGCCCATGTGTGTGGAAGCCCATGTGTGATTTGGCCCAATTTGGTGGCAGCTCACATATGAGTGGAGTGGGAGCTAAAGTTTAGTCCCACATGGAAAGTTGGAGGAGAGTTACACCACCTTATAAGGTGGAGTGGTTCACCACTTAGTAAAGTGAGTGAGAAAAGGAGAACTATATGCGCGCTCCTCCTCCGACGACGCCGCCGCTCGCACGCGCGCGCGCCGCGGCTTGCGGGAATCTCGCCGAGCCGAGCTTTATTTTTGCTGCTTGAGAAAACTTGTGCGGTTTTGACAGACGTGTCAACAGTTAGCCTATTCGGGTCGCTACCGGATCGTGGGCTATCTGTAACCGACCTGAACGTGCGCAACGTGGGCTTGGTACACGACGTGCCCTATGCGGGACTCCCGAGCTGCTCTATATAAACTCCAGTGCGGCTTCCACCACGAACATACCGAAAACCAATTTAGGGTTTGCCAACCTCTCTGCTTGCGCCGCCACCGTAGTCTTCTCCATCCCGCTTGCCGGTGTGCACCGGCAGACGGGAGAGAAGGTCTCCAGAACCACTCGCCTTTGCGATCCTGTACGGAAGATGGCGAATAAGGTTTTTGGGAAGCGTCCTGCGCGACTGCTCAAGTTCTGCATCACGGCTCGTCTTCCATCCAAGTAGGGCAGTGTTGCCTATCGTCGTCTTCGCCGCCGTCTGCTTCGACCTATCTTCCTAAGGCTACTGCTGCGATTACTGCAATCGAACGGTACGTGCGACGTGCTCCTGTCTGGTTATTAATCATGTTCTGCGAGTACATGTTTAGCTGCTGCCTGTTTACGTTCATCTTGTTGTTTAGTACATCTAGTATGTTCGAGTTACATGTGCGAGTAGCTGATATTGTCATGTTTAATATTCTGGAATTAATCACGGAAATTGTGCCGAATTATCCAACAGGACCTAGAAGAGGGCGATGATGATGACAAGGTGGAGAAGGCGACAGACGCGCATGACTTCTCCAGTCACAAGCGTCCGCTTCTCTCCCACTACAACTGAGGGAGGATGTTAGAATATGTACGTATACATGTTAAGATAGACTAGGACTCTACATCATCTTGTACTCTAAGTCTCTACCTACCCCGTGTAGATCTATATAAACCTCCGTGAGGATCATATAACAAAATATTAGAGATTCATTATCTTCCACGCGACCATGCGGTGTAGTTTAACCCGACCACTGCAGTCGAGGCGGCATCCAGGCCATGTTCACCATCTCGCGGGTAGTAAAGTGAGGGCACTCACTGCCCGAGGCCCACGAGGGCACCAGACAGCCACTCAGAGCACATAACAGTAGTTCACGTGCCTCAGATGTTAGGATGTGTCAAAGAAACATTCCTCAGAGTTCCTTCCTGGTAACCGCATCACTGTACCAGATCTCTTCCACCCCAAAACACTACAGCAGCCGCGTGTAGAGACGTCGAGCCATGGAGATCGCCATGGTGGCCATCCGCCCTGTCCTCTCAAAGCTCTGCGGTCTGCTCGTCGGTGAGTTCACCCTAGAGAAGCGAGTAAAGAAAGACATCGAGTCTCTGGTGACAGAGCTCACGCTGATGCACGCCGCACTCCGCAAGGTAGCGAAAGTGCCGCCAGACCAGCTCGACGAGGGGGTCAAGATCTGGGCAGGACATGTGAAGGACTAGTCCTACTAGATGGAAGACATTGTTGATGCTTTCATGGTTCGTGTGGAGAGTGGCGCCGAGCCCACCAACCCAAAGAACAAAGTTAAGAAGCTACTCAAGAAGACTCTCAGATTATTCAGGCAAGGGAGGGATCTCCATCATCTCTCTGGAGCCCTCGACGAAGCGGTTGGTAGCTAAGGAGTTGGCTGAGCAACGTCAAAGGTACGAGCAAGAGACGCCGGATATCACTACTGGTGCGAGCGTTGACCCTCGCATGACAGCCCTATATAGAGATGTGTCAGAGCTCGTTGGCATTGAAGAAACGCGAGATGAGCTTATCAACATGTTGATGAAAGGTGATGATTGGTCGAAGCAGCAACTGAAGGCAGTCTCTATTGTTGGATTCGGTGGGTTAGGAAAGACAACTCTCGCCAAAGCAGTGTATGACAATGTCAAACTGCAATTTGATTGTGGTGCATTCGTTTCAGTTTCTCAGAGTCCTGACATGAAGAAAATCTTGAAGGACATTCTCTTTGAACTTGACAAGAGCAAATATGGATACATTTATAATGCAGAAAGGGAAGAAAAACATCTCATTGATGAGCTCATTGAATTCCTCAATGACAAGAGGTATGTTTTTTTTCAAGTAGGGACGGATGCTCATTTGTCTCGTGAAACCATGAAAAAAAATTCGTAGTGTTTATGCATTTTAATAGCGTATTATTGATTCACTATAGCGTTCACGTGAACTCCTGGACTTTCCTCCAATGTATTTTCTCTTAGAAATCTGACCGTTTGGTAATGTCCTCATTATACATATATCTTGGTTGAATTGATTTTGTCAACTAAATTTCAAAATAAAATGTAGGTACCTCATTGTAGTTGATGACATATGGGATACATATGCATGGGAATTAATCAAGTGTGCGTTTTGCAAGAACAGTCTTGGTAGTCGAGTAATCACGACAACTCGCATTCTAAGTGTGTCTGAAGCATGTTGTTCTTCTAGTGATGATATTTACAAAATGGAGCCTCTTTCTGATGAGTTCTCAAGAAGACTCTTTTATAAAAGAGTATTTTCTCAAGAAAAAGGGTGTCCTGACGAATTTGTGGAAGTATCCGAAGATATGTTGAAGAAGTGTGGCGGGATTCCGTTAGCCATTGTTACCATAGCAAGTCTTCTAGCTAGCAATTGTCAGACAAAAACAAAGGATCAATGGTATGGTTTGCTCAATTCCATTGGTAGTGGACTTACAAAACATCGCAGTCTGGAGCAGATGAAGAAGATATTACTGTTGAGCTATTATGATCTACCCTTTCATCTAAAGCCTTGTTTGTTATATCTGAGCATCTATCCAGAAGACTACAATATTCTGAGAGATGATCTCATATGGAGGTGGATAGCAGAAGGCTTTGTTTACTGTGAGAAACAAGAATCTAGTTTATTTGAACTTGGGGTCTGTTATTTCAACGAGCTTGTAAATAGAAACATGATCCAGCTAGTGGTTATCGGTGAAGAAGGGGTGAAAGCTTGCCATGTACATGACATGGTGCTTGATCTCGTACGTTCCTTGTCGAGTGAAGAAAACTTTGTCACTATATTGGATAATAGTAAGAGAAAGGTGCCTAGTGCGCATAACAAGGTTCACAGGTTATCCATCCAGAATAGAAAAGTTGATTTGCATACCACCGACATGACACACGTGAGGTCTGTTTCTGTTTTCGGATATAACAGTAGCCAGAAGCTGGTTGTTTCGAGTTGTAAAGTTCTTCGCGTACTGTCTTTAGAACGTGCTTGTGTTTCAGAAATTGGGTATGTGGACAGTATGTTGCAGTTGAGGTACCTAAGACTAGGTGGTACATATGTGAAGAGTTCCCAGTGGATATAGGAAAGCTGCATTTTCTGCAAACATTGGACTTGAGAAGATGTATAGGGATAGCAAAGTTGCCGTCAAGCATTGTTTTGTTAAGAAATCTGAGGTGTCTATATATCTGTGCGGGTGTAAAGCTACCGCCTGGGATGCATAGCCTGACATGCCTAGAAGTGCTAGTTGGGCTGATGGTGGGGTTGCCATTTTCCGAAAACGGCAAACATAACCTGGACATCGTGGACGAGTTGTGCCATCTGACCAACTTGAGGGTGCTCGTGTTTTCTTGGTGTTCTTCTGATGAAAGCACCGAGAAGGCTATGGTGAAGTCCCTTAGTTGTTTGCATAATCTTGAAAGACTACATATTGGGTCCTCTCGTGAGTTGTTTGATTTCACCGTGCCCCGTCCATATGGCAGCAAATTACATTTTCACGGACCAAGCTCCTCATCGATGGATTCACTGCTGGCATGGATTAATCCTTCATCGCTTCCTCTGCTCAGCTACCTCGAGATATCGGTGGTTGAAGTGCGACCGGAGGACATTCAGCTCCTTGGTATGCTGCCCGCTCTCCGTTATCTTAACCTTGGGGTACATTGCTTGGAGAGCTTATCAAGAGAAGGTGCGGTGGAGATGTCTGTCGTTACTGCTGATGCCTTCCCATGTGCGACGAAGTTAAGCTTCTTCGGTGTCCCTGCGGTTCCGTCAGTATTCCCACGAGGAGCGGCCCCAAGGCTTAAACACTATGAGTTCGGCTTCCAAGCTAGGTGGATCTCCCGTGGGGACTTTGATTTGGGCATGGCGCACCTCCCATCCCTGGAGAAAGTCGTCGTCAAGATTTGGGACGAGGAATCCAGCGATTCGGAGGTGAATGCAGCAAAGGCAAAGCTGAGGGCCGCTGCAAAAAACCACCCCAATCGTACGGACCTTCAAACAAAAGTATGGCACATCCGAAAAGGTAGGTTTGTACTGCCCCATGCAGCATGCGCACTCCCATTTTTGTGTTCCCACAGTTGCCGGCCGGATGCTCATTCATCTCTCTATTTTTCTTTCTCAATTTCAGGCGTGAAAGATGCCAAGGCTGAATGTTACGAGGTTCGCTACTTACTACTTGTCCACAGGCTCTTGTTTGCACCGTGTGTTTGGCATTTGTTTTTTTTTATAATCTCCAGCAAGTAATTTACCACTCATCTTCCTTGTCTTTACCAATTTCAGGTGTAGGGCTCTATTCCTGCACGCAGGTACACTATTATTATTTCGGCATTTCCTTTACGTACCCTGTTCTATTTGACGAGCTAGTTCGACGATCAACCATCCTAAACCAAATGGCTAAAGCTATCGTTTATTTAAAGTACCAGGAAATTTCCAATTTGAATTTACCCTTCCTTACTTGAGCTGCATAATTACATACCATCAATTGTCACTTCTGCTTGACACAAGTCTGCTACCTCCTCCTTCTAAAAATAAATAACTTTGATTTGTCTAGATTCGCATCTATCTACACACTATAATGCATGCAGATACATACGAATTTAGACATCGAAGTCACTTGTTTCTGGACGCAGGGAGTAGCATATATATGTGCACTTTTCTGTACTTCAACGAAACTATGTTTTCTCTCTGCAACACCAGCTGAGCTATTAACATGCATGTCCTTTAACATGGCATTGCAGGTAGCAGGAGGTAATAACTTTCGTCAACATGAACTCAGGCGGCCGATGTGAGCCTCCAAGTCTCCTGCTGCTTCCGTTCCAACAAAGATAGTCAAGAGCACTGGATTCGTCCCGCCGTTCAATCCATTCCTCCCCTTCTGCAACGAGATGAAGCTCTCATTCTGTCTACTTACGTCTGCATGCTCTCTTGGTCCTCTCGATTCAACAACTTAAGTTTCTCCCTTCGAATATATCATGAGTTTAATTATGATGTACTTCTGGCTTGTTTGCACACATTAGTTACGTATTCCACTGCCTTCTTCCTAGCACCTTAAATTATATTCGAAACTCGTCAACGTTCAGTGTGTAAGATGTTCTGAATTTTCACATCCTATTTGTATCGTGTGCTCCTTGTTTTCTCCATCTTCTTGTGATTGTCGTGCTGCTTCAAGTTTCATCAAACAGACACGGAAGTCAGCGGTGTTTTTTCATTGTCCCAGCATTCGAGTTGAAATAGCCAGGACCTGCGTTTGCGATGAAAAAAATCATATGATGTAATGACAGTATCTTGTTATGTTTGCCCCCCTTCAGCCTTGTCCCTGGTTGTTTTTGCGGTTGTGTATACTCAGCCAGCAATAATGCAAGCAACGTGCAGAGTCTCTGTTTCGATCGCTCGCTACTCCGGCGGTAATTTATAGCCGGAATCCTATAGCTCAGCGCAAAACTCAGCCAGTCAAATAAAACGTTGACCCCCGGTAATTGGTCATGTTGTTAGGTATGTAGATGAGACCTAATCTCCAGCGAATTATACACGCTCTTATAACACCCCGTTTAATTGATCCTTATGGGGATTCAAACCCGGATGGGCTGGCTGTGCACTCGCTAGCCTTGCCACCAAGCCGGTATTGGTTCTCAACTCAGCGAGTCAAATGTCTGGAGATAATACCCTAAACAATGCAGACCATCTCTACTACTAATAAAAGAGCAAATATATATGTGCACTTTTCTGTACTTCAACGAAACTATGTTTTCTCTCTGCAACACCAGCTGAGCTATTAACATGCATGTCCTTTAACATGGCATTGCAGGTAGCAGGAGGTAATAACTTTTGTCAACATGAACTCAGGCGGCCGATGTGAGCCTCCAAGTCTCCTGCTGCTTTCGTTCCAACAAAGATAGTCAAGAGCACTGGATTCGTCCCGCCATTCAATCCATTCCTCCCCTTCTGCAACGAGATGAAGCTCTCATTCTGTCTACTTACGTCTGCATGCTCTCTTGGTCCTCTCGATTCAACAACTTAAGTTTCTCCCTTCGAATATATCATGAGTTTAATTATGATGTACTTCTGGCTTGTTTGCACACATTAGTTACGTATTCCACTGCCTTCTTCCTAGCACCTTAAATTATATTCGAAACTCATCAACGTTCAGTGTGTAAGATGTTCTGAATTTTCACATCCTATTTGTATCGTGTGCTCCTTGTTTTCTCCATCTTCTTGTGATTGTCGTGCTGCTTCAAGTTTCATCAAACAGACACGGAAGTCAGCGGTGTTTTTTCATTGTCCCAGCATTCGAGTTTAAATAGCTAGGACCTGCGTTTGCGATGAAAAAAATCTTATGATGTAATGACAGTATCTTGTTATGTTTGCCCCCCTTCAGCCTTGTCCCTGGTTGTTTTTGCGGTTGTGTATACTCAGCCAGCAATAATGCAAGCAACGTGCAGAGTCTCTGTTTCGATCGCTCGCTACTCCGGCGGTAATTTATAGCCGGAATCCTATAGCTCAGCGCAAAACTCAGCCAGTCAAATAAAACGTTGACCCCCGGTAATTGGTCATGTTGTTAGGTATGTAGATGAGACCTAATCTCCAGCGAATTATACACGCTCTTATAACACCCCGTTTAATTGATCCTTATGGGGATTCAAACCCGGATGGGCTGGCTGTGCACTCGCTAGCCTTGCCACCAAGCCGGTATTGGTTCTCAACTCAGCGAGTCAAATGTCTGGAGATAATACCCTAAACAATGCAGACCATCTCTACTACTAATAAAAGAGCAAATATATATGTGCACTTTTCTGTACTTCAACGAAACTATGTTTTCTCTCTGCAACACCAGCTGAGCTATTAACATGCATGTCCTTTAACATGGCATTGCAGGTAGCAGGAGGTAATAACTTTTGTCAACATGAACTCAGGCGGCCGATGTGAGCCTCCAAGTCTCCTGCTGCTTTCGTTCCAACAAAGATAGTCAAGAGCACTGGATTCGTCCCGCCATTCAATCCATTCCTCCCCTTCTGCAACGAGATGAAGCTCTCATTCTGTCTACTTACGTCTGCATGCTCTCTTGGTCCTCTCGATTCAACAACTTAAGTTTCTCCCTTCGAATATATCATGAGTTTAATTATGATGTACTTCTGGCTTGTTTGCACACATTAGTTACGTATTCCACTGCCTTCTTCCTAGCACCTTAAATTATATTCGAAACTCATCAACGTTCAGTGTGTAAGATGTTCTGAATTTTCACATCCTATTTGTATCGTGTGCTCCTTGTTTTCTCCATCTTCTTGTGATTGTCGTGCTGCTTCAAGTTTCATCAAACAGACACAGAAGTCAGCGGTGTTTTTTCATTGTCCCAGCATTCGAGTTGAAATCGCTAGGACCTGCGTTTGCGATGAAAAAAATCTTATGATGTAATGACAGTATCTTGTTATGTTTGCCCCCCTTCAGCCTTGTCCCTGGTTGTTTTTGCGGTTGTGTATACTCAGCCAGCAATAATGCAAGCAACGTGCAGAGTCTCTGTTTCGATCGCTCGCTACTCCGGCGGTAATTTATAGCCGGAATCCTATAGCTCAGCGCAAAACTCAGCCAGTCAAATAAAACGTTGACCCCCGGTAATTGGTCATGTTGTTAGGTATGTAGATGAGACTTAATCTCCAGCGAATTATACACGCTCTTATAACACCCCGTTTAATTGATCCTTATGGGGATTCAAACCCGGATGGGCTGGCTGTGCACTCGCTAGCCTTGCCACCAAGCCGGTATTGGTTCTCAACTCAGCGAGTCAAATGTCTGGAGATAATACCCTAAACAATGCAGACCATCTCTACTACTAATAAAAGAGCAAATATATATGTGCACTTTTCTGTACTTCAACAAAACTATGTTTTCGCTCTGCAACACCAGCTGAGCTATTAACATGCATGTCCTATAACATGGCATTGCAGGTAGCAGGAGGTAATTACTTTCGTCAACATGAACTCAGGCCGATGTGAGCCTCCAAGTCTCCTGCTGCTTTCGTTCCAACGAAGATAGTCAAGAGCACTACATTCGCCCTGCCGCTCAATCCATTCCTCCCCTTTGCAACGAGATAAAGCTCTCATTCTGTCTACTTACGTCTGCATGCTCTCTTGGTCCTCTCGATTCAACAACTTAAGTTTCTCCCTTCGAATATATCATGAGTTTAATTATGATGTACTTCTGGCTTGTTTGCACACATTAGTTACGTATTCCACTGCCTTCTTCCTAGCACCTTAAATTATATTCGAAACTCGTCAACGTTCAGTGTGTAAGATGTTCTGAATTTTCACATCCTATTTGTATCGTGTGCTCCTTGTTTTCTCCATCTTCTTGTGATTGTCGTGCTGCTTCAAGTTTCATCAAACAGACACGGAAGTCAGCGGTGTTTTTTCATTGTCCCAGCATTCGAGTTGAAATAGCCAGGACCTGCGTTTGCGATGAAAAAAATCATATGATGTAATGACAGTATCTTGTTATGTTTGCCCCCCTTCAGCCTTGTCCCTGGTTGTTTTTGCGGTTGTGTATACTCAGCCAGCAATAATGCAAGCAACGTGCAGAGTCTCTGTTTCGATCGCTCGCTACTCCGGCGGTAATTTATAGCCGGAATCCTATAGCTCAGCGCAAAACTCAGCCAGTCAAATAAAACGTTGACCCCCGGTAATTGGTCATGTTGTTAGGTATGTAGATGAGACCTAATCTCCAGCGAATTATACACGCTCTTATAACACCCCGTTTAATTGATCCTTATGGGGATTCAAACCCGGATGGGCTGGCTGTGCACTCGCTAGCCTTGCCACCAAGCCGGTATTGGTTCTCAACTCAGCGAGTCAAATGTCTGGAGATAATACCCTAAACAATGCAGACCATCTCTACTACTAATAAAAGAGCAAATATATATGTGCACTTTTCTGTACTTCAACAAAACTATGTTTTCTCTCTCCAACACCAGCTGAGCTATTAACATGCATGTCCTATAACATGGCATTGCAGGTAGCAGGAGGTAATAACTTTTGTCAACATGAACTCAGGCGGCCGATGTGAGCCTCCAAGTCTCCTGCTGCTTCCGTTCCAACAAAGATAGTCAAGAGCACTGGATTCGTCCCGCCATTCAATCCATTCCTCCCCTTCTGCAACGAGATGAAGCTCTCATTCTGTCTACTTACGTCTGCATGCTCTCTTGGTCCTCTCGATTCAACAACTTAAGTTTCTCCCTTCGAATATATCATGAGTTTAATTATGATGTACTTCTGGCTTGTTTGCACACATTAGTTACGTATTCCACTGCCTTCTTCCTAGCACCTTAAATTATATTCGAAACTCATCAACGTTCAGTGTGTAAGATGTTCTGAATTTTCACATCCTATTTGTATCGTGTGCTCCTTGTTTTCTCCATCTTCTTGTGATTGTCGTGCTGCTTCAAGTTTCATCAAACAGACACGGAAGTCAGCGGTGTTTTTTCATTGTCCCAGCATTCGAGTTGAAATAGCTAGGACCTGCGTTTGCGATGAAAAAAATCATATGATGTAATGATAGTATCTTGTTATGTTTGCCCCCCTTCAGCCTTGTCCCTGGTTGTTTTTGCGGTTGTGTATACTCAGCCAGCAATAATGCAAGCAACGTGCAGAGTCTCTGTTTCGATCGCTCGCTACTCCGACGGTAATTTATAGCCGGAATCCTATAGCTCAGCGCAAAACTCAGCCAGTCAAATAAAACGTTGACCCCCGGTAATTGGTCATGTTGTTAGGTATGTAGATGAGACCTAATCTCCAGCGAATTATACACGCTCTTATAACACCCCGTTTAATTGATCCTTATGGGGATTCAAACCCGGATGGGCTGGCTGTGCACTCGCTAGCCTTGCCACCAAGCCGGTATTGGTTCTCAACTCAGCGAGTCAAATGTCTGGAGATAATACCCTAAACAATGCAGACCATCTCTACTACTAATAAAAGAGCAAATATATATGTGCACTTTTCTGTACTTCAACAAAACTATGTTTTCTCTCTGCAACACCAGCTGAGCTATTAACATGCATGTCCTTTAACATGGCATTGCAGGTAGCAGGAGGTAATAACTTTTGTCAACATGAACTCAGGCGGCCGATGTGAGCCTCCAAGTCTCCTGCTGCTTTCGTTCCAACAAAGATAGTCAAGAGCACTGGATTCGTCCCGCCATTCAATCCATTCCTCCCCTTCTGCAACGAGATGAAGCTCTCATTCTGTCTACTTACGTCTGTATGCTCTCTTGGTCCTCTCGATTCAACAACTTAAGTTTCTCCCTTCGAATATATCATGAGTTTAATTATGATGTACTTCTGGCTTGTTTGCACACATTAGTTACGTATTCCACTGCCTTCTTCCTAGCACCTTAAATTATATTCGAAACTCGTCAACGTTCAGTGTGTAAGATGTTCTGAATTTTCACATCCTATTTGTATCGTTTGCTCCTTGTTTTCTCCATCTTCTTGTGATTGTCGTGCTGCTTCAAGTTTCATCAAACAGACACGGAAGTCAGTGGTGTTTTTTCATTGTCCCAGCATTCGAGTTGAAATACCTAGGGCCTGCGTTTGCGATAAAAAAAAATCATATGATGTAATGACAATATCTTGTTATGTTTGCCCCCTTCAGCCTTGTCCCTGGTTGTTTTTGCGGTTGTGTATACCCAGCTAGCAATAATGCAAGCAACGTGCAGAGTCTCTGTTTCGATCGCTCGCTACGCCGACAATAATTTATAGCCTGAATCCTATAGCTCAGCGCAAAACTCAGCCAGTCAAATAAAACATTGACCCCCGGTTAATGATCATGTTGTTAGGTATGTAGATGAGACCTAATCTCCAGCGGATTATACACGCTCGGATAACACCCCGTTTAATTGATCTTTATGGGGATTCAAATCCGGGTGGGCTGGCTGTGCGCTCGCTAGTCTTGCCACCAAGTCGGTGTTGGTTCTCAACTGAGTCAAATGTCTGGAGATAATACCCCAAATAATGCAGACCATCTCTACTACTAATAAAAGAACAAATATTATCTTTGCTAAACGCACTCCATGTAAGATACACACAGCTACTAGCACCACATGATTAGACCCACTAAACACAATCTAACAGCCATGATTAGTCTACTTTCGTTGTGGTTTGCACATAGTAATTTGCACATAGTAATTTGCAAACCGCACAACACCTGTAGAGGAAAATACCAAACTCCTTGCGTTTGCCTCTGCACTCCCTAATTTCCTGGATCAAATTCTCTCGTGAATCGCTTCGCTAACCTGGTCAAACCGATAATTGCTCTCTCTCTCCCGATCTACCCAGCCGCCATCCATGGCTGTCGTGGTCGCAACATCCCTTTTCAGCTCCGTTTCTGCCCGCTTCCTCTTGCCCTTTGCAGGCCCCCTCGCCATGCCACCTTCCTCCTACCCCTTATCTGTCCATCCCTCAGCCTCTCCATCTCCTCCACGTTTCCCATGGCCGGCTCCTTTCACGGTGGCTTCCCTTCGTGAGGCGCGAGAAGGCATCATCAAGGCATCGATCTTCAGCGCCCCGGTGGCGTCGTGGAGACCGACCGCCTCCTCGCGGACGTGCGCGACCGCATCGTGGACGCCGTCGACCAGTTCGGTCGTGGTGTCATAACCAGCGACGTCGCCTCTCGCGCCGGGCTGTAGATTGATCAAGCAGAGCGCAGACGCCAGGCTTTCTCGGTGGACGCTGGGGCTTCCTAAATATGGGTCTCTCTTACTGCCCTTTAGAGCATGACTAACAGCGTATGTAAACGTTCGACCTGTAAATCGCGAATACAGTTTCGGGTCGCTGACGTAGATCAGCACCTTCAAATACAAACTCTAAAAATCAAAATTAAAAAATCCTCGGGAAATATGAACACACGCGCTGATCATCATACGGCTAGATTACGATTCATCGTTCATTACATAACAAAATTACACCTAAAAGAAAAATAAAAAGGGGCAGAGCTCACCGGAGGACACCGCTGTGTCCTCAAATGGCCAAATTCGAGCTCTGATTCGCCGGAGCACCACGCCGTCCATCTAGTCGTCGAGGACGATCACCTCCATATCCACACGTCGTCGACACGGCCGGATCCGGATGGCTCGTCTGCGACGCGCACCACGGCGAGGGCCTACTCCACCTCCGCACGTTCGGCGGCATCCATCGCGGCGACGGTGGCCTCCACCTCCTCCCACTCGCGGCGCGTCTGCTGCTCGTGTTCGGCGGCGGATGCAGCGAGCGCCTGACAGAGCTGCTCCATCTCCTTGTCGTTGCCGCGGCGCCTGCGGTGCGGGCGCGAGGAAGAGGACGAGGACTCACCAATGCGGGTTAGAGCTCGCAGAGCGGGCATGTCGGGGAGGTCAACATAGGCCACCAATGAGGGGGCGGTCGTAGCCCCCACTTCGCCCAGCGCCGCACCACACAGTGCTTTGCCCCGATGGAGCGCACGCGCTTCTTCTCCTCCTCATCGCCGCACAGATGCGGCGAACTCGTAGGCGGACGCCTGCCACCGCCGCGACGACCACCGCCCAGGCCGCACCCATGGTGCAGGGTGGTCATCTAGTCGTCGACTTTGCGGATCTGCGGTCGGAGCGACGTCAATCGCTCGCCGGAGTTGTCGAGGGTGAGCGGCGACAATGCGGGATTAGGATTTTTTCGCGGCGGAGGAATACAGGTTCTGACCCGTGTCCGCTCCCTCGACCGGAACTAGTAGGGGTTGGCACGGGCCGTTCACAGGGGCCCGTAAATTTTGTTAACGGGCTAGGCCCTATACGCGCTCTGTTAGCTCGCCCACGCGGCTGCCCAGAGCCCGTATTAGTCACCGGAAAAATACGGGTTTGCCCCGTTTACAAGCGCCGTTAGTCATGCTCTTACCGACTTCGTGGCTGCTTGCGTGTCTGTTCTGTTCTAGCAGACTCTTTGCAATATTTTTTTTCACTAAAAACGTTTGTGATATATATAAATTTCATGTTCGTAAAGATGTCAATATATTCTGGGTGATGCTTCATGATGATAGATTGCAAGTGATTTTGGTAGATAAATTCCAGTAGGTACAACACTATATATCTCTGAATATGTGGATTTCTTCAACCCATGCGTTAACTGTGTTTGTAGATTAAACATCACTAACCGTCCCTGCGTCGCTCCCAGGGGGCGGCTCGGGCGACCGATCTAATCCCGCCGCCACCCCTCCTCCCCCTCCACCTCTGCCCGCCGCCGGACGAAGGCCACGCGGCAGCGGCTGGCCTCCCTCCTCTCACGCGATGGTATGCTTTGCTCAATTCCATTGGTCAGGGTTTTACAGAAGATCGTAGTGTGGAGGAGATGAATGAGATATTACTATTCAGCTATTATGATCTACCTTCTTATCTGAAGCCTTGTTTATTATATCTAAGCGTCTTTGAAGAAGATGAGGAGATTATGAGAGGTAAACTTGTATGCAAGTGGATTTCCGAAGGTTTTGTTTACAGTGAGAAACAAGAAACAAACTTACATGAGCTCGGTGATAGCTACTTCAATGAGCTAGTAAACCGAAGTATGATCTAGCCAATAGGCATTGATGATGAAGAAAAGGTAGAAGCTTGCCGTGTACATGGCATGGTGCTTGATCTCATATGCTCACTGTCGAGTGAAGAAAACTTTGTCACTATATTGGACTGAAATGAGAGAAAAATGCCTCAAGCGCAAAGAAAGGTTCGCAGATTATCCGTCCGAAGTAGCAAGGTAGATGTGGATTCCACCGGGATGGCACACGTTAGATCTCTTTTATTCAGAAGTAATATTGTTGATCAAGTGCTGAATATTGCGAGTTTTCAAGTTATGCGTGTGTTGGATTTGGAAGCTTGTGATATCTCAGATGTTGGGTATGTGGCGGACCTATTACATTTGAGGTACCTAGGACTACTTGACACTAATGTCAAGCATCTTCCAGAGGAAATAGGGAAGCTACTCCCTCCGACCCATATTAGTTGCCTCGAATTTGTCTAGACTCGGATGTATTTGGACATGTTTTAGTACTAGATGCACCCGAATCTAGAAAAATCCAAGTCAACTAATATGGGTCGGAGGGAGTACTGTTTTTGCAGACCCTTGATATTAGACGAACTTATATACTATTTATGCCAGCTAGTGTTGTTTGTCTAAGGCGACTGATGTGCCTGTACGTTGACAGTTACACGGGACTGCCGCCTGGGATTGGTAGTATGACTTCTCTGGAGGTGTTAATAATGGTGGGCCCTTCAAATTCTAGGCATTTGAACATTCATTTTGTGAAAGAGCTGGGCCATTTGACCAACCTAAGGGTGTTGCGGTTACAACAGTTGTTCATGTTGGATGAAAGCATGTCTGCACAAATTGGAAAGTCTATCTATTTTGTTTGAAAACGTCGACCTCATGCGCGAAGGCTGGCTGCCCCCTGTACGACTCCGTAGATTAGTGATTGAACAATCGTTACTGCCGACATGGATTAGTCCTTCATCGCTTACTGTCCTCTCCTATCTGTCCATAAACGTGTATGAAGTGCGACCGGAGGACATTCAGATTCTTGGAATGCTGCCGGCTCTTCGTTATCTCAACCTAAGTGCCCACTCCAGAGGACAAAGCCGACCATCACCCGCATGACGGCGCTTGGCGGCGGGTGCCGTCATGCGGGTGATGTTGCGGCAGAAATGCATGCTGTTACCTTTGGTGCATACCCATGCGCGACAGAGTGCTGCTACTTCGTTGGTAATACGGCTGTGCTTCCATCCATATTTGCACGAGGAGCTGCGCCAAGGATTAAACGTCTTGAGTTCGAATTCCGAGCAGAGTGGATCTCCATTCTCCCGTGGGGGCATTCATTTGGGCACGTGGCATCTCCCTTCCCTTCCCTCGAGGAAGTCAGGGTTGCGCTTGTCACAGCAGGAGCGACCGACGCGGAGGTGAAGGAAGCGAGAGCTGCGCTGAGGGCAGCGGCGGACGAGCATCCCAATTGTCTGAACCTTGATATATATGACCCATGTAAATTTTTAACGGTAGGCACATAAGTCCCACAAGCATGTGCACTGCATTCCCGTTATTTTTGCTTGTAGTCCCTTGTTTTCTCACCAAGAGTTAATTCCTCTCCGCTGTCCATTTTTCAGCTTCGTCTCCGGTAGGTTCATCGAATCTTGCAACCAGGTATTCTACTGACTCCATTCATTTGTAGAAACTATAACCGACCTATATTCCAGCATTTCTTTAGCTAGCTAGCTTGATCGATCAATCAGTCCTCCTAAATTCTGAAGTGTTGTGACCACCGCAATATGAATTTCTTCAGCGTTGGCTACTTGACTTAGCTGTTATTTCTGCATGCTGCAATATTATAACACATGTCATGTAATTCAGATGATAGCAAGCTATCCACCAAGTAACATGTGTTTCTCTGCTTAGATAGTCACCGTGTTTTTTATTTCCTTTTCTTTTTGCAAAATTTAACTGTACGTGCTTCCACAATCCACATGGCATATGCAGGTAGTCCAGCAGGAGCTACCAAGTTTAGTGGACATGGACTCCATCGTGCCTCCCTGCAATTCCTCCCGTGCTCTGTTGTTTCGTCTGTCTTCCTTCTGCATCGACATGAAGCTCTGATTCTGTTCGCTTAAATGTCTGAACTCTTCGCTTGTTTCCGTTTGTTTCTGCCAATTCAATAACCATTTATATGTTTGAGGGCACCCGCTACATTTGGTCCATGAAGAACCATTATTTATGTACTATATTGGCTAGTTGCCCTGCTTTGGTTATGTATCACTACTTTGTAAAAGCTTTCAGACTAAATGTTTATTCCAGACTTGTAAAACTTCATTGTAACGTTCAATTTGTGCTATCTTCTGAGGTTTCATCTTCTATTTTTCATGTTTTTTTGTGTGAAATAATCAAGGGAGTCGACACTGTCCTTTCGATGTGCTGTCTTACAATCTGTGTTTGTACTCATTTGGTTTGAGTGCAACTGGAAAAAAAATTTTGACTGTAACTACGGCGGTCCTAAGCCAGCCTGAACATATATTCAACCGAAGTTTGAGGTACAGAGTCAAATTACAAGTTGAAAGGAGAAAAAGAGAGAGAGCACAAGCGATACCACTAAGCCTAAACTAAGCCCATAGCTACAAAGGAACATACCGAGAGCAGAAAGGAGTGTTGAAGGATTAGTCAAAAGGTTCCTATAGTTGAGATAACGAAAAGAAACGGAACTCGCTTGCCGAGCGATCACTCTACACTTTGAAGAACTAGGAGAGCTGCAGCAACCATCGAAGGGCATCCCACTACCGAGGTTGCATCGCGACACCAAGAGCCGCAAACACCACCGAAGGGCAAAGTTCCGCCGAGATTTCCATTGCACTTCCTCATGGTCTCGAACTAGGAGTCGCAACCGCTGTCGAAGGGCATCCCACTGCCGAGGTCGCATCACAACACCGAAAGCCACCGACACCACCGAAGGGCAAAGTTCCACCGAGACGAACGCTGCACATCCTCATTGCGTAATCACCATAAGGGCGAGCCTAAGCACAACACGAGTCCACGAGAACCTCATCCGCCATCGAAGGACAACGATCATCGAGACCGCACCGCAGACACAAACATCCCTGAAGATTACCATTGTTGCAAGAGAGCCAAAGATCATAGCATAGCACGAAGACGCAAGCAGACGGGGAAGCGAGAACCATGACACTCCACACTCTAGCCAAGCCGTCCAACCACTAGTCACCAAGCAACACCAACTAGCCAACACGGAGGGCAGCTCCGAAAACGATGCCTCCAACGAGGTAAACGACGTGAGGCGCCGTCATCGCTAGATCAAAAGATCTAAGGTTTCCCTCAGAGAGAATGCAAGGCTAAGCCAAGGAGGAACTTCGATACCCCCAAAACGCCGCCTTCAAGAAGGTGACAACACCCGAGGGTGTCACCGGCGTTGACTCCAATAGGAGTTGGACTTTTGTCCGGGCAATAGTGCCTTGCCGAACCTGCATCTGCCATGCCGTGTGGTGGACTAAGGTCGCCGCCACCTCAGGGCTTCCTACAGCGCAGCCTGACCGTCCACCTATGGAAGCCAAAAGGCCACCCATCCTGGCCTGGAGACGCCGCTCTAGACCATTCCCGCTTCAGCCGAGCAGCGTACGGACGCCGCCGCACGCGAGCCGGCCAGCCCCGCAGCTGCGCCGGTAGAATCTTCAACCTTTGCCGCGGCATGCCGACAACCCCGCTCCGCCACTGTGCCCACCACCGCCCGCCACGAGGAGAACCTCTGGTTCCCCACCAGCCACCGCCATCTTCTCGGGCCCGCCAGGCCCAGAATCTGACCCGCTCGAGCCCAGATCTGGCCCGCGAGGCCGAGCACACCCGCGCCCATGGCAGCCGCCGCAGCGTCTCTAGAAGAGCCGCGAGTCCTCGCCGACCGCCGCCGTCACGCACACTCAGGCCATCGTGTAACACCCTCAAATCGGCCCTATGCAAGTTTTAGCCCTTTCCGCCAAACCCGCATAGAAACGATTTAAGGACGCCCACCAGGCACTTTCGTGCGGGTGGAAAACGAAGTTATGCCATTACACAACAGTCCTCGATGGGACCCACAGAGCATATATATACAACACCGACTCCATGAGTCAAGAATACAAATATACAATACAAAGATCCAAATTACCTTGAAAACGATAGAACGTCTGGCTACGAACAAGATGCAAATGGGGCTAAGAGCCCTGAAGAATAACCAATGGCGTCCATAACCCTGCCCAGGCCAAGCCGGAAGGGTAACCCTGCTAACGAAGGCGATCTCGAACCTGCTAGAACAAAAGGGGTGCCGACAAAGGGCAAAGGAAAAAGAGGAGCGTCAGTACTGAGGCCAGTACACGGCGAGGCTAGAATTCGGCGGCTCTCGCCTACATAGGTATGGTGGGCTAAAGCGGCAGCGCAGCGGCACTAAACAACCTATAGAGACTTTGTGAACCTGGCGGCTATTAGAGAGGGATAAGAAAGACCTATTCGGATCCAACCTGAGACTACACCAAACATACCCGTCCTGGTATTTCCCCCTCGAGACCAAGCGAGAAAGTCGGACCGAGGAACTCACACGGTTGGCAATTTTACTCATTCCATTATAGTTGCAGCAATTACTAATCAGATATAGATAGCATCAGTCATCCTGAAGCATAAGTAGTGGGCAGTTTTTAATTAATCATTCCGTGGCAGTTGGAACATTTACTAGTCAGATATAATTGTCCTGAGGAATCCCAAAACCCAGCAGTGGTTGGCACTTTGATCACATTCCATTAGAGTTGCCATACTTACTAGGCAGGTATAACAAAACAACCCAGATCCAGCAGTTGTTGGCATTTTTAATATCCATTCCGTTATAGTTGAATCTGATTACTAGTCAAATATATTAAGTCAAATTTATAGCACTACTTTAGTTATGCTTGTCT
Source organism: Avena eriantha (assembly GCA_910589775.1). Lineage (NCBI taxonomy): Eukaryota > Viridiplantae > Streptophyta > Magnoliopsida > Poales > Poaceae > Avena > Avena eriantha. The sequence continues at coordinate 333,244,580 of OU342746.1, forward strand.
ATGATCGAGATACTGTGCTCCAAGTCGTCCATATCCGCGGACACGGCTTTCAGAAAGTTTTACCCTGCAGGGGTGCACAAATAGGAACACACACTCGATCAACCTCGGAAAAACCAACTCAAAAACCAACGAGGCATTCACGACAAAGCGATCATAGGATTCATAAAATATTTCAGGGGGCCACCCCACTAAGCTACCCGCAACGAAGTTGGCCGGCTCCGGAACGGACCCAGGGTTTGCGTCAATGGCTATAAACGATAAGGTCATCCGTCCATGCGAAAGTGAGAAGATACAGCTGACTTTCCCGTCCCATTCCAAGTCTTATGGTTGACGCATAATATACAGTGCTAGAAGCACTGGCGACATTGTTTGTTAAGTCCTAGATGATACATTAATGTACAATGGCGTTTCCATTGCCAGTTATGATAGATTAGCTGATCACCCTGGATCAGTAACCGATATTTCTAGTTAATTATGAAGATAGTGTTTTTTGACCTTTTTGAAATGCAGGTGATGACAACATTTGAGTTACAAGCATTTGATAGAAAATAATCTAAGGACATGAGAAAATTGTGAACTTGCCTTTTGTGATTGCAAGATTATGCACTCACGGTCTTCAAGACATTAGAAGATCCAAATTCTAAAAGTAGCATCATTGGTCCAGTAAGGACTAATGTTTAAAGAAGCAAGATGCATAAATAATGTAATGCAATTCGATAAATGCGAATCCCCGAGACAATCATATCTGATCTAGAGTTTGGAAACTGGTGATGAGTTCTTAAGAATGTGTTTCACTTTTATATCAGATTCACACTTATGCTTCTTATTAAGGCTTGTGAGAGTGTGTGTAACAATATGTAAATATAACAAATAGTATGCAATACTAAAGCACTTGAATGAGTCATGGTATCTAAAATATTTCTTAAACATCAGTTGAACTTATTATTACATTTTTAAACTTTAAACAAATAATGCTAAAGGCAATGGTAAATATTTATATATTTCTAATGAATTAAAATAAAAGAAAAGAGTTTAAATAAGATTTATTAGACCTTTACCTTTTATTTGACTTCAATTAAAAAAGAGGATATTTTTAATGTGTAGAATTTGTTTTTGTGAGCATTTTGGTATATTATAAATATTTTTATGATTTATAAATAATAAGATATGCTTTTTATAAGTTTTATCACTTTATAAATACTTAATAAATAATAATATTAAATGATACCAAAAATTTATGAAACAAGTTTTTAAATGTAGATGTTGTTTTTCTAAGAATTTTTGTATATTATTTATATTTTTCTCATTTACCAATATTAAAATATGAATTTTCAAAGTATTATTACTTATAAAATCTTTATTAAGTTCTAATTATTTAAATATTTAACACAATAATGTTTGATAACAAAGTTAAATCATAGATTTTATTTTCCTAAACATTTTGATATATTATATATATTTTTCTGAATTATAAACAAAAGATATTCAATTAATAAGATTTAATCATTTTCTAATTAAATTTTAAAATAGGAAAAATACTTTTTATACCGATTCGGAACCTACCCTATGTGACAGACAAGTAGGGCCAGGCCACGTTGGATGCCACCTAAGCGCGGACAGGTCAATGGTGACATCGCCCTGACATCAGCGCTACGGTTAAACTTTTATGTACTTATCTACTCCTAGCCCACAGACACTGACGGGGTGGGGTCTCCACCACGTCATTAGCCACATCGGCAAAGACCAAGTCAAAACGACCTGATCGCCTTTGCTGACGCCACCTCGCCGGAGAGATGACGTCATGCTGCTGGAGCACGGCGACGACGCTGGTGTATGGCTCTAGAGGCGCCGTGGAAGGGTGTATTCGATAGCGAGGAGCATGATTAACCTATCTAGGGCGGCGCCGCTCGGTTAAGGTCACCCGAATAGCCTCTACGATGGTGAACGGCGGTGGTGGTGGCTGGTATATGGTGGTAGGGCGATGTAGAACGAGATAGCGGAAACGAATGCCACTAGAAGATTTAGGAGCTCACCCCGGTGGTGACGGTGGCAACGACGAGGCCAAAGGTGGTCGGTGGCGATGACACGGATGGCGACGGACCTCATCGGAGACGATGAAGAAGATGTCGTGGAGCTCAATTCTACGAACCCTAGTTCGATTCCTCAGGCTGGCAGACATAGAAGATCATGGAGGAGCTCCTAGGCTACTCTTCCGGTCACGGGGCGGCTCAGAGCGACAAATATTTGGGGTTGCCGAGAGCTAGGGTTTCGGCCGTGTGGGAGATGGAGATAGAGAGAGCTTAGAGAGGGAGGGAAGTGAGGATGAGGACGGACGGGAGACGTCTCGGTGTCGTTCTTATCCTCGGCCAAGACGGCAGCGAGCATCTGGGCGGTTGGTTCCTGCTGACGCCGGTGATTGGCATCCAGCGGCGGCGCGATCCTCCAGTGAGCTGCCTGTGTGTGTCGCGGTGACGACGATGACATTTTTCCAGAAAACGCCCTACCTTTTCTAGGAACTAACTCGCAGTCCATCCTCGGTCCCACCCGTCAGTGAAAATGAGAGGGAACTTGGGCTGCTGTTGCTGGGCCTTGACAAAGTGTGCGGTTGATTGTTGCTTCTGCTCGCGTGCGATGGTTTAAGGAATGGGCGATGGGCTGGAACGGCTGCGGCCTGGTTTTGCTGGCAGTTCTTTTTCTTTATTCTGTTTCTTTTTTCTATTTTACCATTTCCTTTCCAATTTGATTTCTACAAGAGTTTTAAAATGTCCAGAAATTTTTGTAAGTCATGGTTATATGATAGAGGTTAATTATAATCAATTCCTTTATATTTCTTGTTGTGTATACACAATGTGTTATTATATGAAGGGTTATTTTATTTAATAAAGTAAATATAGATTAGGGTTTTAGGGTTTTACTCTTTACAATAATATCTTTTAAAATGACTTTCACTTCCACTAAAAGAATGCAATGGTTATGGTTTAAGATGGATATTTATGTGTACAATATCTTATTAATACTTAACCTCATAAAGGAATCATATATATACATTAATAAGTTATTAATCCTTGTGGTTCATAATAGAGTAATATAAGTTTCATGGTCCTCCATATTTGGTGATTTGCCAAATCCAATTCTACTTGGTTTGTAGAGGTTAGAATTACCACATAACAATGTTGGTTAGGTAATGATGAATCAATAATAATCATTAGTAGAGAAATACTAAGGTTTATTCAAATATAGGTATATGGGTTTTGAGAGGATTTATTAACTCATATTCAATTATAGATATGGATGATTATTAAGGCTAGACATATTACTATCATGTTTTGTGACCATGGATAATAACTCATCTTAGAGTGAGATATTGATATTACTTTACTAAAGTGATATTGATAGTATATGAGACTAGGTCTTTATCAGGGTCTAAGACAATAAGGTGAACAAGGCTTCCATCAATACACTCTCAACTAGTATTCTACTTATCTTTTAGATATTTCATTTGGCTAAGAGATACTATCCATTGGTTGCCTAAAAATAGTAATTGGTTTAGCTACCTTCTTTATTCTAGGGTTTTAAACAAAGAGGTAGACATGATTCTAGCATGGCTTGATATGATCTTGGTTAAGGCTTCTAAAGAATCCTTACCTTAATACCTCACTAAGGTTAAATTTGGATAAGGAATTCCTTTCCTAAACATACTATATATATCTCTCTTATCTTATTCACAAAGATCACATCTTCCTGAATAAGACAATCATTTGAATCCACCATATCTATCATCATATGATGACATGGTCATGCCACTTCAACAATACTCATTCTCCAGTCTTCTCCTAGTATCTATATAACTTCCAGTACTAAACGACCCTTGATGAATCCATCAATGTAGCTAATTATAACTCCATCCATTAATTCCTTTAAACCTATCTTGCATCTATATCCAAGGTTTACAAGATTACAATCCTCACTGTAGATAACAAAGGATATCAATCTTCTAGAAGAGGTATGGTATTACTCTCCATAATACAAGTTTATTATTGCATTATCTTGGTTAAACTACTATGCCTCCAACTACTCCAATCAACTCATATTATATACTTCATCGAACTCTAGCTTGACTTCTCATGATCAAGCTAGATGATTCATCTTACTACGGCATTACCTAACTTGGTATACTCACAAATCTTCTTCAACACCTAGTCATCTATTCTCCAATAACTTGGGAATAATGACCACCAACCTTTGATCATACAAAGCTTAGGCTTCTAATTGTCTGATTAATATCTATTATCCACTAAGTAGTAGACTTGTACTAGTATTTCTATAAGGCTTATATTGCTAAGGAAACTTACTTGAAATTTATACCCACTTGGCTTAACAAGATTATCATTGGATATTCTAATACTACTAGCTTCTCATAGCTTCTCAATTACTAGCTTAACTATTGGGTTTAGGTACTGCTTCTAGTTAACTCATGAGTGAGTTAACTCTTCCAACATCAAATGGTTTGATCATCACTAAGGATCACATTCCATTGATGATGGCACACTCTACATAACTAGTTTCTCCTTCATATTAATTTACTCAAGGTCTTTGGAAGGTTAATATAATAGGTCAAAGGCTATGAGCCAATAAGTGCTAGGGGAAGAATTGATCACACACATTGATGATCAATAGACACTAGGACTTGGTTAAATAGAATTGTCATCTATTAACATTACACTAAAGATATATGGTGAATGGTATTTGTTTGACTTCCTTTTATACCCTATTTGTGATAAGAGTTGATGTTTAAGAACTACCATGGTACCCATGGTAGGAATAACTATGACAAGCAAGTGTTTCTAGATTTAGTTATAGAGTTTCTTTACTTAAGTCATATACTTAACTTGGAATTCAGGGTTTGTGGTAGATATTACCTTGATATCTTATTTAGAATATTAAGTCTTCACCTTTGAGTTGTTGCAGGAAATACCATGTAATGATCTCTAGAAGATAAAGTACTCCTTATTAAGTAGTGTGTTGTGACTTAGTTTTATTACATTTGATCTACCCTTAGATCAAATTATATTACCCAAAGATAAGGTTTTAGCAAAGGTCATATTGAAACTTATCGCAATCAACTTGATGATCTACTTCAGTTCCACCAAGTTAAGAGAAGCTCCAATCTCTTTGACAAGTTTTATTTAAAAGCGCGAAAATTATCCGGTTTTTCTATCCATGAATGCAATGCACACACCTGTGTTCAGCTTATTTCGAAGCTCTAATGTTCGGGTGTTACAGACTCTGCCCCTTAAAATAAACTTCGTCCCTGAAGTTCGTACTCTCTTACGTTTCAGAATGAGGTAATGGCTTGTATTGATCACGACATTTCTCAAATCCATTGTGATCATAATTGGGGATAGTTGTGGTATCCCGTATGCAGATCTTTTTCCTTGAATTCTCCTCATACTTGGCAATATCCCCTATTGCTTATAATTTATCCTATGGTTTCGGTTACTACAGTCTCTGGGAGTATATCCTTACAATCCTATTTAGGATTGGTTTATGACACATTTAGTCCATTCCAATCAGGCTTTCTTATTACTATACACCAGTCTATTTTGGAGTACTCTTTTTACTCTAAAGGACAACTTACGAGTGGTTTCCCCTTTATAACTAGTCCACTAGGGTTAAGTAGTTATATCTCCTTCGATCTTTCATCCGGACATACTCTAGGGAGTACTCTTATACATATGATTTCTTATAACCTTACGAGAATAAGGCTTAATCTCGCCACAAATTTTTACTTCTTCTCCAACCTTTACTCAGAAAGTTAGACAACAACACTTAACTGTTCATTGTTTACTCTCCCCCTTGGGGTTTTCTAATGGTCTCTAATCTGTATGTATAATATCCATTAGCTCAATAATAAGGATATTGGTCTGTGTACAACTTATACTTTACTTCTATGAGGTTTCATGAAAGAGTCTACGGTATACCCACACAATTGTGGATCTCCGAAATGAATCTTCCAACGTTACTTGCCTTACTTTTATCTTTTTAGACATTATTTCTCACCGGTAAATCCGATGTCATGAAAACGTCTTGAAAGCCGTTTTGCTTAAATCTTATACTTCTTTATTCCTTTCTTAACTTAGGCCAAGTTTTATACTCTTTAAATTACACAAAGATAACCTACTTCACTACACTGCTAGGATACCAGCTACGGATACCGGCTATGGATCCTCCTAGGTGTATGGATTACCCGATGGACTTTCTACTTGTCACTAGCAATCTCTTCGAGTTGTCAGAGCTTGAATACCACCCTTATTCAAAGACTTCTTCTTTGCACTAAGTCATGGTACTTCCATGAACTTGGTACAACTACTTCATTAGCTTTTGAGCAACATCACCTATCTTGATTGAACTTAAGTTCATTCCTTTATGTTGCTCTCCACCATTTTCTTCACTAATAATCCTTCTTATTACCATCTCATAATGAGTTGGGGTTGATCCATCCTTCAAAATAGTGTTGATACTCCTTATATTTGGCTTCCTTCTTCGTGCAAGTCTTCATCTTGATCTTCGTAACTCGTCACTTCCTTACACGAATTCCTTTTTCTTTCTAGGTCTATAACATCAAGTAGTAACTTGCTGATACAACATGCATTTGCACACCAAGTCAAACTTCATGTACAGATCTAGTCAGTCAAGAAGATCCAGGAAAAACCAAGAAATACAAATGTGGTACATGTAACACACATCATTCTAAGCCCGGAATATAGTAGTTGAGTATAATACCTCTAGAATTCAGGCTTAGTTGTGTAGTATATGACACTGATACATTGCAAATGTATCCATAATTTTGTATGTTCCATGCTTGGTTTTATCCACTTTCTTGTGTTTTGCCCACACTTTGGAGTACTTTTCATATGATTTATTGGACTAACCTATTAACAAGAGCCATAGTGCTACCTACATGTTTTCTGCTGTTTTTGGTTCCAGGAATGTCAGAAAATGAATATTCTCGGAATTGGACGGGAAAAAAGCCAAAGTGCCTATTTTTCTGGAAGTCATCAGATGCCAGAATACGAGATGGAGAAGGGCCAGAGGGCGGCCACACCACCTGGCCGCGCGGCCAGGCTTGGCCCGCGCGAGGGGGTGGTGTGGCCAGCCCAGGCACCCCCTCGGCCTCTCCTTCCGCATATAAGATGCCCTCGGGACGAAAACCCTAAGTACCCGATCAAAAATCCACGAAAGAGTCTGTAGCCGCCTTCATCTCCATATCTAGATCGGGAGGGATCTGAAGCTCTTCCCGGCACCCTGCTGGAGAGGGGAATTCACCCTGGAGGCCTTCTTCATCACCATGCAAGCCTCTGGTGTGATGCGTGCGTAGTTTATCCTTGGACTACGGATCCATGTAGTATCTAGATGGCTGGTTCTCCTCCTTTGTGTTTTCATGTTTAGATCTGGTGAGCTCCATTCATGATCAAGATCATCTATTTGTAATTTTGCATGTTGTGTTTGCGGGGATCCGATGGATATTGAGATGCTATTTCAGATTGATTGTTGATTCTATCATGTCTTTGTTATTTGTGATCTTGCATGATTTCTGTTGTTAGTAGCTATCTTGGCCAAGTAGATGCTAGCAACTCCAAGAGTTAGTATTTATGCTCGATAGTGGGTTCATGCCTCTGCTAATCTGGGGAAGTGACATAAATCTCTAAGGTACTAGATGTGATGTTGCTACTAAGGAGAAAACAACAATCCTTTGTTCATAGAACAATCGTATTGTTTACTTTACACGCAATTCGTAAAGCAATAATCTGTTGCTTGCAACTTAATACTGGAGGGGGTTCAGATGATAACCTGAAGGTGGATTATTAGTCATAGATGCAGTTGGATGGCGGTCTATGTATAATGTTGTAATGCCCAATCAAGTCTCAAAGGAGTCAAGATGATTAGTATATCCATGTACTGCTTTCTCGATGTTTGTAAATTTCCCCGCTGTAGTTTGTTCACCCAGCATGTTATCTATCTTAAGGAGAGCCACCTCTAGTGAACTATGGATCCCGGTCCTTTTCTTATACATACAATCTATAAACTGTTTACTGCTTTGTGTTTACTTTCTGTAAACTATTACTTCCTTTCATTCGATACGTTTAATCCTTTGTTTTCAGCAAAACACGGTGAGATTGATAACCTCATCGCAAGATGGGGACAGAGTTCTGTGGTTTTGTTGTGCAGGTCTCCACGTTGCTACTAGCACCGGTAGTGCGCCCTGCCAAGGCTCAGCTAGCAACACCTTTTGGGGTGTTTCCTTCCTCCTACTGGTTCGATTAAACCTTGGTTTCATAACTAAGGGAAACTTGCTGCTGTGCTCATCACACCTTCCTCTTGGGGTTCCCCAACGATCTTGTTAATACACGAGTCATCAAGCACTTTTCTAGCGCCGTTGCCGGGGAGTCAAGGACATCTTCACAAGGAGAGTCCCTCATAACCAATCTCTTTACTTTGTTGTTTTTCTTTTTCTTTGTTTGCTTGTTTCTTTATCAAAAACACACAAAAAATAGTTTTACTAGTTTGATTTCTTATTTGAAAACAAAAATGACTACCCTTGAAAACACTAAGTTGTGTGACTTCACTAGCACCAACAACAATGATTTTATGAGCACACCTATTGCTCCACTTGTGCCCGAAGATACTTTCCTTGAGATAAAACCTGCTTTACTCAATCTTGTTATGAGAGAACAATTTTATGGTATTGGTAATGAAGATGCTGCTACCCATCTAAATAACTTTGTTGAACTTTGTGAGATGCAAAAGCATAGGGATATAGATGGTGAAATTATTAAGCTTAAATTGTTTCCTTTCTCTTTGAGAGGAAAAGCTAAAGAATGGTTGAATTCCTTAACTAGGAATAGTATTGATTCTTGGACTAAGTGCAAAGATGCTTTCATTGGAAAATACTATCCTCCTGCTAAGATTATATCTATGAGAAGTGAAATAACGAAGTTTAAACAATCTGATAATGAGCATGTTGCTCAAGCTTGGGAAAGAATGAAATCTTTGGTAAAGAATTGTCCCACTCATGGACTGACTGCTTGGATGATCATCCAAACTTTTTATGCAGGATTGAACTATTCTTCAAGGAACTATTGGATTCTGCTGCTGGAGGTACCTTTATAACCATCACTTTGGGTGCTGCAACAAAACTTCTGGACAATATGATGGTTAATTATTCTAAATGGCATACTGAGAGAGCTCCACAAGGTAGGAAGGTAAATTCTGTTGAGGAAACCTCCTCCTTGAGTGATAAGATTGATATTATTATGTCTATGCTTGTGAATGGGAAAGCCCATATTGATCCAAATAATGTTCCTTTAGCCTGTTTGGTTGCTCATGAAGAGCAAGTTGATGTGAACTTCATAAGAAATAACAACTTTGGCAATAATGCTTACAGGAACAATTTTGGTAACAACAATTATAAGCCATATCCTCCTAACAATGGAAATGCTTATGGAAGTTCCTACAACAATAATAGGAGTGCTCCCTCTGAACTTGAAGTTATGCTTAAAGACTTTATTAGTAAACAAACTACTCTCAATAAAACTATTGAGGAAAAACTCTCTAATGCTGAAAGAAATATAGCATCTTTGGCCGAAGCTCAATCTTCTGTGAGTAAAATGGCTGCTAAACCTAAAACTAATGATAATCCCTTTGCAGCTACTAATGCTATACAAATAAGAATTGATGAAAATGTTAGACTATTAGCTGAATTACATGCTAAGTGGGAAAGAGAAGATGAAATTGCTAGAAACATTAGTGTTTCTACTATTACCACCACTAGTGTTGAGGCTAGTAATAGTTCTACTACTTTAGATGATTTTTCTACTACATCGGCCGTTAGCTAGGTTATCCTACAGGCTGGACTTGTGGGGTATCGTAACTGCTGAGCTCTGATACCACTCTATAACACCCTCCAATCGTCCCTATGCAAGTTTTAGCCCTTTCCGCCAAACCCGCATAGAAACGATTCAAGGACGCCCACCAGGGACTTTCGTGCGGGTGGGAACGAAGTAAGACCATTACACAACAGTCCTCGATGGGGCCCACAGAACAGATATATATATATACAAAAGTGACTCAACGAGACAAGAATACATATATACTATACAAAGATTCAAATCACCTTGAAAACGATAGAGCGTCCGACTACGGACAAGATGCAAATGGGGCTAAGAGCCCTAAAGAATAACCAATGGCATCCATAACCCTGCCCAGGCCAAGCTAGAAGGGTAACCCTGCTAACGACGTTGATCTCAATCCTGCTAAAACAAAAGGGGTGCCGACAAAGGGCAAAGGAAAAAGAGGAGCATCAGTACTGAGGCCAGTACACGGCGAGGCTAGAATTCGGCGGCTCTCGCCAACATAGGTATGGTGGACTGAAGCGGCAGCGCAGCAGCACTAAACAACCTATAGAGAATCAGTAAAACTGGCGGCTATTAGAGAGGAATAAGAAAGACCTATCCGGATCCAACCTGATAGTAACACCAAACATACCCATCCTGGTATTCCCCCTCGAGACCAAACGAGGAAGTCAAATCGAGGAACTCACACAGTTGGCAGTTTATTCATTTGACTATAGTTGAAGCACTTACTAGTCAGATATAATTGTCCCGAGGAATCCCAAAACCTAGCAGTTGTTGGCACTTTTATCACATTCCATTGGAGTTGCAATACTTACTAGGCAGGTATAGTATGACACAGAACACCACAGATCCACCATTTGTTGGCATTTTTAATTTACATTCCGTTGTATTTGAATCTGATTACTAGTCACATATTAAGTCAAATTTATAGCACTACTTTAGTTATGCTTTTCTATGATCGAGATACTGTGCTGCAAGTCGTCCATAACCACGGACATGGCTTTCAGAAAGATTTACCCTGTAGGGGTGCACAAATAGCAACACACACACGATCAACCTCGTAAAACCAAATCAAAACCCAACGAGGCTTTCACGGCAAAGCAATCACAGGATTCATAAAATATTTCAGGGAGCCACCCCATTAAGCTACCCGCAATGAAGTTGGCCGGCTCCGAGACGGACCCAAGGTTTGCGCCAATGGCTGTAAATGACTGGGAACCCGAAAGTGTGACTGGGCTTGTCGATACCGCGAAAACACTATGCAATCCTAAACAGTACAGGTGCTCCACGCACAATCTTAAATAAAGTAGTAAAGCATGGCATAAGTATAGGATAGTAATAAAACCCAAACTAGTTTGTGGCCCCAAGAAATAGAAATGAATCAAGCTCTGGCTAAGGGGGATTCATAGAGTCTCCCGTATGTGGATAGTGCGAATAGTCAAGGAATAGGTATCAAGTACTCGGGGCCTACGGGACACAAGTGGGGATAAAAACCAAATAGCATATATTTCCCACCGGTGCCTCTTTCGTTAGTTGTCCCAGCAATTTAATAGTTGTATTTAAAGTCATGATCATCTCCACCTTAAACATCTGCCAGCATTCCAACAACTGTGGTACTTGACAACACGAGATCGCACCTGAGCAAGCAACTACGACTCGCAAGGCCAGCTATCTACCAAACACAGGTAATAGGGGGTGTCCAAGGCAATATAGAGGCTGCACGGGATATAACTGGTATACGGAAACTAAAACATCGCGACACGGATAACAATAGATCAACAGGAGGAAATAAAGACTATAAATGCAAAATAGGTAGAAGGGGAAGGGATGCTCGCCTGGGAAACACTGCCGACGGATCATATCCGGAGAACTTGTCGATACTCGCATCAACTCATCGGCCTAATCCGCGAAGAAGCAATGCACTAAAAGAAACACCGGATGCAATATTTAATACTACGACAGAAGATCCGGCATGCTTATGATATGATGCATGGCATGGCACAGATGCGGTGCAATTAGGCAATATTAAGCGAAACCGGGGTCCTGATAATTAATTACACGGTTCAAGTTATTTAGGACCCCCACAATTTAAATGTTGTATTAATAGGGTGAAACATGGCATTAGTTCGCTACACAAATTTAAATGGAGCCCGGAATAAGACAAAGGTATCCCGCATAAACACTCCATATTTAATTATGCGGTGAATCGGCATAATGCCCCCAAACCACAGACAGGTATGCATGCATGAACAATTTAATATGCGACAGTTTTATATAGCATTTATAAAATAGGGGCTCGGGAAAAGGTTCACACATCTGGGTTCGGAAGATCTTGGGTTCCGGGGGTCCGGGGTTCGGTCTTAGGGTTCGACGAGAGCGGGGGGGTTCGGGGTCGACGGAATCGGTCTCGGACAACGGAAGGAGAGCTCGGTGTTCCGGGAAGGACTTGATTTGGCGTCGGAGGATCCTCGGGTTCGCCCTGGTCGGTGTGGATCTTGTCGTCGCGAAGATCTTGTCGGGTCCGCCGCATCGAGTCGGTCTTGGCGTGCGGGATGAAGAACTTGGCGTTCTGCGTCGGCGATCTTGGCATCCGGGTTCTCGATGTATCACAGCCGGGAAGGAGAACTTGTCGCATCTGTGGAGATCTTGGTTCGGCCTTGGTCAAAGCATCCGGAAGCAGATCTTGGTGTTTCGGGCATCTTCCGGTCGGGGTCTCAGCGTCGATGAAGAAGTTCGTGTCGTGCTGAGGGGGAACTTAGTTCCAATGTCGGTGAGAAGGCCTCACCATCAGGCCATGCTTCATCTTCTCGGGTACATCGCAGCAGGGCTTGCAGCAGTAGTCGCTGAGACAAAGTCGTTCTTGATTGTCAGGAGTTGCCGAAGATCTTGTTACATGTTGCTCCTTAGCCGTGCCATCACCACTTTGGTACCCAACGAGCCGATGACCCACGATATGGATAAATGCCCAAAAGCTTCATGTCGAGTAGCAACTCCACACGGAACAAACACAAAAAAAGCGAGCGATGTACAACGCCAGGGTCGAGGACGAGGCACCCGCGGTGGCGCGACGCGGTGTAGAGGACGGCGGGCCCGACAAGCTAGCCGTGGAGATGCTCCGGTGGCGGCACGTGTCTGGTCGGCAGGAAGAGGCTGCGCGCGCGAGCGGTGGGGGGGGAGGTCCTTGGCGTTGCTGGGCGCGAGGGCACGAGCGGTCTGGATCGAAGCAGGGGCAACGCTGGCAGTGACGGGGAGCCAGGGTGGCTGGAGGTCGAGGCGTCGGAGAAGGCCGCACGGACGACGGACCCGGTCGTTGCGGAAAGCGGTCGCGGAAAGGCGGTGGCCAAGGACGAGCTGGGCGACGGCGGCACCTGGTACCAGCAGAGGTGACGGCACAGAGAATGGAAGGGGGCCGCGGGGCGGAGCTGCTCGCAGGAGGCCGCGACGGCGGCAGCCCGTGCGAGGAGTCGAGGAGGGACCGCAACGAGGAGGTGCGGGGCCGGCACGGAGTTCCAGGCGGAGGTAGCTCTGCGGGAAGGCGGGGCGCTGGGCGGTGGGGTTGGTGAGGAAGAGAGGGTGGGGGGAGGTTGCGCTGCAGTTGCTGCAGGAAGGCGGCGGCGATTGGGATCCGGCGAGGGGTCCGGACGGCCGGAGGAGGGGAGAGTGCCAGGCGGCGGTCGGGCTCGCGTGGGCGGCCGCGAGGTGGTGGGGAGGAGCGGGGTGGGGGGTAGGTGGTGAGGGGTTAGTAGGGAGGTGGAGGAAAGGGGTAGGGCCAGCCGCGGGTTGGCGTGGCGATGAAAACGAGGTGGCCAGGGGGTGTCATGGCAGGCGGCCTGGGCGGGAGACGGGGAGCTGCGCCTAGGTGGCGGCGGGGTGTGAGGGGAGCGGGCCAGGCGGGTGAGGTGGCGAGCAATGATTGGGTGGAGTGAGGTGGAGGGGTGGGAGATGGAGAGAGGAGGGCGGCGGTTGTGCGTGCGTGGGATGGAGGGCGCTGGCGCGTGTGCTGTGGTAGGTGGAGAAATAGGTGGGCTAGGGTTGGAAGAAAAGAGGGGAAAATAGATATTTATCTAGTCCAAAGTAGACTAGATGGGGCTAGATTTAGGCTAAAACTTTAGACATGGCTTTTGTCTAACTTTCATTTTTAGTAAAATAAGAAAACCTTTATTGTCACCTAATGACTAGAAAACTATTGTTTTATTTTTAAAACAACAAAGAGAGGTGACGGCTTAATATATATTAGACCGTATGGATATTTTAGAAAAACAAAATACGGTGTTTAATAAAAATACTTTTGCGTTTAGAAAAATGCAAGAAAAATATGCATGATGACATGACGATGCTCAAATGCAATGTGGCATGATGACATGAGCATGCGGTCATGATGATGCAATGCACGAAAACACAGCGATTTTCTAGTAGTGGTTTTAGCGGGATGCCACAATTCGACACCACTAACAATGGATCTCGCCCTCGAGATCTGCCTCATAGTACCGGGAAGAAGGCCGACGATCAGAATCTTCTCGCTTTGGGTAGATCCCCGCGACACCACTAAGAAGATTGTTGCTCCATCTTGAAATCGGCGACACCACCAACAAGGGGTCGTTCTCCATGGTCGTCAAGAAGACACTCCGGGAACAAAGGACGAAGGTAAAGGTATCAAGAGATAAGGCCACCTTTAACTTCCGTGGACGGAGAGAAATTGCTTGATCCACCGATTTGATATACAAAAGTGCAAAGTGAGAGGCGGTAGGGTGATCAGTCCATCCCGTACTCAAAGCATCCTTCTGTAAATGAATCGCAGAATGGTGCAACCAACTCTCGTGATTTAGACTAAAGATCTTCACAAGCGGTGTTCGGAACAAGAGGGGTGATGCAGGATCTTCATCGGATCTGGCGTAGATGATGTCATCGCATTGGGGACCACCGGAAGATACAAAGAAACATCGTACGAAACAATGATCAGGTTTTTCGATGGTTCCATTGGCATGAGCAACACATGCTCAAGGTATACTCCAACTTCACCAATGCTCATCCTTCTCATATGCTTTTCAACGATACAGATATCTGTCAAGGGGCACATACGGATAAAGAGTTCAAGGACAAAAGATTGGATGAAGGTACAACAGCCGAGAAGCAGATTGATGATTGTAGAACCACCGTTATAAAGGGAGGAAGCGAAACCCTAAAGGTACGACAGAAACCCAACCACGAGAATTCCTGGACTCGAAGAATGGGAAGAGAGCAGATTCAAAACACGCAGAGGCAAGAGGAGAATAGCAGAGGGGTAAGGAGTAAAAGCAGACCTAATCAGATCTATCCAACCAATTTTTTTTTGCAAAAGAATTTTGACACTCTACATCGGCCGTTAGCTAGGTTATCCTATAGGCTGGACTTGTGGGGTATCGTAACTGCTGAGCTCTGATATCACTCTATAACACCCTCCAATCGGCCCTATGCAAGTTTTAGCCCTTTCCGCCAAACCCGCATAGAAACGATTCAAGGACGCCCACCAGGCACTTCCGTGCGGGTGGGAACGAAGTAATACCATTACACAATAGTCCTCGATGGGACCCACAGAACAGATATATATACAACAGCGACTCAACGAGTCTAGAATTCGTATATACTATACAAAGATTCAAATCATCTTAAAAACGATAGAGCATCCGACTACGGACAAGATGCAAATGGGGCTAAGAGCCCTGAAGAATAACCAATGGCATCCATAACCCTGCCCAGGACAAGCCGGAAGGGTAACCCTGCTAACAACGTCGATCTCAAACCTGCTAAAACAAAAGGGGTGCCGACAAAGGGCAAAGGAAAAAAAGGAGCGTCAGTACTGAGGCCAGTACACGGTGAGGCTAGAATTCGGCGGCTCTCGTCTACATAGGTATGGTGGACTGAAGCGGCAGCGCAGCAGCACTAAACAACCTATAGAGACTCAGTAAAACTGGCGGCTATTAGAGAGGGATAAGAAAGACCTATCCGGATCCAACCTGATAGTAACACCAAACATACCCATCCTAGTATTCCCCCTCGAGACCAAACGAGGAAGTCAAACCGAGGAACTCACACAGTTGGCAGTTTTATTCATTCGATTATAGTTGAAGCACTTACTAGTCAGATATAATTGTCCTGAGGAATCCCAAAACCCAGCAGTTGTTGGCACTTCTATCACATTCCATTGGAGTTGCAATACTTACTAGGCAGGTATAGTATGACACAGAACACCACAGATCCACCAGTTGTTGGCATTTTTAATTTACGTTCCGTTGTATTTGAATCTGATTACTAGTCACATATTAAGTCAAATTTATAGCACTACTTTAGTTATGCTTGTCTATGATCGAGATACTGTGCTCCAAGTCGTCCATAACCACGGACACGGCTTTCAGAAAGATTTACCCTGCAGGGATGCACAAATAGCAACACACACACGATCAACCTCGGAAAAACCAAATCAAAACCCAATGAGGCTTTCACGACAAAGCAATCACAGGATTCATAAAATATTTCAGGGGGCCACCCCATTAAGCTACCCGCAACGAAGTTGGCCGGCTCCGAGACGGACCCAAGGTTTGCGCCAATGGCTGTAAACGACTGGGAACCCGAACGTGTGACTGGGCTTGTCGATACCGCGAAAACACTCCGCAATCCTAAACAGTACATGTTGCTCCTTAGCCGTGCCATCACCACTTTGGTACCCAACGAGCTGATGACCCACGACATGGATAAAGACCCAAAAGCTTCATGTCGAGCAGCAACTCCACACGGAACAAACACACAAAAAACAGCGAGCGATGTACAACGCCAGGGTCGAGGACGAGGCACCCGCGGTGGCGCGACGCGGTGTAGAGGACGGCGGGCCCAACGAGCTGGCCGTGGAGATGCTCCAGCGGTGGCACGCGTCTGCTCGGCAGGGAGAGGTTGCGCGCACGAGCGGTGGGGGGAGGTCCCTGGCGTTGCCGGGCGCGAGGGCACGAGCGGTCTGTATCGGAGCAGGGGCACGCTGGCAGCGATGGGGAGCCAGGGTGGCCAGAGGCGAGGCACCGGAGAAGGCCGCACGGACGGCGGACCCAGTCGTTGCGGAAAGCAGCCGCGGAAAGGCGTTGGCCGGGGACGAGCTGGGCGACGGCGGCACCCGGTACCGGCGGAGGTGGCGGCACAGAGAGCGGAAGGGGGCCGCGGGGCGGAGCTGCTCACAGGAGGCCGCGACGGCGGCGGGAGAAGACGACGGCGGCCCGTGCTGGGAGTCGAGGAGGGACCACGACCAGGAGGTGCGGGGCCGGCACGGAGTTCCGGGCGGAGATAGCTCTGCGGGAAGGAGGGACGCCGGGTGGCGGGGTTGGTGAGGAAGAGAGGGTGGGGGGAGGTCGCGCTGCAGTTGTTGCAGGAAGGCGGCGACGATTGGGATCCGGCGAGGGGCCCGGACGGCCGGAGGAGGGGAGAGTGCCAGGCGGCGGTCGGGCTCGCGTGGGAGGCCGCGAGGTGGTGGGGAGGAGCGGGGTGCGGGGGGTAGGTGGTGAGGGGTTGGTGGGGAGGTGGAGGACAGGGGTAGGGCCAGCCGCGGGTTGGCGTGGCGATGAAAACGAGGTGGCCAGGGGGTGTCGTGGCAGGCGGCCTGGGCGGGAGACGGGGAGCTGCGCCCAGGTGGCGGCGGGGTGTGAGGGGAGCGGGCCAGGCGGGTGAGGTGGCGAGCAATGATTGGGTGGGGTGAGGTGGAGGGGTGGGAGATGGAGAGAGGAGGGCGGCGGTTGTGCGTGCGTGGGATGGAGGGCGCTGGCGCGTGTGCTGTGGTAGGTGGAGAAATAGGTGGGCTAGGGTTGGAAGAAAAGAGGGGAAAATAGATATTTATCTAGTCCAAAGTAGACTAGATGGGGCTAGATTTAGGCTAAAACTTTAGACATGCTTTTTGTCTAACTTTTATTTTTAGTAAAATAAGAAAACCTTTATTATCACCTAATGACTGGAAAACTATTGTTTTATTTTTAAAACAACAAAGAGAAGTGACGGCTTAATATATATTAGACCGTACGGATATTTTAGAAAAACAAAATAAGGTGTTTAATAAAAATACTTTTGCGTTTAGAAAAATGCAAGAAAAATATGCATGATGACATGACCATGCTCAAATGCAATGTGGCATGATGACATGAGCATGCGGTCATGATGATGCAATGCATGGAAACACAGCGATTTTCTAGTAGTGGTTTTAGCGGGATGCCACAATAAAGGTAGAAGGCGGAGACTCAATATTTAAGTGGAAGAAAGGCCTTCATAGAAGGAAGCAGAGATTCAAGTTTCATAAAGAGCTTCCAAAAATTATGGTACTTATAGCTTTCAACTCTCATTGCCCCTATCATAAGCATCTTGAAGGTGATTAAGGTTAAAGTGAACAAACTATGGTGTACATGCTTGACGAAGTATAAGTTAGAAATCTCATGTCCCTTGAATACAAGGGCCGCTCCTCATGCTACCCAAGTTCAGTCACTTGTAAGTTCTTGTCATTGTAAGTACATGTGTATCATAGAGAACCGCCAATGGGGTACCCCTTGCCTGATGATACGAAAGAATCCCCATATCAAAATGACAAGGCAAGCAGACAATGAGCATCTCAACAATCTTCTTATTTACCATGGGAATATGGTGCTTTTTTCTCTCTTTCCTCTTTTCATAATCTCATTTTTTTTCTCTTTCTCAATATAGGACTCTTTTTTTAATAAGAATGCTTCATAGACAGCTCATTATGGTTATGCTGCAGGTTTCCACCATGTCAGCATGGATTAGACCAGCGGCCCAGGCGTTTCTCTAACACATATACATAACTCCATGGACTTACAAGCTCCCCTTTCATTTCACACTGACGACATCCATAGACAAAAGAGCATGATATCAACTAGGTACAAAGTACCCGTGCAATGTTGAAAGCGTTCCCCATGACATCATGGTTCTGCTAATCCCCAACAAATAAGTGCAAGCATATACAACATAGACGACACAATGGTTCAAGTTTATTAAGGGCAAAGTAAAGTGTGCCATCAAGTTCGTGAGAGCTTTAATCACTAGTTTTCTCATAACACGTTTAATTCGGAAGGTAGATAAAAACATGAATATACTTGGAATAGCATATGCTAATAGGTAGGTATGGTGGACTCTTTGGAATAACTTGGTTTAGGGAGTTGGATGCATGAGTGGAACTCATACTTGGTTGTG
This sequence comes from Avena eriantha, assembly GCA_910589775.1. NCBI lineage: Eukaryota > Viridiplantae > Streptophyta > Magnoliopsida > Poales > Poaceae > Avena > Avena eriantha. The sequence continues at coordinate 333,263,704 of OU342746.1, forward strand.
GAGGCTAGCAAAAGACTGGGAGCGACAAACTAAGAGAGCAATAATGACCATAATCATACAGAGTGACAAAACATCATTGATCAAAGCATAAAGTGATACTACAAGTTGAAACTAAAGGATCATAAAGGCTATGGTGACTTTGGATAGTCATAACATGGTGTGATCATGCGCCAAGTCAACCCAAATAAAGCATCAATGGAGAATACCACTATACTATGCTTTAATATGCTAAAACAACACATGATTCATCCAAGGCACATTAAGCAATCTCAATTGTTTATAACAAGTCATGCTACAGCAAAGAATACTAAGCATAAATCGAAAACAATATCAAGCATGGCATGACAAAGCATAGGCCACAGTCAAAAACAAGCTCTCATTACCACTTAAGCATGAGCTTTGCTACTCTTTTCCAAACTAAATCAAACTATTTGAAAACCAATGTATGAAAGAGGGGGTCCAACCAATTTATTCAGCAAACTAAGCAAACAAAAAAGCAAAAAAAAAACGAGAAAGAAGACGCTCCAAGAACAACACAACTGTGCATGAAACAATAAAAATGAATCGTTTGGAAGAAACCTGGGATTTTTGTTGATGAAGAAGGCATTGCCTTGGGAATCCCCAAGCTTTGACGCTTGTACTTCTTGGATATTTCTTGGGGTGAGACGCATGGCATCCCCAAGCTTGAGCTTTAGTCCATTCTTCATCTCATTACTTATTCCTTCCAAACACCTGAAAATTTTCCTTCATACAAAACTTCACACAATCTTTATTAGCAACATTAGTGCACCAAGATATAAGTCTTTAGGTTCAGTTCAAACACCAATAAAACTTCCAATTAAAAACTAGCTACTGTAGCACTTCCCTCAAAAAGCTCAATTCCCCAAAAGAACTCAAAAAGGAACCAACAAGAAGCAAATGCAGAAAATTGCACAAATCTGTCATAATAGACCAGCAGGTAAAGACGAATTTTTTCGAAGACCTTCTGTTGCTCAAATTGTTGGGGATATACTTTCCAGGTATCCTCACAGTTCCTCACTGACTAGGGTGGCCCACTTCGGGTTAGAGCTTTGCTTCACGGGCGGCCTAGTCAGGAGAGAAGATGGAGTCCAATCCGGCTACAGGAAGGCCCAGAAGACTTACCGACTTAGGCCCATAATGTTACTTGTAGTCCCAGATGTACTCTGTAACCAACTCTTAGTCGTAGCCGGATTGATCTCTCCTGTAAACCCTAGGCCGGATATCTATATAAGCCGTCCTAGGGAGAGCCTTTAGGGCAACACAATAGTCTACAATCTCAACTCACACAGGCGATACCCTTGTAACCCATATTCCGGCTCTGCCATATTACTGGATTGCTAGCAGGAGTAGGATTCGTCCAAAGCCGGCGGATTCGAACCTGGGTAAACTTGTGTGCTCACCGTCCCAGAATACGGTACGTCTCACACCCCTCTCTTCCGCACGCCTCGAGGACCCCCTCATAGCGTACTTGTCCTCAATCCGACGACAGTTGGCGCCCACCGTGGGGCAAGTGAGCTTCGGATCTGCGTTCCGAGCGGAATCTGCAAGAATCGGAATCGGTGAGACCATCGCCATCGGTCGCATCCTTTATGACAGCGACGTCCCTCTCATTGTTCTCAACGAGACTTGGATTCCGGCTAGGGAGGCCGTGAATGCCTATTCAATCATGTCTTTTGGCGAGATCGATGTTTACATCTGTTTCGCTGAACCTGCCCAACCCACCCCAGCGGTGATGATAGAGGCAGAAGAATCTTCTGGGTCCCCTTTGTTTGCGGAGGCGGCAGAGTTCCAGATCTCAGAAAACCCTAATCCCACCCAGCCCGCACCAGTTGAAGAGATAGTGGAGAAATCTGAGCCTGAAGAAGACCTCACGGTCCAAGTCGAATCTGGAGTGGATCTCGCTGGAGAAGCCGGATCCCAGATCGACCCACCCGTGGAGGTCAAAATCCAGGAGGAGCATATCAACGACACTGATTTCGGCTCTGACGATGCCGCGACAAACAGGCCTTTCCTCAGGTACACACTAAGATGTATGATACTGCAAGGCGCAAGCGTAGATGCAATCCTCGAGACCATTCAAAGTTTCGACATGGCTAATCGCGAAAGCCGCAGGTACCTAAGGAAGCACGCGTCGCACTTTGTCGGATATGTTGGATCTGGATCCGGCTCTGCCGATGCTGGAGAAAACACCGATACAGTGCTGGAGGCAATTGGAACAAACACCGACGTTCCCGCATCCTCGGATGAATCTATGACGTCGGCAGATTTCCGAAAGTTCTCCACGGAATATGAAGAGGAGTACAACTCCAAAGCTGCAGAAGAAGGAGAAGCCATGGATGAAGGATCAGGGGAACACTCTCCCAAAGCGAAGGATGACATGGACGTCGGAGATAATCCCGAAGTCCAGATGTCCTAAAGTACTGATCAGAGATTGACTCCGGGAAACGGACCCAACGCCGTCTTTGCTACCGGTGCTGCCAAGAAGGCAAACAAGAAGAACAAGGAAAACAAGACCCCGGCAAAAGACCCTTTGACAGAGGAGGTGATTGCCGAGGAATACGAGGAAGACTAGGATGGAGCAGTTATCCCAGACGAGCCGAAAAAAGAAGCATCGGTGGATGGACACGTGATCACAGAAGGTGCGCGTAAACTCATCGATGTCGCATTAACCACACCTATCCCTACAGCTGCAGAACTTACTGCAGATGAGCTGGACGAAAGGGCCCAAGCCCTAGAAGCGCGTCGACAACAACTCCTCGATGAAGCCAAAAACATCGAGGTGGAGAAGAAACGCATGTCAACCAAGGAATACATGTCTCGGTTGCATCAGAAGACACGGAAGCGTCACACCAACGATGACCAATTCCCACGTGTCTGTGCCGTCCTTTTTGGGACGAGATGGGGAAGCCACAGAAAGACAGCAACGGAGATTGGGTATACCCAACCCTAGTACAGAATACCGTGGCAGCCCGAGAAATTCTATCGGCTAATCCAGGACTAGAGGAGATCCGTTTGGGTATCAAGCTACTCAACAAGGGACTGGAGCAGCAGAAGGTCGCCCTGTCCGGAAGTCAAAAACTGGTCTCGGATTCTGACCAATGTCGCACAGATCCGGCATGGGCCGACGTAAGATCCCATTACGTTCGGGCGCAGTACCATCACCCCGAACGCAGGGAAGACAATTATTCAAGGACCGAATCGTCGGGACAACATCGCAGAGCTACACATAACTGGAGCAATGTCGCCCCAGCGGCCGAGAAAGACGCGATCGCTGTACTGAATCTGAGGTATCCTCCCCGACGAGAGTTCAACGATCGAAAGGGAGAAGATAAGGAGAAACGTCGGGAGGAGGATCGTCAGAGAATGCCACCTCCTAGACATGAGAGCCGTCCAGCTGAGTCTCACCATGGTGGGAACGACGGACGAAGGAACGACGGAAACCATGCTGGAACAAGCCGGCAGGGGGCTCGTCGTAGTCAAGAACCTCCCCGGAACCGGAATAATGACGCTCCGGACGGAGACCGGTGATCAGCCGGAAACAATTCAGCTGCCCCACCCCCTCCACCAGGCAGTTATCACAATGGCCCCCAAGGAGGGCTAGGAGGATGACATGGCGGAGGAGGCGGTGGCAGAAGCCGAAGTCCGGCTCCAAGGCACCGCAGCCACAGCCGACATTCGGGACGATCTCTATCCCCGAACGACACAAGGCACAGGATCAACTCCAACATAGAGGCTCGGCGCTATGAAAACAATGACGTGTACGTGGGCCCAAAGTGCTTCGGACCACGCATGAGAGCTACAAAATTCCCAGAAGGATTTGCTATCTCAAGACATATCCAAGCCTACGACAACATTGCTCGGCCAAACACCTGGTTACAGGACTTCTTCCAAGCTTGATGCATCACTAAGGCGAAAACAACCTGGTCGCAACCCGATATCTCCCACTTATGTTGCGGAAGACGGCACGGTCATGGCTCAATGAACTTCCGGCAAACACCATCCATAACTGGTATGACTTGCAAAGTGTGTTCTTTTGGAATTTCGAAGGCACATATCGGAGGCCCTGTTCAGTCGGAGACCTACAGCGTTGCACCCAGAAAGCCGGAGAAACTTGCCGGGATTAGCTCGGATGATGGATCGACACCAAGAACTCCTGTGAGGGAGTAAACGATCAAACTGCGATTGAAGCTTTCATCGCAGGACTCCCAATTGGTCTGCTGCGTCACCGCTTGAAGTGCGACAAGGTCACTGATTTGGGAGAGATGATAGAAACAGTGAGCAAGTATGCAGATGCTGACGACGACGCAGAAGGATTACTCAATGTCCTGGTTGTACCTCAGTCGGCAAAGACAAAGCAACAAGCTCAGAAGCGCAAAAATACCTTGGAAGAAAAACCCAACGCGGAGACAGCGGTGGTCACTACTGTTTCTGGGTCTAGAGGACGAGGAGGACGTGGTGGAGGCCGCGGGCGTGGCCGTGGGACATCAAGGGTCCAAGGTAGAGGAGAGAAACAACCAGGCAAAACCTACACTTGGGCCGACATTGCCAATAACCCATGTGTGCATCACTTGGACGCCAAGGGGGGCTCGTCCCACACAAACGCTGAATGTCGTTTTAGTGACGACATCAAGAGAGATGATACCGCGGGCTACAAAGCTAAGTGGAAGAAGGGAAAGAAAAATCCCGAAAAAGACAAGGAGACCAAGGAAGATTCCGACATGGAGGAAGCTGATGCTTCAAATCCCAAGTCGGAAGGGAAGAAGACTTTTCCCACCAAGAAGGACACTTACGTCACCTTCCTCGGATCTCAACCAGCAGAGGTCAAGAAAGCAGTTCTCCACGAGCTCCATGCAACATTTCCGGCTGTCCCTCAATATCTGGACCGGTCGGAGGTGGCAATCACATTTGACCGCGCTGATCATCCGCCTAAGATACACAGGCGAGGAAAATACGCCTTAATCGTCAATCCACTTATTAATGGTTATGAATTCTCCAAGACCCTCATGGACGGTGGTAGCAGCATCAATATTCTCTATGTTGAAACGCTACGCCGGATGAAGATCTCGGAAACACAGCTGAACCATAGCTCTGTGATCTTTCACGGAGTTGTCCCGGGAAGACAAGCTAATTCCCTGGGAGAGATTACTTTGGATGTTACCTTTGGAACTCCAAAGAATTACCAGACGGAGGCACTTTCCTTCGAAGTGGTCCCGTTCAAGAGCGCATACCACGCTATATTCGGACGTCCGGCTTACTGAGCCTTTATGGCTCATCCGTGTTACATTTACAATATGATGAAAATTCCAGGTCCCAACGCCGTGATCACCATCAGGGGAGACCCGAAGAAAGCGCGAGAGTGCGAAGATGGAAATGCCGCCTTTGCCGAAGCCGTGTTGCACGCCTAGGAGTACCAGGAGATCAAGAAGAGCATAGATCCGTCCGAGATGCCCGCAACGAAGAAGGAGGTGACAAAGCCAAATCCAGAGTTCAAGGCATCAGAAGAGACGAAGACGACGTCGTTGAAGGATGATGACCCCTACAAGGTGACCCAGATAGGCGTAGGCCTAAGTAGCGCATAGGAAAGCGTGCTCGTCAAGTTCCTCCAAGCAAATCAAGATATCTTCGCATGGCAGCCATCTGACATGACCGGAGTACCTAGGGAACTTGCCGAGCACTCTCTAAATGTAAACCCGAATGCTAAACCCGTCAAACAGTCCTTACGATGGTTTGGCGATGAAAAGAGTAAGGCAATAGCTAAGGAACTAGCACGGCTCGAGTTAGCTGGATTCATAGAAGAGGTCATCCACACTGAGTGGTCGGCCAATCCTGTAATGATCCCTAAAAAGGACACCACTGATTTAAGGATGTGTGTTGATTATACTGTCTTGAACAAGGCTTGTCCAAAAGATCCGTTCGCTCTGCCTAGAATTGATCAAGTCATCGATTCTACGGTAAGCTCGGAACTCCTCTGTTTTCTCGACGCATATTCCGGCTATACCAAATCCGGATGAAGGAATCTGACAAAGTCAAAACTTCATTCATAACCCCCTTCGGAACCTTCTGTTTTGTTACGATGCCCTTTGGGCTGATGAACGCAAGAGCTACGTACCAGCGCACGATGCAGCGTTGCCTCCATGACCAACTCAGATGCAATGTACATGCATACGTGGATGATATTGTGGTCATGTCCAGAAAGAAGGAAACGTTGATTTTCGACTTGGAGGAGACGTTCGCCAATCTACGAAAATACAACATCATGCTTAACCCGAAGAAATGCTTCTTTGGAATACCAGCCAGAAAATTGTTAGGTTTCATCGTGTCTCAAAGAGGCATAGAGGTGAACCGAGACAAAATAAAGGCTATACTCAATATTTCCAGGCCAACTCGCCTAAAGGACGTACAAAGACTAACTGGTTGCATTACTACAGTCAGTCGATTTGTAAGACGGCTTGGTGAAAGAGCCGCACCATTGTATAAACTCCTGAAAAAGACCAAGGATTTTGTCTGGACCGACGAAGCTGAAGCTGGGCTACAAGATCTGAAAAGAGTACTCTCATCTGCTCCTATCCTTATAGCGCCGGAACCTCAGGAATCGACGTTTCTTTACATTGCTGCGACTAATAAGGTTGTCAGTATCGTCATGGTGGTGGAAAGACCAGAGGAAAATCAGGAACACCTAGTGCAGCGTCCGACGTACTTTGTTAGCGAGGTTCTGATAGAATCAAAGGAGCGGTATCCGCACTATCAAAAATTGGCTTACAGTGTTTTTCTAGCATCTCATAAGTTACGACACTATTTTCAGGAGCATCCAATTACCGTGGTGAGCAAACCTCCCATGAGAGACATAATCAACAATAGCGATGCCACAGGACGCATCGCCAAGTGGGGAATAGAGCTCTCAGCTTTCGACATTGAGTATAAACCTCGGACAGCAATCAAATCCCAGATCCTTGCTGACTTTGTCGCTAATTGGACAGAGACGAAGGAGAACATGATGCTCCCTGAGTCGGAATATTGGACCCACTTTTTCGATGGGTCTAAAGCTCGAGGAGGCTCGGGGGCGGGCGTGGTGCTCAAATCACCCCAAGGAGATAACCTTTTATACGTGTTGCAGATCCACTTCACAGCGACAAACAACATTGCCGAGTATGCAGCACTGCTGCATGGAATCTGGATTGCTAAGGATATTGGCATCCGACGTTTGATGTGTTACGGAGATTCAGATCTTGTTGCTCAGCAAGTCTTGGATATTTGTAATGCAAATAAACACATGGCAGCATATAAAGCTGTCGTGGATGATCTATCTAAATCATTCGAAGGGTTTGAAGTTCAACACATCCCTCGAGCAGAAAATGAGGAAGCAGATGCACTATCTCGCATAGGCTCTACGCGGAAAGAGGTCCTGGATGGCGCTTTTTTAGAGCACCTCAAAGTCCCCTCGATAAAGGGAGTAGATGAGGAATATACGACCAAATCCGACTCACCTTTGATAGCAGTTCTGGCTGTAATTCCCAGCTGGACTCAACCCTACCTCGATTATTTGGTAGATGGCAAATTACCCGAAGACGAGGTGCTGAGCCGGCAGATCATCGATGAGCAAAAGCCTATACTATTGTTAAAGGTGAGCTCCATAAAAGGAGTGTTTCTGGGGTCTTTCAACGATGTGTATCTCCTGAAGAAGGAGTGGAAATCTTAAGGGAAACCCACGAAGGCGAGTGTGGTCACCACGCTGCAGCCAAATCTTTAGTGGCAAAAGCTTTTAGACACAGATTTTTCTGGCTTACAGCTCAGGAAGATGCCGAACGATTAGTCAAGACGTGCAAAGGCTGCCAAAAGTACGCCAAGCAAGCTCATGTTCCGGCTGATCAGCTGCGAACAATACCTATAACATGGCCCTTTGCGGTCTGGGGGCTTGATATGGTAGGACCATTTAAACGAGCTCCAAGTGGATTTACTCACCTCTTTGTGATGGTGGATAAATTCACCAAATGGATTGAGCCTAAACCTGTCACTAGTTGTGATGGAGCAACAACCAAAAGATTTGTCGAGGATGTTATAATCCGGTATGGTTATCCGCATAGCATTATCACGGACAATGGGAGTAACTTCTCTATGGGAGAATTGGCTGAATTCTGCGACGAGCAAAATTTCCGGCTTGACATTGCGTCAGTCGCACATCCACAGGCTAACGGACAAGTCGAAAGAGCTAATGGTTTAATCTTACAAGGCCTGAAACCGAGACTCGAAGCACCACTACGACGTGCTGCAGGGGCTTGGGCAGAGGAATTACCCTCTGTAATTTGGAGTTTACGAACAACTCCGAACAGGTCAACAGGATACACACCTTTCTTCTTGGTCTATGGCGCGGAAGCAGTTTTTCTTAGTGATTTAATTCATACTTCTCCTAGAGTGGCCGTGTATATCGAAGAGGATGCCGAGATTTCTTGACAAAATGATCTCAACTTAGTCGAAGAAGTTCGTGTCGTTGCTAAAATGAGATCTATAGCCTATCAGCAGAAGTTACGCAAGTATCATAGCCAGTCCGAAAAAGATCTTTCAATAAATCTGATTTGGTTCTCCGGCTTGTGCAACAGAGAAAGCACAAACTTTCCCCAGTATGGGAAGGGCCCTTTTTAGTTAGTCGAGTATTGCACAATGGATCATATTACTTAACTGACATGAGGCTAGTCAAAGAAAGACCTGCTACTAAGATGAGAAAGAGAGCTGGAGGCAGTACAAATCCGGATGAGTTAGACAGACCGTGGAATATTGCTCAGCTACGTCCCTTTTATTCTTAGTTTATCCTTCTTTGTAATCATATATATGTACATGTACTTTGAGAAATAAAAGTTTTGGTTGCCTCAAGTTTTTCTGAGAAGTTTTTACCATCTTATTTCCAAATGATCATGTTATAGTCGAAAATCCTAGAATTCTTGAAAGTACTTTATGCTCATGTTCGTTCTGGTCTAGATTTCCGACTCTAAAACTGCTACCTTCGGGTATAACTCTAAAATTTCTAGTCTTTACTTTGGTTATTTGTCTGATTGCTGGATGCGGGTATTTTCCAAGTAGTGAATTGTTGGTACTGGAAGCCGGCTTTGTTTCCGAGTTTAAACTGGTTTAGCAAGTGAGCTCCATTGCTCGGCAAAGTTTCCGGCTGAAGGTTTAGCCGGCTCACAAAAGGGACGAGGCGGAAAGCCAGATAAACGATAAGTAGAGACGAAAAAATTCAAGTGCTTATGAAAATATTTCAAGCACACAAAAAAAAACCAAAGCCAAAAGTGCTGAATAGATCACAAACTTGGCACTACCAAAATCAATAGTACTTAATATTTACAAACGCATCATGTTCTTTCCGGAATAATACATAATTTTCTGGTCTATGATGCAGGAGGAGATGAAGGAGCTGCCGGCTCGCTAGTTACTCCGCCTTGATATCGTTCCAAGATGTCCGGATCTGAGGTGGTCCGTTCATCGTCGAAAACCTCTTCGGTTCCTTCTAGAGGAGGTGGCAGAGTAGCTACGTGGTTGAAGAAGGGGATCTCGTAGCTGGTCAAATCAACTACGTGACACCCGTATCCGGCGCAGGAATGCATGATGGCTTGAAGGTCTTGCTCCTGGCCGTCTTCGTCTACCTTGCAGTACCCTCTGGTCACTTGCCATATCTCCATGTTTCCATGGTAGCTGATGACCATGGTGAGAGCGTTCTACGCAGCAGTCCACGCGTAGGACATATTCCAGTCCCGAACAAGCTGCGGCATCTGCTTGGCATGTCCGGAATCCTGAGAGACTCGCCAATGTCCTCAAGGGACTGGCGGAAGTCATGAGGAAGATCACCGACTTGGGTAAGCCGGTGGGTGAGGGGCTCGGAGGAGGAAGAGTCCGTCAAGTTTAGAGGACCTATACACAAAACAAGTCAAGAAAAATCCGACATTTATAAAAGTCGAAGAAAAGGTAAGTCAGACAGATGGAACGTACCGAGAATGACGTCGTCAATCTTGGTCTTCTCCTCCCGGAGACTCTGGAGGTCAGCCCGGAGTGCCTGGGAGATGTCCTTCTCTCTGCCAAGATCATTCTTGAGATCCGAGATAATTTTATCTTGAGCAGCGATCTTACAATCACGCTCTTCAGTGGCCATGGAGGAGGATTCCAGGACTTGAGCTATGCTCCTTTCATGATCCGCCTTGAGCTTATCTAGCTCTTGGCGAATTCCCTTGTTCTCCACCACCAGGATCTTGAGGTTCTCGGCCTCTTCAATCATAGCGATGGATTGTTTCACCAGCGCTAAAAGACAAAAAAGAACAACAGTTCAGAAAAAGTTTGACATTGAAAAAGCAAAAGACAAGGTTCTAATCTCGGAATGTTTACCTTCGGCTTCATCCTTGGCTACTTTAAGTTCGGTATTTTTAAGCCGGAGACCTTGATCTCTCTCCGCTTATTGCAGACATTGGTCAGTAATTCCTGGTTATAGGAACATACTTTCTGTAAGTCAGAATACCCAAAGTCAGAAAGTTACTTAAGACTCGGGCTAATATTTTTTGCTAAATATCAGCACGAGCCTTGGGGCTACACTAGTTCGTTCTTTGGCATCCTAATGAAAGCATAAACTCGGATTATGTATCCTACTTCATGCTTGGGGGCTAGAGGATACGATATAACATAATGTAAAAACAAGAGTTGGAATTCCGACTTACATATTGCTCGCGGGTGAGTTTATCTAAACCCGCATTCACTTCAAGTGCCACCTTCTCGGCAAGAGTAAGAGGGATCACTGGGGCTCTTGGAAGCTCGCCAGCCCTAATCCTCTCGTCGCGAAGCCGGACTTGAGTGAGAAGGTCGGAGAACTTGACGTCCTCTGCTTCTTGCGCTTCCTCTTTGGGGGATAAATGGCTTTGTTCCAGCACTTGCCTGGCTAGCCGCTGGATTTCCTCTGCAGATTTTTGGGACATGCCAAACTTGGCAAGTCCCGGATTGCTGATGAGGTTGTCGGCGAAGACTTCAGCCAAGGGATCATTCCCGGAAGAGGGTTCACCCTTATCTTGATCTGACGCACCCACAGTGACGTCAGTTTGCGACCTAAGGATCGCAGGCTCTGTTGGAGGAGCCAGATCTTCTGCAACCACCAGAGAAGGAATGATCGCCGGAGTTACAGAAGGTTGAGGGGCAGGAGTGGGAGGAGCCACGGCAGGGGAAGCTATGGTGAGCTTCGCCCGTCACAGGGGCTTCGAAGGAATCCCTTTTCCCTTACCCTTGATGAGAGGCTTTGCTCTGAGAATGTAGTAAAGTCGGAAACATTACATCTCAGAAAGAAATTCGAGAAAGGTACAAAGGCGGAAATTGTGAATGAAAGTTACCCCTTCACAACAGGCACTTCCTTTGTGCCAACAGCCACTATCGGAGCTTTACGCTTCTTGAGCGCAAGGTCCGGCAATGGGACCACTTCTGTCTCCTGAGAAAACTTAGGAGGATATCCTTCGAGCGGAGCAAGCTCTGACTCGAGGAGGTCAGCAAGCTGAAAACAAGAAAGCATATCAGTATTGCAGTATAACTTGAAGATTGAAACACATAAAAGGTGTATTGATGGAGGCTTACCGGCACCACGGGGTTTTCCACCGTGTACATATCCAGAGAAATCTCCGGAATTCTCCTCTCGATCCGCTCCTTGATCAACCACTTGATCTGGTTGATGTAGCCTTGGGTGGTGTAGGATTTGGGGCCGATGCGGAGGGAGTCTTTCTTGGATGATGTGATTGTTGGAGATATGCCCAAGAGGCAATAATAAAAGTGATTATTATTATATCTTTGTGTTTATGATGAATGTTTACATCCCATGCTATAATTGTATTATTAGGAAACACTAATACATGTGTGTTTTGTAAACATGTGAGAGTCCCTAGTAAGCCTCTTGTTGAACTAGCTTGTTGATTGATTGATGATCATGGTTTCCTGATCATGGACATAAGGATGTGATTAATAACAAGGTTATATCATTAGGAGAATGATGTGATGGACACACACCCATAGTAAGCGTAGCATAAGATCAAAGTCATTAAGTTCGTATTGCTGTAAGCTTTTAAATGCATAGTAACCTAATCCTCCGACCATGAGGTTGTGTTAATCACCATCACCGGATGGGTACTTTGATGACATCAAACACCGCTTCGTAACTAGGTGGTCATAAAGGTGTCATTGGGTATTCTGAAAGTATGTGTTGAAGCGCATGGACCAAGATTGGGATTTGTCCATCCATATGACGGATAGATATGCTCTGGGCCCTCTCGGTGGAATGTCATCTAGTTAGCTTGCAAGCATGTGACTAGGTCACAAGGGATGACATATCACGGAACGAGTAAACAGTACTTATTAGTAACGAGGTAGAACTAGGTATGGAGATGCTGACGATCAAGCCTCGGATAAGTATAATATCGCGAGACAAAGGGAATTGGTTTCGTATGTAAATGGTTCAATCGATCATGAAGTCATCGTTGAGTATGTGGGAGCCATTATGGATCTCCAGGTCCCGCTGATGGTTATTGATAGGAGATGTGTCTCTATCATGTCTGCATATTCATGAACCGTAGGGTGACACACTTAAGGTTCGAAGTTGTTTTAAGTAGATATGGAATATGCGTTGGAGACCGAATGTTGTTCAGAGTCTCGGATTGGATTCGGGACATCACGAGGAGATCCGGAATTGTCCGGAGAATAAGATTCATATATAGGGGATCATTTTCTGAGTTAGGAAATGTTCCGGAGTATTTGTATGAGGATTCTAGAAGGTTTCGGAATGTTCCGGAAGGTTCTAGAAGGTTTCTTGGAGTTTGCTTGAAAACCAAGGAAGGGATCAAAGGAGTCCTGGTGGGTCAAGACTAGGAGTCGTGGGGGAGGAGGACTCCTCCCCCCCCTCCCCAATCCGCCGGCCCTAGAGGAGGTGAGTCCTACAAGGACTCCCCCTCCCCAAGGCGCCCTCCCCCCTTAAATAGAACGGCAGGGGCGCCCCTTCCTAGCCCTCTCACACAACTCCAATCTCTGCCGCCTCTCTCCTCCTCCTTTCTTCTGCACAGGCATAGGCGAAGCCCTGCAGAATTCTCTACTCCACCACCACCACCACACTGTCGTGCTGCTGGGATTCCGTGGAGAAGATCTACTACCTCTGCTGCTCGCTGGAACGAGGAGAGGAAGGTCTGCTTCGACTCCGCACGTGTGACCGACTGCGGAAGCGGTGCCAAAACGCGGCGCTGGAAGGATCGTCCACTTGACCGACTGCGGAAGCGCTGCCGGAACGCGACGCCGGATGGATCGTCCACACGATCTTGAGATCGGCAAGTGATCGACTACATCAACCACGAGACCTAATCTCGTTAACGCTTTCGGATCTGCGAGGGTTAGTTCCTATCTATCTCATTTCTCATGTCTAACAGATTAGATCTTGGCCTTTATCTAGATTAGATCTAGGTTTTGTTCGTTCTTGCGGTAGAAATTTTTTGTTTTCCATGCTACGAACCCATAAGTGGTATCAGAGCCGTATCTATGCGTAGATCTGTTGCACGAGTAGAACACAATGTTTTTGTGGGCGTTGATGCTTTTGTTGTCGGTGTCTTAGCGTGTACTTTGCATCTTGCGGCATGGTGGGATGAAGCGGCTCGGGCTAACATTACATGTCATCGTACATGAGACTTGCTCCACGCTTGACGTGCAACTTGCTTTGCACAAGTGGCTTTGCGGGTGTCTGTCTCTCCCACCATAGTTAAGATTCAATTTACAATGAGCATCTTGACAACATTTGTATCAACGTTGTGGTCCTTGTTCGTAGGTAAGATCGGTCTTATGCGAAAGCCCCAAACCACGTAAAACATGCAAAGAAAATTAGAGGCGTCTAACTTGTTTTTGCAGGGGTTTTGTGATGTGATATGGCCATCATGTGATTGTGATTGTATTTGATGTATGCAATGATCCTTGTTGTAATATGGCAACCGGCAGGAGCCTAATGGTTGTCTTTAATTCTGTTAAGACCTGCGTGTCTATTCATCTTGTAATAGCTTTATTCCAAGTAGTTGTAATAGTTTCTGGTGATGATGGACAACCATGAAGCGGCGCCATTGACCTTGACGCAATGCTGGTGATGATGGAGATCATGTTCGTGCTTTGGAGATGGAGATCAAAGGCGCAAGAAGAAAAGGCCATATCATATCACACTAATTATGAATTGCCTGTGATGTTAATCCTTTATGCATATTGTATTGCTTAGATCGCGACGGTAGCATTATAAGATGATCCCTCTCACGAAATATCAAGTAATAAAGTGTTCACCTTGGCACCGTTGCTAAGACTCGTCGTTTCGAAGCATCTCGTGATGATCGGATGTGATAGATTCTACGTGTGCATACAATGGGTGCAAGCCAGATTTGCACATGCGGAAACTAAGGTTATCTTGACGAGCCTAGCATGTATAGACATGGTCTCGGAACACGGAATACCGAAAGGTAGAGCATGAGTCATACAAAAGATATGATGAACATGAAGATTGTTCGCCGATGAAACTACATCTTCTCTCATGAAGATCGGACTTGGTGTAGTGGACTTGGTTCGTGTAATCACTAAGACAATGTGAGGGATATTGTTTTGAGTGGGAGTTCACCTAGTTAGTTTTGATAATTAAATTTGAACTCAATTTATCATAAACTTAGTCTAAACTACTTGCAAATTGTTGTAGATTATGGCGACCCCCTCCATCAATTTCAATGCGTTCCTAGAGAAAGAAAAGCTTAAGAACAATGGAAGCAATTTCACGGACTGGTTCCGTGGACTGAAGATCATCCTCAGGGCTGGTCAGTTGACCTATGTGTTCGATGCACCGCTAGGTGACCCACCTGCAGATAATGCTACCGATGACGAAAAGAATGTTTTCGCCACTCGGAAAAATCATTACTCCACAGTTCAGTGTGCCATCCTGTACGGTTTAGAATCGGAGCTCCAGAAGCGTTTTGAGCACCACGACCCGTTCGAGATCATTAAGGAGCTCTGGCTAATTTTTGAGACTCGCGCGGCCATGGAGAGCTATGAGGCCTCCGAAAAATTCTTTAACTGTAAGATGGAAGAGGGAAGCTCCGTTAGCGAGCACGTGCTCACCATGTCTGGGTACGCTAAGAAGCTCCAAGAGTTGGGAATATCGATTCCTAATGAATTGGGGATTCACCGTCTCCTTCAATCACTTCCACCAAGTTACAAGAACTTTGTGATGAACTACAACATGCACTGCATGAACAAGACGTTGCCTGAACTTTCGTCCATGCTGAAAACTGTTGAAGTGGAGATCAAGAAGGAGCACCAAGTGTTGATGGTCAATAAGACCACCAATTTCAAGAGACGGGGCAAGCCTAAGAACAAGGGCAACTTCAAGAAGGACGGCAAGAAAGCTGCCACACCTGCTAAGAAGCCCAAGGCTGGTCCTAAGCCTGAAACTGAGTGCTTCTACTGCAAGGGTGCTGGTCACTCGAAGCGCAACTGCCCCAAGTACCTGGCGGATCTGAAGAACGGCAACATCAAGAAGAAAGGTATATTTGATATATGTGTTATAGATGTGTATCTTTCTAGTAATCGTAGTAGTGCCTGGGTATTTGATACTGGTTCGGTTGCTCATATTTGTAACTCGAAACAGGAGCTGCAGAATAAGCGAAGACTGGCAAGAGACGAGGTGACGATGCGCGTTGGAAATGGCTCCAAGGTTGATGTGATCGCCGTCGGCACGCTCCCTCTACATCTACCTTCGGGATTAGTTTTAAATTTGAATAAATGTTATTTGGTGCCTGCGTTAAGCATGAACATTATATCTGGATCCTGTTTATTGCGAGACGGTTACTCTTTTATGTCCGAGAATAAAGGTTGTTCGATTTATATGAGTAATATCTTTTATGGTAATGCACTTGAGATGAATGGTTTATTCTTACTGAATCTCGATAGTAGTGATACACATGTTCACAACATAGATGCTAAACGAATAAAATTGAATGATAATTCTACATACATGTGGCACTGTCGTCTTGGTCACATTGGAGTGAAGCGTATGAAGAAACTCCATTCTGATGGACTTCTTGAATCACTTGATTTTGAATCACTTGAAAGATGTGAAGCATGTCTAATGGGAAAAATGACTAAGACTCCATTCTCTGGTACAATGTAGCGAGCTACAGACTTATTGGAAATAATACATACCAATGTGTGCGGTCCAATGAGTGTAGCATCGCGTGGTGGATATCGTTATGTTCTCACTTTCACGGATGACTTGAGTAGATATGGGTATGTCTACTTTATGAAACATAAGTCCGAAACATTCGAGAAGTTTAAGGAATTTCAAAGTGAAGTGGAAAATCATCGTAACAAGAAGATTAAGTTTCTGCGTTCTGACCACGGAGGTGAATATCTGAGTTATGAGTTTGGCGTGCATTTAAAGAAATGTGGAATAGTTTCGCAGTTGACACCGCCGGGAACACCACAGCGTAATGGTGTGTCCGAACGTCGTAATCGAACTCTCTTAGATATGGTTCGGTCTATGATGTCTCTTACAGATTTATCGTTATCATTTTGGGGCTATGCATTAGAGACAGCCACATTCACTTTAAATAGGGCACCATCTAAATCCGTTGAAACGACACCGTACAAATTGTGGTTTGGTAAGAAACCTAAGTTGTCGTTCCTTAAAGTTGGGGGTTGCGAAGCATATGTAAAGAAGTTACAACCTGATAAGCTAGAACCCAAAGCGGAGAAATGCGTCTTCATAGGATACCCTAAAGAAACAATTGGGTATACCTTCTATCATAGATCCGAAGGCAAAGTTTTCATTGCAAAGAATGGATCCTTTCTTGAGAAGGAGTTTCTCTCGAAGGAGGTGTCTGGAAGGAAAGTAGAACTTGATGAGGTTATTGAACCTTCTCTCGGATTTGAGAGTAGCGCAGCACCAGAAGATGTTTTTGTGCCGCGTGCACCAATTGGAGAGGAAGCTAATGATAATGATCATGAAACTTCAAACGAAGTTACTGCTGAACCTCGCAGGTCAACGAGGGTTCGTACCACTCCTGATTGGTATGACTCTGCCTTGAACGTCATGTTGGTGGACAACGCTGATGACCCTTCACAACAGGCACTTCCTTTGTGCCAACAACCACTGTCGGAGCTTTGCGCTTCTTGAGCGCAAGGTCCGGCAATAGGACCACTTCTGTCTCCTGAGAAAACTTAGGAGGATATCCTTCGAGCGGAGCAAGCTCCGACTCGAGGAGGTGAGCAAGCTGAAAACAAGAAAGCATATCAGTATTGCAGTATAACTTGAAGATTGAAACACATAAAAGGTGTATTGATGGAGGCTTACCGGCACCACGGGGTTTTCCACCGTGTACATATCCAGAGAAATCTCCGGAATTCTCCTCTCGATCCGCTCCTTGATCAACCACTTGATCTGGTTGATGTAGCCTTGGGTGGTGTAGGATTTGGGGCCGCTGCGGAGGGAGTCTTTCTTGGATGACGTGATGGAGTGCATCAGTCTATCCCCGTGGTACTGAAGTGGCTGGATCTGACGTGAGACCTAGCACTGGACCAAGTCGGATCCCTTCAGACACTTGTGCTTGATCAAATATTCAATCCGCCTCTTAGCGAGGATCAGATCATCGGTGAGAGCCGAAGCAGCCTCGTCCCAGGAAGGCTGGGCCGTGGCGGCTCCGTCGACAAAAGCCGGCAAAGCAGTAGCTTTGTTGCGAGCCGGAATATCCCTATGGTAGAAAAAGGTGGCTGGCCTTTGTTTGACCGAGTCACTGGCAGAAATTTTGGGATATGCCCGGTCACGTCTAAGTGAAAAGCTAATAGTGTCAATGATGTAATGAACACCGGCAGTGATGGAATTTCTCCGGACATGAAAGTAGTACCAGAAGAGAAGCAAACTCGGCCTAATGCCGAGAAAGCCCTCGCAAAGCGATGCATATGCACTCATCTCTAAGAGAGAGTTGGGAGGAAGATTGTGGAGTTGAACTCCGTAATGATCCATCACCTCGGAGAAGAGCTCCGAGGGAGGAAAAGACAGACCTCGGTCGAGATGGGTGCCGAAGTGGACCCGCTCGCCGTCGTGTGGGTTGGGGACGGTTTCGCCGGAGCCGCTCCGCCAGTCGCCAACGGCGAGAAGCCCCTCCTTCTCCACGTTCTTGAGGCCGTCCTCGTCGAGGGCGCAGGGGATCCAGATTCCCCGGAAGCTTTCTTTCTCCGCTGCTGCTTCCGCCGTTGCCGCCGCCGCTGCTGCCGCCAAACCGGAGGAAGAAGATGATGAAGCCATTTCTCCAGTGAGAAGATGACCTGAAAGTGGCGGCGCTGGGAGTTCTGTGGGGAAAGGACGAGGGAGCTCTGTGCGCGCAGGAGGATTGGGAGGCAAGGAAATGACAAATGGCTGGTGGAAAGGAGAAGGAGAAATCCAAACCCCTTATATCCACCTAACTGCGCCAAGATTCGTGCAAATGCTACAGTGTAACCGCCACACGTCATGGAAAGAACTGGGAAGGACCCACGCGATGATTGCGTCTCCTCAATCTCCACGCACGCATTCAAACGGTGCCTCGGTTCCACGAACCACGGACCCACCAACGGTCGTGCTGACGGCACGCCTGTCAGATGACGTGACTTGACCATGCTTGTGTCAGGTGGCGTTGGAAACCAAGTTCCCGCTTAGTTTAAAATCGAGCTGGAAAATCCGAGTAACTTATTGATAGGTCTGACTTACTTTTAAGACCCGGATCGTATTTTTTGTTGTGAAGTTTCAGGAACCCTTCAAGATTCTGCAAGCCGAAGATCAAGCTAGACCATGATAAATCCGACTTTGGATCTTGGAGGCCTCCGGGGGCTGCTGTTGGGGATATACTTTCCGGGTATCCTCACAGTTCCTCACTGACCAGGGTGGCCCACTTCGGGTTAGAGCTTTGCTTCACGGGCGGCCTTGTTAGGAGAGAAGACGGAGTCCAATCCGGCTACGGGAAGGCCGTCCCGGAATACCGTACGTCTCACACCCCTCTCTTCCGCACGCCTCGAGGACCCCCTCATGGCGTACTTGTCCTCAATCTGGCGACACAAATCAAAAAGTGTTGAACTAACGAAAGTTAGATAACAACCTGGGGCATAACCAAAAAAATTCACGCCTCAAAAGGACGTACAGAGATTTTACACGATTTTGTATGGTGAAGCACATAAATCTGTTTCGGGACAGCAACTTTCCCAATCATTACTTCTCTCTCATTAGAGGTTACTCTTGGCACAAAAAGAAAATAAAACGGATAAGGAGCTGTTATTACTGAGGTAATAACTTCCAAGACTCATCTAAAACTTTTGGGTTATCTCCCAATAAGTACTTTACTATAACGCCTTTAAGTTAGGCATAAGAAGCAAGAAAAAGAATCAAGTGTTCTCAAATGAAGAACCAATAAGACCAAATTTTCTTTTCACAGGCGAGGCACAAGAAATATTCTCTCTCTTCTTAGGGAAGTGTTCTATACCTTTATTGATTGGGAGTTGATAGTTAATGGTGCCTTCTTTCATATCAATAATGGCACCAACAGTTCTAAGAAAAGGTCTTCCCAAAGTAATAGGACAAGAAGCATTGCATTCAACATCCAAAACATAGAAATCAATAGGGACATAGGCATTGTTAACCATAATAAGAACATCATTAAGACTCCCCATGAGTTTCTTTTTAGCATTATCAACAAGTGGGACATTCAAATAACAATCTTCAAGTGGTGGCAAATCAAGCATATCATAAATCCTTCTAGGCATAATAGAAACACTTCTATCAAGATCACATAAAGCTTTGAAATCAAAATCATTCACTTTCATATTAATGATGGGTTCCCAACCAACTTCTTGTTTTATAGGAATAGAAGCTTTATGTTTCATCTTTTGTTATTTAATCTTTATGAGAGCATCAGTAATGTGTTTTGTAAAGGCCATGTTCATAGCTCTAACATTAGGACTTTTAGCAAGCTTTTGTAGGAACTTAATAACTTCAGAGATATTGCAACCATCAAGATCAAAATCAAAATTATCATCTAGAGTGGTAGAACTATTACTAGCCTTAACACTAGTGGTGGTGATAGTAGAAACACTAATGTTTCTAGCAATTTCATCTTCTCTTTCCCACTTAGCATGCAACTCAGCTAATAGTCTAACATTTTCATCAATTCTTACTTGTATGGCATTAGTAGCTGCAAAGGGATTATCAATAGTTTCAGGTTTAGCAGCCATTTTATTTAAAGAAGATTTAGCTTTAGCCAAAGATGCTATATTTCTTTCAGCATTAGAGAGTTTTTCCTCAATAGTTTTATTGAAAGCAGTTTGTTTACTAATAAAGTCTTTAAGCATAACTTCAAGTTCAGAGGGTGCACTCCTATTATTGTTGTACGAATTTCCATAAGCATTACCATTGTTGGGAGGATATGGCTTATAATTGTTGTTACCAAAATTATTCCTGTAGGCATTGTTGCTAAAATTGTTATTTCTTATGAAGTTCACATCAACTTGCTCTTCTTGAGCAACCAAAGAGGCCAAAGGAACATTATTTGGATCAATATGGGCTTTCCCATTAACAAGCATAGACATAATAACATCAATCTTATCACTCGAGGAGGAGGTTTCCTCAACAAAATTTACCTTGTTACCTTGTGGAGCTCTTTCAGTATGCCATTCAGAGTAATTAACCATCATATTATCCAGAAGCTTTGTTGCAGCACCCAAAGTAATGGTCATAAAGGTACCTCCAGCAGCAGACTCCAATAGGTTCCTTGAAGAATAGTTCAATCCTGCATAAAAAGTTTGGATGATCATCCAAGCAGTAAGTCTATGAGTGGGACAATTCTTAACCAAAGATTTCATTCTTTCCCAAGCTTGAGCAACATGTTCATTATCAGATTGTTTAAACTTCATTATTTCACTTCTCATAGATATAATCTTAGCAGGAGGATAATATTTTCCAATAAAAGCATCTTTGCATTTAGTCCAAGAATCAATACTATTCCTAGTTAAGGAATTCAACCATTCTTTAGCTTTTCCTCTCAAGAGAAAGGAGGCAATTTCAGCTTAATTATATCTCCATATATATCCCTATGCTTTTGCATCTCACAAAGTTCAACAAAGTTATTTAGATGGGCATCATCATCTTCATTACCAATACTAGAAAATTGTTCTCTCATAACAAGATTGAGTAAAGTAGATTTTATCTCAAAGAAAGTAGCTTCAGGCACAGGTGGAGCAATAGGTGTTCTCATAAAATAATTGTTGTTGGTGCTAGTAAAGTCACACAACTTAGTGTTTTCAAGAGTAGTCCTTTTTTTGTGTTTTTGAAAAAGAAAGCAAACTAGTAAAACTATTTTTTTGTGTTTTTGATAAAGAAACAAGCAAACAAAACAAAACTAAACTAAGCAAAAGAAAAAATAACAAAGTAAAGAGATTGGTTATGAGGGACTCCCCTTGTGAAGATGTCCTTGACTCCCCGGCAACGGCGCCAGAAAAAGTACTTGCTGACTCGTGTATTAACGAGCTCGTTGGGGAACCCCAATAGGAAGGTATGATGAGCACAATAGTAAGTTTTCCCTCAGTACGAAACCAAGGTTATCAATCCAGTAGGAGCAAGGAAACACCCCAAAGGTGTATCTAGCTGAACGTTGGTAGGGCGCACTACCGGTGCCAGCAGCAACGTGGAGACCTGCACAACACAACCACAGAACTCTGTCCCCAACTTGCGATGAGGTTGTCAATATCACCGGCTTTGCTGAAAACAAAGGATTAAACGTATCGAATGTAATGAAGTAATAGTCTGCAGAAAGTAAACACAAAGCAGTAATAGTTTGTAGATTATATGTAAAAGAAAGGACCGGGGTCCATAGTTCACTAGAGGTGGCTCTCCTTAAGATAGATAACATGCTGGGTGAACAAATTACAGCTTGGCAATTGACAAACATCGAGAAAGCATACAAGCATATACTAATCATCTTGACTCCTTTGAGATTCGATTGGGCATTACAACATTATACATAGACCGCCATCCAACTGCATCTATGACTAATAATCCACCTTTGGGTTATCATCTGAACCCCCTCCAGTATTAAGTTGCAAGCAACAAATTATTGCTTTACGAATTGCGTGTAAAGGAAACAATATGATTGTTCTATGAACAAAGGATTGCTGTTTTCTCCCTAGTAACAATAGCACATCTAGTACCTTAGAGATTTCTGTCACTTCCCCAGATTACTAGAGGTATGAACCCACTATCGAGCATAAATACTAACTTTTGGAGTTGCTAGCATCTACTTGGCCAAGATAGCAACTAACAACGGAAAGCATGCAAGATCAAAAATAACAAAGACATGATAGAATCAGTAATCAATCTGAAACAGCATCTCAATATCCATTGGATACCCGCAAACACAACATGCAGAATTACAAATAGATGATCTTGATCATGAACGGAGCTCACAAGATCTAGACATGAAAGCACAAAGGAGGAGAACCAGCCATCTAGCTACTACATGGACCTGTAGTCCAGAGATGAACTACTCACGCATCACACCGGAGGCTTGCATGATGATGAAGAAGGTCTCCAGGGTGAATTCCCCTCTCCAGCAGGGTGCCGGGAAGAGCTTCAGATCCCTCGCGGTCTAGGGATGGGGATGGCCGCGGCTACAGACTCTTTCGTGGAATTTTGATCGGGTACTTAGGGTTTTGGTATCGGAGGCAATATATAGGCGGAAGGAGAGGCCGAGGGGGTGTTGGGGTCGGCTAGACCACCCCCTGGCATGGGCTGATGTCTACGCACTTCTATTCTTGTAGACAGTTGTTGGGCCTCCAAGTGTAGAGGTTTGTAGAACAGCAGCAAGTCTTCCCTTAAGTGCATCACCCAAGGTTTATCGAACTCAGGGAGGAAGTGGTCAAAGGTATCCCCTCTCAAGTAATCATGCAATCAAGATACAAGAAGTCTCTTGTCTCCGCAACACACCTAATACACTTGTTAGGTGTATAGGTGCACTAGTTCGGTGAAGAGATAGTGAAATACAAGTGGCATAGATAATTATAAGTAGTAACGGTGCTAGAAAATAGCTTGATGGCGTGTGGTTGATGTGGGAAAAGACTAAAGGCAAACTGAAATAAAGATGGAAGCAAGCAAACATGTAATAGATCTACTAGCAAACGGTGTTTCAATGCTTAGAAACAAGGCCTAGGGATCATACTTTCACTAGTGAACACTCTCATATAAATATATTCTTCTTTATGATACTACGTTGAACTACTCTTTGGTTGGACACTCTAATCGTTGGTAGGGCTATAACATCACACCTCATAGTAAGCCTTTCCCATCTAGATAACCCCACACTGTCACCTTGAGTACTAGATGAGTCCAACAAACACCACAATTTCATAAAGACATCCAACTCCAAATATAACTCATAACAAGTATTTGTAATCTCTAGCCTAAGTGCCACCATGGTGTGCACGTTGTCACTTTCACACACATGGGGAGAGCAGAGATCTATTAAAGCACTTGAGTAGCAAGGTAGATCTACTTGATTACAAAGCTCATGACGACAACAAGATCATGCATAGATAGAGAGATGAAGACATAGCTACCGGTAGAACCCTTAGCCTCGAGAGAGAACTACTCCCTCCTCATCATGGGAATCAGCAATGGTGATGGAGATGGTGGTGGAGATTGATGGAGATGGCTCCAGAGGCACTTCCCCATCCCGGCAGGGTGCCGGAACAGAGACTTTCTATCCCCCGAATCTCCCCTTCGGTGTCGGTGGCGCTGTAGAACTTTTTGTGGCTGGAGGCTTGATTATTTAGGGTTTTCGCATCGGGAGGAATATATAGGCGAAAGGGCAAGGTCGGTGGAGGCCGGAGGGGCCCACACCACCTAGTGGCGCGGAAAAGGGGGACCAGCGCCACCCTATGGCGTGGCTAGCCCCTGGCCCCTCTCCGTCTTGTCTTCTGGCTCCGTTTTCCCCTCCGTGAAATATTGACTTCGGCTTTTGTCCCGTCCAATTCCGAGAATATTCATTTTCTGACTTCCTGGAACCAAAAACAGTAGAAAACAGGCAACTGGCACTGTGGCATCTTGTTAATAGGTTAGTCCAAGAAAGTCTATGAGAAGTACTCCAAAGTGTGGACAAAACACAAGAAAGTGGATAAAACCAAGCATGGAACATCAAAAATTATAGATACATTTGCAATGTATCATGGGCCAGGCCTGGCCATGCGGCCAGGTGGTGTGGCCGGGCCCCATCCCCTCTCCATCTCGTATTCTGGCTCCAGATGTCTTCCGGTAAAATAGTGACTTTGGCTTTTCTCCGGTCAAATTCCGAGAATATTCATTTTCTGACTTTCTGGAATCAAAAACAGCAGAAAACAGGCAGCTGGCACTGTGGCTCTTGTTAATAGGTTAGTCCAAGAAATCATATGAAAAGTACTCCAAAGTGTGGACAAAACACAAGAAAGTATAAAAAACCAAGCATGGAACATCAAAAATTATAGATACATTTACTATGTATCACCCATGACTTCTATCATAGACCTACACTGTTCTTTACTTATTGTTGTTACAAGATTATTTACTAAGTACTTGTCCTAATTACAGACTTATCATGGTCTCGGAGCTATTCTCACCACGAAATTGTTAAGATTTACCTAGTCATCATGATTGAACAACTAATCTCACCATGACGACTCTTCTTCTTAGCTTACCATTAATGATTCTTAACAGAATTCTACTCGATCACATGGAATTCTCAAGTGAATGCCACATGATTTACTTCCAATCGTATCTATACATACTCTAATGGTCTACCTGTATGGTATAATGGTATCAACTAGTGATAAGGTTCTTCGAATTTACATGAATTCTAAATATAGACTCCATCACTAATACTACTCCACATGGTATCCTGATCTTAGTCTAATCTTATTTGATATTTTATCTTACTTAAGATATCTTAGTGGTGTTATACCTATTTAAAGCTACACTCAAATGATATTTCTCTAGAGAATACATATAACTAATCCTTAAGAAAGATGGTAAAAACATCCAACTTAAGTGTGACAAGGTTTATCCTCAAGTGGATATCCATCACAAGTCTTGGTTTAGATAAGATGGCTCCTATAGTCACTATCCAACCTACAGATCTTCCTAAAAGGGTTTTAATCCTAAGGTTAAAGCATAGGCTCTGATGCCAGCTGCGGTGACCTAGCATACCACTGCATGATGTAGTACACTATAGTCGTTGACATAACACCAATGAAACACCGTTCACTAGTATTACATCCCTCAGAGTGGTACAACAGAAACACAGCAGGTCCAAGACATGACTATAGATTAGAACTCGACTCTTTATAGAATATCCAGAGAACTCTCTAGGTGAAAGAGAGAAAAAGAACTTCTTACAAGGAAGAACCAAAAATAATAATTCCAAACTATCTAGCTATTAAGACTAACACCTAAACTATTTGGCTTGCAATTGCTACTAATGAAATGCTCTATAGAAGTAGGTTTTATGGCTAGAGTATCTACTCCTATCTAAACAGAGACTTTTGAAGGGGATCTGCAGCAGAAAACAAAAAATTTCCAATGTGGGAACCCCAAAAACTGCCTAGGACCTATCTATGTAGTAATGCAGTAACAGCCAATGCGTAGAGAATACATACCCTTGTAGAGCGTACGCGGTTAATGTTCCGCGGGGAACGTGGTTGAAGTATTCGTACTCGTAGCCGACCTCAAGGTCGCGAAGCTCCTCACAGGTCACCCCTTGCTCCTTCTTCATCTTCATCGTGCAGCAGCTCCGGCTCATGACATTTAAGCGCCCCAAGTGTTGTGCCTCGTGTGTTCATACATCCGGTGCACGATGAGACCTCTGGCTCCCCGATCCCGCCGGGAGTGTGGAAGTTGATATCCGGCTAGGAATCCCTGCAGCGCAACGGCGTACTACAGGTGTGCCTTGATCGCACAACCCAGACTTGGGGCCATGGTCACAAGGGCTAGAGACAGAGTGAGAGAGAAGGAGGAAGTCAACCAAAGGACTTCTCCAAATTGTGTGTTTAATCCCACCCATGGGCACCCCTTTATATAGGCGGAGGGGGTGTGACCTCCCCATTGGGTTAGCCATGTGGGACTAATAATAAACACGAAATAAAGGGGGAAAAACGTCCCAGTTGGATGGGCCAACTGGAACAAGCCCAAAGGGGAAGCAGCAGCCAGCCCTACAGCCGCCGGCACCGGATGGGTCGGCTCCCCCCTAGCGGCCCAGCTCGCACATCACCTGGCTGTGATCGGAGCTGGTCGGGTGGGCCGGCCACCCTCCCCCGCGGCCCGCGAAGCCAGCAGCCCAAGGTGGCGGGAGGTAGCAGCTGGCCCCAGTTGGCCTGGCTCCCGCTCCGCGCGGCCCACGTGGCGAGTAGCCCAAGCGGCCAGCAGGGAGACGAGGAGGCACCCCGGGTGGGCTGGTCTGCGGGCCCAGCAGTGCCTGTCTGCTGCCGCTATGCGGCGTGTACTACCATCCGTCCACCTCTGTGGGCTGCCAAGCCCATCAGCGGTAGCAGCTGTAATTTTTCCCTTTTCTTTTTCCATTTTCCAGCAGCTTTTCTTCTAGGTCATTTCCCTCTGGGATTTGGCCTAATACGAAAGTTGCTTTTATAAATATTAATTTAAATATTATTTAGAATATATTAATTCATAATTAACATATAATATATATTTAAATTCCCATTTATCTGAAAACACTTTTTGCGGTCTTTTCCTTTATTCTTTCTCCGAACAACTTCAGATCTCTCTGCGGAACATTTCTGGCTTTCTCTTACTCTACTGTGATTCCATCTTACGAATGATCGCTCTCATCGTACCCTTAAGTGTATCCTCTCACGGCTCGGGAATGCTCTAGACATGACATGTATCAATGATCAACAAAGGGACCAGGGATATCCATGTGACCCCTATGCATTCCTGATGACAATGTCGTTTGAACCGCTAAATGTAGCATCCTTGTCCTTTTGTTTCTCGATACAACCTTGTTCAATCTCGTTCACAACAAGTTATGTTTTCTTGTTATTGTGATATTACATCCCCGTGACCTAGTCACATGTTGCAATATTTATGGATGTAATCTCACCAAGCCGGCTGTATGTATCTTTACCTGTCATGTGGGTGAACAAATCATGGTCTAGCAGTCACATGTCATCTGTTGTTCCTTCGGAATACCCAACATACACCTTTATGGCCACCGTATTACCAGATGATGGTTGATGCAGTCTAAGCAGCCTTGGGAGACAGTGAGTAATATGAGCGCATGGTCTAAGGAAAAGGAGTCTAGGTATAGCTGTTGCAACAATGAACTATATGACTTGATCGTGTTGCAATCCTTCGAGGAATGTCCAATCACATCATTCTCCAATGATATGATCCCGTTGTCAATTGGCATAAATGCCCATGATCTTGAAACCCAGATCATCCTCATGAACAACGAACTAGTATGAATAGAGACTACTAGGGACTTGGTTGTTTCATACCACACCTGTACCAATGTTTCTACTTGGCACAGTTATAGCACAATATGAAACTATTATAAAATAATTGAGATATGACTATAAAAACCTATTCATTATTTGCCTCTAGGGCATATCTCCTTCAGTCTCCCACTTGCATTAGAGTACAAATAATCTAGCTCGCATTTTACTCATATAAACCATATACCATATGCGTTTACAGATCAGGCATGCTCATGGGAAACGTCATGTCCATGTTCTGTTTTACCAAATCATTATGTCTCTTGCAAATCGTTAATGTCTTCCTAATTTTGCCATTCACACCATTATCGTATAATGGGTTCAAGCACTTGTATGGTGACAAAGTGAGACTTTTTTCTAGTGTTTATGATGACGGTCGTTTTCACTGTTGTCATCTAAACTTCGAAACACACTTTGCTATCCTTTGTGTATATACTGTAGTCATGGCAGCAGAATGAGGCCGGATTCCAGGAGCTTATAGTGACTTTAGATCAACCTCGAGGGCTTTCTCATGGGCACTGGGCCCTAGGACACATCATTCTACATTAAAAGCAAACTAGCCCCGCCACGACATTATACATCACATCAGATGGAGCCTTTATACTTCTATATCTATGTAGATCTTAGTGCATGAAATGCAACTATGCCACTTACTTTGCTTCTTGCTATTTAAGTACAAACTTAATTCCGGTTCAGTGGTCAACTCAGGAATCACTTAAAGACACATTCTTACAGTTAAGACTTTTGTCCTATCAACCAAAACCTCGGGTCACTTTATGTCGAGTATACAACATGGTTATATGGAAGAACCTATGACTGAGGCATAGGAGATGCAAGACATCTCTTTCTTTCAACCGTAGTTGCAATACTAACTCAATGCTTCATATAGTAAGAACTACTTTCTTACCTTGTTCCATTCTGAGCTTCTTCAGAATCTTGTCTTAGGACATTCTGAACATCTTTCAGAATCAAGTCCAGGAATCATTCGACATTCAGTGTTTATTAAACTCACCAATCTATCTCGATAGATCTTATTGTTTAATAACTTCAACTTCATCCTTAAATATTATTAACACCAATCACATCATTCATATATGTCATCCACATATCCTAGAATGATTTCACGCTCCCAGTCAAATATAACATTCATGTTTGATATCCAGGGATTTCACTTAGCTCCCAGTCAAAATATGTCAGCTACATATTATGAATTAGCCAAGTTGATTTGCTCCCATTCAAATCTAGGTCCTCTCGATAATATTGGACATTCCAAAATTCTTTGATCATCATCAAATCGAGAATTCCACTAACGATATTTCAATGACCATTAATTTCTCGTACTTAGGTCCCTCACGCTTCTTTGTAATTCGTAGGTATGTCTTGTTCAAAACATGACAAGTGAATCAACAATATAATTCCACTAACTTGTAGAATATATAGTTGAATCCTACTTTCTTTAGTAAAAGTATTTACTGAAACTTTATGATCATTATCATTAGTTTCTCCTCTATTTGCAGAGTTTGGATTCATGAAACAAATTCCGCTGCGCCACTCAACAATCAGGAGGTAAGGTCAAATACCTTGTTTTGATATTTTACTTTCTTCCACCTATATCTTCATCAAGACACGTCAACTTTTGACAACAACATGTTTGCCCCTTCATGGAAGATCCATTCATAGCTTCCTAAGAATGCTCTACAAAGACTTGTTTATTCGCCATGATTTCGACTTGTCGAAATCTCCAGAAACTTGAACGTGCCATAACACTTATGGTGTTGTTTCCACGAATCTTTAGATGTTCCTTTGTATTTCAAATGAGTGTTTGCTTATTTTGATCTCTAACTCTAAATGAAAACTATAACCCCGATAAGAGATAATATTATACCATATGTATCTAATACATAATGATTATGATGTTTAGACATTTCAACACAGTTTGAATTCGTCCAATTATCATAATTTGTGAAACATCTTTCACAAGTTCCTTTTATGCTAAAATTAACTTGAATACTTTAGTCATGTCGATCAAATCTAAGAGACTTTGTATTCTTGTTAATTTCAATATCCTCCTTTTGCTGTGAACTCATTTGAACAATTCAAATCATTTCAAACTTCATGTTTCATTAATTAA
Source organism: Avena eriantha (assembly GCA_910589775.1). Classification (NCBI taxonomy): domain Eukaryota; kingdom Viridiplantae; phylum Streptophyta; class Magnoliopsida; order Poales; family Poaceae; genus Avena; species Avena eriantha. Next base: position 333,293,420 of record OU342746.1, read on the forward strand.
ATACGCTCATTCATTTAAGTCCACAATTAACTAATGATTTCCACTACTTGTTGAAAATACGATACATCAGTATGTATAACATTCAACATTTCTTTGCATATCACCGTTTTACCAGAATGCGGAGTTTTAGTCATTCTGCCCAAGAGGCATGGTTTTGCAAAGTCTCTAGATTAAGCATCTAGGACCCCGATCTTCATTAAGAACATGCAATAACCAAAATGACTTAAACTATAGTGTCATTTCATTATTAAACCTTGGATATCTTTTAGCATTCTAATCCTTTATAAATGTTTAAACTATTATTGTTAACATAGTGATGTGAATAACTTATTTGTAATCGTAATGTGACCATAAGGTATTGTTCATAAGAATAATACAAACTAGCTTATAACTAGTTCATATGAATAATCGTCTCGCCAAAAGCAAGACACACAAACAGGGATTACAAATTTATATTCAAGTCCACTAATCCAAATGAGAAACTTTGAGGAAAGAGGTGATGTCGGCCATCAACTATTTTGCTTGCCGTCATCAAGTCATGCAGCCTCAAAACCAGCAATTCTCAAGAAGATCCTCCTGTTTTCACAAAACGGGACAAGTATCAAATACTTTGCAAACTGCAACAAGTTTTGTAAGAACCACATTTATAATTTGTATATCTTACATATACCTTTTCATCCATGACCTCCATTGCAATCGAGCCCTTCCAAGAGTTATCAAATCTATTGCAAGATTGTTAAGTGTTTTTCCAAACATTCTCTTTTTCATCCATGATGGAGGAAAACCCATCCAGCGGCTCATACTCTATGTGCCTTATTCTGTAGAATACAAAATGTAGCCCAACTCTCCATTGAATGGAGAATGGCTTATTGGATACTTATGGAGAAAACAAAAACATTCTGGAGTCATCGAATTATCTCCTAATGGTTATTGTATCAAGAAGAGAAGATCACCTTTTACGAGGATATCCCTCAAGCGTGGGTATTAATCTATGAAGTTGGACCCTTTTGCTAAGTTCCACATTAAGCAATATATTCCCATGGTCGCAAAGGACCTCAATGGGATAGGCCACGATCTACTAAGATATTTGCAAACAGACATCTAGACTAAGTTTATAATAAGAGATCAATTTATAATTGGTCTCCACTAAAATTGTCATCCCCTGAACAATTTTAGTGATCGCATGATCCCTATCCTCTGCACCTCCCCCGATTGTCACAGCCATCAGTGCATTATCAAAGGTAGACACTCAATAATGCCAATCACATCATCCATGTGACTCATGCTCGATCTTTCGATCTCTTGTGTTCCGAGGCCATGACTGCACATGCTAGGCTTGCCAAATCTAACTTGTGTGTATTCTCTGTGCAACATGGCTTACACCCACTGTATGCGAACGTAGATATGTCTGACCCCTACTCACCGCAGGGCGCCTCATACCGAAGAACTTTCTTGGTGGTGCACACACAAGGGGAACACGGAACATTGGAATTAAATAGGGATTATCTTAGCTGCTACAGTTGAGTATCTAAATACTAGCACACAATAAGATGTAAAATAGGTATCAACATCATATGTATAATGTGATATGATATGGTCCTTCTTCTTGCGCCTTGATCTCCATCGAGCGCTCCGGCATGATCTCCATCTTGCCCTTGGTTTGACGCCAAGTCCACAACGCCTCCACCAGGTCGTTCATCGGAACGATGACTATTACTATACTACTTAGTAACAGAAAAGTAAACTACTTTACCTTCGTAACGAGCAATGCCATATCATAATCACATGCCCCCTGCAAAATAAAGTTAGACGCCTCCACTTTATCTATTGCAAGTTTTACGTGGTTGTTAGGGCTTTCGCAATAGAACCGTTTCTAAACTACGAACTTTCCAACCACAACATGGATCCGATAGTTGTCTCTACTACACCCCTTTCGGGGCCCTCCGTTGTAAGTACTATATCAAATATCGAATGAGAAACAGAAACCCGCTAGCCACTTATACGGTACAAGCCGTATGTTGAGCGTGGAACCAGTCTCGCATATAGATACGTGTAAGGTCGGTCCGGGCCGCTTCATCAAACAATACCGCGATATAAACAAGTACACGTTAGAGGGTAACAACTAAGGGATCAATGCCCACAGAATACTTATGTGTACTAGCCGTACAGCACTCCTACGCATAGATCGGATCTAATACCACTGAAGGGGATCCGCAGCAGAAAACAAAAAAATTCCTACGTGGGAACCCCAAAAACTACCTAGGATCTATCTATGTAGTAATACAGTAACAACCAATGCATAGAGAATACATACCCTTATAGACCTTACGCGGTTAACGTTCCGTGGGGAACGTGGTTGAAGTAGTCGTACTCGTAGCCGACCTCAAGGTCACGAAGCTCCTCGCAGGTCACCCCTTGCTCCTTCTTCATCTTCATCATGCAGCAGCTCTGGCTCACGACATTTAAGCGCCGCAAGTGTCGCGCCTCGTGTCTTCATACACATCCGGTGCACGATGAGACCTCCGGCTCCCCGATCTCACTGGGAGTGCGGAAGTTGATATCCGGCTAGGAATCCTTGCAGCGCAACGGCGTACTGCAGGTGTGCCTTGATCGCACATCCCAGACTTGGGGCCATGGTCACAAGGGCTAGAGACAGAGAGAGAGAGAGAGAGAGAGAGAGAGAGAGAGAGAGAAGGAGGAAGTCAACCAAAGGACTTCTCCAAATTGCGTGTTTAATCCCACCCATGGGCACCCCTTTATATAGGAGGAGGGGGTGTGCCCTCCCCATTGGGTTAGCCATATGGGACTAATAATAAATAGGAAATAAAGGGGGAAAACGTCCCAACCGGATGGGCTAGCTAGAACCAGCCCAAAGGGGAAGCAGCAGCCAGCCCTACAGCCGCCGGCGCCGGATGGGCCGGCTCCCCCCTAGTGGCCCAGCTCGCGCATCACCTGGCTGTGACCGGAGCTGGCCGGGTGGGCCGACCACCCTCACCCGCGAAGCCAGCAGCCTGATACGTCCAGAACGTATCTATAATGTTTGATGGTCTTATGCTAATAATATACTTTTGATACTCCTTTTTATATAAAGTTTATGATTTATTTGGACTAACCTACCAATAGTTGTAAAAGTGCACAATGTTCTTGTTTTACACTTTGATGTGTAGGAATTACCAAGAATACAAGTGGAAACCTTGTTGGAGTCAAATTGGGATTTTCCAGAAATCTGTCTCAGAACTCGTTTTGAAGATGGTCACATTTTGGGTCGAGGATGGCGTCAAACGGAAAATTCTTCAACTACAAAGTTGTTAGAAATTTCGCGGCAAATTTTCTGGACATAAAATTTAGTTTATTCCGTGTCCGGACAGGCCCAATAGACCCGATTTACTGCAGCCCAAGATGGGGTGACGGGAATCCAAAAAGCTATATAAAGGGAGAAAAATCTAATTCGTGGGTGACACCTCCACCCACGAATTTGTAGCCACCAAAGCCACATTTTTGCCTCCCCCATGGATCCCATCTCATGGGGAAGGGCTCCCAAGAAGCCATGAAGGAAGGGTGCTAAGGGATGGTACTCCCCTGTTATACCGGCGGCGGGGAAGGAGTCCTCCGCGCCGCCGCCACCGCATCTTCACCATCTTCACCGCCATATCCATCGACTCCACCACCATCTTCATCGCCGTTGCTGAATCCCATGATGAGGAGGGAGTAGTTCTCTCTCGAGGCTAAGGGTTCTACCGGTAGCTATGTGTTCATCTCTCTCTAGGCGTGATCATATTGTGATCATGAGCTTTGTAATTAAGTAGATCTACCTTGCTTCTCAAGTGCTTTAATAGATCTCTGCTCTCCCCATGTGTGTGAAAGTGACAGCATACACACAATGGTGGAACTTAGGCTAGAGATTACAAATACTTGTTATGAGTTACATTTGGAGTTGGATGTTTCTATGAAATTGTGGTGTTTGTTGGAACCATCTAGTGCTCAAGGTGATATTGTGGGCTTATCTAGATGGAAAATGTGAACTTTGAGGTGTGATGTTATAGCCCTATCATTGATTAGAGTGTCCAACCGGAGAGTAGTTCAGAGTAGTATCATGAAGAGAAGATATTTATATGAGAGTGTTCACTATAGTGAAAGTATGATCCCTATGCCTTGTTTCTAAGCATTGATACACTGTTTGCAATTAGATCTGTTACACATTTGTTCTATCTTTATTTCAATTTGTCTTTAGTCTCTTCCACGCCATCAAGCTATTTTCTGGCACCGTTGTCTTATATCCATACCACTTGTATTTCACTATCTCTTCGTCGAACTAGTGCACCTATACACCTGACAAGTGTATTGGGTGTGTTGGGGACACAAGAGACTTGTTGTATCTTGATTGCAGGGTTGCTTGAGAGGGGATACCTTTGACCACTTCCTCCCTGAGTTCGATAAACCTTGGGTGATCCACTTAAGGGAAAACTTGCTGCTGTTCTACAAACCTCTGCACTTGGAGGCCCAACAACTGTCTACAAGAATAGAAGTGCGTAGACATCAAGCTATTTTCTGGCGCCGTTGCTGGGGAGGTAAGGTAAAAGGTACTCACATCCTCCGGTGTGAGTGCTCGAAGTTATTTCCTTTAGATTCTGCAATTTTGTCTTTTTGTTTCTTGTTTTCACAGCCTTAATGGAAAACAACAACAAAATTAGAGAGCTTTATAGTATTTATCTTGAGTTAGGACGTGAAGTGTTTGAAGAGAAAATTAAAAAACATATTGAACTTTATTTGCATGCTAATAGCAATGTTGTTAGTATGAATTCTTTGGACACCATTATTGCTAATGCTATGGAAAAGTCTAAGCTTGGGGAAGCTAGTTTTTATGAAAATGATCTTTTTAGTTCCCCAGCTTTGGAAGATAGCTATTCTATTGCTTATGATGATACCAAACCTCCAATATATGATGATTACAATGATGAGTATGATATTTTCAGTCCACCTACTATTGAGGAGAAAATTAATTATGATTTCAACATGCCTCCTATATTTGATGATTATGGTGATGAGAATAATAATGATAGTTATTTTGTTGAATTTGCTGCCACTATGATTAATAAGAATGACTATTCTTATAGGGAGAGTAATAATTGTCATGCATGTGGCTCAGGATAAGAATGTTTCATGTGATTGTTATATTGTTAATTTTATTCATGATACTACTTAAAGTTATTATGAGAGAGGGAAACATGGTTTTATGTATCTCAACAACATTAAGTTTCCCCTCTTTATGTTGAAAATTTTAAAGTTGCACTTGTTTTGCTTTCCTATGCTTGTTGCTTTGTGCTTTCATGACCTTTTTATTTACAAGATTCCTATGCATAGGAAGTGGGTTAGACTTAAATGTGTTTTGAATTTGCTTCTTGATGCTCTCTTTTACTTCAATTCATATTTCCTATGTGAGCATCTTCTCAACTATTATGCCTAACTTAAAGGTGTTAAAAAAAGTACTTATTGGGAGATAACCCAAAAGTGTTAGATGAGTCTAGTTATTATCTCTGTAATAACCGCTCATTATCCTTTTTATTTGCTTTTTGTGCCAAGAGTAACCTCTAATGAGAGAGAAGTAATGCTTGGGAAAGTTGTTGTCCCGAAACAGATTTTTGTGCTTCACTGTAAAAAATTCGTGTCAAATATCTGTACGTCCTTTTGAGGTGTGAATTTTTGTGCTTCTGCCCCAGGTTTTTATCTAACTTCCGTTAGTTCAATTCTTTTCGATTTGAGCAACATAAGGTCTTAGAAAAAATTGGTTTTTACCTGCTGGTCTGTTTTAACATATTTCTGCCGTTATTTGCATTTGCTTCTCGTTGGTTCCTTTTTGAGTTCTCTTTGGGGAATTGAGATTTTTGAGGGAAGTCCTTCAGTAGCTTGTGTTTTAATGGAAGTTTTATTGGTGTTGAAACTGAACCTAAAGACTTATTATATTGAGTGCACTAATGATGCTAATAAAGATTGTGTGAAGTTTTGTATGAAGGAAAAATTTCAGGTGTATGGAAGGAACAAGTAATGAGATGAAGGATGGACTAAAGCTCAAGCTTGGGGATGCTACGCGTGTCACCCCAAGAAATATCCAAGAAGTACAAGCGTGAAAGCTTGGGGATGCCCAAGGCATCCCCCTCTTCATCAATAAAAATCCCAGGTTTCTTCCAAACGCTTCATTTTATTGTTTCATGCATAGTTGTGTTGTTCTTGGAGCGTCTTCTTTTTCGTTTTCGTTTTTGTTTTTTGTTTGATTTATTTGCTTAGTTTGTTGAATAAATTGGTTGGACCCCCTCTTTCATACATTGGTTTTCAAATAGTTTGGTTTGGATTAGAAAAGAGTAGGAAAGTTCATGCTTAAGTGGTAAAGAGAGCTTGTTTTTGATTGTGGCCTATGCTTTGTCATGCCATGCTCGATATTGTTTTGGCTTTATGCTTAGTATTGTTTTCTGTAGCCTGACTTGTTATAAACAATTGAGATTGCTTAATGTGCCTTGGAAGGATCATGCGTTGTTTTAGCATATTAAAGCATATTATAGTGGTATTCTCCTTTGATGCTTTATTTGGGTTGACTTGGCGCATGCTCACACGATGTTATGACTATCCCAAGTCACCAAAGCCTGTATGATCCTTTAGTTTTCAACTTCTATGCTTTTATTAATGATGTTTTGTCGCTCTGCATGATTATGGCCATTATTGCTCTCTTAGTTTGTCACTCCCAGTCTTTTGCTAGCCTCCGTAACCAAGTATGAGTTCCACTCATGCATCCAACTCCTAAAACCAAGTTATTACAAAAGAGTCCACCATACCTACCTACTAGAATATGCTATTCCAAGTATATTCATGTTTTTATCTACCTTCCGAATTAAACTTGTTATGAGAAAACTAGTGATTAAAGCTCTCACGAACTTGATGGCACACTTTACTTTTCTTGCCCTTAATAAACTTGAACCATTGTGTAATCTATGTTGTGTATGCTTGCACTTATATGTTGGGGATTAGGAGAACCATGCTGTCATGGGGAACGCTTTCAACATTGCACTTGTACTTTGTACCTAGTTGATATCATGCTCTTTTGTCTATGGATGTCGTCAATGTGAAATGAAAGGGGAGCATGTAAGTTGATACGTCCATTTTGAATCACTATTATATATCATAATTTACAGTTATTCATTGATATATTTCATATTAAGAGGTGATACTTATATTATTTCATCTGTTTTTGCATGGTTGATGACTTTTGGAGCATGGACCGCTGCGGTCAGGATTCTGATGGAAAAAGTGTTGTTTGGAGGCAAAATTCGTGAAGATCAGAAAATCCGGGAAAACATACGGAAAATCCTATTTTTCCAGAAGACGAAGGCTGCCAGAAGGATGAGTGGAGATAGGCCACATGGGGCCCACACCACCCCCTGGCACGGGCCACCCTAGGCCGCGCCACTAGGTGGTGTGGCCGCCCTGGCCCTCCTCTGGCTCTCCCCTCTAGCGTATATAATCCTCCTGAAACCGTAATACTCGGGGAGCGACCACAGAAAGATTTCGCCGCCTCTACGGGGCGGAAAACATCGAGAGAGAAAGATCTCTCCGGCAGACAGATTTCTGCCGGGGTAATTCCTTCCCGGAGAGGGGAGATAGTCGCCCTCAACACCACAATCAAGCTGGACTTCATCGGGATCATCATCACCATCAGCACCCTCATCACCATCTCCATATTGTTGTAACAATTCAGTTGAATCTTGAATTAGTTCTTAGGGGAAACTTTCCCGGTGTTGATTACTCTTTGTAGTTGATGCTATTGAGTGAATCGTTGAATTATTGTTTACGTTTAGATTGTTATTCATCATTATTTCATCTCTGATCATGATCCATATGATGTCTTGTGAGTAGTTCGTTTTGTTCTTGAGGACATGGGAGAAGTCATGTTGTTAGTAGTGGAATTGTGTTGAGAAAGATTCAATAGTTTGATATTTAAGTTGTGGTGTACTTCTTCTAGTGGTGTCATGTGAACATCGACTACATGACACTTCACCTATATGGGCCTAGGGGAATGCATTGTGTATTTGGCTACTAATCGTAGGGGTTGCCGGAGTGGCAGAAACCTGAACCCCCGTTAGGAAACCATTGCACAAGGGACTTAAGGGTCTTAGAGTTTAAAGTTGTGGTTAGGTTTCTACCTTAATTACTTTCTTGTACTTACGGATGTTTGCAAGGGGTATAATCACAAGTATGTATTAGTCCTAGGAAGGTCGGTACATTAGCACAGGTTCACCCACACAACACTTAGCAAGATAAAGAAGATTAATCAACTATACGAAGTGAAAGCACTTGACAGTCTTCCATGTGTCCTCGAGAACGTTTGGTCATCTTAAGTAATACAACGGCTTGTCCTTTGATGAATAAAGGATTGGGCCACTTGCTGCATTTATTTCTACTGTCTTTTATTTACTCGTACTTTATTTACTTGCATTATCAAAAACCCCTAAAAATTTGTTTGGTAAGTATTTGCAGAGAATTCCTGATCCATACCACTAGCCAGCACCTTGTGCTCCTCGTTGGGTTCGACACTCTTACTTATCGAAAATACTGTGATACACCCCCTATACTTGTGGGTCATCATAATTTCATGGAGTTATGTATGTGTGTTAGAGAAATGCTTGGGCGACTGGTCTAATCTATGCCTAATCATGGTGGAAACCTGTAGCGTAACCATAATGAGCTATATATGAATCATTCTTCTTATAAAAAAGAGTCGGATATTGAGAAAAAAGAAAAAGGAAAAAAAGAGATAAGAGAAAAGAGGAAAGAGAGAAAAAAGCACCATTTTCCCATGGTAAATAAGAAGATTGCTGACATGCTCGTTGTCTGCTTGCCTTGTCATTTTGATATGGGGATTCTTTCGTATCATCGGGCAAGGGGTACCTCGTTGGCGGTTCTCTATGATACACATGTACTTACTATGACAAGAACTTACCAGTAACTAAACTTGAGTAGCATGAGGAGCGACCCTTGTATTCAAAGGACTTGAGATTTCGAACTTATACTTTGTCAAGCATATACTCCATAGTTTGTTTGCTTTAACCTTAATCACTTCAAGATGCTTATGATAGGGGCAATGAGAGCTGAAAGCTAATAAGTACCATAATTTTTGGAAGCTGTTTATGAAACTTGAATCCCTGCTTCCTTCTATGAAGGCCTTTCTTTTACTTTTATGTTGAGTCTCCACCTTCTATCTTTATGTACCTACGTTGAGAGCATAGTGGTCATTCTTAGTTCTATGTGCATTGTCCCAAGACTTGTTGATTGATGCATAATTTTGATATTGCTTGTTCTTAAACTATTTGTATCTAGTCACTTTTATAAACTTTAAAGGTGTTCTATGCATCTATGTTTGCTACTCTATGAGAGACAAGCTGAATGCCACTTTGCTATGTTTTCTTTATGTGAAACAAACAAGCGTCTTGCAAAGTATTGATATTCATGAATCTTTTGTTTATGCCTTTTCATGTTGCAATATAGTTGATATGTCTTATTGTTAGAACTTTATCTTTCATGCTATGTTGAAGTACCTTGATCCCAACTATCAATGCTTTTACAATAATGATGATCAAGGTTGTGTTGGCTGCGTAACACCTCAAAAATTATATTGTTTTTATCGTTTACCTACTCGAGGACGAGCAGAAACTAAACTTGGGGATGTTGATACGTCCATAACGTATCTATAATTTTTGATGGTTTTATCCTAATAATATACTTTTGATACTCCTTTTTATATAAAGTTTATGATTTATTTGGACTAACCTAGTAATGGTTGCAAAAGTGCACAATGTTCTTGTTTTACACTTTGATGTGTAGGAATTACCAAGAATACAAGTGGAAACCTTGTTGGAGTCAAATTGGGATTTTCCAGAAATCTATCTCAGAACTCTTTTTGAAGATGGTCATGTTTCGGGTCGAGGATGGCGTCAAACGGAAAACTCTTCAACTACAAAGTTGTTGGAAATTTCGCGGCAAACGTTCTTGACATAAAATTTAGCTGATTCCGAGTCTGGAAGGGCCCAACAGACCTGATTCACTGTAGCTCAAGATGGGATGACGGGAATCCGAAAAGCTATATAAAGGGTGGAAAACCTAATTCGTGGGAGACAGCTCCACACACGAATTTGCAGCCACAAAAGCCACATTTTTGCCTACCCCATGGATCCCATCTCCATGGGGATGGGCTCCCAAGAAGCCATGAAGGAACAGAGCTAAGGGGCGGTGCTCCCCTGTGATACCGGCGGCAGGGAAGGAGTCCTCCGTGCCGCCGCCACCGCCTCTTCACCATCTTCACCGCCATCTCATCGACTCCACCGCCATCTCCATCACTGTTGCTGACTCCCATGATGAGGAGGGAGTAGTTCTCTCTCGAGGCTAAGGGTTCTACCGGTAGCTATGTGTACATCTCTCTTTCTATGCGTGATCATATTGTGATCATGAGCTTTGTAATTAAGTAGATCTACCTTGCTACTCAAGTGCTTTAATAGATCTATGCTCTCCCCATGTGTGTGAAAGTGACAGCGTGCACACCATGGTGGCACTTAGGCTAGAGATTACAATTACTTGTTATCAGTTATATTTGGAGTTGGATGTTTCTATGAAATTGTGGTGTTTGTTGGAACCATCTAGTGCTCAAGGTGACAGTGTGGGGTTATCTAGATGGGAAAGGTGAACTTTGAGGTGTGTTATTATAGCCCTACCATGGATTAGAGTATCCAACCAGAGAGAAGTCCAGAGTAGTATCATGAGGAGAAGATATTTATATGAGAGTGTTCACTAGTGAAAGTATGATCCCTAGGCCTTATTTCTAAGCATTGATACACTGTTTGTTATTAGATCTGTTACACGTTTGCTTGCTTCTATCTTTATTTCAGTTTGTCTTTAGTCTCTTCCACGCCATCAAGCTATTTTCTGGCACCGTTGTCTTATATCCATACCACTTGTATTTCACTATCTCTTCACCGAACTAGTGCACATATACACCTGCCAAGTGTATTGGGTGTGTTGGGGACACAAGAGACATCCACTATCTTGATCGCAGGGTTGCTTGAGAGGGGATACCGTTGACCACTTCCTCCCTGAGTTCGAAAAACCTTGGGTGATCCACTTAAGGGAAAACTTGCTTTTGTTCTACAAACCTCTGCACTTGGAGACCCACAACTGTCTACAAGAATAGAAGTGCGTGAAGCAAATATGCCCTGAGAGGCAATAATAAAGTTGTTATTATGTATTCCTCATATATGATAGATATTTATTTTGCATGCTATAATTTTATTGATCGGAAACGTCAATACATGTGTGTTTAATAAACAAAAATGGTTCCTAGTTATGCCTCTCTTATAGACTAGCTTGTTGATTAATAAGATGATCAAGGTTTCCTGATCATAGACATTGGATGTTGTTAATAACAAGGTCACAACATTTGTAAAATGATGTGATGAACATTCATCCGAAGTATAGCATTACGATCAAGTCATTATGTTTACATTGCTATAAACATCATACGAAGTGATCTTTATCCTTAGACCATGAGATCATGTCAATTGCTAACTCCGGAAGTGTATCTTGATAACATCAAATGTCATACCGTAACAGGGTGACTATAAAGATGGGTTCAGTGCTACGAAGGTGTTATGTTGAGGCTCATGGATCAAGAGTGGAATTTGTCAATCCCGATGACAGATAGATATACTCTGGGCCCTCTCGGTGATATCACATTGAGATAGCTTACAAGCAAGTGATGAGATCACTAGAATGTTATATCACAAGAACGAGAAAATAGTGCATGTCGGTAACGAGATCAAACTAGGTATTTGGATACCGATGATCGAATCTCGGACATGTATTATATCAGGAGACAAAGGTATTAAGTTACTAGCGTTAAAGGTTCTCACGATCAAAGAAGTCATCGTTGAAAATGCAGGAGTCAGTATGGATCTCCAGGTCCCGCTTCTGATTATTGATCTTAGAGGAGTCTCAATCATGTTTGCATTATTTGCGAACCATAGGGTGACACACTTAAGAGTTACCGGACACCATTTTGGAGCAGATATGTTTCAGACGAAAGAATTGCAAAGCGTAGGAATTGTTTCGATAGAAACTGGAATTGTTTCGGTGAAATTGCTGAAAGTGGTCCTGCATGTAATGTTGAAATGTTGCATGGGGTTTTATGTGAATGTTTGTTAATTAAAGTAATTAACAAAATTCTGAATAAATATAATAAAATAGTTTTATTAAATGAGAGAGCATTAAACTTAGAGAATTTTAATGCATTTAAAGTGGAGACTTTAAAAGAGAATGTGAAGAGGCATTTTAATGTGGGGGAAGTTACCACCACATGAATGGAGGAGGTGAGAGGTCACCTCCATGAGGCGCCGGCCATGGAGGGGGTACACCCCCTCCTCCTATAAAAGGCCCCCTCTTCATCCTTCTTCCTCACACCTCCTCGTGAAGGATCTCTCTCCCCCTCTAGAATTATTCCCCCATGGTCTCGGAATAGCAAGATACATGTTCCCGGTGGCATTTTGTTTGGAAGGAGTTGTTGCTTCCGCTGCATCGCTGGAGCGAGGAGGTGGAGGTTGTCCGATGGCTTGAATGTGTGTGCGAGGACGGATGCGCTGCTAATTTGCGGCGCTCGGACTTCCACACGATCTTGAGATCGGAAAGTGTACGACTACATCAACCACGAGTTCCTACTCGTTAACAAAACTCGTTGTCTTTGAGGGTAAGTTCTCGATGGATGTATGTCCGCCCGTTGCTCTGTATCTAGTAGATAGATCTTGGTGTGTAGTTCTCATCGTAGGAAATTTTTTGTTTTCTATGTTGTGGATCCAACAGTGGTATCAGAGCCTGATCTATGC